>CM017560.1:57793757-58478370 GCA_007844125.1 Sinonovacula constricta | reverse complement strand
CCTGATCATTTTGACTTACTCGTTTAAAAGTCGCAATGCTATTAAATGTTAACAATAATAATTTGCACATATATTGCTTTCCTTCAATTCATGGATATCTAATTTAATAAATAGCTAGTGTCGGCATTTACAATTATGTCACATATGAAGTTGTCATGTAAACCATGTATAAAAAATAATAAACATGTGTGAAGTTATCAAATTTCAGACGTTCATGTAAGCTACCCAGCATGCATCATGAAACGATGCCTCTATCACTGTTAAATATTGAAACGTCACCTACTGTTCAGCTGCGCAGAGACCATAAGTATGGTTATCATGTCTATCATGTCCTCTTCTTTCACTTGGCCACGGTCGTACCCAGTGTTCTTTGCTTTTTGTTTGAATAATTGTTTTTTGTTAGTTGAAGGAGCATAGTCATATTGGAGTAAAACAATAACAACAATGCCAAAAATTACAAATCTTGATGTTACTCGACAATACATGTTGTTTTTTGTTTTATTGAATATCAGGGACATGAAAACTAGAAATCTCATTAGGTTTATCAAAAATTGGTGTATATGTTTAATAATTAAATAATTTTGACAGTCTGTCTTATAACCCATTAATTTTTTTTCATATTTATAACTAAACGTACGAACACTACTTATACTAACAATAATACTTCTAATAATACTTATAATACCAATGATACCAAAATACTAATAGTACCAAAATACTAATAGTACCAACAATACTAATAGTACCAACAATACTAAAAGCACCAATAATACTAATAGCACCAATAAGACCAATTGTACCAACAATACTGATAGTACCAGCAATACTTATATTACCAACAATATCAATAGCACGAATAATAAAATAGCACCAATAATATCAATAATACCAACAATACTTATATCATCAAATATACTTATATTACCAACAATATCAACAGTACCAATAATACTAATAGTACCAACAATACTAATAGCACCAATAAGACCAATTGTACTAACAATACTAATAGTACCAACAATACTTATAGTACTAACAATGCTTATAGTACCAAACATAGTAATATTGTCAATAATACTGAACCATTTAAACGTATAGCAGCAACAATACCAATAATACCAATAATAATTAATAATAGTTTTATAACCATGGTTGATATGCATGAAATCAAAATCTGTCTTTTATATTTTGAGTCATTAGAGAAAAGATTGGAGAAGATTGGAGGCGATTTTCATATCATGGAAGTAACTGACAAATGTTACATAAACGTGTTAAAAGTGTAATATCAACATACAAGATGTGAAACATGCTTAACAACTATGCTGAATACAATGAGATTTAATATTTTAAAGATATTTTGTTGTTTTACAATGTTATAATAGCATAAAATTAAAAGTAGCAATTAAATGCAATATATAAAGTACTTGGAAAAGAAAATAAACCATTTTGCCAAGCTATATTCCAATACAAACCATTCAAATAACAAATGCAATGGCGCATATGTGTAAAATATCACACACAATTATCGATGTTACAGCGAAACAAAGACTGATATTTTAAAATCACATTTGTGCATGCGAGTTTACTTATTTCGAAACTCTGTGTGTATTTTAAATGCCTAAATGCACTGATTATTATTGATACTCTCTTCTTCTGAGTTTCAAGCTATATACATATCATGTTAGTGTAACAACTCTTACGCTATAGATTGATTACAAGTTTAACTATTCATATTTGGTTTATGATGCGCAAGACTATCGGTATACGTTCATCATGAAATAGCTATGGATAATTGCTCCAAAGTCCTAGATGTAGTTTTACAGACTCAGTGCCCATTTAAATATGCTAGTAAAGTCACAATTGCTTAAAAAGATTTCGATTCTTTCTTATTCTAAAACTTGTTTTGTATGTCTTCGTGAATTATAGAAAAATCAAATTACATTTAAATTGTAAGCAACAAAATATTTGATTTCATAACTTTAAGTTACGGTATTACATACAAGAGAAAATATATTTTCTGTCAAGTTTTACGTAACAGGTTGTTTTACTTGTTCACTAATTTGGCGTATACGTAAATACATTTACTCTTAATTTGTTACGTAAATCGGGTTTGGACGAAACATGTGCTTTTGGCATGCATCAATATTTTTTAGTGTATAAATTTAAAACAAAAGCAAAATAATCATCTCAAAGTAAACTAAATTAATAAAAAGACTATTCTAAATTGAACCTTGTGTAACTTGGTTTACAAAGGCCAAACTGTAGTCACTGTAATATGTCCTAGGTGTAATATCAACTGTGGACATCACTATAAGGAAATGCAGTATATATTATATAATAACCGAGGAAAAATATTGCTTCTTAACATTTAACCGTTATACGACTCTGTACTTTCCAAATGCTGAACACGATATAAAACGCCGGTGTTACATTTGCAATATATTTTTCTTGTTTTTGAGTTTATTAAAAGTTTATTATGGCATTTTTCATATTCAGAAATGTGAAACGCTGAATCTAAATTTTACAATGCAATAAGCACCATTGAATACTGAAAATTGACAAACATATTTTGTTAGAAATAAGTAGTACTTGTTTTTTCTATTTTTAATAAACATTTCTAATTCATGAATATGTTTGAACATTGTCGTTGCCACGAAATTCATTATAACTAAAAGAATAGCCACACAAACGAATCATGCATTTTAGTTCTTTTACCAGCACTGTATTAAAGATGTTCAATTTCATGTTTACTGTTTCACTAGAAAATAATGTGGTTGCATTGAAATATTAAATTAATTTTTACTAGTCTTGTAAAGACAATGCCAGGCATTATAAACTCATGACAAATGGATGTATAATGAAAAGAGAACTAAATTAACTTGTTTAACGCATTTTACCCTATAAGTCTATCTGATAACTTATTATATTTGTACAATAGCATAAATATTCTCTGAGGTCATATAACATTCGAAACACCGATGCACTAACATTGGCAAAGATACACTTAGACCATCGACAAACACGCGTCTCTCTGATGAAACAATGATACTACAGCGTCGCCTTTTCCTGTACATTGACCAATACACCGCCTCTGGTGCATCACATCTTTTCCATAAATCCCAAATGCCGCCCTACATATTTGTGGACTATTCCAGCCTACAATCAAGCTTTCCAACACACTTTTATAATCAGTGAATAATGTTATTATCAGTATAATGTTGATACAATTTTATTATGTATTATGTATTATTCTTTTTCTTATTGTAACTTGAACTTAAGCTAATATAATATTAAAAAGAAAAACAGGAAGTAGAAGAAGAAGAAGAAAAAGACGAAGAAGAAGAACAGCAATGATAATAATAATAATAGTAATAATAGTAATAATAATAATAATTATTATTATTATTATTATTATTTTATCTTATTTTCTTCTTCTTCTGTTTTCTTTCTTCTTCTTATTCTTATTCTTCTCCCTCTCCCCTCAAACTTGATTATCCTATTTCAATTCCTTTTCGGCATTCCCCAGTTAAGCAGGCAACAGTACTATGACTGTGTGTTTGTTTATTTGCGTAAGTTAATCAAATCAACTCGAATGATGAAAAACAGCATTTTCATGACTTAAACTTTTGGTAAACAAGAACATCTGCTTATGATACTGCTAATAAATTAGAGGCTCGCAGACAGTTGCATATGCCTGGGAAAAGGTAGTGCGTGAACATAACAAATACGTTTGTCTAAGGAGATCATAAGCAAGATCGGCCCATGCATGCTTCAAATGTTAACATTATTAGTTCAGATACACATGAAATGCTTACTAATAAATTCTGCATACAAATATTTCGGCGAAAGAAAATATCTCAATCACTAGATGAAAGGGCGGAGACGGGAAGCAATCTCACTAAGGTCAGATCTTACAAAATGTAAGATCTGATAATGGCTCGCAAATACCGTATTTAAACAAGAATCGTTTTCCACGATTACAGTTTTATAACAGCCAACCAAAAAGCGTAATACATAACGCTTTCGGTAAGTGTCGCAAAATGGCCGCTATCGATGATGCAGAAGAAAAATGTTTGACAAAGTAAGGACTTCGCTCGTTAGCTTCACTTACTACCTGAAGATGTTACTGATGTTGAAACAAATGGGATACCGCATACAACGCACCTATCTCCAATGACATAAGTCTTGAGCGGAGTGTCCATGTTTACATTTTTTTGCAAAAGTGAAGCCATTAAAATGATACGTTCAGAACGCTTCAGATCATCATTTACTTTTGCGATTTTGTAGGCGACAACCTGATTGGTTGGGAAGTTTTTTTATTGGTTCGTCGTCAGATCCTGATAGCGGAGCTGTTTTCAGGATATGATTCTAATCAGACTGAGACGGGGAGCGAACTGTTATAATTGAACGTGTGTTCCACTGATTACGCATAATATATTATGCTAAGATATTTGCGTTATCCCAGAGGGGACCTCACTGCTCTCTGCCGCTCTGAACCAGGATAGGTAATGACAGGTGTCGTTCGTATCGTCTCAACATCACAGACTAGAGCTTCCTCACGTTCAAATAGGAATGACGCACTCGGGACTTTTAGATTCAGATCGCAATAGTGGATAACATGTAGTTTATATCAGACTCAGTTTGTTTTTATTTTTATAACTTAAAAAAAATGCAAGATCATATAGAAAGTATTGAATGTTTACTAAATTTATTTCAATCGGATGTTAATGTCTCAGTTTATCAATTACATTAGTTTACCTAGTTAAATTTGAGACAGTGGTTTTACCTCTTGCCTATCTTTTATTGTTGCAGGGACTTTGTTGAAGGACATGTAAAAAGGAGAACATGCCAATTAAAATGTGAATTAAACTTAGAACATAGTTCAAAGTGTTATTTCAAGGTGACACGTTTTAGACCCGTGTTATGAACGTGTTATGAACAACGAAATTAAGACGTATGGCTGCACTGCTGTCATATTGCTAGCGTTCATGATTTGGACACATTAAAAATCTTTTGATAAAGCGAGACATACAGTTTTCTGTGTTATGCTTAAAGTTTTATAACATATTGTATAAAACAAAACAATAAGAATAAATATTGTGGCTCATATGTGATAATCCGTTAACGTTATATGTACTGATATGCTGAAAGGAAATGAGATACCTTTTGCTATTAACATTTAAAACAAAATAAATTAGGTTTCATATCTAGTGAAAAGATTACTCATTATCAGAAAAATACAATTGGATCAAACTTTTATTATTACCCAAACACGCGCAGATATTTCAATGTAAACGACATAATCAATTTACAATTTCAACAAACCATGGTCCAGTATTTTAATTATGCATATGTGCATGTGAAATATTATTGTTAAGAAAAGAAATATGTGTTTCAGCTGGTTATTGTAAACCCTCTTCTTTTCCTAGTGATAGAATCAATGAATTAGTAATGTAAATGTGAAAACCCATACGTTATAATAATAGGCTGAATAATAAAAACAAATGTCAATTTTATGATGCATCGGTATAGCGGTATTTGAATCAATTTCGTATGAAATACGTATAGACTTTTGAACATTAAACATTAGATATAGTTGATATACAAAAATAGAAAAATACTCAATATGGTGTCAAGTTGTTTTATTCGGACCTGATTGCTTTGTATTCTTATTTACGACGTTAAACTATTATACCACTCACTTAACGTTTATTTCGCTGCAATTTGTTAATTGTTTTCCTCTTAAATCATTAAATAAGGTCAACCCATTTACCATCCTTAACATTTAAAAAACCTTATTTCAACAACCAGGTGAGCAGTATGTTTTTTAAACCCAGAGTACTCCCGCACCCTCCCCCTCCCCACTCCCCCACTCGCTCCCATGAGGGCGTGGCTAGAAGTGCAACAGAAACAAAAATCAGGCCTCTTAGTACTAATATATATCTCACTTTGTGCAATGTACAAAAGCCTGCCTGCCCACACTGAGTCAATAGGGTTTACAATATTTTAATACCAACAATCGTTTACTGTTGTTTTTATTATGAAAACGTACCATCGTTGAACAGTTGGCAAACAACTGCCACCTTTCGTGCCTTCGATTCTATGCGTATATTTATTATAAAAGAATATCCTCAACGGGAACCTAACACGATTCCAAACAAACGTATCTATCACTGTGGCCCGGCAACGTCACTGTATCTTACCTACTGACAGATGCTCCTTGACTTAACTTAAGTTTTCTTATCGGCACTGAGATCTCGGTAGAGCAAGTTTTGTTCTAGCACTTCAAAATATGTCAGTCAACATGTCGGAGCTTACTAATTTACAACAATTCACAAAAATGATATCACATTCAAGAGATTTCTACTTTTGTGCATAACATGTTTATTTAAACTCCATTACTAAATGCATTTTGACGCATCATCTGTCAGTTTGATGCATTTTACATCTCTCGATAACACTGTTTTAATAATAGTATGTAACATTACAGACTGCTTGATAATCAGTCAACATAATATAGTGGAAATTACACTTATATGCGACAAATCCATTAGATTTTATATAACGTACCAGGTAATTGTCATTTGTATTAAAATGTATCCATCATTGCGATCATCATCATCATCAGAAGACTCAATGTTCACCGTCATCGTCATCTGTATCATTATTCCATCTTGATGCCTTAAATATATATGCAGTGTCAGCTTAAATAAAGTTACCAAATAAGCTGTAAATGTGATGGGAAATGATGTCGTTTTAAGTGAGTTTTGCGTGTGTTTTGTTGTTGCTGTTGTTTTATTTTAGGCGTTGTCGTCGAAAATCGAAAACAAAATATACACATTAGTCATTTTCTACATATATTATACCTGTACATTTAAAATACAAATACAAATTAATAATTCTGAATAACGTAACAAACTGTTTGTTGACAGTTATTTTTCAACCTAGGAAGAAGTGGAAGATGATACTATGTGTCGTCTCGAAGCAAAATAGAAAAATTGTATGAGTTGTATGTCATTTTCCAGTGATTTTCAAAAAGCTTCAGAAAAGAACCACTTTAATGTATACTTCAAAAAAAGCATTTAATGCTTTGCGTTTGATAACGACTTTTTTGTTAGAGAATTATGATTGAGTCGTTCCATTTTTATGGAACATTTATATTTCGCATGCTATTGATGAATATGTTATTAAATTATTAACGAAAGCATATTTAGTTAATTATTGTTATTGTTCAATTTTCTTTTAATACTGTAATTTCGAATGGTACTGCACTGTGTGTATCATCTTTGAAAGACGAAATGTTTAAGAAATGTTTAAGCTTTGCATTATGTAGAGTAAAAACATTTAAATGATCAGATTAATGTTTGCGAAATGTCTAAAATGTACATTTATTTTGTGTGCATTCCATCGTTAACTCTTAATTTTGTTACCACAATTGGCAATTTGATAAACTTTATTGCTACATTTACTATCATGATTGAGGATCGATGTATCGATAGAGACTTTAATACTTATGAAGCTTGAAAAGTTGTCCATGGCCCGGCACAAGTAATAATGAGTTTTATTATTTATTTGTTATTTATATTGAATTCAGCTTTTTGCGTGTTATAGATTTTACTCTAATGATAAATGAAGTGATGGAAGCATGGACAACCATATTGGCCAATCCCGCTTGATTGAAGTTTTATTTTCATGTGCCCGTGTGTCCATTTCTGCCCGAAACATTTAACCAAGTAAAGCTGTATTACACTTAAATATTGTCAAGAGACGCAATTGCAGTTTTATATAATTTTAGTTCTAAAACAGAACCGATGGCTATGAAGCTATCAAATTATATATTAACCAATGTTCATGAATTGTTCATGCAAGTTTTCTGTCTGTTTGTTATGAATATATCGCACCTACCAATCGCAAACGGTTATTATAGCGATGTCCAGCTATTTTAGTGGAGGAAGACCCTTGACAAATGTCACCGGCGCAACGTAGGTCAGCTGACCCACATTAAGTGGAAGGCTAAGCAGCCGGATTTTACTGGTCAATGGACCTTTACCCACTGGCACTTCCCCCCCTCTTCTCTCTCTCTCTCTCTCTCTCTCTCTCTCTTCTCTCTCTCTCTCTCTCTCTCTCTCTCTCTCTCTCTCTCTCTCTCACCTGGTTACAATTGTATTTTCATTAACAGCTTCTTTACGTTGCTTCTTGTGGATATAAATTTAATATTTTATGTTTTGTTGTATTGTTTCAAATTGACTTGTCGTTTGCTTCATAGTCAGGATTACTTGTCCTTGTTATCCCGTTTTTCTGCTCAAAGCTGTTACCCATCTCCATTGTTTCGTAAGTATTTTCTGTTTATTTAATTACTATAATTCTTTCAATGGTATGCGTAGGATTCCATTACCTGTCATTTTCTCTGATTGGTAATCAATAGCTGATTGCGGTCTCTGATTGTGTGACTTCTGGAAGCATGGAAAAGCTGGCAGTGGACGACTACGAACACTTGTCCCAAGAGACATGTGCGGAAAACAGAACCCAGTAATGTTAAACAAACATGCCTTAAATAGAAATTTTTAACATTTGTGCATACAAGATCTCGGTAATGGCAAACTGAATGGGACCACAGATGTACAGTGACAGAACCAATTGTAGGAACGTGGCAAGTTTATGCATGACCGATTGTTCGAAATTTTTAACTTGTTCAGAATGATAAATATGCCATGCCACTGCATTTAATTTATATGATGTTCCTATTTTTACGTTAATTATTATTTTGCTTTCATATAAGAGAAACTCTTAATCGGTTATTGTTGTTTTGTTATGTCGTTGATTTCTTTTTTGTGTTTTTGTTATGTTATACCAACACATTTATTGTTATACGATTTCTAATTATCCACACAGAATTTTTTTCAGTATGCATTTGTTGACTCTTATTTCTTTTTCTGTAAAGAAAATATACACTCTGACATTGCTTATAAATCGAATGCATATATTTTGCGTTAGGGGTTATATCATGTTGTTATTGTTGTTAGTGCTTTTGCTTTTGTTGTGTTGCTGTTGTTGTCTTTATTATTAACAAAATCTAACAGTAAACAGTTACAATATAATAATCATTTATAAATATTTTATCGGAACTATAGTGGCGATGTAAATTTTGTTATTTTCATTTGTGAATGGTTATATGCAAACATAAATTCCTAGATGCTATAACAGTACACTGACAGTACATCGTTTATAACAATTTCGTGTATTTTATACCGTTATGGTTAACAAAACATTGACAATTATCACCGTTATATGAAAACATGGCATATAATCCTTTATGATTATCAAGATCAAGTGACACGTATCACTTACTGTGGTCTCTATCCAGCCCCTCACCAGTGGCTTTTGTTTAAATTATTTACAAGGAAGGCTTTAGTTTCCGAAATATAGTACAGCCACTGTTGAAGATCGACCTCTGGTATTGTTATATAGCGACTGTTGGGACCACCAGTGGAACATTTTAGCAACGTAATTGGAATCGTTCTCAGTCCCAGCGCGCTACTTTATGTCTTATTTACAACCGCGGATGGTTATCAACGGACAATAAACACAATAATCAAAGCATTGTGGCTTTAACTTTGTTGCTGGTTGTCACCTTAGGTGACTTAATGTCACGCGGACGTCTCTATTAATCAGTGATGTGCATATTTAATTGTTAAAATGTAACAAGAATTTGTTCACTTACTGCAGTTATTTTACTGCACCTGACTTTCGATATTAAGGATTGATTTAAAACTAGAACGATAAGAACAAAAATCGGGGAGGTTGACGTAGTTACCCGAAGGAAAGTTCGAATGACAATGATCTTGAACACATAGCCTCGGTGCATATAAAAAGGACGTTGATTATGTGATCGTAGAACACTTTTCGCCATTTTGCTTTTGGTTGTTTTTTGTCAAAGATTGTAACCAAAATGACAACATACTACACGTCATATTTTAATACAAGAACTTAACACCATTACAAGCTAGTACAGCTAAAAACGACCAAGTATCCAACTCGAATTATTTTATTTATAATAAAAACGACAAAAAGCAAGTATTAACATAAACATTGATACAAAGCAAACATATAGAAATTCTCTTTTTTTCAAATTAGTAAGTGGGAAAAGGATAACCCTGTTTGCTTGAATTATATAATGGTGAACAAATAATGTCCAAAAAAGAAGCAACATAAGGCGGAATCATGCTGAGTTTATTAACGATTATGTTCTTTATCATTTTCTTTGCATTGTTCTCACGTGTTTCTTCCGAAAATATCATAGTTGTTACATTTGCATCATGTAATTTGGGGCTTCTGTCACATAGTAAGGTCAATGCTCACATGTCATCTCAAAATTGCTGTGTATCAATCGACTGGGTAGTAGTTTGTTCTTATATTTATTATCTGCTTTAAAGATGTTGAAATCTATCTGCTATGAATATATCTTATTTTAAAAAGCTTAATCACGCCAAAACGCATTAAATCAACGTCCATTCTTCTCCGAACACAAGTATGCATTAAACAGTTGTACAATGAACAGTTTAAAAATGCTGATTTTTACCAATCAGACAGAATGTGTACATTTTCCTACTCCTACCCCAGGAGAAAGTGATCAGACGCGAGAATTGGGTGTTCTAAATGCAAACCCAGCGTATCCAGTTTAAATGGCGTTGTTGATAGGAAAAAACACGAAAGAAACGTCTTCATATGCATTATTATAAGTAAGGAATATTTAGAAATATATTAAAGACTCCTTCCAAGAAAATATTTACTCAGAACGTTAGAACTTTTACTAGGGTAGGAAAAAAAATCGCGCAGAACACGGCAGTGGCAGAAGGTTGTTGTTTTCAATAAGCCACCGCCATTGAAAGGTAGCTTATGAGCAGATAGCAACAATAACCAAGGACTTGGAATGGAATAAATCTTGGTCGTAGAAATACAAGCAATAAGCAATAAAATTATAATAAATATTCGAAACGTTGTTCAAACGTCGACCCAGCCTTGGCTGGTGGTGGCATAAACCTCACAAATCGAAAATGCTAGGAGTTGTATGGCTGAAGTCTATATACTGTAGTCATCATCACTTCCCATGTACGCCCGAACCACTCTCTCAAAGAAGCTCTCTGGTGATCTGAAATCAAAGTGATAGAGTTAATATTAAAGAAAGTATGCAATACCCAAATTCGCATCATTACTTATTGTCTCAAACATCTTTTTATAGTGTTTCTTGCTGGTGTTTTGTACGAGCGGCCATCACAATATCTTATTCATTGTATCTTAAAATGGTACACTCATCTTTTCTGGCAATTCCGGAAATTATCAAAAGAGTACCGATTAATGACATAAATCATTTATACGATATTTTGGATTTTACTTTGTGTTTTGTACGTGTAAGTCTTGTACTATTGAAGTTAAACAATAGACATTTAGGTTTAAACAATAGACATTTAATTTCCTCAGTCAATAATTATATGCAGTTGTTCTAATATAAGATAATTCTTATCCCCTCACCCAAACATAATGCGGACATTATTTTTAATTACGTCTCTGCTTTTCTTAATGACGTCAACACCAAGCTCTAAGTGTACAACACCACTTTTGTTTCAAAATGATCAAAATGATATGGGGGTTTTCATTGCTTACGTTTGAGAAACCTCAAAGCTTTAGTACGAGCTTAAAGCTATGTAAACCCGGTGTTAACACCCCAGTTTGCCATTTTGCAGACTGACCGTTCCGAGGCGGTAACTGTTCGATTTGATCAGATTTATATAGTGTCTGGTCATTTTTGGGAGTTACTTTTACATTTTATTGGCATGTGAATATCTTTGTCCTGTATCTTTTCAAAGTTTAGTGCATGTTACAATGCTCATAAGACCTTCTCATATTTTCTTACTGTAGCTAAATGTTCAATTTGTTTTGTAAGTTTTGTGACTTAAAACATTATTGCTTGATACCGAAATACAATATTGATACTATAATGCACAGTATGCTTCTTACATTCGTAAAAAATATAAACGATTTGGTCCTTAGAAATTGTTAATGTTGTTGTTTTAGTTATTATGGTATTATTATGGAATGTGTAATTCAAATAATATTGCACATTAAGTAATGTTTTTTTTTTCAGTAACTCAAGTTTTTTTAACTGGACATTATGCAATCTGGAAGCTTGTAAGTAGATATCATAAAATACAATTAATTTAAAGTTAAAAAAGAATAAAATAAAAATCCATTATTGTCATTTATGTATCATATGGCTTTTCATTCTTACCCCATATGGAAAATAAATATGAAAAATATATTATCCTACAATTATTACAACGTGCATTGAAAGTTAAAAGAACACTACACAAAAGTAAACATATGTCTTGTAAGTGGAAACAATACAAATCCAAAGAAGAAACATAACACATAAACTCGTGGAAATTCTTTAGCGTTTTCCTGAGTGTTATTTAAAGACGCAAAACTCCTTATTAAAATTTATAATACTTTCCACCAAAAAACAACAAATATCACTCATCAAGAATTGTATTGCCTTAGTGTATCTGATGTTGTCTGATCTTGATATTTGTTTTATTAGTTCATAGATTGAATATATTTTATGAGTTTGATTTTCACCAGCTGAAGTTAATTATGCAAATATATGTATAAAATAACATTTTTGGTTTAGCTATTTAGTTAAAGAAAGAAGATTCCAGACAAATAGTCCACTGGTGCCCCACAGGTTAGCAGAAAGACCTCCCAATTCAGGTCATTCTTCCAGACAAAGATTCGAACCAACGAGGAGTTACGGCGACTCAATCACATGGCCACTGGTGTCCCTGAACATTTTGAAGCTGGAGAAATGAGAAAATGTGGAATATTCTTTGTAACTACAGGATGATCGGACAGTTCGTTGAGACTTCATAAATAAGTTTAGGTAAAGTGATAGTTTGGATTGTCACTCTTGCAATTCGTCCGTTCATCTTTCCAGTCGAGCCCTATATAGACGAAACAACTTAAGCAGAGTCTGCCCTTAACCTTAGATTGCCCAGTATGTAGCATTTCGGGATTTTGTTTACCTTTAATATTTTAAATGACATTTGCGGATAAATCATATCATAAATTTACTTTTCGATCGCATTACCTATAATCGCTCCTCAGTACTACAGTTTGTTTCGCTGGGATAAATTCCTTGCTGAAATAAGATAATTTCCTTCGTGCTTTATAAAAGATATTCATTATAATTTTAACAAATGTCGTCTCCGCATTTTTATCGTCATAAACTTGTTCTTATTAAACGCCATCGCTTAGACTATTAGACAATTTCAAACGACTCTGTCGTTGGGAACTGTCAGGTTGTCGAGGCTTTTATCTCCTGTACATACTGTACATATGTTAATAGTTCATTTTAATTACTAATTTGTTTTTTAAATATTATTCTTTTTTGACGTTTTAACTTCCGAAGCAGGTGCTTACTGTCATTTGTCTCAGTTTGATGGGTTTTCTCTACTTACACTGTTTGTCTGTGAGAAACCCCTCAGGCTGTTCAAGGTTGGAGCATTCTACAAACCACGTTTAAGTACCCCAGTCAGTCCTATTACCGACTGACTGGTCCAAGGCGTTAACTGTTGTGTTGTTGTTTTTTTGTTTTATTTTTCGTTTTGTGTTGTGTGTAATTTATCGTCTGTGTTTTGACGCTTTTACATTTACTCTTAATCCCTTTTATCTAGTCACACTTCATATTTTATTATTTGTCACGATTCCCAAAAGTACTGCTCGTATTATTCTTTTTACAGTATTATGGTTAATGTTTTTTTTTACTTTTTTGTACGAAAAAAACATCTGTATGGTTATCACTAATGTTTCTCAATGCAAATAGTGTGTATCAAAGTAAATAAAGTGTGAGTAAGTGTTAATTTACTAAAAGGCTCAAGGACTCCTAAATTTAAAAATAAATCTGAAATAACTAACATGGACTGCATTGCTGAAAATTCGATTATGTGCAAGTGTTAACTATGGTTGTACTGCTTGTATTATATCATTTGCAACTGTTAGATGAAAACGATCGTGACAAATACTTGTAGATTGTAAATATATTTCCCTTTATAATGATTTGGGCACATTTCCTTTGCATGCAAAGATAGTTGCAAACGATCAAAGAACAAAATTAAACCTCATGATATATATACTTATAAAAATAGTCATATAAGTTCAACTTTAGGCAATCACACACACAGGTTGTAAGTTCAATTTGTCCATCGTAAATATGTCACTTGCACTTATTCATTTCTTTGAATTATTAGTGAGTCTCGTAGGTAGAAAAGAAAAAGAAAAGAACTATGTTCCATGAAGAGCAATGGAATAAAACGTAAACGATGATACAGAGATAAAATGAATGTTTAAAAACTATTATATTCTTAAGGGCAAAATATCTAGACATAACGTTACGACGTCTCTCTAGAGATTTAGTTCTGTGTCGTGTTACCGTGACTTTTTCGCCATACCGATAACCATATTGCAATAAATATTCTAGTAGATTCTAGATTAAAAAGACCTTTCACATACAAAACATTGTTACTAATACGACATAATTCTTTACGCGCGTATAGAGTCCATTTCAAGATTTTTCAACTGTTTGCTCATGGTAAGTATGTATCGACCTATAAACAACGAAGTTGAATTTATTAACAATTGTATTCATGACAGGTATACTTTCATAAAATATATATTTACACGTTATTACCTGCATGGGTTATTGTACAGTAAAATGTGTAAGTGTATGTTTTAGCACTATTTTCTTGTCATTATGAATTTTATCACACCATCTGGACAATTGTCTGTGTTTTTTGCGTAATACTTTAAGCTACGGCTGATTTTTCAATATGCATAGACCTTTTCAAAGATAAAAGCATTGGTAACAAAAGTGCAAGCTAAAGAAATTTGTAAAATTTACATTGAGTAATGCGTTGAAAATAGAATTGTTCATTACTAGTAAAGTTCTCTTAAGGTGATTAATCTATCACACTAGCAGGGCGTTTACGATGTATTTTATTGGCTTTACAAACCGAAGAATATGCTGCCAATGGCTCTATTTTTTATTCAAGAATTGGCTGTTCTTGGGCCAGTAAAAACGTTGAGATATCATGTTCTGCGCTCACGATCTATTGTTTGACTTTGTATTTGACTTTAAAAGGTTGTTTTGGGACTTCACTGCCAAGAAACAAAACTTTAGCTGGAACCATCATCCTGTATTGTGCCAACAATGTTTTCTTGACGCACGCATACGGTTCATTGAAAACATGCAAGAAGTCAATTTGAGCAAAAAAAATAACTAGTAAGACGGATAATATCTGAGAAAAGCTATAAGAGATGCCAAGAAGAGAAACTCAGCAGTACAAGTATAGAAAAGGTATAGAAATCCATTTAAAAACGATGTCTATGATCGGTTTATGTCTCATTGAGACACAATACTGTACGTTGATTTGTAATGCACTTAATGTACGTATTGATCACTGTAGTTACCATTGAATTACGGGTAGCTGTTGACGCTTTGCTCAAATATTTATTTCAAATGGGTCATCTGTTAATTGAAATGCCAATGGATGCATTGATTGTGTTTACTTTTTCACTTACGTTTAAGTGCATCAATTTTAGGTATCCCATTTCGATTTTGATTGCAATTTTAGCGTCCTTTGTTTTTCTTTGTGATAGTTGATATCAAATTCTTCGACAATATATCTATCACTTGTAATTTTATACAAAAACAGTTTACTGCACTAAATTTACAATTACGTGGTGACAGAATACACACAGAACTTAGATCCTTTTATTTTAGGAACGATATGTTGTGTGTGAATCATTTTTTTGTCCTTATTGATTACATATACTTCAGGTAGGTTATTGTCATAGTGATTTGCTGCTTTGTGCGCTGTAAAACATTGGAGTATTGTTATTGTTTGATTAGTGGTATGGGTTTTGAGAAACACTATTAGTTACTACCTACATTTGCAAACAGGCATACTAGAGTCACTGTACTTTGCCAAAATATAGCAAAACACACAAAGAGCGACAACAACAGAAACAACAATAAAGCAAAGCTATATAAATTGCAAGATTGAAGAGCACGTTTTTACAGCTAACCCTGCACTGTTCAGCATTTAAACTATTTAACTATACTTGCAATTCTGTTTTGCCAATGCCTTTAAATATCAAATGTTGATTTCAACTTAGAAATTTATATATATTATATCAGTTTTTCTAGGGTTATCCGTTAGGATTAATTATGCAATTTAATAAAATCACGTATCCCTCGTACTTTCCATGTAAAAGCAATGTATGCTTTTGTAAAACAAAAGGGTTTAATATAAATGTTATAACTTTAGGTTTAATCTGAGTGAGTGGACTCCTATTGCAGTTGTTGGCTGCTACTACACACTGGCGTTGCTGTACACTTTCAAAGCTGCTTATACTTATAAAAGTATGTGCTTATGTTTACCGTTTGCAATGACCATTCCTTGTGCGTGTGAGTCTTGTTTTGGTGTGTGTTCTCTGTGTGTGTTTTGTGTTTGAAGAAGATAAGCATGTTAACACAATTCTTAAAATCAATATTGTTTCCACATTTGTTGTCAGATATCATTTATAAAGCATAAATTAACATAGTATATTAGATAGTATTTGCAATCATCTACTAACGGAGTTTAATATTATTGACATTAGTTATTACATGAACTAGTACTTGTTATGGATTGTACAGTCCCCCCACACATAGTTTTGGACTTATCGCGGCATAATTTTGGCGTCATTAGTAAGGTAGAATTCGCTTTTCTTTCATACCAACATCTTTGTACACGCGATCTATTATATTAATATATATATATATATATATATATATATATATATATATATATATATATATATATATATATATATATATATATATATATATATATGTATATACATATATCATTAAATAACACAACATGTTTTAGTACATTAAACTTAAACGCCTTGCTTACAAGTGTACTTTTAGAGGTTTTGAAATATTCATAAAATTTCCCTGCAATGTTCTTGGTAAGAAATTCCCCACGTGTAGTTATATTTTGAATGTGCACAAATACTTTGAAAATTGACGCTTGCCGCGAAATAATAAAAGTATAAAATATATAATTTCTCAGAAGGTCTATTCTAATTATGACTTTTCATTGTGCTTCAGGAGGCTATACTTGTTACAAAGCCGTTTTACAAATTGGCTTATCCCATGGTGATTTGTAGGTGCATTTTCTGCACTTACAGTTTTAAAAGATAACTTTATTCGTATTTAAATTAGTTTTACTGATGTATGGGTATTTTTTAACAAGTTTCCTATACATTGTTGCCTTTTCTGAGAAATATATATATATTGCTCAATAACATGATCAACTTGCATATATACAGACTATTTCTTCAAAGAGATCATACATGTACAATAGCAGCCATGTTATTAAGGATTTAGGAGTGTATACCACACTTTTAAGCAGATTTCTATAAAAATGCACAGTTTTCATTATCCATGACAGAAAGATATGAACCTATACTAGCATAAATTGATTCAAAATATTGACCTTGATTGTTCCCAGTTGCTTACGGTATACATTCAATTGATTTAAGAGTTTTGCGAGCCACGGTCTAGCTACAAGTATATGTCCAATTAAGGTATGTATTGCCCTCCCCAAAGGGATTGTTTCTGCTTCTATTCAGCAGTGGTTATTCTAAGACATCAATAAATCGTGGTGAAATTGGGACATTATATACTAAAGTTTTTGTAAAGGTAAATATCGGTGGTAAAAAATGTATGCTTTGCTCTTGCAGTCGGTATTCATTCTTGCTTGACTCGGTGTGACAGTAGCGTTTGGTTTATTTTTTATAAGATAAAATACATAGACTAGACACAATTATTATCTAAATAGCAATGTCGTGCTATAAATTGTAGCTGGAGACCTCAAACAAATATCTAGGACGAACCACCGCTGAAAAGCTAGAAACTTTTCGTCTCAAGACATCAGCTTTTATTACTTGTGTGAAGAGAAATCAAAATGTTGCAATGATCAAAGTATTTTAAGAAATAAAACATGAATGTATTTAAATTGACAGTGACGGTGCCAATGCACCATTGCGAAAGCTTATGGGGAACTTTTTCTAAATTTGCGAATAAAAGACACCGTAATTGCCAGTTTTTATTTCATTCAGTTTTTTATTTTTACTATTTCGCTATGTACTGTTCTATAAAATAGTTTTTACTTGGAACAACATCTCTTAAGGGTACATTTAATTTCAGAACTGAACATCTAAGTGGCTTTCCGGTTATGAAATGATTAAAAATAACAGTGCTGTATCTGGCTCTTGTAATTTACCCTTGAAGGTCCCACGACCAGTTTAAACTCCTATCACTTGTTATCAGATAGTGCTGGCAGCTTCCGAATGAAATGAAACGTGCTGTATTCATATTTCTTAATACTTCAAGGCGTTACGATGCCATTGTTAAAACAATAAGTGTTAGGAATACTTATCTTATTAAGTAAAATGTACCAGTAGGCGAAAAAAACACGGACGTTTATGTATTTTAATTGTGCTTTTTAAGGAGGCCAATTTATGCAAAACATGCAAAACACTTCTCGTGGTATTAATGTTATCTTACTTTTAAAAACAGTTTACAAGTATTTGTTATATTTTAATTGACTGCCACGTGATCTCTCACTTACATTTTTAACGGTTTGCTTACTGTAAGTATAAATGTTCTTTTGTGCGTTTAGGGGTTGTGATAATAGCTTTTAAAAAGGGTATTTTTGTCTTTAAATAAATAACTTTGAATGGCCAAACTATGTCTTGCATCCAGTAAATTATAATACGTTTATTTAATTTACAGCTTGTCTTAGTGTTACGGAATGCATATGCATATACTTGTAAAACTGAAAATGAATGGGGACAAATTGTTATCATTTTCCAAGTTGATCTGACGAGAAATCAAATTATATTTTATAGATTTTAGAAATTTGAAGTAACTTTTACCTCGGCTGTTTTTCTTGTCCAACATCTCGTGCCATTGACCAATCATTGCCAATATCTTCAACAAGTCCTGTTCGCGCTGCATTGTTCGTCTCGTCCATGAACCCAGCTGGCCCAAGACTTACTTTTAGGTTTCGCGATAGAAGATCGTAAATTGCCTTTTCCGAATCAGTCGGCTCCACTCCGTCTTCTTGCTGGATAGAAGTCCTTTTTCCAGCGAAGTGGAAACCATTGCAACGACACAACAAACCTCCTTGGCCGACGTTACATCGTTTTTTGCAAAAATCCTTTATAAATTCACGGCGATGAAACATCCGTTTAGTGATCATATCGTCGATGTCCCCGACCTCGTAACGCCTTGTCCCAGACACAAGTAAGCAGTTTATTGCCAAAACAAACAATAACCCATATCCTAAAATCTTTCGTCGCATATTTTATGAGCACTGTTACTTTCCTTTAAATTCTAGCAAAAGACAATTAGCACTTAAATCGATTTTTATCGGAATTTCTTTCAAACTATCATGATATGTTTTCGCGTTGTATTATATAATCCATTTTTGTTCATTAAAGTATTATGCTTCCACGACCTTTTCGAATGTATTTCGTCAAGTTTAGGATCCTACTCGATTTAATCAAATGTGCAGCGAACACGCTCCTATTAGTGGGGTAGTGGAAACAGTGATGATTCCCAGGTAGTGCCAGTATGAACAAAATTACGCATGGGCTTCTGGACGCTGTCTCATCCAATTTGCGTGACGCTTGCTTCAAAGGTCTTATCAAAAGTGAAAATTAATTACGTGGATGTGCTATTAAATACATGAGGCGTTAATCAAGAGTCACGTGGTATTGTGGGCAGGTCGAATGACTCTCACCGCGAGTAGACGAAGCTGGCAGACTGATGCTTCAATATTAATTACATTTCATGGCGTATTGGAAACCTATTCAAACAGACTGTCTGTATGTCCATTGTCGCCTTCCTCTTGCTTTTATGACTAAGAGTATTTAAACTTAGTTTTTCTCTATCGTGGGTTTCAACTTACTGATGTTCATACATTGAGTAGCGAGATTATAATCGAGGGGAAACAATATATTTCAGAGAAACACCAATATTTCCGCGTTTGTAAGTGTATGCAAGCATAAATGAATGAATCTAGAAAGATTTAATATTCAGCTCCAAAATTAACTAATCGTTTTCCGTTCGTAAATGAGAATGGTTATGTTAACGATTCCTTATTTTTTTTTTTTTCATTTTTGGGTTTCACATGTTTTCATTTAGTATAAGAAAACTTTAATCTTTTCATTTTTTCGATTACTCAAACACATCTGTGTACATGTAAGAAGCGCCTAGGCCCCGAAAGGTACGTTTACCTGTTTCTGTTTCTTTTTACCTATTTGCCATTTTAATTTAATTATTTTTTGTATTGTTGCTGGTATTTACGATAGTTCAGATTATATGCTTGATCTTTGACTAATAATCAAATAGACAAACAAACTAAGGTAGGAGTGGCGTCCAATAGGAAGGCATAGTAGAAATGCATTAGGAATGGTTGAGAAATATGATTTACGATTTTTCTTCTTTTTTTCTCTTTTATTTCTCTATTCTGGTGTTTAAATTTTCGATGCTCAATTATGATATTTGGTAACACGCGACTGTTCGTGAATAAAATATTTGTCAGAGAAATATTATATACAGGATTCTGTCCTGCGTCTGGATACTCTACACCATTAAGCTCAATTTGAATGCTTATATTATCGATTATTTCGTTTGCTTCATCAGCTGCCATATTATCCTTATTGATGTTCGAAGAGAAGATGGAGTCTCGCGAGGAATATCCAAGATTAAAACATATCTATTATTTATCATTAGTATTTAGTATTATTTAATATCTTTTCATTTGTAAATATGCACATAAATAGCTCTCGAAAATTTGAAAGTATACGTAGCAGTAATGTGTGCCTCTAGAAGATTCCTCCATTTAACTGATATATATGTATAAGTTAAATAGAGGATATATATATATATATATAGTCTTACGAACAGTTTTATGTTGGTGAATGTCAATGCTCGTATAATCGATAACTTTGCTGTATCAGTTATTGGCGTCCATTTATTGACCTTTATTTATGATACTTCGGGGAGATGTCGAAGTGTAAATGGTATCTAATATTTCCACTGAAAGAATAGTCCATGTCCTTTCAAAGTACACCCACCCAGTGTTGAGTTCATCTGGACGGAGTCCGATACTTACATCCTAGATAAACATAATTACCAAAAGTTTTACGCTTCGTAAATGTTAATGTTAATACAATGTCCATGTTTCAATTTCAGATGCTATTTCAGATATCGAAAAGGACAGTAATTAACGCGATACATTCAAGCGTCAATAGCGTTCAGTATTTGGTGGGAAGAAAATGACATTCATTGCTAAACCTATATGTTAAGTGTACTGCACTATCAGGATAGAAAATACGGAGGTCCGTGGCAAAACGGGAAAGAAAGAGAAATGTACATGGCAGAAAGAAAGAAAATGGTAGAGCCAGAACGGGACGCTCAGATGACGCCATTTACAAGGTACGGCAGATGAGTGAAGAAACGCCTAGACAACCTTTAAGAGGTTTAATAAGTGGGATCATAAATTAATTTGGGATAGTTTTAGTCACAACAATCAAGTCAATCAATCAACATGTTTGGTTTGTCTAATGCTATCATTTGTTTCCAAACAATAGTCAATACAAAACACTTCTTCGTAATAGAATATAAATAATAGTTTTTTTTTTCTTATTTCTAAAAAGGAGCCACCTTAAAAGTCCATTTTAAAAGACGAAATATCCATCAATTACAAAACTGTATGGAGAACTTTCTTAATATTTGGCATACACGTCGTTGGTAAGTATACAGCACATTCGTTCTGTAAATCTTCAAACTCTCTATATTGTCTATTACATTTTCTTTACCTTACATGGATCAGTCAATAAGCAAAACCTGCAATACTGGACAATAGAGAAACCACAGTCTACGATGAAAAGCCACTATACAGGGACTAACAGGTTGGGCCGGTTTTAGTTGATACAGAATGAAAGGGTATTATCGGTACTCCTGTAAAGTAAATGGTGAGACTTGCTGTTACAGCTGAATGATATCTGAAAACAATTACCAGAAACTTTATTTCAGCGCCTAGAAGAAGAGAAGTCTTTCACAATTCATTGGGCAGCACCGTAAAGGCAAATGATGTGTTAGAAACATTGACTAGAAAGTTCGACAGTGGGTTAGTTTCACTTAAAATGTTCTATTCATGGCCTCCCCATTCTAGAAACTAACAAAAAAACAAGTTGAACTTATTGAACAGATATTAAACATGTAAATACAGCTAGTGATGTAACTAGTAACGTATATTTTGGGGAAAATTATACATCTATATTTCAAATACATGTATTGCCAAGCACATAATTTCAAAGATAAATAAGTGCTACTTATATTATTTATTCTATCACACTCGTTTAATCACAATGCACATGAATTTACAAACAGGAAGCAGATGTGTCATATAAGGACGTGAAAAAAATATTACAGAAATGAATGGATGAATATATTTATTTATGGTCTTCATATCGGTATGCACAATTTTGCTTTATAAAACTCTATCTCTTTATATTTTATTGATATGTTTAATTAATTTTATTATACAGATGAGAGTGCACAATTTTAAAAAGGGAAAAGGACAAATGATGCAAAAAGAACACATATCTAAATATGTGCTTCATTGAGAGAAGGAAAATATTGAGGGATGATCAATAATTTAACCAATTCTAATAACATTTTCAAGTAGCATAAATAATGCAATAGATTGCATACAGGCAATCATAACTTATGATTGCATTTTAATTAGTTTAATAAACACAACTAGCACAGTTATAATTTTCAACATATAATATATTAAATTGATATATAACTTGGTAAATAATTAAAAACTAAACAAATACACACGCGCCGTGAGAAATGACATTTTTTTAAAATGCACGTGAACAAGAAAAGCTCACTGAGCCGATCGACGCAATGCAAACATAATTAGGAGCTACAAGAACTGAATGTCAAAAGCTAACAAGGCAGTGGTTTAAGTGTACAATTTGGATTTTTTTGTGTTGTGATAATGTACGTTTTTCATCGATTTCTCTCGCCACGGTGAATGTGAATAAGGTACATTGTCCTAGGAAACATTTAACCGTTGACTCCATAATCAACAAACCTAATAATGGTTTAGTTTTAGTTTCAAGAAAAAATCGGCAGTAAGTTTAATCAGATTTGTTAATTTATTTAACATTTTACGAAAATTTTGCAAGTGTACATTTATTGTTTGGCCTATGCGCATATAAAAACATAACAAACAAATTCGAAGAGAACAATTACATTTTTAGAATGAAATACTAACCATTAAACATACTTTATGATTGGATACAATGATTGCTAGGTTGTTGATGACCAAAAGTAATCTTCTAAAACTCAGCACGAATACCTAAATCGCGAGACTTTCTTTACCCAACACCAATCTTTAAACTCCTTACTACAAACTATATATAGCATTGCAGTCAACATGGTTTTATACTAGCATACTAGTTGGTTTGCACTATCATTGAAATGTATAAAAAATGACATAAGAATAGAAAACTGCAATAAATTAAATTTTGGTTAGCAAAATGTGTGGTTTATTTTCAACAGAGCATTTGTACAAAACAAGTTAAAATTGAGATAGAATTACGTTCTGGTCTTTGATTGCTAGCATTGCATTTCAGTAAGGGTTTTGACATATTCTTTTAATTGATTCATTGCATTTTATAAACTAAAACTTAAGCTAATTAATGCAATACTATGTGTACACGCCATCATAGTTTAAGATTACAGTTTTACTTAGTTTAACAAACTTAACTGGCTTAGTTATAATTTGAAATATATTAGAACAATAATAATATATAATTAAATGTATTAGAATGACCTAAGCATATACACATCTCGTATGCCTATTCAAACGTAACAGTTAAACAAGTTACTTGTTTACATACCACACTATTTTCTTACTCTGTTATTGCATTTAGGGTCGATTGAACATGTGTTAAAATTACTAATATGCAAAATAAAGCTGAGTTGAGAATATTTTGACATATACTTTACCATTGCACAGTAACATTTAACCAGAAACCAAATAGCAGAAACCAAATAGCTTTATAAAGTTAAGTCGAATGCCATCTTTCCTGTAGAACCCTTATTCATGGCACGTTAAATGCGAAAGTTTCGTAATCCCTTTGCACTGGTCACTATCGTTTGATCTATAACTTCAATTTCCGTTGCTATTTCAAGAATTAGACTCCAGCTGCGAGTTGACATACCACACCTCAATAAATGTCTGCCAATGTGTTATATTTATTAAGTGTCCGGTGCAAGTACCTGATCATTTAGGTGGTACCACGATGTATATTGCCGGTCCTTGATGGAACACAAGCCTAAGAGTAGTAAAAGTATCACTGTTTACTCAAACAAACATTGAGATTGCCGTGACTGGGTATTTCCTAACTGGTTGAAGAGACTTGATAACATTTGGTGCACATATATAATACAAGGATTAAAAATTCAAGGATATACATTACTTATATATTTTAACTATTTGCGCCACTATCAATTCCATGAGTCTTCACTTTACGACTGTCTTTTGCTAACGTAGTGTATTACCACATGCACAGTTAATATAAAATGGTTCCTTGATCAACTGTCACCAAGTCATTGACGAGACACCGAATCCTCCCTTGCATGAGTATTATGGCTTAAATTAAACCATGCTTTGATTAGGGAAAGTAATGTTTCCAGTAAATGATTAGCTATTTGAACGTAGCCTATGCTTGTTACATTTGTTAATGACAAGACATATGTTTTAAAAGTATTTTTTTTATTTCGATAATCAACTTTTTATAAAAATCGTTAATATTAAAATGTATAAACTTATAATTATCGGATACAGTTGGTTAAGCTGCCTCCCGTTCTTTGCATACGAATTAATTATACTTGTACTTCGTATCGATTACTTTGTACAGATTGCCCAACACATACAATTTGTTTTCGATCGTTCCGACATCTACCTTATATAAACACAACTTTAATGCAACTATCTCCGCAATTTCTATTGAAGCTATTAACATGTTTATCATATAACAAAGATTTTGATTCAGTCCTTTTTATTCAATTCTATTTGTGTGGTATCAATATGTTCTACTACATAGAGTGGTACTAGGACTGCCAATCATTTTCCTTTTGAACATCGAGCCATGAAAATTATGTGTTTTGCAACGACAAAGCACCTTTTTGAATATTAATTTAGTACTTTAAACGTATAATTTTGTTTTACTAAAAAGTTACATCAACGTATATCTGTCCGACATGCCATTAGTTTATTAGGTTTGTATTGACCACCATTCTACGTATTATACTTATTTTAAGACGGTGATCTCTTTAAACAGACATTGTAGTGCCTTTACTGTGTATAATTGGCCGTGATCACCTGAATCAATACCATACTCAGTCGCAAATTACACCGGGCCGAACAGTCGTGGAGCTACCCTTATATTTGCTAGAGCGTTATTATCGGGGCTTTATCATTACCATTTTAATGACCGTAGAATTACGAGGCCCGAGATGGAATCAAGAGCCTCCCGAACCTGTAGCGGACGTTTTTCCTATTGTGCTACCAGCTCTGGTACGCCATGAATGGAAATATTCCCAGGTCCATGCATACATGGGTATAACTTTATCATATAAAAAGTTGTTCATTCACATCATAACGTTGTTTGATTTCTTTCTGTCACATCCCAAAGCGGCATTTACGGGCATTGATTTGCGGTTCACCAGGAAGAAAAGGTTTTGTGCTGCCATAATGCATATCTGCAGTGCCGATTTATGCGTATTCACACTAATTTCCGACGCTGGCTGTATATGAGATTGCTTTAAACTGAGGAATTAGTTGCCAAATACACAGTTTATCGAGAGTTATCTTCATGTATCCACTAAGCATGATTACAGTTCACACCTTCAGTATGTATAGATCATCTATAGTAGTCACCAAACAGTGGCATCAGAAAAATGAAGAACGTTTAAATACTTAATTTACAAATTCTACTAAATGAGACATAAAAATGCAATTTTATTAATAATCGAATATGTTTTGATGTATTATTTTTTGGTCATGTATAGTGTATGGGGTCGTGTACTTAACACTATGAGTTGAAACGTGGCTGTAGTTTGTA
This sequence comes from Sinonovacula constricta, assembly GCA_007844125.1. Classification (NCBI taxonomy): domain Eukaryota; kingdom Metazoa; phylum Mollusca; class Bivalvia; order Cardiida; family Solecurtidae; genus Sinonovacula; species Sinonovacula constricta. The sequence goes on along the minus strand of CM017560.1, from coordinate 58,452,048 downwards.
ATGTTTTATATTATAACCGTCATTATGAGATTATTTTGTGTGCTCATTGTAACAGTAACTGCCATTGTGCCGTCAAACAATAATGTTGATTAAGCTGATTTGCAAGTAACATTTCCCAAAATTGGCGAAGTGTTAAATACAGGCAATATCAGAAAAATACGCATATATAAAATTCAAAAACATTTAAATACAGTGAAAAGAACGAAGAAGTGAACCTACTGTTCTAATGTCCCTAGTTGATAAAAAGTAGCAAGTTTGAGTCCGTTGTACATCATCGTTTTGTGCCAAAACTGAGGCTGCCGACCTAATATTACTTTTGTGTACGTCATGTACGTTATGGGTCACATAAACACTTAAGCACGATACGCATTCATCCAACACTCTGCTATTGGGTAAGACAGTGGTCGATTTTAGTTATTCACATTTATTATAATGAATAGTTTTTAATGCTAATATTTTATGGGTTTTTTTTAATTTAAAAGAAAATGAAATACATTCATGTGATCGCTTCTGGTTAACACCGCCACAATACTGTAACAATTATCTGTGTTGCTCCCGCTGTTGTTGTTTTTTTAATTTTTCTTCCTCAACTGACGGCTTAAAAAAGCGATGGAACGCCTAACACAGATTGATGTTGTTTTGCGCTTCAAACTCTGATTGCGTAAACTCGACTACACATATTCTTGTACAGTTCCCGGAATTATATTGGGTTAACACTCCAAAAAGTACAGATAAACAAGTAGCCAACAAGCCAACAGTTTAAAGGACAAACACAGTCATAGACATTTACAGAATATTGGTGTGTACAATGGCGTTTTCAACTCCGATTGATGTTGATTCAAGCATACTAGTATTTGATATTTCTTCCGATAATGGCCATTTTACGAGAAGGTTTAACACAAGCAAATAATTTATTCCTCAACTGATGGTTTTTATGTGATTTGTGAGAAATTCACAACTTACAATTAAAGCATATGTAGAAATGAGCAAATATTAAATTTCAGAATGCGGAATGTGAACGACAGAAATAGTCAAAGGTTTACACAACAATATATTTTACTGAATATGAAACTGTATTGAAATTGGAGTCGATATAGAACGGGATGCGTGCGTTTGATGCGTTAATATGTTATTGTTTGTCATTTTGACGTAAAACAAAAATTAAATGAGTCGCCAATCTCACTTTGGGCGGGAAACCCTAAAGTAATTCTGTACAACAAACACGCCTGTGACATTAGTGACCATCTAGGGAAATTAATGAAATAGTTATAGAGCACTTTCTTCTTTGTTTGTTGTTGTTTTTTAACGATGTATAGTGATGTAATATGTTCTTTTTTATTTATTATACATTAACAATGTGATTTTCTGACATAACTGGTAATATATACCTTATGGAACCTGGTTATCTGTCGACAATGTAAAAGACTCAATCATAATTCAACTTTCTTCTGTATTTGATGCCATCTACGGCAATTTCTACAGCTGGAACCTCAATCTCCGACTGATGTTATAACCTCAATGAAAAAACTATTGGTAATGTACTTTCACTTACATTACAACTACCCTGAAGCACGAATATATATGGTGCTGTAGTTAATTAACCCTATATTTCTCACCAAGTATAAGGTCCATATATTACGTATATTTACGGTGCATATTACACAGAAAGAATCCAGGCTAATAATCAGTTTAATAAACATAGACTTTTATCCAGCCATACAATTAAGGTATTCACATTGACTTTTTCACTATGTATAAGCTCAAGCAAGCTTGGGCGACCTGATTTTTCTGTTACCTTGGTTTGATGTAAACTGCTGAAAATATGTATACGCATTTACTGCGAACTGTTTCCATGCTAAGTGGATTCTTAAGGCTGAAGATATGGTATATACCTTAAGAAATCATTTCAAAGGAAACATATGCAACATTTTAACTGACCTTGATGTTTTTATTTACAGGACCCCTGACTTAAAGTCCAAATAGACTTTCCAGACAGTCTTTTGAGAAACCCTCCCGTGGAGCACAGGTAGACTTTTCAGGAACTTTTACGTGAAATTCAAATAGAATCAGGAGCCAAGACATTAACTCTAAAAAGATTTTTCAGGAGTCCTGACGTGAAGTCTAGATGGATTTTATAGGAACCCTGAACTCTAGATGGACTTTTCAGTAACTCTGACTTGAACTCTAAATGGACTTTTCAGCAACCCTGAAGTAAACTTTAGATGAACTTTCAGGACCCCTGACGTGAACATTTCAGTATCCCTAACGTGAACTCTAGATGGCCTTTCAGGACCCCTGGCGTGAACTGAAGATAGACTTTTCAGGACATCTGACGTGAAATCTAGATGGACTTTGTAGTAACCCTAACGTAAACTCTAGATTGACTTTTCAGGACCCCTGATGTGAACTGCATATACACTTTTCAGGACCCCTGACGTAAACTCTAGATGGACTTTTCAGTAATCCTGACGTGAACTCTAGATAGACTTTTCAGGACCCCTGACGTGAACTGTAGACATACTTTTTAGTATTCCTGACGTGAACTGTAGACAGACTTTTCAGGAATCCTGATGTAAACTCTAGATAGACTTGAACAATCTTCCACAGATCAAAGCAATCAAATGGACTGTCCAATCAGGAAATTAGCATAAACATGCTTTAAACAGCTCTTGGAATATGCATTATTGTGTGTAAATGTTAATTTTCAATGTATTTAATATTCATGCCTATTCTTCAAGTTTGCCTGCATGGATTTCCTCATTACGCCTGTGTAGAGTTGAAATTGTTTGCAGATATAATTGTTTTTAATGACTTAAAATATTCTTTTGACATTTACAAAAAAAGCAAGTTCTATTTCCCTTCTACGTTATAGTACAGCTCGACAAAAGAGGAACTTCTTTGATGTCACGCGTCACTTTAAACTTTACTGAATTGTAAATAACACGAATGAATGTTAGCGGCATGCAAATCGATATTAAAATCGTACATGTTACATGTAACATGATCATTCGATTTAATCCATACACGTATTATATAAAAGATTTCGAAAATTCAATGGAAATGAATTACCAATGGTTCCTGTACTACAAGGGTAACATAACGACTAATGCATGTGTCCTTCAAAGCGTATTTAGAATATATTAACTAGAGACATTTCTGGATAATATATTTAGAAGAAGTCTTTAACTAAACAATATTTTACAATTGAAATTTTAAAATAATGTTTATTTTTAAATTAACCAGTCTGTAATTTAGACTACAAGATAAATGTTGATTGACGTTGTTTTGCGTTTGTTTCAGCCATTGAATTCGCACCATGGAAAACATAGTCAGAAAGTAGGACGTGATTAACAAATATTAAAGTTCTATGTACTTATTTACATGTATTATTGTTATTTTCGTGTAAGCGCAGAATACAGGCACTACAACGGACAACGCGACGTTGCGACGGTTAAAATGGTGCATGTGAAACCGGCACATTGCTTCTGTTGTCAAACAATTTGAAAATTGTACGAAAAAGATTATATGTGCGTGTAAAATATAATATTAACCACACTCAACTCATTGGACTTTCCTAGAATATACAGCAATTGATGAATAAGTCAAAGGATATTACGTGTCGGTAATTTATTGATAAGTAAATATCCTGAGCTGTTTTATGTAAACACTGTACATATAACTGGTTCATTTAATTAATAATAAATTAGTTTATCGAAAAAAAATCCCTATTAATTGGATCATGGAACAAGTTTATCTTCAGAACTTTGTTGAGTACAATACACCGTTTCTTACATGACTTAAGCTCAAACAAACTACCAAATAAACTAGAACTTAATGAACGATTCCCAGGTCCCACCACGTCCAACCCACGTTGTTAAACTGACAACAAATACATGTTTAAATACTGAGAATTTCTCGAAGAATGACCAGTTGACCGGGGACTAACGTGTAGAATGTACAATGTACAGGAGACTAGCGTGACGAATGGACAATTTACAGCAGACGAGTGTGAAAATAGACAATTTACAGCAGACTTGCATGAAGAATTGACAGTTGACAGCAGTCTTGCGTGAAGACTTGACAGTTGACAGGATACTTGCGTGAAGAATGGACAATTTACAGGAGACAAGCTTGAAGAATGGACAATCAACAGGGTTTCAGCCTTAGGATTAAACAAATATTTTGTTTTCATCAATATGTGTAAGGTTAATGTTTCTCGTAAAGTATTTTAATATTTGTTTTAAATAAATACCAACATCGAACTAGCGTACCCTTTTAAACATAGCACAGTATTAATAATTTATTAATGACAATACTTACTTTAATGTCATTCATGTCAGCATAGCAGATCTATATAAAGTCAAAAGTAGAAAGTACGTTATGCTGAAATATAATATAACGTCGATCACCCTTAACCTATGTTACATTTTCAAGTTGACGGTTGTGTGGTCATACATGCTCACCTTCATCCTTCCAATTTAATCAAATACCTACAAGATATTGTATTTCTGATATTCCAGAGATTCGAAAATATAGTGTCAAGCAGGTTTAAATTAAGTTTATATTTCGTACCACTGGATAACCGTAACAGCCATATGAATCGGAAGATAGTTTATATGGCTAATAATATAAATTTCAAAGCAAGTCGGTTATTTTAAGGTTTATTATTATTATAATTATTATTATTTTTATAATTATTATTATTATTATTATCATCATCATCATCATCATCATCATCAACATCATCATCATCATCATCATCATCACCATCATAATCATCGTCATCATCAGTGTTAAGTTTCTTGATCAAGGATAAATCTAAAATGCACAACATATGTTCAGTTTTGCCGTAAAGTAGTGTTCGCAGTTTACCACTTAATGCTAGACTAAGTTGCAAAACAAAGCAATTGCAAAAAATAATGAATCAATTGTTAAGCAAATTTGGTCTTTGTTTTTATCTTTCTATTTTTGTCAAGTGTACAAGTGTATTTATAGGAGAGCATTTGTACAAACAGGTTTAGATCAAATAAGATAGAATGACGCTCTGTTCTTGATGTACACCAGTGTAATTTATACTTAGGCAGCGTTAATCATTAAAACCAATATCATTTTCATGCAAATTTGGCACACAATAATGTTTTATACTCTGTGTATTTTATTATCGTAAATTTGAGCAAACCTGTACGTTTGCTATGTATTATTTGATTTCGAGAGCTATTATGCTTTTCTGAGTTCTGTAAAGTGCTTGTTGATATAGGTTTGTAATTTCCTGAGCTAGGTAAAATGTTTGCATTCAAATTTCAACCGTGTTATATTTTGGAACAGTTTTAACCGCTGCTAAAAGGTTGATCTGGATTTAAGACATAGACGATGAGGCCAATCGCTGTTGCTTTGGTCAGTCTCATGTGCAATACATTTGTGGTTTTGTAGTTTTGTTCAAATTTAATGTTTTACTAGATATTATGGCTCTAACTTTTCCGCATATTGTTTTGATTGTATAACATGCTTTTTATTCTTTATTCATTCACTATTGTTGTTCTTGTCAAATTAATTGGTGATAGAAACCCAAATTTATGGTAAAGACATAAAATATGACTTCCAGAAAAGATATTCATCCTTAGATCTCTATTAGATCAACATGTTATTTGTTTTCTGATCGTACTGTACATTGAGTTATTGTGAGAACTTATAGGAAGTTACCAATCGACCACACAAATGACGTCAAGTTGAGCTGGATGACTTCTTGCCCTTTGTACCAATAAGCGTTTTAATCTAAAAGCCATTTTATATTCACTTAAGCCAAAGCCCATCTGTACTATAGTTATGTCACGGCAACGGTGACGAGATTTTAATCCATTTGCACTGGTGTCTGTATTGTTTGATCCTTAACTCTAAATATCCGTTACTCCTCAAAGAATACTATTCCTGCTGTGAGCTGGTGACCACACCTTGTTATATTTGTCCGCGTGGTTATTAAATATCTGTAGAGTCGTACACGCAAGCACCAATTTGTTTTAGCAACCAACATGATGTCATTTGTTAACCTAGACGTTCCATAAACACTCATTTTAGAGTATCCCTGTATACCCGTACAATCATGTCGAAGTTATTTTGCCCTCTCAATGGCATGAATGATAATGTTATTTAGTTCTTCCATTGACCTTCGCACAAGGTAAACGTTCCTAATATATGATGAGTCTTTCTGATAATGAATAGAAGATTATATAGAATTGCTTTTTTGAGGAAAATTTCAGAAAATGCTAAAATTGCCAACTGTTGTTTACAAGGATCGAGCCTTCACTTGCTTACACAATTATGCTGTTAGTTAATCCACGGTTTTAATTGGTAAAAAGCAACGTGTCCTATAAAGCGATATGGAAAAAAATCGGGATAAAAGCCGTGACATTGAATGTTCCTTAACCCTGCTATATTTGTTTATAACTACACACATATTTCAGTTGATTTGTAACTAAGTAACAACAATAAGGAAATGTACTAGACGTGCTGCTAGATATATATAACAGAAGATGTTGCTAATTCTGATTAGCTTAGGATCTGATGATTTGCATTTACACCTTTGATGATGACATGATCAATCGTTTTTGTTGTTGAAAATATCTGTCTCGTAAAATCTTAGGAAAATGAAATGAATTATCACCAAAAAAGGAATTGATCTGTTCTTATGTGATTATTTCTAAAATGGCTATGCCACTGGAAATAAGGTGGTTTCAAATAATGGCAAATTAGAAAGATGCGCTTTTAGTGAAATACAAGTTATATAAATGTTAGGTTAAAAGGGAATAAATAACTTTTCTCTGCATATTTTGCTTAAGAAAGAAATCACCGGCTGCAATGGAAACAGAACGTTGCTGCCTTACTTTATTCGCCTAAGATTAATTGATCTTGTTTTGTTTGATTTTTGTTCCTCGAACCGGCACAATAAAGGACAGCAGGAAAACATCCTCACAAATTTAATTTGTCGAAAAAAGTGAGATATTACATAATTATTATTTTTTTACGAATGATAAGTCTTAAAACATATGAGATGCATGGACTAAGATATTTAGAATACGGTGTGTAACTTTTCGGTCATTCACGTCCTGTTTGATTTTCGCACGTAAATTAAGAAAATATAGATATACATATATATTGAATTTCCTGTACCGAATACCCGGCATACATGATGGTATCGTCTTTGAATTAACATGATATAAACAAACGTTCATATGAAAAGTAACCCGCAGTTTTTATTCCACTTTATAAGCATGGTCATCATTTACAAAAATGTACATTTATTTTATATGGAACAATTTCATTTGCATGGTATCAAGAAATCAATATTATCTCGAGTGGTATTGTAACCTTTCATTAAAAGTGCACGATATTTAACAGTATGCCGGCAGAAAATTGAGCGTATGATGTTAATGTCCACTTTTGGAATGTACATTAAATAATTTCAGGTTGTTAACAAAGGGATTATGTTTGCATAAAATATCTGCACATGCAAGTCTGTCAAATGCGTCATGGATGGATCCACAAATATGTACTTATATGGACGATTATAATTGTAAAACATATTAGCATAAAATCTTGTTTACACAAATCAGCACGTTGTTTAAACTGTTCATACCACACCCCTACGCGGTACCTTAGAGAATCGATGTGCTGTTTACCCGGATGAGAAGGTATGATTGCCATTATATTGTATCTCTTCGGTCTGTTTGAGGAGTGTTCACAGGAAACTCCAACCCTTGACAGTCAACTGGAGAGCTTTGAACAGTAAAAAATCATATATACACAGATTGTTGAAATATCTCGTCATGGCAGCGAAAATCAATAACATACTGATATACTTGTTATGAGGACATACAATAGTTTCTTAAGGAATATAACTCTGTCCTGGAATATCCATTTAACACACACACTATTAACAGGTGCAGTGTAGGTAAAATTAGGAATGGTTCATGTCATACGGATGCAGATAAAAGATCTAGATAAAAAAATCGTTAAAAGCTTTCTTGAAGCAATAATAATACAAGACTAAATATATACATTTGTATCATATCTGTGAAAATTAAACTTTCCATTTTTGTTTGTTTAAGCTTAATTTAGCATTTCCTTTTAATATGATATTGTTTATTTTACCACTTAGACTTTCACCTAATCGGTTTGGGTTATGTTTTTTGTTATTTTGCTGTTGCTGTTTATTGGAATAGTCTCTTTGATTAAACATTGATGCAGCAGTTATAATGGTCACGAAACAGTAAATACTGATGAAATGGTTTGCAGTGTTTACATGAACCGAGAACGGATCAAGTGTAAATGACGAGTAAAGTCAAAAATAATATTCTGTATAAATAATAAATTAACTTGTAACAGCCAAACTAAGGATGGCGATAAAATCCTTCCTTGATGTACGTCAGAATGACTCACAGTGTAACTTACGTAGAACGCACGATACACACGCAACCCGCGCCCTGATGTGTTAGTATTCACTGCATAATCAGTGTTACTGTTTTACATCACCTAACTTTTAAATACTATTCAACTCTCCAGCAAGACAAAAAGTTCGACATTTTCTGATGACCTGATATGATACTTAAGGTTGGTCACGTAGGTTCAATCACAGAGTCGTCAAATGTTTCCATTCACATTCAGCCTGTTTAAAAGGATACAAATGTGGTCATAAAATACAGCATTTAAAGTACGTGTGATGTAACTACATAGGCCGATGGTGGCCTCTTTTTCTCGCGAGAAACAGGTCAACAAGTCTTTATCTCAATATATTTGTGTGATTATATAAAGAATACACTCATTAATATTAATACGATTTATGTCGTATATAATTTCCATCTCTGACTGCAGCTGACAAACTCAGTTACAATATTCTACTTTTTAAAGTTTACAAGAGTTTGTATAACCGTTCTTTTGCCCTACCTTTTATAAAACAAACAAACAAGCTTTCTTACCCTCGTTGTGAAGTCTGTGGTCAATTTAGAAATTCCTAACATTTAAATATCGCAAACGGCATACATTTCATATGTAGCATGGTTTGTAATTGATTCTTTGATAACAAAGAACCTGCTGTTTAACTAAAAAAACGTAAATTGCTTTTGAATTGACCGTTCCTCAGGTATTGGACAGAGAAGTAATTAGCCAATTAGATTACAGAATTTCGCTATAAGTTCGACAAATCCGCGATAGCGTTGGACTGAATAAACTGTTGTCCGGAAACCGTTGGATATTTTGTTACACATTATGAATGTTTCAAAATATTTTAGGTTTATTGGGTTTATCGTCCCATCAGCAGTATTTCAGTTATATGGAGACGGTTTCCACTCGAAGCACGGATTATAAAATAACACAATGCTATCTGGCATACCAGTAGAAAGCATGGAGCTGGATGTTTTATGACCCTGATGCGGACCAAACAACTCCTTAAATATCGCCGATATCGCTAACTGGCTAAATATATTAAATTCCACTATTATACAAGGCAAAAAATTGACCGTTCATTCTGTGTGACAGTCAATCCGATCAGACAAAGTAAGCCAGCTAAAACCCCATTCGCTAAATGCGCGTAACATGTGCCTGCTTTATCGTAAGCGACGCCATTTTCTCAATTTTTATCAAACCTATTTAAAGGACCAGTCGCTAAGGTCAGTATGGTTGCATTCCATCTGGGAAAGGGTAAATTACGCGATGACTGGACAGGTTCATGAGACCATATGATGATTATTATTTTAAGCTGAAGTGTTAGACAGTGGATGTTGAAAATGTGCCATTTCATCTCTCCAGTATATAGGTGAGACAACTTCAACCTTTACCGTGTGAGTGTTTAGTAGATATAACTAAAGGGGTGTATTTGTGCCTTTATTTTTTTTTTATGTCATTTAGAAGACCTCGGCCAGTTAGTTTATTCTACATACATATATATACATGGTCATTCTGAACTCGTTTTTTATCTTTTCATAAAATTAAAGACTCTCTTTTTGTTAGAATATTGTTCTTTCATTCAAAATACGTCACCATTCTTCTGTTATGTGGTGTCATTAATTAACACAAACTATAAGCAATGGGTTGGACTGGTTCATTTCAAATTGTTCTGTGCATTTTTGTCTATATCGTGTATAAATGTATTTTTGGTCTTTAATGTACTCTTGATGCGGGACCTGTTAAGTTAATTGTCTTTGAAAGATAGCCACCCAGGAAGTGCGAAGTTACTTTGTAATCCGTTTTTAATTCCCCAGATGGTCATTTCTCAGATTTACCATTATCATTAACTTGCTGTCGTTTTTTTTTGTATTTACAACGTTTCCTGTCTCAGTGGTGTTGTCACTTAAACAATAAACTTGTTTAAATCTTTGTCTAGTGATTTTTCGAATTTAAACATATCATGGTGTTAATTTCATGTGCCTGTTTCATTTTTTTCAATAAGAATGACATTAACTATTGTTATGAACGGTTTAACGTCAGTAGTTACTGATTACTTTTTTGCAATAGATAATCTTTAATGCAAATTACAAATTTAAACCACTGCCTGATACAGTGCGTGCGTAATTCTTATATTCAAGTTAAATATTTAAGGCAATGTCCAGTTGGAACAACCCAATTAATTTATTAGTGCATTTTAATTAACAATAAACATATGTTATGCGAAAAAAATGACAAGGTCCATTTGTATCGCAACATATATCAAAATTGAAAAGGCACTCGACAAAAGTCTTCACTTGTCTGTTAAATGTAAAAGGCTGAGACGAGACATTTCATAGAAAAGGGCAAATCCAGAAGTTACTGCCCTGGATCAGTCAGGTGGAAAAGTGGCAGACAGAGCTCGAACCTCGCACTGTTTCGTCACTTTTTTTCCTATTCAGAGCCTTGTGCACACTTAAAGTTGTTTTCTGTGTTTTAGTTTTAGTTTTTATACATTCGTATAATGTGTGAGCACTTTTTAACGTGGTAGTAAATGAATTGCAGCTTTCCTAAGATGCACCTGGAATCAGTTCTTTCCATATATTGAAATAAAAAGTTTCAGATAAAGTATAGTAATATTTAGTTATAAATTATGGGCCGCGTGACAGCTTCCAGAGTTAAAGGAAAGCAAAAATCTAGATTGGACATTAGTTTTATAAATCGCTTGCAATTCATTTTAAGTGCATTAAATTATAAAACAGTATCTCGTTTTATAAGGATGAAAATTCAAAATCTGTTTCCTAGCTATATCACAATAAACTATTTTGGATAATTAGTATTTTAAATATTTTTTTAAATATTGATTTATCATGAACAATGTGTCCATTACGATAATAACTAATCTTATTTTAACACCAATAATTCAAAACTTCATACGCGTGTCGAATGGTTAATAAGCGGATCAACCTCTCAATTGGGGGCAGTATGGCGTACATTTCTCAACAAAAGTCATATAAAAGAAATACTTTGATTCAAGAAATCACGAAGCCAAGCGTTTCTTCTGGTTTCTTCAAATCTGTTTGCAACAAACTTATTTTATGCTGAAAGCAGTAACAGTACTAAGAAATTAAGTGAATACCACTGCAATGAAATGAAGTCATTATATTGTGCTAAAGAATTAACGACTACTAAACAGTTGTTTTAGGATGTTTGTTTTGTTTTTTGTTGCGTTTTATTCCATCGACCTTCCCACATAAAATACTTTGCCCTGAACGGGACTCGAACCAACGCGACGGGAGGCTAAGCAGCCAGAGTAGTTACAAGTCGCCGAACTTACCCAGACGCTATGGGTTCGCCTACTTTTAGGATGTAGCAATAAGCTTAACAATTATATCGGCACTACTTAATGTCTGGGTTATAGATGTGGTGTTTGTTTCTAAATTTAAAAATCAAGATAAAGTCATATGTGTACTGCAACATATATTACAATGTGAAAAAGCACAGAAAAATGTATGCACATGTCATTCAGTTACAACATTACTGAGAGTAGATAGTACAAAATAAAGTAACTCAACAAAAGTTACTGCATTTGGAACGGTCAGTCGGCCACCGGTTTACAGAGCTCTAATGGGTTTTTTCAAATGCTTGTAGTGAGAAGATATGGATCCTTTTAAAGTAAAAGTATCCAAGTGATAACCTTTGACCAATGATTTGAAGTAATTAATAAACAAAAAAGTGACCTAATTAAAAATATCCACATTGTATTTGGGTGAGGAGATTACTATTTCCGTTAGAAAATAGAGCACGAAAATGTAGTAAAAGATTGTAAAAGAATTTAATATTTTGATGAAAGCAAATGGCTAGAGAAAAAAGTGTAAATGGTTGTAGTGGCCTGTTTGTGTTTGAAGGCAGTTTAAGTACCAAAGTCCAATGTATGTCAAAGGAAGAAAGACGTAACAATACTGAGATTAATTTAATGACAACCTAGCACAGGGAGACTTTTTCGACCTCTAAAATGCACAAGTAACATTGTTGTAATCATGAATAAGAGAGTATTCGTGCTGCATCTTATATTAAAACTTGACTAACAACCATAAACAAAGGTACCCAAGAGGTATTGCTAGGGAGGTGCTAGTAGAAGTGCATTCCGATCTGGCTATGACTAGTAGAAATTCGTGATTTGCATTTATACCATTCGTCTGACTTTTCCGCGCTTTAACTGTTTACATTTGTTCAAGGTGTCATAGAAGTCATGTCTGCCAGCTAGTCCATATGCATGAAAAGAAACAGTTTATTCCACCATAATTGCTCCCTCAAGTCCTACAGAACATCGGACTTTACAACATCATAATCGCTTGATATAACGTAGTTTAAAACAAAATTTCCAAATGAAACTTTCTTCTTAAGTCTTGCAGTAACGTTGAAATGGTAAATTTGTGAGCAGATCTTACTATAAAAATGAGAACATATGTTCAGGAAAAAAATATTCATGCACACCAGAGATGTATTTGGAGGGTCAGTTTGTTACGTGCTAGACTTTTTGACTTTCAGCTTTATTAATTTTGCAAGTATTTGATTTTATTTCGTTGATTAACTGATTATCCGATTGCCAATATTAAAAATGTGTAAACTAATAATTTTCGAATACTTCGTAGCGATTGCCCAAACATATATAATTTGTTTATATGTTTATATGTTCGTTCTAACATCCACTGTCTTAAACACAGCTTTAATGCAACTATCCTCGCAATTTCTATTTAAGCTATTGATATGTTCATTATTTTACAAAGATTTCTTTACTTTTTATTTATCATCATAGGTGTAGTAACAATATATTTTACTACATAGAGCGGTATTAGGAGTTCCAGTCATTTTCAAGCCAAGTGCTTTTAGTCACAACAAAGCGCCTTATTGGAATATTAGTTTAGTATTGTCATGCCACTTAAAAATTATGCTTGAATAAAAACCTCTATCAACGTACATCTGTCCAACATGCAGCGAGTTTGTCTGGATTTTATTGACACACCGACAGTATTTTACTTATTTTAAGACGGTGTTCTCATGAAAAAGACATAGTGGTGCCTTCACTGTGTATAGCCTGCCGTGAACAGCTGGTTTAATACCTTACCAAGTCGCATTATTCCGACACCTGGACGAACAGTCGTGGAACAACACTAATATTTGCTTAAGCTTTAACAAGGAGCTGTGACTCTACCATTTTAACAACTTTAGAAATTCGTGACCAGAGATCGAACCATGTGCCTCCAGTACCTGTAGTCCACCTTCTATCCTTCTATTGATTGTGTTACCAGGTGCGGACGCCATGAGTATATACATATATCTATGTATAAAAGGGGCATAAATGTATCATAGAAAATATTGTTTGCACACATCAGTGCGTCGTTGAAACTCTTTCTGTCACATCCCGAAGTGTCATTCAATTTGCGGCTTGCCCGGATAAGAAGTTATGGTGCTGCCTGTTCATACTAATTTCATGACAGGGCAGTCAACTTGAAACTTGCTTTGAATTGTTTATCGAGAATTAACGTCATGTTAGCGGAAAACAAAAGGCGAAGTCACTACAATGTCAATACTAGGTGATATACGTTAATTGGTCGTTTTTGTATTGAGAAATTGAACGAAGAACATTAATGAATCCTACCTTGGGTTTCTAAACCTAAGCTCACTTAACAATTTGAGTAAATTTAAATGATGTAAAAGGCATTTGCGACATATTTTTGTAATCAAAAGGACAAGGTAGGTATTAGTGTGGAGTACTTCTTTATTTACTTAAATTAGCAAATTCAGAAGTTGAAATCGTCGCGCTATCGTTATTATTAAAATATATTACCTGATACACGGGCAAAGAAATTGCTTATTTATCAAAGAAATGTGCATATGGTTTTTATTCCTTTGCAGCGATTGGTGAGATGTCGATTGTGAGTACTTTCATAGCTTACAATTAAGGCATATGTAGGAATAAGCAATACTGAATTTCCAATTGCAAAAAAAAAGTTACACAACGCTCTGTTTTACTGAATATGGAAATGTATAGAAATTGGCCTCGATAGAGTATGGATTGCGTGTATATCGTGCGTTAATATTTCATTGCTGGTCATTTTGACGTAAAAAACAAAAGAGAAGTAAGTCGCCGATCTAACTTTGGGCGGGAAAGTCACCAGTGATGGTATACAACTAACACGCATGTGACACTTGTTACCATCTAGGGAAATTAATGAAAAGGTTAGTGAGCACTTGTTTGATTCTTTTCATTGAAGTACAGTCTTCTTTTTTATTTATTATGCATAAAGAATGTGATTTTCTGACATAACTGGTATTTTATACAACATCGAACCTGGTTATCTTTAAACAATGTAAAAGAATCAATCATCATTCAACTTTATGTTGTTTTGAAATTCATTTTATGACAATTACCACAACTGGTACTTCAGTCTCCTTGGCAAAGTGCCTCCAGTTGAAATAACAGCTACCAGGAAGCACTAATAGATGCAGTTTTAGTAAAAAAGAAACTTGATATATTTTATTAAGTATATAGTACACATCTTACGTATTACCAACCTTGTTTTGTGATCTTCAGGAACTGTGGCGTGAACTCTAGATAGACTTGAACAATCTTCCACAGTTCAAAGCAATCAAGTAGACTGTCCGATCCGGAAATTAGCGTGAACACGTTTTAAACCAAGCTTGAGATATGCATTATTGCGGCACCATACCTATTCATCCGGACCAGCAACAAATCAATACGCGTAGATACGCCTGGATGTGGCAGAAAGGTAGTATGTGTTAAGCCTTTTGTCTTTTTCAACTATTATATACCAACTATGTAATCTATTACCGTTTTTTATATTGTCTTTATGGTTTCGTTTTGGATATTCTTATTGCGCCTGTGCAGATTTAAATTTAATTTGTTTGCAAAAATAGTTGTTTTAAATTGCTTTAAAATATTTTATTGACATTTAAACAGGACATTATGATATTATGACGTTCTGATACATTGCCTAAGTACTTTTCATTACAAATTAAATGCATGTTCCTTTGCCATTCTACATAGTACCCAAGTACGACGAAAAGCAGCATATTTTTTGTCATTCGTTTGTTTAATTGATGTACTTATAACTGTTAATATAACAACCTAATGTGTATTCCGTTGATTAAGATCCACTTACCATGAAAAGTTTTCGAATATCCGAGGCAAATAAATTCACTTGTTAATTTAATTTTCTACAAGAGCAGCAGAACGATTAAAGCCAGTGTAATCATACTTTCTAGAGGCAATCACAATACTTATAGCATGATAGTGTATAATTAGGTTGAAAAGGATTGATTATTTGTTACTTTTTTTAGACATTGAATGGAAAATTATAATCAGAAAAAGACTTTGAACTAAGCACCAATGTACAAATTAAATTTAAACATTTTAAAATTGATAGATAAGACTACACGACAAATGTTGATCGACATTGTTTTGCAGTTGTTTTTTTAAACCATTGTATTTGAAAACACGATGACATATACTTAGAAGCTAGGATGCAACAAGAAAGTATGAATGTGTTTCTATAGTGTCACTAATTTTTAACATGTCAGTTTAGAATATTGCCATTGCAGCGGACAACGCAACGTAGCGAATATATTGTGAGGTGACGTACAAATGTCATTTGCGTTTTAAAATGCTGCACGTAATAGTTTCTATACAATGCCACGTATGGGATATTATAGGAAAATGAAGCATACTAACATATTAAATCTGTTTATAAAAAAAATGTTAAACATTTTGAAGTAAAGGACTATATGTGTGTGTATAAAATGATATTAACCACACTTGACTCATTGGTCCTTCCTAGAAAATTCACTAATTGATGAATAAGGCAAAGATATTACGTGTCGATAACTTCCGGCAAAATCCTGAGCTGTTTTATGTCACAGTGTGCATATAATTGGAGTCTTGAAATTGATAATAAATAAGTTTATCGAACGAAAATAACTTCTCATTAATTGCATCATGTGGGCTGTATTACAAATGTATTAAACAAGTTTACTTCCGAATTTTGGTTTGGTACACTGTCATGCCAAAACAAGTAATGATTTTTTCTATCAAACAAACAGTGTAAATAAAAGTATCCCGTCAAAGGGACAGAAAAAACAGTAAGCACCTCAATCGGGAGATCGTGATTTTTTTTGGTAAGTACAAATATCGATGCAGCGATCCCTTTTAAAGAAAATACAACATCGCTCATTTATAAATTTGACTTATGTCGTTCATGTCAACAGAGCAGATCCATAAAAAATCATGGAGAAAAAAAGGTACTTTAAGCTAAAGTAAAGTGACTGTTAAAGTAAACAAGAAGAAAAGTTCAAAATGAAATAAAAGCAAAAACAAACAATATGGTTTGTATGATCCTGGAATCTTTTGAGATGCTCTCCTGGGTTTTGTGACGTGCCTATTTATGAAGTTATATTATTAGGCGATGCTTGATATTATCGGAATGTTTAATGACCGAAAACAATATTTTTTAACCCAGTGGGCGGAATAAAGAACACAACAATCAAATAAGGTTCGGACAAGAAATGTTTATACTTCTTTATATTTACTACTTTGCCAAACTTTACAATATCCTTTATGTATAGTCTATGAAAATAGCACGTACAGCTAGAGTTTAAGATGTTGACACGGATTTTATAATAAGAAAAAGATTACAAAAGATCATTATTGGTTAGTTGCATCCGACGAAGATATTAAACGAAAACAATGGCTTACATTCTGTCCATTCTCCTGTACCGTTTCTGCACTGTGCACAATTCCTTCCCGATTTCATCCTGATCCGAACGTGAACTGATCCGCGTCTGCTCTGTTTTAGTTTATTTATACTTCCCGCGCATGACTACTTTTGCAAACATTCTAGTACGCATCGATGTACGTTTCAACCAATCAGCTTTAAGCGTTATGTTTAAAGTAGTCAATCACTAAGCGTTCGGATAAATCCGAACAAATATTACTGTCAAGCATGTAGATCCAAACGGTATATATAACAATGCAGTTTAGGTAACATAAGTGTTATTTGGATGTCAGATATACTTATTGATACAATTAAACACAGACTGTGTCACTTTAAAATGAGTTACACAAGGGACAACATGCATCTTCACATTGTGAGAAGTAAAGGTAAAGTAAACGTTGAATAATACAAACGTCAACAAAACAACATTTCCCTCTTACAATTAAAACTCTCTTTAGAAGACATCACTGTAAATGAGCTTTAACAATGTTTAGAACATATAGTCTTACTTAAAGAAGTGCATTAAAAGATTATTTTCAGACTAAAGTCTTTATATCACAAAGTAATGGGTTTCCGCGAAATGACAATGAAAACTCGTAGGATGTTAGATCTGTTACAAAAAGGCACAGGGCTAAAGTGCATGTCAGACAACTTATATAGATCAGTTGTTAAATTGTCATAGAATATTTATAAAAGGTTAGCTACATCACATTACAATATCATTCATTGAGCCAGGTGCAAGGTTTGCATTCGATTTCACCAATGTTATAATTTTGCAGACTTTTAACGGGTGCTTAGAAGTTCATTTGGTTTTAATTCGGGAACAATGATTGGTCATTTGTTATTGCTTTGGTCAGTCTCCTGCCATATATTTTGATCTCTTAAGTTTGTATACAAATTACATTGTTTTCTCAGATATTATGGCTTTAACTTCTCCGCAGATCTTATCATTGGAAATAACTGCTTTTCTTCTTAACTAAATCAGTATTGCTGTTCTGTGGTATTAGAAAACCCAATTTATCGAAGAGAAATAGAATATGCCTTTTAGACAAAATATTCATACTTAGATCTCTTTTAGTTCAACGTGTTGTTTGGTTTCTGATCATACTGTACATTGAGTTAAGGTAAACTTATAAGTAGTTGCCGACAGACCATATAAATGAAGCCGAGTTAAGTTTGATTCGTCGTATACTAATTAAGATGTTTAATTTAAACACCAGCCAAAGGCCATCTGTACTTTAGTGTATGTCAATGTAACGGTAAGAGGCTTTTAATCCATTTGCACTGGCCTCTGTATTGTTTGATCCTTAACTCTACATTTCCGCTACTTCTCAAAGAATACGATTCCCGCTGTGAGCTGGTAACCACGCCTTGTTATATATCTGTCCACGTGGTTAAAGATCCGTATGGTCGTAAGTTACTATTTTGTTTAGTTACCACCATGATGTCCTTTGTTAGCCTACACGTTCCTTCAACACTTAGTTTAGAGTATACCATTTTTTAACCTGCCAGTGGCGTAAAATATAATGTTATTAGATTTCCATGGTTTGACCTTTTCAAAATGGCAACGTGTCCAGTGAATAATTATTCTTTTTGATAGTTAATAGCAAATAACGAAGTTTTGCTTTCAAAAAATGCTAACGTGACCAACTGAACCCAAGCCATTTTAAAGGGGCGGATCCTTTCCTCGCTTACACAATTATGATATTAGTTAATCCCCCCAGTTGAATTCATAAAAGGCAACGTGTCCAATAAAGCGGAATGGAGCAATAATAGACCGGGGCTTAAGCCGTGACATTGAATTTTCCTTATCCTGCTATGTTTGTTTATAACCACACATTTTAGTTGATTTGTAACTAAGTAACAACAGTTTGCAAATGTACTAGATGTGTTGCTGGATACATATACAGAAGACATTGTTGATTCTGATAAGCGTATGAGCTGATGATTTGCATTTGCACCTTTCATGATGGCATGATCAATCACATTTGTTGTTGATAATCGTTGTCTCTTATAGTCCTAATAAAATAAAATCAATAGTCTAACACCAAAAAAGCAAACGATCTGTTTCATGTGATTGTTGCACCATTTTCTAAAATGGCTATACCCCTGGAAATTTGGTGGTTTCAAATAATGACAAATTTGAAAGATGCGCTTTTAGTGAAATATAACTTATGTCAATTTTAGATTAAAAAACTGTTCACTGCAAACTGTGCTTGAGAAAACAAAAACTCATCGGCTGGAATCGAAACAGAACGTTGATAAATTACTTAATTCAGTTGAGATGTTTCATCTTGTTTTGTTTGATTTTTGTACATCGCGCTGACACAATTATGGACAACAGAAATACATACCCACATGTAAAATTTCTCGACCCGGCCGGGACTCGACCGACTTGATAAGGGGCTGAACAGTTTCAAGTCGGTGAGCAATCACTCAAATGCAGATGGAGTTTTTCAGAGTCAAATGTTGATTTGCTCATAATTACCCTTAAAGGCTTTCCAGTCGTTGTATTTTAAAGAGAACAAGTGCATTGCAGAACAAAACAGTACACAAGTTAAATAAATAATTGTTTCTATAAATAATAAAAATTAGTCTTAAAACGTGCGGAATGTACAGACTGAGAGATCTAGAATGCGGTGGGTAACTTTGGATCATTTACGTTTTATTTTTGCATGTTAATTGGGAACATATAAACATTGTATTGACTTCCCTGTACCGAGTGCCCGATATCGGCATGCATGTTTTGTTTCCCATCATCCTAGCATCAACATAATATAATCAAAGGTTCATATGAAAGGAAACCCGCAGTTTTTTTATTCTACTTTATTAGCATGCGCATCAATTAGAAAAAAAAATATTTAACATTTTTGCGATTTAATTTGCGTGATTACAAGAAAGCTGTATTACATCGAGCGGTATTGGGACTGCAATTCATTAAAATGATACGATATTTAAAAATATGCCTGCAGCAAATGAAGCTTTTAGTCATTCTTAGTTATTTCAATGTGTCATTTTTCAATGCAAATTTAATAATTTCAGGACCTTCACAAATGGATTATGTTTGCATAAAAATATCTCTATATGCAAATATGTCAAATGCGCCGTGGATGTATCTACGCATGTGTAATGAACGGGTATAATTGTAAAACACATTTACAGGAGTAAGAACAGTCAAAGCAAACCCAACAGTTACCGTCTTGGAACGTCTTTAAAAGAAAGTAGTGACTGAAAAATAATGTCCACGAGGTATTTAGTAGAGAGATAAGTATTATCTTTTACAAGAACTCCACACGATTCTTGGTCATAAATGAAATGAAATTATTGAACCAATAATAAAAAGACTAGAGAAGTGAAAATAGTTGTATCCTCATATTCATGTATAGATGGAATTGAGGAAGCAAACTCCGTTGTCCATTAAAGGAAAAAACAGCAATCCATACAGGATTAATTAAATGACAATATAGATATACATGTATATAAAATTTCGTTCATATCCTTGATATGAAACTTGCCATTGTTGTTTGTTTACGCTTTATTAAGCATGTCTTACGCAACATGAAATTGTGGATTCTACTACTTAGTGTTTACCTAAACGATTTCTTTCATATGACGGTATTTAATCTTTGATTAAACATTGCAGCAACAAATGTGGTTTTCTTGAAAGTGCAACATTAATGAAATGCTGTGCTGTGTTTACATAAACCAAGAACTGATCAGGTGTAAATGACGAGTAAAGTCAAAAATAATATTCTGTATAAATAATTAACTTGTAACAGCTAAACTTAGGATGGTGATACAATCCTGCCTTGCTGTACGTCAGAATGACTCACAGTATAACTAACGTTAACACACGATACACACGCAACGCAAGTCCAGATGTGTTGGTATTCATTGCATAATCAGGGTTACTGTTTTAGATCAGGCGCCGGCCATCCAGCTTTTTAAGACTATCCAGCTCTCCGACACAGCAACCAGTTCTGCGTATTTTAATTATTTGATGTGGTGCTATGAGCCACTTGTTTTAAATCAGAAAAACAGAATCTCGTCAAATGTTTCCATTCATATTCAGCCTGTTTAAGAAAAGATCAAAAGTGCGGTTATATAACACAACATTAAAGGTATGAGCCATGGGTTGGACAGTTTTCTTTTTAAAAAAATAAATAAAAACTGTTTAGCTATAGATGAAATTATCACTGGTGCGTACTACACGTATTTATTATTTTATTGTGTTTAATGCTATATTATGTTTTAATTACATCACTGCGACAAATTAGGGTCATCATAGCGAGGTTCAGCTAAAGTGTTGTAGGATTAAAACCAACGGCGATCGGTATCTTAGCTTGAAGACCTTCCCACATAAAATACTTCTCCCTGAATGGGACTCGAACCCACGCGGTGGGAGACTAAGCAGTCAGAGGAATGCACCTACTTCTAGGACGAGTTTTACAAAGATATAAGACACCTGTGATATAACAATAAGCTGAACAGGTATATTGGTACCATATATTGTGTAGATTGTAAATAGTGTTTTCTGATTAAATACATTTTAACCGAATAAGTTAACGGTATTTAACAGTGTAAACTATTTTAAGTGTCAGAGGGTGTTTCACCTTTTATTGTCTTTTTTCAAAGTGACAGATCAATATTTTGGTTGACCAAAGCCTTATCTATGCGGCATATATATATATATAATTAATGTTATAGTTTAAGGCTGCAAAATGGCGCCATAAAGAGAAAGATAGAGGAATATAACTTTTATTGCAACCCTCGATGAATTATGACGGCTCTTTAGAACACGCTGTATGACTCGTTTCGCGACATACAGCGAAGCAATTTGGTTCATAAGCCCACTTTTCATCGCGGAATGATTATTTTATTGTTTGCTATTCTGACACACAACAAAGAAAGAAGAGGTCACCATTCTCATTTCAGAAGGAAAAACAAACGGTGATGGTGTGCATTTAACTCTCCCGTGGCATGTTGTCATCATCTAGGGAAATTAATGCAATAAGTTAGTGACCACTTGCTCGTTCTTTATAGTGTATTATAGTTTTATTGATTAATTTTTATGTATCGAATCCGAGACGAGAACGTTGGATGGGCCGAAGACTTAGTTTGACAAAGATGACATCTGAAGTCTATGTACTATGGACAACAAAACTTGTCCTCGAGTTGTTAATTAAATGAATCTGACTTAAAAAGGAAAAGACATAAACCTAGAGGTACATAGCTTTGTTGTTGGTATTTTTTCTGTGTCCATGTTGGACTTCCTTTCGAGTGGGAAAATATTCGTATATTATGTTTTCTCCATGCATGCAAAATATTCAAGATATTTCAGAGCTATATTCTAATCGTCAAGATTCTGAACCAAAGCTAAATTATAGAAAAAGAGGCATTTTACAAAACATTCTGTTACAGTGCGCTGATTTTGGCAATTTTGTTTTGTTTTGCCAAAGAGACGTCTACGGGAATACAAAACATTTGATGATGTGAATGTCTTTAATTTTGTTTTGTATGGTTTACGGAAAGCATTGGTAATTTGGAAGGGTTTTGTATATTAAAGTAACCAAAACCCAGTCTCCTACAAACAGTGTTCTATTTTTGTACAGTTGTATTTTGGAACAATGCGTACAGTGTTTTGTGTTATACCTAAATATTTTTATACACAATATGTGTGTTTTGTGTGATCCAAAACGTAAAAATCATTTTATAAATAAATTTATTTTCTTCTTTAGCTAAAATGCAACTAGTTACATTTATTTATTTGTTTTTGTTTGTAAAAACAGATTTCATTACGCTTTGATCTGTGACTCAAAAATAGCTAAAAGGGTGAGCCTTTTTATATTGACTCAAGCTTAATATATTTTCGATAATCGAAATAATATTTCAATCGAAAAAAACAGTAAAAGAGAAATACAATTTGCACATTTGCCCCTTTTGTAGTAATTATTTAAAACGATTATCTTTGATTACCCTAAACGCAGACTTCGTATAATGCATAGGCTTCAATGTAATAAATGTAAAACTTCTCTTGTAAAGCAGACATTCTAAAGCATCGCCGAGGCGAGCCGATAAAGATCATTAGTAAGGTCGATGACCATGAATACTAGGCGGCTGTTGCTTACGTGACAGTTGCTGTACACAAGGCGCTTGTTGTACACGAGCCAGATAGTTTAAGGTATCTGGAAAGCAGAAGGGGCCCGAATGCCTGCATGTCTGCTCGGGCGGTTAAGTATATAATAGCTTGGGGCCGAAGATGGCAATTATCTCTGCTCTGTCCACAAGAACTGTCAAATCAAAACCTTTCTGAAGAAGTATAATTTTATAAAATATGAAAGAACCAGCTTCGGTTGGGTGACCATTGACCCCTTTCCCGGTGTATCCAGGCCTGAGTATAATTTTAAAATGTATTTGTATTTAATTAACGGAGGTCGCCATTGGTATGTCACGTGACTGTCTGTCATTCAGTGGCTGGAACTATGTCCACTGGTTGTAAGGTGCCTTTACTGCATAAGATATTAGTCAGGATAAAAATTAACACTAAAAACTAATAGGAAGCTTTCATCACAATTACACAAGTTGTCATTACACCGATAGAAAAAAGACTTGTTTTATAACTTTCATATAAGACCAGACAATCTTGTGTTAATACATTTTAAGTTACAGCAGATTGTAAATCCATCCTGTGGTAAGTTATTGTAATGTAATAATTTCAATGTGGTGTTTTAAAGAGAAACTAGAAAGGAAAAAAACACGTTTTTGTGTAGTTTATTTAATCAGACATCGACTAAGTGACTTCTTCTCATACACACAATTTCTCAATGCAGTCAAAATAGTCATTCGTTTTTTTCCAGTTATAGCAAAATCCCCAGCACGAATAGTTATTGCGTAGGGTTTTAGAATCTTCATTTTAGCTTCGCAAAAGTAGGAATATCGCTTAGGTTTATTTTATAGTTATAACTTATGTGTTTTGTTATTCATTTATATGTGCACTATTCAAAGATAGATAATCGTCCTGTTATACCTTTGAGGTGTATTTTAGTAATTGTGAACACGTTGTAACATTGTCTTATATCGACTTACATTACATAATAATATTTGGTCAGTGATAGAGTTTAGAAAAATTCAATTGTACAATATTCCCCCGTTAAAAACGGTTTTGTTTAGAGCCGGCATACATTACAATCATACAGTAACGAAACACGTGCTGATACGGTGGAATGTGATTGATATGTGGTAAGTTGTTGAATCAATATTTGTACTAAATATATGTAGAATTATCTCAACAATTATGAATATACTGTGAGCCCTATGTTGTTACAGATGGGGGATATGAGCGATTATAACAAAAAGTTAATATATTTCAACGTTTAGTTATTCTTAGAATAATGTAACTTTTAAAATTTATATGTGGAATAAAAATATAGAGTCAAATATAAAATACCCGTGTAGCATTAATTTGAGCAATTATTACATCAATAAGTTAATAACATCCCTATAAAATAACTCTCACCTTTTAAGGTTTTATCTTACCTGAGCGTTTGTTTTATCATGAAACTATTTAGGCCATTAACATATAGAGTGTGGTTGTTTCTGTATTTTAACTGTTATTGTGACAAACCTGGAAAAGGTGATAGCATTATATTGTATTAGTAATTTAATACAGTCATACGGTAGTTTAATTAAAGCAACGATATGCTTTAGTAAACAGGTAGACAGTAATATAATACCAAGTTTAAAACAAGTATTTATGAAGCTCTTAACTAGTTGATATAGGTACTTATCATCGTGACATCACATTTACTGAACACACCTAGTTCGAGGATTGTATGTTGGGGAAATTTTACGATTTGCTACGGATGGTAAATTAGAAGCCAACAAAAACTTTATCTCTAAATATTGGAAGACAAGGGAGGAAACTCGATAGCCTAGTTCTGGTTTCGCCAATACAAAAAAGAATGTTATTTCCTTACAAAATATTCATTTTATAAATCATTGAATTGTGGTATCTTTAAACAAAGAAGAAATATTAATTCATTTTCATATTTTTGTATTTATAGATACCAGTTTGGTATATTGGTACTATAACTTCCTATCAAATATGTCCACTGAAAATATTGCAATAGAAATGCACATTTATTAGAAATAATAAGTTGCCTGAAATATAAACAGTTAACAACAATAAACGTTGTTAATTTATGTTAAAAACGATCAAGTTTAAGAAACACAAGGTCCATATTTCGTGTTTAATAATGTAACGTAAAAGGAAATAAAACAACATATAAAGTATCATAAAATAAATGTTCTTAACTAACAAAGCTACTAAACTATTGTATCCACTTTAAACAGTCTTCTGTGACTTCAAACAATCTTTGTTCGAGCTTGACTTTTTGTTGCCCTTGTAAAACGTGAACATATGTATACAGTGCAATTGTAAACTGATTTATGCTTAGTAGAGAATTTAAGTGAAGTGCATATAACTTATGAATAACTATATCCAATTTAACAGGTACAGTTTGTTACTTTACATTCATCTTTTGATTTTCAGGAACCTAACGTGAACTGTCGATTTCTGCATATTTCTGAACATTCTTTCACAGTGCAAAACAATCCAATCGACTGTTCGGGTTAGACAAGTAACGAGAACACGTATTAATCAGCACTGGAAATAGGCATTATGGCCGCACTTTACTTTCTCTTCCGGGCTAGGAACAAATCAATGCGCGTGAATGCGACTTCGGGATGTGACAGAAAGACATCAAACGTTGCTGTGATGTGTATAAATAAGAATAATACTCTATGTTTTTTACATTTATACAGTTTCATACAAAAGTCTTGCTTGGATCACATCATGGCGCATTGGGTAGCTTTGCCTAGATAAATGTTTAATGCAAACATAACTTTATGTAAAAAGTATTTATTACACTTTCAAATAAGACATTTTATCATAACTAAAAGCCTCATTTTACTCTCTCATTGTTTAACTATTGTGTTAGATTGCCATTTGCATCTATTCGGCATACTATTTCATATTTGCTTGCGTAAAGACTTTGAGTTCGATCGACAGGAAATATATAAGGAAACAAAGTCTGTAAGGACAGGTCCATGCATTTGACCTTTAAATATGTGCATCACTCATTCTTTTTCATTTATTTTTTTTTTTATTTATTACATTCCATTGTATTTTTTACATCTCCAATTGCGTTGTATTGAAGTATTATTATGGTATTGGATCCAGATTGTTTTTGTAGAACACAATACCTTCACAATATACCAAACATGAAATCATGATAATATGCTATGTTTGAATGTGCTACGGTTTTATAGTTATCTCACAAACACTGATTTGCATCAGCATTTCTGTTCAAGACGCCATGAGTAGATCCATGCATGTGTACCTGTGTGAATGGATATAAATGTAAAGCACAAAGGAAATTAATCGTGTATACACACATCACTGCCCCCACTGAACAGCTTCTTTTACATCCCAAGATAGTGTTCAAGCGAATTGATTTGCTGCTAGCCTGAGTGATGCATATCTCCTTACGGTGTTAGGCGTGTTCACGTTAATTTCCGGTACCACACAGTCAGCTGGGTTGCTTTACACTGTAGAAGAAGTTTCACAAATTTACAGATTGTCATGAAAAGTGTTTTCATCAGGTCAGCAAAAAATAAAAGCAGGGGTGAATGTGTCATTGTTACCATGACTAATTCATCTCATTTTTTTGTCGAAACAGCACTCGTTTCGCTGTGGCCAATGGCATTTCATAGCTCCTCAAGTGGATGACGTGACATGGCAAAAATCAAACCCTGTTTCAGGAGGAAATGGAGCCTCTTCTGAGAAAATACATTTGTGTTTATTTAAGTCAAAGACAGTTCCAAAAGACGCATGATCCAAATTTGGCTATACAATGTTAGTTAAATCATTTTAATCATACTATATTATATTTAAAAATAATAATTCTACATAAAAATAGAACAAAAATGTGTTGTTGATTCAATTATTACATTGTCTTCAGAAACGTGTTTGATTTAAAACGTTTATAACTCTTTTTAGTTTCGTTTAAAACACATCGAAGTGACCAGTTATGACGACTGAAGCAACGTCTAGCTTTTTTAGTGGAGAACGACTTAAGTTACATTTTGGGGTAGAACTACCGGCGCACAGCAGGACAGCTTGAAGACCTACCAACGTTAAGTCAATTGCCCCAAACGGGACTCGAACCCATGCTGTGATGCCCACTTTATACTTCATATCGGCGAATAATATATTGCTGTTAAAACGGGATTTGATAAAACGTTAATGTTATTCTTGTTTTTGTTTTAACGTTTCGAATGTACCAAATAATATTTATGTGTCCCTCATGAAACCACACTCGACTAAGAGTAATAAGCTAAAAATTCAACAAATTGATGCACATGAGCCTGGGAATATTGCGTGATGATAATTATTGGTGAAATACGTTGATTCCAGAGTTGTGTGCACACTTCAAGCCATCGTAAGAAGTTATAAATTAATAATAAATGGGTTCATTGAGGTTGCAATAACGTTTCTTTAATTAACGTGACTTAAGCTACGTAACAAGTCCACAGAGTACTTTTACTATCGGAAAACCTGCTGACGTCTTTGCACTCATTATATAGTTAATAACGTATCAAGGGACTAATATTTCCTACAAACGAATGACTGGATACATTGCAATAATTAGTCATAGTTATATGGCTTGGCTTGTTGTGCATACGACACCTTTGTGTCTCAGATTGCTGTCAATTCTGCTGCTCCTCTAAAATATGCGAAATATTCATGCAAACGTACTATGTCCTTTTATTATTAATTATATACTATTAACAGTTAGTAACGTTTCTATGGAAATGAAAATATATCATTTGAAGAAAATAAGCATTGTCTATTTGTTGTACATAACTACGTAGAAGCAACCCATCGATTTGTCAAAGTTAAACGTGCTGGGGTCTCCAAACCAGTCTCTAAATACTGTTCTTTTCTTTTACTTCCTTCTAAAAATAATCCATTAACTGCACTTTGAGCATATATATTTCTTTATTTTTATTGACTTTTTCACGTTAGATCTACGACATTATAATTGAGCTATTAGTCAGCACATTTCTTATTCTTGTGTTTATGCAGCTACTTATTACAAGAAGATTACATTTGATTTGATTACTGGCAATAACCGTGTACCTTTAAATACCTATGTTAACACCTCTCTAGGCAATGAATTCACAAAAATTATTTCTTTTTCCCCCAATTCTAGCGCTACTTTTCAAAGGATGCTTCAAAAGTGTATTTATGTGTATATATGCACGATTTCTGAATAGAGGTAAATATTGAATCTGACATCTATGTTCATTGAATACTGGAAATATTATACGAGTTGGATGAAATGATACGAAACTAGGTCCTGTTCTGCTGACTGTTCGAAACTTTCTTATATTACAAATAGAAGCAACAGGTTGAAGAGGAAAAAAGGTCTAACTAGGATAAGAGACCAGATCCAGCTCAGGTGTTGCGGTGTATTCCCGAAGCAGTCAACGTTTAGAAAGTGTTCAACAGCTTATGGGTTGTTGGAAAGGTACATGCATAGAGCCGCCTATACACTTGGACAGGTAGCTAAAAGGGCATCTAGCTGAAGCAAAAAAAAATGGTGGTGTTCTTTGGAACGAAAGTTCCACCCAGATCGGAGGTCTGCCTTCACAAATACTACCCGTACCCACTTTTGACACAGGAATTAGAGTGACAATAATTCTCATTTTCATTAACAGCAGTGGCACATGTTTGTTGAGCTCTGATCCGAAATATAACGGTTATTATTGAATAACGGTAATAATTTATTTTATTTAAATGTAACTGTTTCCGTCAAGCTACATGATACTGTGACATTTAATATCTCGGTAAATCCTTTGCATTACATGACACATCTCAGAAAGTGACATTTCAATGAATGATTGATATACTTGTAACTATAATATTGTTCAACTATATGGCACCCATGGCAGAAACACCTCACACACAGAATAGAAATGGTTCAAAGGTCAGCCGCAAGGTATGTTCAAAATGACTATCACTACATAAGCAGTGTCACAAACATGCTCATAGAGTTAAAGTGGTCTACTCTCAAGCAACGCAGAAATCAAGCCAGTCTCACAATGCTACACAAAATACATAACAAACAGGTCAATGTCGATCACCGTCATCTCACAACTACACGAAACAACAAATTCCTTATTCCCCACTCAAAAACAAAACACCACATGAACTCATTCTTTCCGCGGGCTATACGACTTTGGAACGAACTACCGACTGAGATTAAGGATGCCCCAACTGTACCTGCATTTGCAAGTGGCCTAAACAAGTTTTGTGCTTTTTAATTGATATTTAGGTTTAGTTATTTTATGTTTACATTAAAATTTCATAAGTAAATTATTAGTCTTAAATTGTCAATGTTCAGGGCTTGCGCCTGCCTTATGTAGTCAGTATTGACTTTTGTCAGTATAAAGTTGAAGTTGAAGTACTGAGTTATACATACCATTTCCAACTTCTTTCAGTTTCTACCATTGCACGTTTACTGGTTTAACATCTCTCTACATAGAATTATAATCTTTATCTCTTCTCTTAATCATTTCGATTGCATGCCTGAGAATTTAAATTTCATATAAACGATTAAATATCAACCACCCTTCAATAATGGTCACATAATGTACAAACCTTCTTGTAAAAAGTCAAGACTTATTAGTAAACATCATTATACAATGCATAAACGTGATGCTATAATCTATATCGGGAAGGAGGGTCGTGTCAAGTTGACGACTGAAAGACCGATATGTCTATCCATATGTATACATGTGATGATGTTGTTGTTGCTGTTGTTGTTGTTTTGTTACTTGGAACGCATTTGCAAAAGTTTACTTGATTTTTCATCAGTTCTTTTCCATCAGACATTATTGTGGCAATTATCGAAGTGCTCATTGCAACAACATTAAAATTCAGTATTTCGATTACATGAATGCCATTTATCTGTACATGAGCACTAATAAGAATTCTATCTAAGCCATGATTTTTTTTTCTTCTAATACACAACTGCAAAAAGACAACTTACGTCTAACAAAAGACATTGTCTAAATTATAAGACCGTATAAACCGTGAACTAAATCACACGATCTACATGCCTATTCTTTCTAAAACTATAAATAAGCATTATTTTGATTTCAGATAAAAAAATAGACATGGATGTCAGAGTGAATTACCCGAATGATTTTATAAAGTTACGGGTCACGTTGTTTTCTTTGTTTAAAAAAGGCTAACTGGGCATCGTATCTTAGATAGGAAAGACATGTTTGTAATCACGAGTGATGTGTTATACTTTACTTAGGAGGACTGTGGAAAACGAAATGAAAGCGATGCAGCATTCTTGGGGCACTTTGACACGCTTGGCCAAGGATAAGCAGGGATGGAGGAGCTTCGTTGCTGCCCTACCTACCACTGGGTGTGCAGGCCGATGATGATGATGATGATGATGATGATGATGATTTCACATGGATATAGGGCATCGATAATCAGCGTTTTGCGTGATCTTTCCAGGCAACAATAATTTATTTGGTTGTCTGAGAGAAATAAAACTGTTTCAAACTATCGCATACAAACTTAAAGTAGCTGCGTGTTTGTTGGTTACATACTCGTACGGTACGTATCACAAAGTACTTAGCTTAATTATTTGTTTGTTTTGTTGTTTGTTTGTTTTTTAATTCAAAGGTCGAAAGGATAATATCTAACGTTTTCGGATCGTTCGATGAAAATCAACATAATTCGCGGAAGTGCTGAAAATTCCACATCAAGTTGTACATGATGAGCTGCGTTTTTCGGGAGAATAGGCGATGACGACATCAACACGACGTGGAAATTAATTAGCCTTTCAATTTGATAAATTATTGGATACTTGGCCTGTTCATGTTGACGCGGTGTTTCACCAGATTTTTGTATCAACACAGCAGTAAACTATCGCGCAATTACGCAAAAATGGTGAGTATTTAGTCGTACAATGCATACAACATATGAAATTAGGTTGACATATTTTATAATTTGCTCTAAAGTGAAGGTTACTGTGTTGAATTCGACCCCAATATGTTCGTACCACACATGTTACATTGCCCATGTATAGTTTTGAAATACACTTCATCCTCACAATTATAATCATCCTGGTGACGGTCTTATTACTGGCAGTGTAATTGTTTAAAGAAAACTGTCTAACGACTTGATGTCCGTGCTTGAATATGTCATTTAGCTGTTTGCCGGAATAGCTCCTTTAATAAAGGCGTTATGAAAAGTTTGTGTTTAAGATTCAATGAAGTTACTGGACAACATCTTATTTATTATGTTAACTTCTGCATTATTATAAAAAATCCAAGTGTATATTACGTTGTTTTGTTATCTAGTGTGAGAACAGATTCCTCCATTAGCACAGTCAGTGGAATGTCAGCTCCAGGTACGGAAGGCTCTGTGTTCAATCTTTGGCTGCGGCATACCAGAGTCATTAAAAATAGTAGTGGTGTAGCTCCCTTGGTAACACTCAAGCACATAATAGGATAGTTCCAAAACTAGTTGGCCTGAAAAAAGCATAATGTGACTGGGTGTGGTATCAGACGAGGTGTTCACAGCATGCTATACTCTGTGAAGACAGCACTACATCTGTTTCAAGTGGACATCATTTCCAGAAAGCTGAAATACTGCTAGTGGGACAATAAACCCAATAAAAAACTATTTCATGGAAAATACCAAATTCCATCCCAATATAGCTGACCATAAATCGCTACACCTGAAAGAGTACCTGACTCTGAAACAGGAGCTCAAGGGTTCAAACCCCACCTGGGGTAATTGATATTTCCAGCTCAGAACACTTCAGTGGTGTCAGAAATGATCCTTTATAGAACCCAGAAGAACAGGCTTTGTTGTGGTGGATCTGGCTATTTAATGCCTGACACCGAAAGATTGAAGAGAGAGGGAGTATAGTGAAAATGTTCTCCGCAGAGTAACTAAATTATTAGAGCACCTAACTGTAGCAGGATGTAATGGGTTTGATCCTAAGATTGGGTAAAGGGACTTATCTGACTTGGAACGCTTCAGACCTATCTACATTAAGTTTTTACCCAGACCAGGATTTGAACAAACACATTGAGGAGTTGAAATTGATTATTCATTATATTTCACGTATGTAAAAAAAAAACAGTAATGAATATTTTGAAGATGATCCTTTGCTTATAGAATTGATCAGTTCATACAAATATTCATTGTACATCATTTAAAGCATCTCATATGTTTACTAGTTATTTCTATGCAAGTTTTCATATCTTTTCCCTCATGACTCATGACCTACTTTTCTAGGTAGAGCTAGTGCTCAGGTAGTTACTACTGAGATCAATGCACTGGCAATACATGAAGACAGTCACTGACTCAAATCTTTGTGGTTGGTGTGACAAACTTTCTGTTCAGACAATAATCCAATGCCTGAACCACAAAACTTATTCACCCCATTTTCACTAAGAAATGCATTGTTGCAGGCTTCAGATGCAAAACGAGTGAAACTTTCTGAAGATGAGAGAGATAACAAGTTGGGTCCTTTGAAGTCCAATGGTTGGACAATGGTGGATGGGAGAGATGCCATTTACAAGGAATTTCTCTTCACTAACTTTATACAGGTTGGTTTGTTAAATTTGAAACTTGGACTTTACTTTTGTAAACATTTAACCTATTATTTCTTTTAAATATAAGATTTTGACAATGGCTACTTACATTTAATTTAGTTGTAGACATGTTGCTTGAAAATTTGACAGTAGATAATAAAGAGATACTTGGAAGATAGCTGCTAAACATTTGAGAATGATATTAGTGCTAACCAGGTGAAAAGGGACAAATATTTTTATATTACAGTATTGTTTTGAAAGTTTTATGACTTCACTGTCTTTAAGAACAGGCAATATTACAGTACCAACCACCTTCAGTTGTCTTGGTATCCGCAGGTAGTCGTGCTTAAAAGCATGTTGGTAAAGTATCAGCTAGTAATGTCTGGAAGATCAAACTTTGGTGTTTTTAATCCTTACGATTATATGGGGGTTTTTTTCTTTTCTTTATTCAGGCCTTTGGATTCATGTCTCAGGTAGCATTACAAGCAGAGAAGATGGACCACCACCCAGAGTGGTTTAATGTTTATAATAAGGTATGTTATTGGGGATGGCTTTAAATAACACCTTACACATCAACCAGGTAAGGCACATCAACCAGGTGTCATTGTTAGGCACAGATGGTCTTGGGACCCAGGCTACCATATTATAAATAAGCACACTTTTTATCCATTGGGTAGGTTTCTGATTGTAACTTACATATATGAAGTTCTTATTTTTAAATTTTAAATACAAATAAATTATATGTAATATTGCATTCACGGGCATAAAATGAAAATAATTAAAAATGAAATTCAGCATATTTTTGAACGAAATGCTATAAAATACGTTTCTACAGTATATACATTTCTTCCATATTGAAAACTGGGAATAGATCTGCTTATTTGCACCTTAGTTCATGCGGTCGTAGGTCTGCTAACATTTGATATAATATCCCATCTAGGCCAAGAATCCTCTTCCTTCTTCTAAACATTGATACGAGGGATGATCCAGAATTACACAGAATTTCTTCAGTATTTATTTCATATTCATAAAACTAATGCTGTCACAATACACTTACAGTGTACCACATTCCATAAAGAGGGTATTGCAATGCATGCCACAAAATATTGCCAGATATGTTCATATGCTTGTAAGGGGCTATTTCACTCAATATTAAACAATACAAAGAAGCAGGAAAGTAATGTGACTGGAAGGTTGCAAAGTTTTTACAGTCAAACAACAAATTAACTGCAAAATTTAGAAAAGTGAAATATTGATGCAAATTGATGACAACAGTCTTTTTGCAGGCTTATTACTTGGTTGACATAATGTTACACCTTCAAGAATTTTGTTATTGACCTGTCCCCTTTCAGCCAGAAGTTGCCCCACAATGTTCTTTTTGCCCTTTTGTTTGGCATTCATTCGAAAGAATCAATTGACTTGGTCATGTTGTTTACAATTGACAACAATCTCGTTTAATTTAATTGCCAAACAATCGGTAATAATTATGAAGTATTCTGCAACAAACTGTCTCATAACATTGTGGCTACTTGTAAGAAATTTTATGTCAAATAAGATTCATGCTTGTACGCAACATTAATTTTACTTAAATTGAGAAATATAATTGTGTCGATAAAGTTAAATCTTTATTTACAACTCTTATTTTAAGGAATACCACTAACACAAAAGGTCTAAGTGTGTATCTTAGTGTAAGAGAATGATTAAAGCTCTTCTAAATGAAATGCTTTCTTTTTCTGCATGAAGATTTTTATAAATTATAAAACTTAAGGCCATATTCATTTAAAATTTCTGAAAGAATTGTTAAACTGAAAGAATTGTTAAACTATTTCAGCTATAGGTATATATTGTCTTATCTGCAAATCTTAAATAAGACCTTGGGAATGTTCAAGCAAATATAAGGGTAGTTCCACGACTGGTTGGCCCAGTGTCAGTATAATGTGACTGGGTGTGGTATCATAGGTATTCACAGCATGTTATACACAGTGGCGGCAGCACTTTATCTGCTTTAAGTGGACACTGTCTCCAGATAACTGAATTACTGTTGGTGGGACAATAAACCAACCATAATTGTAACAATAAAAATAAAGGAACACTGGAGGGCCTTTTAGTCAGGTTTTACTCTATATATAATAATATACTTGTTATAAATGTACACATTTGTGAAGTTCAACTTCCATAATTTTAAAGTTACTTCTGTAATCTTCCTTCAGGTTCAGATCACTCTGAGCACCCATGACTGCGGAGGATTGTCTGAGAGAGACATCAAGTTAGCCAATTTCATAGAGACCGTTGCTGCAAAGACCTCCTAGTTTCAACATAGAGACCTTTTTTTTTAAGAATTCTCCAACAGAGACAATTGCTGCAGAAACCTTATTTTTAACAAAAAACCAGTTGCTGCAAAGACTTGTAAGTTTTAATAAAATGAGTCTATTACTGCAATTACCTCGTTATTCAACATTCTGTTATTGCAGAGACTTCTTAGTTCCAACAAAGACAATTGCAACAAAGATCTCTAAATTCCAACATCTTAAACAATTCTCAGATATTTAGATTTATATTATGGCTTTTGGTTTTAAAACATAGTGATTCAATCATAAATCTAAAGCAACTAGGTAACTAATTAGTAAGCTTTTGTAAAAATAACCATTTTGTTACCTAATAACCATTTGTTATGCTTTATACAGATATTTCAAAACTATACCAAACATTCCATTTTATGTGTGGTAATTCTGTTTGTGTGTGTGTTTAACTCGGTAATTGGTATATACGTGTATACTCAGTGCTTTATGTTTGTTGTGTGCTTAGCTTAGCTACATAGATATTAATCTATGAGGTGTTGGGTGTTTATTTGAACTCATTCTCGTTACATGATACTCTCTGAATAATGTACATTACATTATACCCTCGGAATTATTCACATGATCTTGATTATCTGAGAATCTGTTATGACAGTATAATGTCACCAGCATATTGTCATTATTTAAAACTTTTGTAATTAATATTTTTATGAGAAAGTACTCTTGTGTTAATAAAAGGAAAGAGATTTTGCTTCCATTCTTGTTCTTAAGTTTATGTTATATCTTACATAAAATGTGTCACTTCCTTGAAAGAGTTTGTTTAATAGATTTGGTAGGTTCTTATCAATTGTTGTGAATTTTTTTACAATGCTTACACTGTAAGTTTGTCTTTTGTTTTGTACACATTACAAAGATGGCATTATCAAAGAACTTGTTCTGTACTAATATTATTCATTGGGAGTTTATATGAAAGCTACTGTTGAAATAAATTTTATTGTTGTCATATAATATTGAAAACCCCACGATTTTATAAGTGAGTGTGTTGTTTTGTAAATTAGTTATTGTTTATTGTAAACATTGTCACTGCAAATTGTTTAAATTGTTAAAAAGTCATATTTTCCTAAACTGACTTCGAAATAGAATTTTTGAAACATTTTAGAACCTACTCATATCTTGAACTGTTTTACAAACTTATTATCATGAATTTTGGATCTCATTTCTATTACTTTATTTATTGTGCTATTTTTACTTTAAGGAAAACAAATTTATACAACTTGTGCATTGTATGTTGTTTTCATTAAATCAATTTCCTCAACTGCTGCTGAACTGTTTTTAAGATGTTCATGCAACTAATATGAATTGGTGCATATATCTAACTTTTTGAACTATTATTCCTGAAAAGATCAGGTAATCAATTTCTTAACTTAAATGAAAAACGCTTAATATTTTTTGTCTTATGTAACGTTAAACTATTTTGGACTTCAGTTTCTTTAACTCATTAATTTAAATCGCTATTGATATTACTTATGTTCCTTCATCTGTCTTTTTTTAGAGATCCATAAATAGCAATATTTCTAACCTTTTGTGTGTGGAGGTAGGGGTCAATGAGGACTGAGCATTTTGTATCACCGACTTGTAACTCTTTAACCCCTCACTTCATGGGCTCAAGTCCTGGTCAGGGTAAGATGCCATGTACCAGTGGTTTTACACAGACATAGGTCTGGGGCTTTCTTCCACCATAATTAGCTGGATGTCACCAATATGACCAGAATTGTGTTGATGCATGTAACGAAAAACACTCATAATTTTGACCAAATTTGTACACATTTTGCCAAATCAGATCTAGTCACTTTTAACCAAATAAATATGTCAGTGCTATACCAGGACAGTAAACAGTGCTGTAGCAAAATCACTAATACACTATTTATGGTATACTTGAATATATACATTTCTACAAAAACTTTTTGGCTGTCATATGTATGCTCATGTGGTTGCATATAGCAGTAACTCTGTCAGGCTGAATGACCTCTGTCCCATTACCATTTCTGTGTCCCACTCTGTTCCACACCTGTATCTTTTTTAACATTAACAGTACTTCAAGTAAACGTCACCATCTTAGAAGCATTCACTTGAAGGGATGTTGTGCATTAACGTAGATACGTATACTAGGGAAACCACTACGGTCAAGGTCATATTGAAGGTCCTTGCATATTTGATAGCACGTGCAAATTCCAGTGACACTTTTGTTTCATATTGAACTACTTGCTGCTTTTAATGGTCTTGTGTACCATACTGTACACTGCACAACACAAGATAAGTTTGTTCCATGAATCAGAATAGGAAAGGCACTGTTTGTGCCTATTAATGTGTGTAGTGCCTATTATAGCTGAATATTTTGTAGACCTTTTACATGTGTGTATTTGTTTATTGTTGTTTCATAACTCAAACTGTCCTTAAACTTTAACGTATTCTGCGCCGTATGACCTATCAAGTGTCGGTGTGCCGTAAAACCCAAAAAACAAAACATAACTCAAACACTTAAACATTTAATAAAAGACGACAGATATATCTTTTTCGACTAGATGTATAGCAACTGTCAGTTTGTATGTAGACATTTACTAGCATATACACATTTTTATGCATATTGTGTGTTCTACTGGATAAATACTCTCAAACTTTTGTTTTAGTTTGGACATTTTTTACCAGCCCTTACCATCACTTTTACAAATCGTAATGATGTGCTTTTGTCTTATGCACAGTATATTTCTGGGAACTATTTATAGTATTATATTGTTGTTAAATGCACGGCTTGGGGTAATTGCGCCACTTGAGGTAAACGCGCCATTTGGGGTAAATGCGGAAACTATGTCGGCTAATTGAAAAACGGGATATCTCATAGTTGTGGTTCTTGAGTTCAACACTTTGCCTCATATCATGCTTCCTGCATTCCAAATGTAAAATGAATGTGTAACTAGTGTCCTAATTGAAACGAAAATAACGAACCTTCCATCACACACCAGAACAAACATAATTGCTGCATGCAATACACTGGGTATAGCTAACCGTATACCGAACCATTGCTTAATAATAAATAATTATGATGTGTTTATAAGTGCCAAAATATCTTGACAATCCGGGGTAGATTTTCCTGTAAGCTGTGTCGTAGGTAAAGACCATTATTTGGATTATATCAGTGTGTGCTGCTGAATTCTTTGCTTTGTTTTGCCTGATTGTCTGTTTTGAAAAACATCGCAGCGACACAGTTATTGTCAAAATAGAAATGTGCTGCTATTATTAGTGGAGGAAAACCTTAGACAAATAATGGCACCGGCACAACACAAGTTAGATGGAAGACCTCCCCAGCCCCATAAATCTCGCCACCAGGACGCGAACCCACGCGAGAGTGGGGGGGGGCATTATTTACAGGAGTGTCAAGTCTCTACCTTTAGGATCTTTGGTTCTTTTTTCCTTCTATTCATACCGTATCAGATCCACAGAGTTGGACTTCAAACGATCTCCTCTTATCCCGATGCCATCGGCCTGAAAATGATCTCAACAAACGTATTTTTATAGTGGCTCATTACTGATGGCGTGCAATAGATGAAGTCGGTTACCAGGATATTTTAACGCGCATGTATCTGGAATAACCACCGTTGTCGTTGTGAAGTATCTTAAACAAGCAATAACATACTTACCTCGTGATCTTGCTGTATTTGTCAATTTGATAAATCTTTGGAAATAAGTAAGGGTTGGCTTCAACCTTAAACCATTTACATTTGTACATAACCAGCATTAGATTCTCAGCAATTGACTGGCTGCATAAAGAACACTCTGGTCTGACAAACTTAACAATAAAAAGTGTCGATAATAATCACACTGCTTCCAAAGGAGGCTGATCATAATCGGCGATATTTTCGTACACCTGTATATGCATACTTAAAGTTACGTCATGCGAATGTGATGTGCATGAAATTAGTTTGCATTCCCTTTTCGGAAAAAAATGCGATGAAAGGGACGGATTTTATTTCAATTTCTTGTGTGCGTGACATTGAACATGCGCCTCCTATTTCAGAGCGGGTCTTGTGTAAAACAACACGCGATTTGCTCAAGGGACATTCGTTTTTGAAGAACTCTTTCATGAACATGTTGTTGTGGGAATATACGAAATAGCCTGTGACTGTTTTTGAGCTTTATGCTGGGTGGTCTGAAAATTGCTAACACGCAACTGTTACATTGTGCATGCAGTATAGGGTTTTCCTTTCGACAAGAATGTATAATAAATGTTATTTAAACCGGGGGCTTTTCTCCGAGAATACAAGTTCAATGATATTAACTCGCGGTGTTCGTTGCTCCTTCTCATACAACTTCAATATGTTCGAAATTCATTTTTCAAAGCAAAGTTCATTGTTACTTTAAAGCAACTAGTACTTTTAACCAAAACCCCTTTCTAAATTACCTATTTCAGTCCAACCATTTTCTTAATTTAACAAAGAATTTCACTGGTTTAAAGCGATCTAGATACTATTCATTTACCTCGATCTCAATTTATTTGTTTCATTTATTTTTACTTTACAATTGTAAATCTTTCGTACAGAAAGGTTGTTTTTCGCTTCTCTTTTAACTTGAACAATGCTGTTGGACGCTATATATATATATATTGAAATATAAATACACTAACATGTGGGATAATAAACCCAAACATACCGGGAAAAGGTAAGTATGCCTTTTGGGGCTCATTGTTGTATTTCTCTTCAGAGTCAAAAGTAAGTTCTAACTAACTTTTGAATTGTGTACATTAATGTCAAACATGTAGCTTAGCCTTCAGTATGTATCGCTTTCAGTGGGTCTATGTTTATATCCAATACATTACATGTAACGACTTTATAAGAAAGTATATTCTCTGTATCTCAGTGGTGCGGATAATTTTTCGGTGTTACTGTGTCTCCTCACTTGGCCCACTTTGGAATGTGACGCAAGAAATTACCCATTGCATCAGTATATTCATCGTAGCAAGAAACGCCACGTTACCGACGACATGCACACACTCTGTGCATAAATCTGCTGCAATCCATGTTAACTACGTTTTTCTTTCCGCAAGTGAGCATCAATCGCAGCTCCCCGGCAATGACTCGAAACGAAAATTACTCGAGAAGTGTTAGGAATAGCGCGAATTACTACTGATGTTATAAAAATTTAGAATAAGAATATATGACAAAGTCCTATGAGCATTGCAACATATGCCAAACTCCGAAAAGGCACAGAACAAAGGTATTTTACATGCAAGCCAAGCGAAAGGTAAGAACAAATTTGTGATGAGTCATTTAAGGAAAAGAGCAAACCCGACAGTTACCGCTTTGGAACGGTCAGTCGGCAATATGGACCGACTGGGGTGCTTAAACCGGTTTTACAGAGCTCTAACCTCGCACTTCTTGACGAGTTTCTCAAATGCAAGCAAAAAAAGAAAAACGATCTATTTGAATACAAAATGTCCAAGCGCTGATATTTTCTATAAGTTATGACGAAAGTAGAGACATCGTTGAAAAAATAATGTCCACACAGTGTTTAGAAAAGAATATGGTATTATTTCGATTTGAAAAACTACACAAAAATGGATGACTATAAATAAAATTAACTTTCTGAATCATGAATAAACATGACCAGAGACGAATAAATGGTTGTAGCATCCTGTTCATGTGAAGATGGAATTGAAGAACCAAAGTCCAATGTCCATCAAAGAAAATACACGTAAAAATCCTTATAGGATGAATTAAATGACAACATAGACTACATGCACGGGGAGATTTTTTACAACCACCGCACTGCACAAGTAACATTGTTGTGATCATGAATAAGAATATATGACACAGTCATATGAGCATTGCAACATATACCAAACTCCGAAAATGTGTATGATGCAATCGTCACAATGGGTTGAAATAAATTTAATAGCGAAAAAAAAAACGCGAGAAATATACTTGTACTCTTAGAGAGACGTAAATTTAGCATTAACATACCAAAGAATGTCTCTTGAAAAAGGTTACTCGTTTAATGGTTTTGTTTAACTGTGAAAGTCTTAAAAATGCAAAGACATAAACCTTTAGCTGCATAACCTTGTTGTTGAAGCTGGTTAAAATTCTTCTACAAAAAAAAGCCAAACAGGCAAACACATACTACCCTTTGAGTTGCATTATAAAATGCAGGTAGATTAAATTTGAACCTATGTTTTCCCATCGATCGAAGTTTCAAATAACATGAAGGAGGAAAAAAACAGCAGTATTGCTGTCTTTAAGTATCTTAGTTTGTCAGTAAAAACAAGCATTGCAGTATCGTCGGATTTTATCCTTAACAAATATACATTAATATTGCCTGCATTGAGATTTCTGTAAAGCCTGGGTTATTGCTAAAAACGGAGTATGGACCAAATCCTTCCCGAGCAAAATTCCTCCTATTAATTAAAGCAAAGGCGGACCCTTACGTAATTTTTTCAATGCCTATAAACTCCCTCCTGTAACTTGACTACATTTTGTAATACTGCTATTTGGTTCGCATAGATAAGCCTCGTAAATAATATGATACTAACATCTTATTTTTGTTATAAAATTCCAATTTCGATATTTTTTTCTATTTTACGACAGAGATTTTGTCTGCTTTTGTTACATTTTAGATTTTGTCCGCCTATGCTAAAAAGAACATAAAGGATTTTGTCTCGGTGGGATTTTGTCATACAAATGCTAACGACTATTTCCACAGTTGCGTTTTTATTTTGCTTGGATGTAACTTTAAATTGCAATTTTTGCTCTTTTCTATATTTGAATCAATCTCAAAGCTGTGACCTCAAAATATTTTCATAATTCACAAAAAAATATTATTATAAAAACAACCTTATTCTTATTCGTATGTTTTAACCATTTTTTCATGACCTGGAAAACTTAACTTTAAGTACACGGAATATCTACTATGTACCTTCATCGGATGCAAAGTGACAGACAATCGTAAACTTCGGCTAATCTGTCTGCATCATCACCGAGCACTGCCATTGAAGCTCATTATTGGGCGTGGGGCTTGGGATAGAGAGAGAGAGCGAATGCTACACTTTCAGAGCGGGTGTTGTGCACGAGCCATGTGACCTCAGACGTCTGGCTAGCACTGTAGCAGCAGAGGTGCGAGTGGCCTCCGAGTTGTTCGAGCCAACTGGGGCGGGTAATTCCGGGCCTGCTAATGGACCCTACAGAGAAAACAAATCATAAGCTACACAAACTACATGATTTCGCTGAATTAATCAAAGGTCACAAATGCTTTGTCAGTTCAATGAGATCCCTTATCACGAACCAATTTACGCTGATATGTTGTTTATCTATGTTTTCGCACATACCACCGGCTAGTTTGCTGATGTCTACTTATTTGTAAATGATTCGAATGTTATGAAATATGTTTAACCATTAATTAATAAATTAACAGTATTTAGATATTATAACTAGATCTACATATTATTATTATTTTTGGATGACTGGGTTAGATCAGGATCTAGTACAAACGAACAGCAAATCATAAGGTTGAGTGATAACAAAACTAAGAAATTTACTAAGTGTTTGACTGCAAACAATGATCGTTGTCAGTGGAACCGGCAGAGCTCTGCGTATCATTGTTACACAGCCCTAGTAGTACTTAGATTGTTTGTTTCCGAAACCGCCCGAGATCGTACGAAATCTAAACATCAAAGGGACGTAATCCAGAAGTTTTCTGCTAAAGTGTAAACTTCCGGCGATATTCTGTATCCTGATTGTATAAGTTCCTTGTTTAGTTGCCGTTTTATTGTCCAGCGTCACCTGACGTTAGCCATTAAGTCATGGTTAGTCTAGATGAAGATGCATCCAGGAGAACAGTAAGTAGAAAATATACAATGCATTATGCAAAATGCACAAAAATAAGATTTTAAATGGGTAGTTTGTATCCGGAAAAGTCCTCAATTCGGACAGAAATAAGATTGCAATTTGCAGTAGAATAAAAGCATATTAGTTTCGTATTGTTAACATATTTATAAATGTGGAAAGTTA
Source organism: Sinonovacula constricta (assembly GCA_007844125.1). Classification (NCBI taxonomy): domain Eukaryota; kingdom Metazoa; phylum Mollusca; class Bivalvia; order Cardiida; family Solecurtidae; genus Sinonovacula; species Sinonovacula constricta. The sequence goes on along the minus strand of CM017560.1, from coordinate 58,408,794 downwards.
TAAGAAAGATCATGTGATGGCTAAGGGGTAAAGTAAATCTCAGAGGAGAAAATAATCCTGTCCCAAAGGGGGATTTGAACCCGGGACCTTCAGATTAGTAGGCCGACACTCAACCACGTCGCTAAAGGGTTAACCCAACAGCAAGGCTGTTGGAAGTGCCTTTATGCACTACAGTCACTACAGGGGATTTCCTGTTGTGCCAGGATGTTTGCGATGGCTAGCCCACGGTTAAACAGATTAGTCAGATGGAGGTATATAACACAATGAAAATGTACGTTTCTTGTTTGGCTTTGTTTTCATTTATTATCTGTCTCATTGTCTGTTGTATAACAGTGACACTGATTAATATAAAAATAGTCTCTAAGAATTCAAGATAGGGCTGTCATTGATTCCAATGATATTGATGTATTGTCTATATATTTTTGCTGATTGATTCTTTTGGCTCTTCACCCTGAATCTCATCCCTTGTTTTCCTATACACCACCATTGCATATCACAATACAAACAGGCTAGTTCAGTAGGTCATGGCACCAAATGTAACAAGAGCAGAAAAAGTGAGCCCCCACTGGGATTTGAACCACAGACATCCCCAATACTAGCGGGTCGCTCTACCAATTGAGCTATAGAGGCTCTGTGACTGAACTACAAATGAAACTGCTACAATAGCAGAGTGTTAGTAGTGATGCAGAATCTGACCGAAAACATATTCGATAATCGAATTGAATCGAACATAATTAATCGATTAAAATCGGTAACAAAAAATCGAAACTTTTTGATCAGGAAGTACTAATTTCGTTAAAAACTATCCTTATTTACTTTAATCAGGAATTATTCTTATTTACTTTAATCAGAAAGTACTAATTTATTTTAAAACTACTCTTATTTGCTTAGACAAACAATAGACATTTTTTGCATATTAACAGTCTATAAAACATTTTCAACAAGGAAGTTATGTTAAACAATTTTTCACAACTAAAACTCATGAACAATAACAAGTTACCGTATTCACTCGTGTAATCGCCACACTTTTTTACCCGATTTTATCGTTAAGGAGTTGAGGGTGCGGCCATTCTATAGGTGTAAGGTCTTGGGACATTTTTTCTAGAACGATTCTGCCGATTTTTGGGACGCCATGCGTCTAGATGAGCTCTCTAAGTAGGAGGTTGACGGACGATATGAACGAGATAGCGCCGTTTTATGCTTTTGTCTAACTAATGTAAACATATTCCATAATTTATAAATGACTTCCTAGTTTTATCTCTTGTATCATATTTATGAATGTTTGCATCATCAAACAATTTCATCCAGCTGTCATGTGCACACTACCATGCAGATCAAAGGATTTTTATAGTAGAGCCGATTAAACAACACAGCTTTGATACGAGGCGACAGTCTCTTTGACGAGGTGCAAAATGAACAGGAGCGTCGACCAGCCATGCTGTCTCAACAAAAGGGTTAATTGGTAAACAGTGACTGTATTTTTGACACATTGCGAATGTATCTAGTCTTAGCCGCACTGCTATCCTGTAGCTCGTGGCGGCATGAAATTAATTTCTTTGATCTACGTCACCAAGTTTAGTATGACAGTACACGATTTATCGGGGAACAGTGGACTGTCCTTGTGTACATTCCACCAATCAATAATTTCATGGAGAAATGTAATCGGCAGCTGCTTATAAAAACACATCGTTCACTCCCTCATTGTCAAACTGCTCCGATCGATATCACCTTGACAACAGCTTATCTTAGAGTCAGTCACTTGACCTGTGTAATGAGGCAAGTCTACACAGAAACACCAAGTTAATTACAGCTTGGTGTATTTAGCAGACTGAAGATGAAAGTTTGTTTAAGTGTTTACTGACGGATAATAAGCTGTGTTTCATGCAGAACAAAGGGAAATGTAAGTGAGACAGTTAATCGTTGACCGACAGTATTGACGATATATAGTCATTTTGGGGGTGCGGCCATAACATTGAATTAGGATTTTTTCTTTAAATTTTGCGGTCATTTTGGGGGTGCGGCCATTACACGGGTGCGACCATTACACGAGTGAATACGGTAACTCAAATTTTATTCAAAGTTTCGAACCCTTTACATTTGAAAATTGACTACATGACGTACAAGTTACGCTACTTTTAACTCACTGACTCACTGTAATGGATTGTTCAGTCTTTTAACAACACTTTAGACTAGATTTCAGTAAAGAACACTTAAACTCTATAACATTTTCATCGCCCGACATGACGCTATGTATGAATTACGTCCCTTTGAAATTTTCACTAACGGAAAGAAATTTAACTACCGGAATCGATTTTGCGATAGGGAAATAGATTGTCGCGGACATTAGTAACCAGCGAAGATTCGATTTAACTCGTTCATCGTGACATCACTAAGTGTAAGTGTAACAGAGATAGTCAGGGGCGGATCCAGAGGAGGGCCGAAGGGGCCGCGCCCCCCTATTTTTCGACGACCAACAAAAAAAAGTGTTAATTTTTTAGTTTTTTAACGCGAAGGTTTTCAAAGGGCTACGCCTCTTAAGGCCCGTTTCCACTAGAGCTTTGTCACGCATATTTCTGCGGCGACATGCCTACTTCTGTTGTCATGTTAAATGTTTTCTTGAACATAGCTCTAGTCTTTTTGCAAAAATGCTCTAATGGAAACGACGGCCTTTACTGAGTGTGTAGCCCAGCAAAAGCCGCCACGCCCTACACCATGGCGCCAATATACCATGTGACTCTAGTCTCCATCGCCCGCGAATTAACATCACACCAGCAGGTAGATCGCTCCGCCCACTGAGTCACGTGACCAGGAAGCGAAAAACCTTGGACAAGCAAAACAGTTGACATGAATTACCTATTACATGTACACATCTCTATCTCGCAGACGTCGGTGACAGACGCACATTGTTCATGCAAATCAGGGTAACTACTGTTTACAGATTCAATTTTTTACCGGACATTTTGAATCGAGTTGTAACCCAGTAGTCAATAATAGTCATGTTTGTTTTGCCGCCTGCTTCAAAATAGTTCCACTTTTTGAACTGGCGGAGTTTATCCGAACACTTACGTACATCCGAGAGATGATTCGAAAAATAATCCGAGGTGCTTCGAATGGCAGAGACATCATGGCTGAAAAACGCAAGCATGGACAGCTCACTCTTTTTAACTCGTGCTTTAGAATGACTGGCAATGTATATATATCATTTCTGTGCTCTATATGCCTAAAAATAGCAAATGCTAGGAATATCCTTGCATTTATCTTTTTTTACAGATAAAGTGATAGTTATTCACATTCAGGACGTTCATTTTACTATACACTGACAGTGTCTTGGTTATTGTAGTGTTCTTACGATAAAATAGGTTTCTTTTCAGTAACCTTAAGATGTCCAAGACAGTGGATATTTTGCCCTTAAAAGTGAGCAAATAGATAAGGAAATTATGCCCCACAGATGCTTGGAAATCGCATCTCAGCGCATCTAGAATTCAAAATTTCCCTATTCTGAAATCCTGGATCCGTCCCTGATAGTTACACTGTATATGTCAGTTTTTATCTTAAAAGGTTCTGATTTTCTTTAACTGAACAAAGTCAAAATACTTGTTAAAGTTTTGTTTATTAATAAGAGGACAAAAAGCTTACAGGTAGAAATGACATTACTATCAGAACAAACAGTGCAGCTTTATTTGACATGTATAAGTAGTATAACTATCATGTTCATACAATAATTATTTTGAGCTTAGTGTTAAAGATACTATACTTAAAAGATAATCTTTTTATTTATATTGGGAGAAACAGTAGAAATGCTGTGCTGTTATATGATATGCTCATTTTGTTAATTTCATAAACTGACAATGGTACTGGCATATAATTCCGAATTTGTCTTCCAAAACTAATTACTAACAGTATGTCAAGTTTGCAAAGTTAACAAACTAAACACACATCATTACCTAGTACTAGGCCTTTTGAAAATAGTAATTGTCTTTCTGAAGACATAAATCAAGAATGTTTAATAATTTTTACTCTTTATTTCTTTAAAAGGATTCTTAAAAACATCATCTCATGTATTTGACTATTTGGAATTATAAAATACACCAAACAAGCAGAAAACATCTTATAAAATACCTTTTTAATTTGGAAGGGAGATAGTATCAATATGTCATCAATATCTGTGTCTTGATGTATCAATATTGACAATATTCAAAAAATAGCATCAATGACAGCCCTAATTTAAGATCTCATTTAAGTATAGATAGAAAGTGCATTGTTTTTCTTTACAAATACATACTAGCAGGAAAAAAATGTCTGACATGTGACAGTTTCCTACATATGGATAAAAACATTATACAAGGACATCAGGCATATCAGTCAAAAGTGTGACAGTTTAATGACCATGTTGCAGGTCAAGCAACTCTTCAAACATTGTCTGACATCACCAAATGGCAGACATTACCAATTGGCTGACATTGCCAATTGGCTAGTTTGAAAAGTTTTGTCAATAAAACATATAAGCTTTTTCAAAACAATAGAATCAATCCTGTGTTGACATAAATTTGTGATGCTTGACAAAAAACAACAACATTTACTTACAAAGACATTTGCCATTTAACTATTTAATTTAAAATGAACTGGTATTTTATGCTGTTTCTTATGAATTGGACATTCGTTTGAATAAGAACCTAACAATTTACTATCACAGAAGAGACGAATTTTTGTAAAATACCATGTACAGTCTGTCTGAGGAAGTGTCAATTGCTACCCTATACCAAGTACAGACTGTCTGAGGAAGTGTCAATTGCTACCCTATACCAAGTACAGTCTGTCTGAGGAAGTGTCAATTGCTGTCCTATACCAAGTACAGTCTGTCTGAGGAAGTGTCAATTGCTACCCTATACCAAGTACAGTCTGTCTGAGGAAGTGTCAATTGCTACCCTATACCAAGTACAGACTGTCTGAGGAAGTGTCAATTGCTACCCTATACCAAGTACAGACTGTCTGAGGAAGTGTCAATTGATACCCTATACCAAGTACAGACTGTCTGAGGAAGTGTCAATTGCTACCGTATACCAAGTACAGACTGTCTGAGGAAGTGTCAATTGCTACCCTATACCAAGTACAGTCTGTCAGAGGAAGTGTCAATTGTTACCCTATACCAAGTACAGTCTGCCTGAGGAAGTGTCAATTGCTACCCTATACCAAGTACAGACTGTCTGAGGAAGTGTCAATTGCTACCCTATTCCAAGTACAGACTGTCTGAGGAAGTGTCAATTGCTACCCTATACCAAGTACAGACTGTCTGAGGAAGTGTCAATTGCTACCCTATACCAAGTACAGTCTGCCTGAGGAAGTGTCAATTGCTACCCTATTCCAAGTACAGTCTGTCAAAGGAAGTGTCAATTGCTGTCCTATACCAAGTACAGTCTGTCTGAGGAAGTGTCAATTGCTACCCTATACCGAGTACAGTCTGTCAGATGAAGTGTCAATTGCTGTCCTATACCAAGTACAGACTGTCAGAGGAAGTGTCAATTGCTACCCTATACCAAGTACAGTCTATCTGAGGAAGTGTCAATTGCTACCCTATACCAAGTACAGTCTGTCTGAGGAAGTGTCAATTGCTACCCTATACCAAGTACAGTCTGTCTGAGGAAGTGTCAATTGCTACTCTATACCAAGAATAGTCTGTCTGAGGAAGTGTCAATTGCTACCCTATACCAAGTACAGTCTGTCTGAGGAAGTGTCAATTGCTACCCTATACCGAGTACAGTCTGTCAGATGAAGTGTCAATTGCTGTCCTATACCAAGTACAGTCTGTCAGAGGAAGTGTCAATTGCTGTCCTATACCAAGTACAGACTGTCAGAGGAAGTGTCAATTGCTACCCTATACCGAGTACAGTCTATCTGAGGAAGTGTCAATTGCTACCCTATACCAAGTACAGTCTGTCAGAGGAAGTGTCAATTGCTACCCTATACCAAGTACAGTCTATCTGAGGAAGTGTCAATTGCTACCCTATACCAAGTTCAGACTGTCAGAGGAAGTGTCAATTGCTACCCTATACCAAGTACAGTCTTTCTGAGGAAGTGTCAATTGCTATCCAATACCAAGTATGCCATTAGAAAGGCCTTGGCGATGGGAACTACCACTCTTGTTTGCTGAGACACATTTCTAGTTTATTTGCTTTTTTACAACGGTCCAAATATTTCTATATAAATGCTATCACAATCACAGACAAACCCCAAATATACAAGTTGTTCTTACAGAGCACCTGTGACACCAATATTAAAAAAAACAACTGAAAAAGCAATCACTTATAGTCTTTCATTTTGCAATAAGCTAATATAATTTATTTGTTTTAAGTAAATATTAGTTAAATTAAGGCTACTCTGTAAGTTATTCATTATTTGTTTCTAGTTAGTACCAATCTTTTGATTTAATTGTGAAAATGGCTTTTTAACATTGATATTATGTGTTGATACAGGGGCATTTCTTTGAAGAAAGAAAAGATGAAGATGATTCTCTTACCGAGTCCACAACCATATCTCTGGTAGTGAACAATGACCCAAAGTCAAGAAAGATCAACACAACTGTAATCATCGTTCTGGAGATATTGCTGTTGGTATGATACATTGTTTTGTTTGTTGTAAAAACATGCTGTTACACAAAAGTAGTTAAACTGAGTTAATTTAAAAACAAATGCTCACAGGTTTGCCAATGTTCATGACGCAAAAAAATGACAAGATCCATTCATCAAAGGTACTCAAAATATTGCATCTTAATGGAGTCATAAAACATGTTGTAAATGACTGAATTATACGTGACCTTTAATATGTTAAAAGCATTGTAACATTTTTCATTCTCTAAACCTGAAGACACCATATTCTTTTGAAAGATGTATTTCTAATAAAAATAAATGTGTTCTAAAAAAAGAAATTATAAAATGATATTTATGAAAATGAAATTTGTAGCTAAATTTTGCTGTTCAAGTTATATTTTTGATATGTCTTATTATTCTTCATGATTATAAAAACATCTCGGGTAATGTCAAAAATATTCAAGCAATTGATACTTTTGTGTATGGTATACCATTTATACATAAAAATAAGCAGTCATCTTTATCATCAATTAGTTTATCTCACATGAAATATTCACTCATAACTTTGAAATTTTCAGGTATCATTTTTTGGCTCAGCAGTAAAGCATTATATTTATAGCATTGTGTTTATGAAGTGATAATATGCTAACCATTTAAATATCATTGTGTTACTGCCTTTAAGGGTAGATAAGTATTTGTTATAGGTAAGGCTGCTCTAAATGATTTTTTCTTTATTTAGAATTAAATGACATAAGTTCAGAGATAAATTCCATCATAACCTAGAGGTAATTGAACTCCATAATTGCATGGCTGGAAAGTGAAACTTGTTTAAATAAGAGCTGAAGGTTGACAATTGCTCTTAGATATTACTATAAATTGAACTCTCGCGGTAACTGGTGGTTTTTCTTTTTGTGTGTTATGTCTTGTCTCTGTGTTTTTGTCACATTTACATTTACCTTGTTTGCCTTTGTCTACAGGTAGGTAAAATTTAAATATCTGTGAAAATTTTGATAGGACCTTTTCTTATTTACCTATTCTCAAAATATAAAAAAATGACCTTGGTTATATTGTTACCTCTTTCTTCTGTATTACTAGATCATTGTGTGGGTGAGCTGCTTTGTTGTGCCAGTGCTGTGCTCCCATAAAGACTGTCACCATTCTGAGTTCAGCATTGTTCTGTACATAATTGGTGGAGTCTGGTTTCTGCAGCTCATTGCAGATAGATTCTACAGGTAAGTGAAGGTCCATGTTGTTTAAGGTTTATAATAATAGGCACAATAGGCACCAAGCAGAAACCAGAAAAATGTTTTACAGTCCTCAAGTACATCATATGAGATACTTATCTGTGTTAAATAATGGAGTAATATGTCTGACATACTGTGGTGTAACAGAAGACGAACGCTGAAGTGTTGATGACTTTTTTTCTGCACAGGAGGCAAGCTGTAAACGACTCCTCGTATCTGTCAAGATGTCTCGTTTATACATTGGCGGTTGCTATGATAATAATAAACAAGTCTAGATCTTATGTAAGTATAATACTATAGGGCTAGACAGATAATTACGTTTATGTCCATACTTTCGTATGGTTGTGTAATGTAGTCTGGCCCATGAATGGTGTTACAATCTGCCCCTTATCCTAATACTCCTTGATTCTAAAATTTAATTTTCTGCAAACATACTTTCAAAAATATCCTTTTTTTATTCTTTTCAATTTAAACTCACTTTTAAAGTTACTTATCATTACTTAATGCATAATACTAGATAAGCAAACTATTCAAATGTTTTTAAACGGTCACTGTAAAAATGCCTTATTTATTTTGCCAGTGCATGGCAAAATGCATCATTATAAAGACTGATTTTTTTTTTAACTTTAAAACCATATCCAGAAAATAGTACAGGATGTAGAGACTTATAACACTCAACAAATTTTCTACATTATATTGGTCTATAAATAAAAAACATTGACATTTAGTTTCGTTGTAAAAAGTGTTGGTACTATGTTTCATAAAGCTAACAATTACATGTTTAAGAAGGAAAAAATCATTGGAGCTCACTATAAAAAAGTGTATGGTTAACAAGGATAGTATGTGCCCATTATATTGCAGAATATACATGAATGTGATACATGTATATATATACCTCATGTATGCACATTAATTTCCTTGATATAAGTTTTGTTAGTTTTAAGATATAAATAAAACTGAGCAGACTAATAACTCACCTAATTACTATATACCATTGGTTTTATTTACGATCTTCGTTCATTTTATGGTATATGGCCAGCAGAAGGTTCAGATCAATGTAACTAAAAATAGATTAACCTGACCAGGTAGTGCAATCAGCAAATATAAGGTAGTTCCACGACTGGTTGGCCCAGTGTCATGATAATGTGACTGGGTGTGGTATCATGCCTGTAGTTCATAGCATGCTATATACATTAAAGGCAGCACTATGTTTGCTTCAAATGGACACCGTCTCCAGATAACTGAAATACTGTTGGTGGGAGGATAAACCCAATAAACAAAGATAAAAAAAAATTTCTTTGAAAACACCCAGGGATCATTCTAATTATAGTCACTCTAGAATCGATCACTCACAAAGTATTGTTAAATTTTCATTCTGAAAAAAGCCAACTTCACAGATGTTTGGATTGGATTGGATTGGATTAGCTGGCATTGCCGATACTGCGCAGCAACATTTCTATCATTATAGCACAGGAGCACTTATGAGGTGCCCAGGGACTGAACCCGGCCGGTCCATTATACTGACACCGACGAGTCAGGCGTAATGCTGTCCCCTTAGCCCTGAGCGTTAGGAGGGAAGCAACTACTACCAACTTTAAAGTCTTCGGTTTGACCCGGCAGGGGTTCGAACCCACGACCTCGCGATCTGAAAGCCAATGCTCTACCAATTGAGCTATTGTGGCCGGTCCACAAATGTTTGTCAAATTCATCGGAAGTGAATTGCATGGATAAATCCTTAATCCTTAAAACACTATCTTGATTACCATATTTCTAAGGACATTTAAAACACTACTATTTCCTTCAATATTGTTCAAACCTATTTAGTTGAAGATGATTAAAAAATAAGTTCCTTTAACTTATAACTTAAACCCTCTTCACTGCCCTCTTCCTGGGCAGAACCAGAATGTACATGGTTACTTCCAGAGGCAAAGTGTAGTGAACAGTCCTGCTCAAGGACTAACATCTCATGGTCCATAAAAGGTTTGAACCCAAGACCCTCCAGTACCAGGTCCAGTGCTTTACTGTCCACAGACATTCAAAGTGGATGTCTTTGTTTATGAAGCATAGCTTACAAAAAGCATTTCACAACTTAGATTCACATACAATACTGTCAGACTTGATGCATACATGTGAACTCTCCCGCTTTTGGAGGGAGACTCCCTCTTTTAAGGTTTAAAATTATCTAAAAATGAACTCTGTCTCTGATTTACTACAAAAGATGTGAGTGGGAAATAAAACAGTATACATACATTTAAAATTTAATTGTTCATGTTATTTAAATACTTATAGTACATGCCTCCTCCTTATTACAATCAAAACTGTTTAACATTCAGTATATGATTTATCAGGGTTCCCACAGTAAGGGAAAAATCAGGTAACAAAACAAACAAAAAAATCAAGATTAGGAAAAAGACAGGGAATTGTAAGACTGGCAGGTTAATTTGGAAATTAATGAAAGTCAAGAAAAAGTCCACTTATTTTATAATTAAAGGATGTTAGTAAAAAAGAATGAGGCTAATCATTAAAGGCAAACCCAGTTTCTGTCATTTTGGCATATATCATTAATCATGGTGTGTTACATAATTAAACTCCATATTGTCATTTTTTATATTACAGTCATTTCATGTTTTTTCATTGGGATACCATCATTGCCATTTTATAATAAATAGAGGGGAATAATAAAGAAATGTAACTAAAGGGTAGACAAAATGACGCTAAAAGGGGTTAAAAGTCTTGATATTCTTCCATTGGTCACACTATCTTGCACTGCTTATTAAAATATGTAATGGCATCTGTGGACATGATTTATATCTGTGATAATATTAATTGTGTCGCCTGAAAAGGCGACATATAGGGATTACTTTGTCGGCATCTGTGTCGGCGTCAGCGTCGGCGTCCGGATTTCCTTGTCCGGAGCCGAACTTTGTCACCATAGGTCCAAATGACTTGGTATGCATGTTTCTGGCAATGACTCGAAGTGCTGTGCACAAGAACCGTAACTCTACCTTGTTCCGTTTTTTAATTAATCCCCTTTGATTGATTTTTATAGAGCATTTCTTGTCCGGAGTGTAGCTTTGTCACCGTAGGTCCAAATGACTCCAAACTTGGTATGCATGTTTCTGGCAATGACTCAAAGTGCAGTGCATAAGAACGGTAACTCTACCTTCTTCCGTTTTTTAGTTATTCCCCTTTGATTGATTTTATAGAGCATTTCTTGCCGGAGCCTAACTTTGTCACCGTAGGTCCAAATGATTCAAAACTTGGTATGCATGTTTCTGGCAAAGACTCGAAGTGCAGGACACAAAAACTGTAACTCTACCTTGTTCCCTTTTTGAATTATTCCCCTTTGATTGATTTTTTTAGAGCATTTCTTGTCTGGAGTGTAACTTTGTCACCGTAGATCCAAATGACTCAAAACTTGGTATGCATGTTTCTGGCAATGACTCAAAGTGCAATGCACAAGAATGGTAACTCTACCTTCTTCTGTTTTTTAGTTATTCCCCTTTTTATAGAGCATTTCTTGTCCAGAGCCTAACTTTGTCACTGTAGGTCCATATGACTCCAAACTTGGTATGCATGTTTCTGCTAATGACTCGAAGTGCAGCACACAAGAACCATAACTGTACCTTGTTCCGTTTTTGAATTTTTCCCCTTTTATTAGCTCACCTGAGCACAACGTGCTCAAGGGGAGCTTTTGTGATACCGCTTCGTCCGTCGTCCGGCGTTCGTCGTTCGTCATTCGTCGTCAACATTTACCTTGTGAACACACTAGAGGCCACAATTTTTATCCAATCTTCATCAAACTTGGTCAGAATGTTTGTCTGCATGAAATCTTGGATGAGTTCATTATTGGGTCACCTGGGATCAAAAAGTAGGTCACGAGGTCAAATTTTAGGAAAAACTTGTGAACACACTAGAGACCACATTTATTGCCCAATCTTCACCAAACTTGGTCAGAATGTTTGTCTGCATGAAATCTTGGATGAGATCGTTACTGGGTCACGTGGGGTCAAAAAGTAGGTCACAAGGTCAAATCTTAGAAAAAGCTTGTGAACACACTAAAGGCCACATTTATAGCCCAATCTTTACCAAATTTGGTCAGAATGTTTGTCTACATGAAATCTTGGATGAGTTCGTAACTGGGTCACGTGGGGTCAAAAAGTAGGTCACTAGGTCAAATCTTAGAAAAAGCTTGTGAACACATTAGAGGCCACATTTATAGCCCAATCTTTACCAAACTTGGTCAGAATGTTTGTCTGCATGAAATCTTGGATGAGTTCGTAACTGGGTCACGTGGGGTCAAAAAGAAGGTCATTAGGTCAAATCCTTGAAAAAGCTTGTGAACACACTAGAGGCCACATTTATAGCCCAATCTTCACCAAACTTGGTCAGAATGTTTGTCTGCATGAAATCTTGGATGAGTTCGTAACTGGGTCACGTGGGGTCAAAAAGTAGGACACTAGGTCAAACCTTAGAAAAAGCTTGTAAACACACTAGAGGCCACATTTATAGTTCAATCTTCACCAAACTTGGTCAGAATGTTTGTCTGCATGAAATCTTGGATGAGTTCGTAACTGGGTCACGTGGGGTCAAAATGTAGGTCATTAGGTCAAATCCTTGAAAAAGCTTGTGAACACACTTGAGGCCACATTTATAGCCCAATCTTCACCAAACTTAGTCAGAATGTTTGTCTGCATGAAATCTTGGATGAGTTTGTAACTGGGTCATTTGGGGTCAAAAAGTAGGTCACTAGGTCAAATCTTAGAAAAAAGCTTGTAAACACACTTATAGGCCAATCTTCATCAAACTTGGTCACGAGGTAAAATTTTAGGAAAAACTTGTGAACACACTAGAGACCACATTTATTGCCTAATCTTCACCAAACTTGGTCATAATGTTTGTCTACATGAAATCTTGGATAAGTTCGTTATTGGGTCTCGTGGGGTCATAAAGTAGGTCACTAGGTCAAATTTTAGAAAAAGCTTGTGAAAACACTTAAGAGGCTACATTGATGGCCCAGTCTTCACCAAACTTGACCATCATGTTTGCCAGTATGAAATCTTACATATGTTTTGAAGTGAGTCATGTGGATTCAGTAGGTTACTTGGTAAAATTCTAGTAAATGTTATCAACCCAGTGGCCACACTAATGGTCCAATCTTCACCAAAGATTTCTTAAGTAAATTACTCTTGATTACTTAATGCCAGATTTGAGCCTACGTAAAGCCTGTGTCATCTGGTGAGCAATTAAGGGCCATCATTGCCCTCTTGTTGATTTTTATATAGCATTTCTTGTCCGGAGTGTAACTTTGTCACTGTAGGTCCAAATGACTCCAAACTTGGTGTGCATGTTTCTGGCAATGACTCAAAGTGCAGTGCACAAGAATGGTAACCCTACCTTCTTCTGTGTTTTAGTTATTCCCCTTTGATTGATTTTATAGAGCATTTCTTGTCCGGAGCCTAACTTTGTCACCGTAGGTCTTAATGACTCCAAACTTGTTATGCATGTTTCTGGCAATGACTCGAAGTGCAGGACACAAGAACCGTAACTCTACCTTGTTCCCTTTTTGAATTATTCCCCTTTGATTGATTTTTTAAAGCATTTCTTGTCCAGAGCCTAACTTTGTCACCATAGGTCTGAATGACTCCAAACTTGGTATGCATGTTCCTGGCAATGACTTAAAGTACAGTGCACAAGAAGGGTAACTCTACCTTCTTCCTTTTTTTAGTTATTCCCATTTGATTGATTTTTAGTGCATTTCTTGCAAAGGGCATAACTTGTTGTGCATGATTTTTGCAATGAGACCATTAAAAGGTTATTTTATGTATGAATTTTGTGCAAATACATTGCTAATATCGGTACAACAAAAAACTAATTAACATTTTTTATGTCTACTAACAAAATTTTCGTCAGGCGACACATCCGACTTAGGAGTTCTAGTTTTTAAGATTTTGATTCATGTAAATTGGATTTAATTGAAAGTATATTGTCAGGAACCTTGCAGCAAATGATGTTGAAGCCATTAAAAAAAGTTTTAATTATGCTTTTACCAAATTGGTATGTTCATCTCATAATGTGCAAGCATTAGTTTAAAATGGATTTATGCAATTGGAATACTGCCAAAATATACTGTTTATTTTCATGATATTCCTATATGCCAAATTTACACAAAATGTGAAACTAAACAATTTGTGGACATTTTTTTCCTTCAAAACCTCATTAAATTGTCACCTTTTTAGAAAAAAGAAAACTAAGTATTAGATAATACCCTCTTGACAAAAGCTCCTGTGTTTTATCTGGAAAAAATTTCTTATATTAACCAAACAAAAAAACATATTGAAATTAAAATTGTAAGTATGTGTTCTGTGTAAGAAATTGTTACCCTACTCAATATTTTTGAAAATTGATTTTGTTATGTTCATAAAACTTGATTCTTGATGAAAAGTGTCTTTTTAATTGAGAGATTCTTCCTCAATTATACCACAAAAGTAATTGATTGATCTCAATGAGTATCAAAGAATTGTAACTAGTGGTTTTGATTTTGTTAGACTTTGAACATCCCAGGTACAATACATATAATGCATGTAGTTAGTTATCCAATAAATATCCATAAGAAAAAGCCTGAAACAGCTCTATCTTTTTAACTTTTATGTGATAGGAAAATAGTTTAAAGAGACATAGAGAGAAAAAGTTTAGTACTTACATTTTTTGGAACTCATAGCTTTAATAAGGTTTACCATTATTCAAGCTTATTTATGATACTTTTCCATTGAAGTAGTGTATGAGGCCCAACACCCTTTATGGAAGTTTTTTTTTCAGTTATATGTACACATGTTTTGTGTCATAAAATATCATACTTGTTTTTATATCAAAACAAGCAGTGGCTGGTTTTCTGTCTAGGAAGGTGCCTAACAATAAAAACATATTCATGCTTATACATGATCTGTATTATTATGGTGTTTTATTTGATCAGGGAAAATAAGGTTTGGATAAGGAAAAGTCAGGGCATTTGTTTTGTCCTCATTGTGGTAACCCTGTAAAAATATATACTAAAATTGTACATGCATAGTTTCATAATACAAGTACTTTACATTCATTGTGTGATCATACAAGTACTTCCTTTCCCACAGTGTATGCCTTATTATGATACAGAAATTGAACATTTCAATACAAACTGACAATGTCCAGATAACAGAAAGAGCATAGTGGGGCATTAAACCCAGCAAACAACAGACTTAAAATGACATTAACTAATTGATGTTGTTTCAATTTATTCAAATTAAGTTACTGTTTTATGTCAATCCTTTACACTTTTCCTGCTGTATTTTTTGAAAACCAATACTGCTTTTTAGTTATTATTTTGTTAACATTGCTATGCCACAGTTACAACATATTGTTTAAGAAGCTTTAAAGAAAATAAATTCTGATCTGGTTATTTAACGTTTGCCTAGATCTTATTTATATTTGTGGAGTAGTTTAAAAGTTCACTTTGTGTAGTCTTTGTAGAATTAAGTAAAAGTTCTAGTCTGTGGGATTGAGTAAAAGTTAATTTTTATGTAGTCTTTGTGGAATGAAGTAAAAGTTAATTTTTAGGTAGTCTTTGTGGAATGAAGTAAAAGTTAATTTTTATGTAGTCTTTGTGGAATGAAGTAAAAGTTAATTTTTAGGTAGTCTTTGTGGAATGAAGTAAAAGTTAATTTTTAGGTAGTCTTTGTGAAATGAAGTAAAAGTTAATTTTTAGGTAGTCTTTGTGGAATGAAGTAAAAGTTCATTTTCATGTAGTCTTTGTGGAGCAGGATAAAAGTTAAAAGTTAACTTTTTTTTAAGTCTTTATTGTTTCTTTTTCAGAAATGAACACTATAGAAGTCGATTGAGTGGTTATTTGAATTTCTATCGTAGAACCAGAAATATCAGACGCCTTCCTTTAATAATTGCTTCTATGGGTAAGTAAGAATATACAAATATATATATATAAGATAGTTTCTTGAGTTTCAATGTCTTTATGTATATAAACAACTAATTTGTTTGTTAAATAATAATTTGCAATGGCTGAAAACATTATACAAATTGAACTAAATGTCAGAAAGTTGATTTCAAAGCAAGTTTGCTGTATTTTGTTAAGAAAGATATCATATAAGAAATATATAACTTCGAGTAATCTATTATATTTATTATAAATATTTAGTTCATATACAATAATCCACCCAAAACTTGACAGTTTTACTTAAATTAAGTTGCAAAATGTGTTAAACTGGAGTTTACATGCCTGCTGATATCATCATTAACCTTTATTTTTTCTGTTAAATTGATTTTTTCAGATGATACAATTCAACTGAACTTCTATAAAAATAATGGTGTTTATTGATTATTATTAAAACTTTCTTGTGGATATTTGTGTGGACTATTCCACGATTGTATTTACTCCTCCCCCTTTATTGTTATCTCAACAGTATCACAAATGAAATAAATGTTTCTTTTGTGTAAAGCAGATCAACCATTCAGTAATACCCTTACACTCATTGTAATTACCAGTTTGGCACACTGGAACATTTAGCAGCAGCCTGTTAGACTTTGGTGCTTCAGTTGTTGAGTTACTGTAAAGACTATGTTTAATGGAAACTGTATTAATAGATTTATGATCTAAGAATAGGGTTTGTTGTTACATGAGCTGTTTTTATTTCTATCATGTATCAAACATTAGTAAAACCTTATTTCATGCTGCACTGTTGCCTGTTAAATGTTGCAATGTTGCCTTGCAGGTACTAGCTGTTTGTTGATTGTCTCCCAGATTCTAAACAATGTGTGCCCTAACAAAAACAGTTGTGGACCACTACAAAATGTTGCCTATCTTCAGATCATCATCTCCATTTTGTCAGCAGTGCAGATACTAATCCTAGTTGTCTATCTTGGTAAGTTTTAGTCAACTGATAACAAAGGCATTATTCCAATCCATCATTAGTAAATTATCTTCTGTTTGACTTACTCAGTATTCTAAATATTTATTTAATAATTTCAAATATTGTTTTGTAAATGTAAGTCCCTGAGTTTCATGCTATTTTTTTTTTTACCAGCTTAAAACTAAGCTTAATAGTAGTGCAGATTATGCAGAAGTCGAAATTATGACAAGAGTCAATATCATTTAAATTTTATATAATGATAACAACTTATCACCTTGTTGCTTATTCTCTGATAGCACACAACTAGTTTTTCCAGGACAAGTCGATTGTTATTATGAATGGCAATATGTTTGATGCCAAGTGTTATTGTTAGTGGAACTATGTCCAGTGCCAGGTATTAAGGGTGGTACTGTCTGGTGCCATGGTGAGTGACACTATGTCAGGTGCCAAGTTGTTGTGAGTGACACTGTGTCTGGTGCCAAGTTATTGTGAGTGGTACTATGTGTGGTGCCAAACTATTTTGTGAGTGGTAGTTTGTCTGCTGCCAAGTTATTGTTAGGGGCACTATGTCTGGTGCCAAGTTATTGTTAGGGGTACTATGTCTGGTGCCAAGTTATTGTGAGCATTACTATTTGTGGTGCCAAGTTCTTGTGAGGGACACTATGTCTGTGCCAAGTTATTGTGAGTGGTATATGTCTGGTACCAAGTTATTGTGAGTGGCACTGTGTCTGGTGCCAAGTTATTGTGAGTGGCACTGTGTCTGGTGCCAAGTTATTGTAAGTGATACTTTGTGTGGTGCCAAATTATTGTGAGTGGCACTATGTCTGGTGCCAAGTTATTGTAAGTGGCACTATGTCTGGTGCCAAGTCATTGTTAGTGGCACTATGTCTGGTGCCAAGTTATTGTAAGTGATACTTTGTGTGGTGCCAAATTATTGTGAGTGGCATTATGTCTGGTGCCAAGTTATTGTAAGTGGCA
Source organism: Sinonovacula constricta (assembly GCA_007844125.1). Taxonomy (NCBI): domain Eukaryota; kingdom Metazoa; phylum Mollusca; class Bivalvia; order Cardiida; family Solecurtidae; genus Sinonovacula; species Sinonovacula constricta. The sequence goes on along the minus strand of CM017560.1, from coordinate 58,391,091 downwards.
CTATGTCTGGTGCCAAGTCATTGTTAGTGGCACTATGTCTGGTGCCATGTTATTGTAAGTGGCACTGTGTCTGGTGCCAAGTTATTGTAAGTGGTACTATGTCTGGTGCCAAGTTATTGTAAGTGGTACTTTGTGTGGTGCCAAGTTATTGTGAGGGACACTATGTCTGGTGCCAAGTTATTGTTAGTGGCAATATGTCTGGTGCCAAGTTATTGTAAGTGGTACTTTGTGTGGTGCCAAGTTATTGTGAGTGGTACTATGTCAGTTGCCAAGTTGTTGTGAGTGGTACTATGTCTGGTGCCAAGTTATTGTGAGTGACACTATGTCTGGTGCCAAGTTATTGTTAGTGGCACTATGTCTGGTGCCAAGTTATTGTAAGTGATACTTTGTGTGGTGCCAAGTTATTGTGAGGGACACTATGTCTGGTGCCAAGTTATTGTTAGTGGCACTATGTCTGGTGCCAAGTTATTGTAAGTGGTACTTTGTGTGGTGCCAAGTTATTGTGAGTGGTACTATGTCAGTTGCCAAGTTGTTGTGAGTGGTACTTTGTCTGGTGCCAAGTTATTATGACTGACACTATGTCTGGTGCCAAGTTATTGTTAGTGGCACTATGTCTGGTGCCAAGTTGTTGTAAGTGATACTTTGTGTGGTGCCAAGTTATTGTGAGGGACACTATGTCTGGTGCCAAGTTATTGTTAGTGGCACTGTGTCTGGTGTCAAGTTATTGTAAGTGGTTTTTTGTGTGGTGTCAAGTTTTTGTGAGTGGTACTATGTCAGTTGCCAAGTTATTGTGAGTGGTACTATGTCTGGTGCCAAGTTTTTGTGAATGACACTATGTCTGGTGCCAAGTTATTGTTAGTGGCACTATGTCTGGTGCCATGTTATTGTGAGTGGTACTTTGTCTGGTGCCAAGTTATTGTAAGTGGTACTATGTCTGGTGCCAAGTTATTGTGAGTGGTACTATGTCTGGTGCCAAGTTATTGTGAGTGGTACTATGTAAGTTGCCAAGTTATTATGAGTGACACTGTGTCTGGTGCCAAGTTATTGCGAGTGGTAATATGTCTGGTGCCAAGTTGTTGTGAGTGGTACTATGTCTGGTGCCAAGTTATTGTGAGTGGTACTATGTCAGTTGCCAAGTTGTTGCGGGTGACACTATGTCTGGTGCCAAGTTATTGTGAGTGGTAATATGTCTGGTACCAAGTTATTGTTAGTGGTACTATGTCTGCTGCCAAGTTATTGTTAGGGGCACTTTGTCTGGTGCCAAGTTATTGTTAGTGGCACTATGTCTGGTGCCAAGTTATTATGATTGGAACTATGTCTGGTGCCTAGTTGTTATGAGTGGCACTGTGTCTGGTGCAAAGTTATTGTGAGCAGTACTATGTCTGGTTCTAAGTTATTGTGAGTGGTACTATGTCTGCTGCCAAGTTATTGTTAGGGGCACTATGTCTGGTGCCATGTTATTGTGAGTGGTACTTTGTGTGGTGCCAAGTTATTATGAGTGGTACTATGTGTGGTGGCAAGTTATTGTTGGTGGTACTATGTCTGGTGTTCAGATAAAAGATTTTATTAAAGCTAGCTCAATGATTGTTTCCAATGAATAGCCATATTTTGATGACTGAAATACGTATGCATCAAACACTTACACTAACACAACATTGGGGTTTTAGTTGAGATAGTGAGTTAATTAGCAACAATTATTGTTTGGCTGAGTGTAATGTTGCATATGAAAAGTGATACGAGAATAAAAGATCCATAAGTGTAATGCTTTGTGTTGGGATTGTAACCTGAGATACATAACTGTAATTCTGCAGACTTCTTGGATATACCAGACTTGGTAGCACAATCAGTAGAGCGTCGGCTCCAGGTATAGGAGGCACCAGGTTCGATCCGGGGCTGCGACATACCAAAGTCATTAAAAATGGTAGTGGTATTGTTTTCTTGCAAACGCTCAAGCAAATATGATGGTAGTTCCATGACTGGTTGGCCTGGTGTCAGGATAATGTGATTGGGTGTGGTAGGAAGCCATGTGTTGTTGGCATTCTATAAACATCTGTGGTATTCCTCTGCCAATGATTAATGAAAGTTAGTATATAGATGTTAGGTATTGGTACATCTGGTAAATCAAAGCAAAGAGTCATTTTAATAGATGTTTATTGTGCGCATCAATGGTCTGATGTTTAAAATGTTGGGCTATGACTTGATGGTCCCCAGGTTTGAGCCACTAACTGATAACCAGATGCATGTTCTTGGGCAAAATTATCATTGTGCTAGGCAGTTAATAACTGAGTACTGCTTCTCCCAAGGAATTGAGCAGTTATGAGGGATTAATATAACTTGAAAGAATTGTTGTCTAATCTGCTTTAAACAAATGGATTTAAACAATCATTAATGTACTTTTGCTGCAGTGCGCACGATGGCCTTTAACCGTAGTGGAGCTAGTCCTGATGTAACCCAATCAGAGTTGATGACCAGCTTCCACCAGACCAACTCCATCCCATCTGATATTGGCTTCAAGTATGTTTATTAATTATAAAATTATTTTCAAACACATAACATGCTTCCACCAGACCAACTCCATCTCATCTGGTATTGGCTTCAAGTAGGTTTATCACTTATAAAGTTATTTTCAAACACATATCCATGCACCCCACACACTACATGCTTCCATCAGACCAACTCACTCATAGTGCAATGGTTCCTCATACATTTGCACAATTTAACATGTTTTTAACCAAACACGCATATTTAGAGATGCAACCATACATGCAAATTCACATGCTAACAGTGGATGAGTAGTAATTGTCAACTACCCACAGTTCCTCATTGACAGCCAGATGTGAATTGTCCAATAGTGCTTCTTGCCTAATAATTGTCAATGTTTTTTTTATTCATGTAAAATAGCTAGAAATCAAAATAGTTGCTATTTATGTTATTTTGACTTAGAATATCAAAACAAAACACACCATTACATACTTGTATTGACCCTTTTTAAGTCAAACATATAAACATAAAAATATATCCAAGCACATTCTTACTTGTTCAGAAAAACACTTGGTTACACCAAAAGAAGAGAGAACAAGTAATTCCAGTTTAAAAATCGTTCTTCTCTTTTCTTCTACAATGCTATGGACTTAAAATGAATGATGATGAGGAGGAGGAGGAGAAAATGAATGATGATTAGGAGGAGGAGAAAATGAATGATGATGAGGAGAAGGATAATGATAATGAAATGTCCCAACTTAGATACTAAGAGAAAAATGCCGTATGTCACTAAATTGCATAAAACTTTAGAAGTTTATAGATGGATATCTAAAACTATATATATCATTAGAAAGTTAATTGAATATAGAATTTAAATAATATAAAATTTAATCATTATCTTGTGATATCAAAATGTAATGGACTTTCAGAAATAGAAAGAAAAAAATCCAGAACTTTTACTTTTTTTCTTTGGCATTTTACTCCTACACCTTCAAAAATATGAATATTTCTAAGGAAAAAACAGTGAAAGTTACTGTCAAGGGGAGTAACTCTGGTTGTGCTTTTATAGAAAATTAGCAATGCTGTAAACACTGAAAAATGGTAGTAAACAGGACATACAGTGTACATATAAGAGCATTGCTAGTGGTTAGAAATAGACATATGCTGTACGTCAGAAAAGCAGTGCAAGGGTTTAATATTAAAATTCATAAAGATTTCTGGCTTTTAAAAGCTCACTAATAATAAGAATTCAAACTTAATCTTAATTTTTTGCTAATTGCTAGTAAATATATACAAAATTAAGTGCAAGTACTGTTTCTAGTGATTGGGGCAAAAAAGCACAATTCTTGATTCTGCTGGGAGCTGGTAGATATGTTGTATGGATCCCCAATATTTGCCAAGTCCTTTTAAAGTTTTTATTTTAATTATCACTGTGTCATTTAATTTTTATATGCATGTTTATGCGTGATATATATAACGTATTTCCAGAGATGACAACCGACTGGACGAGGTGTTAGAGAAGCAGGCTGACATGATCAGGTACCTTAGACATCATTACGAGCTGCTCAATCGTAAAGCGCTCGCCTTGTCACAGGAGAACCAGGAGCTGAAGCGACGATGACAGCAACAACTGGGTCAAGATAGAGTCAATGATCTATAAAACTAAAATTAACCTGATCCTGACAGCATTTACAACACCCGTAAATAATGCAACTAAAATAATCAACAATAAAACCAGTTAAAAATGTTATTTTTCATGTGAAGTTTATCCTGTGAATACATACAATGTTTTGTTTTTTGTCTTTTTTTACATCACATGGACATAATCATAGTCACATTGGCAACATCCAGCTAATTATTGGTGGAGGAAGACACTAGAAACATGTCAATAGAACCACTGGCACATCATAGATCAGCTGGAAGACCTCCCCACATCAAAGTTTCCACCCCAAACAGGATTTCACTTCATGGTGAGGGGTTGAGGAGTAAAAGGATTGTGACTGACAGCTCAGCCACAGGTACCCCATGTTTACACTGTCCAAATTAAGTCATAAATCTACATGTGTTTAAAATAAACTAATAACATGCATTCTAGCATAAAGGTCAGATTCAGGTTAATTTTGGGGGCTTAATGATCTGGACTGAACAATGGCTAAAAACTTAGATTATGCTCTATAAAACTTTTTTTTTGAATTCCAAGTAAACATGTTGAGCCAAAGATCTAAAATCAAAACTACAATATCAGCCCTAGCTCATACTTAGGCCTAAGCGTGCTACATATATTAATAATCCTTATTATCTATTAGTGTTTTTGCTTACATTAACATGCAAGCATAATTATACTCAACACCAGATTGCCAATCTAGCAAATGATTGCCACTGCAAGTATTGCAGATCCAGATTTAGCTAGATTTGGGGCTTGCTGGTGTAGATCTACACTATTTGCTTATGTTTGATCAATTTGTGCTTAGCAGGCAGAGAGATAAACTTTCTTACAGGGATCAATTCATTGGATATAATGTCCTATTCTGGTAATACTTTGTCAGATGATAACCAGTCCCCAATACAGTTCACACCAACCTTCAGACACAGTCAAGTTAGATCAGACTAAAACTTGTAGGTAAAATATGTAACTTAGACTTTGATTTATAAAATTCTCATTAACTGTTTGGTGCTTGTGGACAGTATCATAAAGTAGTAAGAAGACATTTAAAAAGTGTAAGCAGCAAATAGTTTGGATCATGGAGGAAGGGTGGGGGTTAGATGATCTGGACCCACATTTTTTGCTGAACATTATCAATACATAATAAGCAGGTCAAGAGTTAAGATGTTTATGTACAAATGTTCAGGCTTGACCATCAATTCAGACTATTATTAATCTATTCAAACACAAACAAGTGCAACCTATGCATCAAAATCTAAGATAGTTTCAGTGTATGTTAATAAACTATCGCAAACGAATGCTCAATACAATTCACTTGCTCAGACAGAAGACCAAGACCTGAATCAAAACTCACAGAGACTAAAAACAAGACTGTTTGATCAGGTGGACTGGCTTCAGATGTTTACAGTTTTTAGTCTGCGATTTGATGGTTTTTTTCCACTATGTGAGGATATGTATATTAGGAGTATTTGGTGCATAACTTTATGTTCAAAGACAGGTAAAATGTGTTTTTTTTGCAATTTACTGTTTCACAAATTTATAATTGACAGTTATAGCTATGAGAACACACTCTTACTTAGTATTGAGATTTGTTTAGTTTTTCTGTTTTTGTAAGTTTTTTGTTATCTCATGACTTTATTCTTGCTTCATTTTCTTTTGTGTGTTTTTGTTACCATGTCAACTTATAACTGAGGTTCTAGTCTAATTCAGAATATGTTTTAGAAGAATCATTGTAATCTTGTAGGAAATTGTAATTTTTATTATCATTTATATTAATGATAAATATTACTTTTAATGTTTCTTTAATTGATATTTATAGGTAATAAAATGTATGTATGAACACTTTTTTAAATTGTTTTTGAAGAAGTAAATGGCTACTTGCAATAGCTTGTGTAAATATGTTGCATGAGCTTTATCTAGAATAATTTTTAGCTTCATTTCACCAAGTAAATTAGAGCTATTGTAATTATTGTGATGACCCTGTTGGGGGCGTCGGCATCTGCACCAGCAGTGATGATGGCAAACTGTTTGATAAGGTCCATTTTTCACATATTGTTTAAGATATTTAAAATTGAATTACTTATTCATAATCATGGCAATGTTACATAAAGGTGTAAATTTTTATTATAATTTACATTATAAATTGCTTGTATTGGAGCATTTCTTTCATGACACACATTGTATTGTGTTGTTTAATAAAGCTTTGGATTTATAATAGCTCAATAACCATTGTGGATTGTAACAGTATATACATATATATTTATTAAATTAAGTGTGTGGTATTATATGGTAGATGTGCTATTGCTACTTGACATTGTAACATTACATCATTTATTTTAAATATATAAAATTAGTTTATAATTATTCTTTTAGGGGATTAATAAATTGTTTTAGGTAAGTAGCTTCTTTAAGGGCATTACAGGTTACACTCTGTAATAACAAAGCATTAGGTTTATTATCATAGGCCTCTTGATTATATAAAGATATACTGTTACACAGAGAGTTCTCTTTCATGTTTGATGCATTATTGTATACATGTTAGATTGCTTATTGAGTTTATCATCCCACCAACAGTATTTCAGTTATCTGGAGACAGTATCCACTTGAAGCAGATATAGTGCTGCCTTCACTGTGTATAGCATGGAACATTCTGTTGTCCTGTGACATAAAACAGAGCTAAAGAAGTATTCGCTTAGTACATAAGGCAATTCTTGATATTAATGTATATGCATTTCATGATAAATATACTTTATTTGTTCTCCATGCTTTGTCATATTGTTTCTTCCTCATTCTAAGTACATTGTACTTTGTTAATTTATTATTATGCATGTATATTGCCTTGTTACATAAAATAAAAATACTTTTCTACACTGGCTTAAACTTTGTGAATTCAAGACCTGGACATACCATTTATCCAGCATTGTTAATTTAAGAATTTACATAATTCAAGAATTTACAAAAGCATTTACAGCTCTTCTCAGCACTTTGAATTAAAGGATCGTCATCAAAATTTAAAATTGTAACATACTGTGTAAAATGTCAAAAGTATTAAAGAGGAAAATAACCAATGTTTATTAATTATTGTTAATTTCAAATATGGCCACAACCAAAATGGCAGTATGTCAGTTAATTATTGTTAATTTTAAACATGGTCGCAATAAATTCGGAGTATGCAATTCAATTATTATTTTAAAGATGGCTGCGAATAATTGGGTGTACATAAATTAAGTTTATTCTATATCCATTTATGTCTTCCTTTGACATCATTCTGACAGATGCTAGTTTTCATTTACAGAGAAATGCTAACTAAAGCTTTCATTATTTGAGGTGCTCGAAAAGTCCTACCTTATTATAATCTTCAATTACAATGGGAGTATGTAAATAAATTATTGTTTATTTCAAGTATCACCACAATACTTTGGGCCCATGTAAATTTATTATACTTTCTTTTATATATTGCAGTATTTTAAAATGACAGTCTGTTGTACCATGGCAGATTATAGGTGAATGCTCTAAGAGAATGTGAATTAATGTTCTACCTGTGTGAATTCAACTGTTAAAAAAAACTCCAGTGTTGTTTGGCTTTGGCAAATCAGTTATTTTAAATAACAATTTCTCAGCTGTAAGAATTTAATAATTTAACATTATAACCATTTCCTTAGCAGTATCAATTTCAGCTGTGCAATTTTTTTATTTAGGTGGAACCTTGACCTGCTTTTTTTTATATCATAGACTTGTAAACCAATTGTCATTAATATGTGTTAAGCACTTTCAAATTAATTGATCCAGCAGGTGTAATTCTTGATGCACCTTCATCTGCTTTTAATATATTTCACTGAAAAACCTGACTACAGGACTAAATGCAGCTCATTTTAAAAGATAACTTTATTTTTGTGGACTGCAACAATTAAAAGGTATTGGAATATGTAGCAATTGCACACATAATTTACCTTAAGAATTTATGTGGCCAAAATAGTGAATAACATAATACCATGATACTGATTTTTTTTCTAAAGAACAGTATGTTTTATTGTATAAAATGTCTACGTACACATCATTAAAACATATAATTCTATCAAAATGGAAATGTATAGAACTATGATGTAAAGCATAATAGAAACAACAAAAACAATATCACAGTTAACAAAGATATACAATGTACATTAGAAAAACACATAAAGAACATAAACAGGTAATCTTTCTATAAAGCTTGTGGTTGAATTGTTTTTATTAAAAGACACTACTTTATTTTTTACAATAGGTATATTAACATCTAGAAATGGAGATACTTATTTTCCACAATTTAGGGCAAGTAATGTTCAGTTGTGTGAGTTACGACTTGTTATACCTAGTTCATCTCTGCATGACTTTGCTGGGACAAAAATTTAAAGCTAACATTTGGTGTACTGATGATTATTATCAGTTGTTTAATTGCTGATAGTCATGGTCATACTAGCAATGTCCAAACCTTTTTTTGGCAACGGAATACCCCATATAAAAGTCTGGGTACAGCCTCTGGCAAACTGCAGGTAAGCTAGAATACCTTTCACATGAAAATTATCACCCAAGGTTGGCTGCCACCCATAGGGTGAGAAGCTGAGGCGTAACAAGCCAGGGAAATTAAATACTTGGCCACTGATTCTTCCCATTCTGCTGGTGCAATTCATATATGACACGATACAAAGTCATAAAAATATGCCTATCTCATGCTTAGAAAAAAAACAACATTAAAATATCTAAGAACAAATATAAAAATTGTAACCTATAGATATATTGGGGGGAGGGGGCAAGGGTGGACAAAAACTAAAAAGACAACTTAAAAGACAACAACAAAGAACACAAAATCTAAATTATACAAAACAAGTAACTAGATCTCTTAAACTATGTGTAAAAATGTTTTTAAAAGTTTACAAGAACTTATCATGGAAGAAAAATACATATATCATTAATGGTACAAGAAAAGACCAGAAACAAAAAGGTTAACATATATTTGAAAGCTCTTCTTCAAGAAATTCTAGTGTACATGTACATTACAGTGCCAAGAAAACGTTTGTGCACATATACCTAAGGTCATGTGTATTTATGCTTTGAGAAAGTGTATAATAAAAAAAAAATGAAGAATATTTGTACAAACTGTAGTTTTATACTATAAATGAAAAAAGTGAAATTTTAACTGCACAAAAGCACAAATGCTTGATGTTAAATTTACAACCAAATGGGTTCTTAAATGCAGCAAAAGAAGCTTTGGAAATTTACAAAGCATCACAAACTTTACGTGAGCTATGCGTTACTAATTTTAAGCTGCATTGGTTAAATATGTATTTCCTTTGTATTGGTTATTGTACACTTCTATACTTTTATGTAAATACATGTTATCATAAATGATAAACATATCAAAATGAATTAAGTTACATGATAGCGTTCACAATCGCATCAAATAAATAGGAATTACATCTAAATGCATTAAACATGGTTATAAAAGATAATAAAAAAAAGAATAAGAAAAACAGTATAAAGTGTATAATCCTTTAACATATTATAACTTAAGTAAGCAAGTAAAAAGATTGCAACACTAGATTTGGAATAAAAGATTGCATCTATCCCTACAGAAAACTTATCTACATTAAATAAGGACAGAAAATTGGGCATCAACAATTGTGCAGTCTACAATACAATGGTATCAAAACTTCAAAGTAATCATTAAACATTATATAAAATACTGGCACTTAACAGAAAAAGGATCTGATTTAAAAAAAATCATGTCTATATATAAACAAACCAAGCTTTAACTTCTTTCACTGGACACAGTTAAACATTTAAAGGCACGAGATCAGTATCACATATATAATCTAAATAGATGAAGTCATTATAAGGCCATTAACTATACTGGTATTCTAGTAATGACCTTCTTACTGGAAGTTTGAAACTGTAATTGCCCTTATGATTCTCCCTTCCTTAGGATCCTTTGATACAAAATCTTTTTGAAGAAGATAGGCAGTGATCAAAAGTGATAGTTTAATTTAATAAACATTAGGCTTTATTATTTAATAAAGTTTCTCTTTTCATATATTTTTTAAAAATTAGCAAACTGGACCAATTTTGTCTAGACTATAATGATCTAATCTACAAGTACAGCTGGTTTCTCATCAACTGCATGTTCAATGTAGGCTAAACACCCTGTAAAATAAAGCATCAACTAGGCTAAACAAATCATTCTTGAACAACTGCACTGCAGAAAATTTAATGAAGAAGAAGGTTAAAATAAATAACTATCCTAAGAAATAATACACAAACTAATAATTTCCCAATAAAAACATTGCTAAATTGAAAAAAAGAATACAGTAGTGTCTATGTTTAGTATTTGGTTACAGTTTAGCAAAATATTTCTATGTTTCAACATAAATAAATTTTCCATTTCTTGTTGGGGTTTTTTTCTGCAAATTATAATGCAAGATGAACATCATTCCAACTGCAGAAGACTGCCTTGTAACATTTTAGATACTGTTGTTGCACATTGCCTGTTTATGGAACTGACAGTTTTACTTGTTACATTTTATTTTCTGTTGGCCATCAGATAAAAGAAGTAAAAGTTTAATTACTTTTGGACACATAAATGTACTCAAATTCAACTTAAGACAGTTCAAACAATTTCAGTACATGTGCTCTTATTGTAATTTTGTGAGACATTTTTAACACTTGACCCATACTTTTTATGAACAACCTGAATCTGTATTTTATCACCAATACAGCTGGTTAGCGAGTGTCATCATCATCTGAGTCAACACTTAATCCTCCACGTTTGTGGGCTGGTCTCAACTTGCGAGCAGGTTCATACCTCTCGGACTCATAGCTGTAGCCGGATGAAGTGTTATAGGAGGCTTCACTGCCTGACATTGGGCGGTGCCGTCTGTGTGATACAAGAAACCACAATAGTTAACATTTTTAGTTGTTTTCTTATGTTGTTTTTTAATACAATGCAGTGGCCTGTTATCATCATTGTAGAAATGTCACGCTATTTTGGGTGGAGGAAGAGCCCTGACAAATGGCCAGGTTGAACCACTGGCACATGGCAGGTCAGCTGGAAGAACTTCCAACATTAAGTCCTTTACCCCATATGGGACTTGAACCTACACAGTGAGAGGATAGCTGTCAGCTGAAATAAAAGTTTATAACAACTCATAACAGTTTAACCTGGCATTGGTTGAATCAAATCATTACCTGTCAGCATCCAAAATACAGCACAGAATGAAAAGCTTAAACCTCACACTGACCTTCTATCATCTCTGTTATCATAGCGCTGCAGTGACCTTGGCCTCTGTCTGTTGACCTGTCGGGAACCAGGTCTCTCAGCTGTATACTGCAGGGTACCACTGGTATTCAGTGATTTTAGACTTGAGGTTCGAGACAGTGTTTCATGAGTCAACAATGCTGCCTGATCCTTCCTTTTGTAGATAAACTCATTCTTCTTACGATAGCTGCAAAAGTTCATTTTAAACTTATTTTTTTTACGGAAGTCAATTGTGAAACAATTTTTTCAACTTATGTTAATTACTTTTAACTGCCAACTTTCTAATTAGAACCATTAATCAGTAACTGTGTACCTGGGGCAATGTGCAGTAAATAGTCTTATTCAAGAACTAACATTGCTTACTTTGGTTCTGGGGTTAGAAGCTGGAGCCCTCTGCTCCAAAGTCTAAAGTCTTAACAACTGTATCACAGATGACCACTTGACCTTGTTAGTAATAGTGTTAATTGGAAAAGTAATTTTTGGTCACTTCCTTAAACAAAAATGGGTCTTCAAAACTAGTCATGTTAAACAATCAGTATTTATCAGCATAGGCTGAATTATTGGTATTTACAATTTGGAACATGATATAACTATAAAATACTTATAGTTTATGTAAAAAGTCTTCTGCTAATGGGTTAAACTACAATGACATAATAAGGTGCAGCTTCAAATATTTCTTATGGTAAGTTTTAACATAAAACATAATAATTATTGACTTAATGTATAGTTTAAAAAACATGTGTTAAAAGAAAAAAAGATAATCTGTTAGATCATCCAATATATGAAAAATATAAAATATTACCTAGGAAAAATAATAATTCTGCTAAGACTCTACCAAATAACTCTACAAACCTGTGATCCAGAGTTTCATTAAATATTGGGACACTGATAAAGAAGTCTGCCTGTACTGGTTCTGCTTGCCTTCTTTGCTGATGGTGCTGAGGTGGAGGAGGGGCATATTCCTGGGGCATTGAGGACCTCAGACTTGTTTCAGGAACCCTGGGGCTTCTAGGGGCAGCAGGGGGTCGTCGCGACACTCGCCTCTCAGTTATCTCCTCTTGCTGTAGTCGGGGAGTGCTGGTGGTTTTTCCAGTTTTTCTCCAGTCCTCTGCCTTCAATGGAGTCCCAACACTCCTAACAGTTGTCTCCCCATACCTGGAAATTGTAGGAGAAACACATGTGCAATTGCAAGGGAATGGTGAAAAGGTTTATACATTTTACATCAGATATTTAATCAATGCAACATTATTTTTAACTATTTAAGTTACCGGGTATATATGAAATTTCGTCATAAAAATTAGTGCAACAAATGTTTCAAAAGATAATATAAACATATACAGGTTTAGTTGTTTTTATTAATTAAATACCTGCGTCATAGTTTGTTACACAGTATGAAAAGATGTAGTTGTCTGTTGAGTTAGAAAATAGTTTATGCAGAGATGGTAGACAACAACAACAATTATTAAGATATATACTCCTTTAAACTATCTCATACTATGACCTCTAGTGTCATTGTGTATGCAACAAGTGACAGATATTTCATTCTGAAACTATTGATCACCAGGATGTATATATTAGATAATGTTAAGGGAATTTACACATTTTCTTAACTGAGGATTCACACAATCTATGACCTATTGATTTTTACCCAAGACAGTCTTTGACATTAACATCCAATAGCTACATTGCCATTTGGAGATTGTTTGACCCATTACATGTTTTACATGCCAGAAGTTTGGTTCCAGAAACAACACACTCTTTTTTTAAGATCTATTGTTTGTTATTGTACTGTATTTGGAGACAACATATGTGCAATTCCAACCAATTTCTTTCTGAATTCAATTTCAAGATCATGAAGAAAAAAACACTTGCCAATGGGGCGACAAACTTTATAAGATTTAATATGTCTGCTCTTAAATTTAATCACCATGGACTATCAGACATGTGTTAATTTCAATGACTGCCAAGATATGAAGCTCAAATTTGGCGGGCTGGCAATGCATGTGTGAGCACAATCTATAGCCCTTTGTGGCTATGTACACGCAACTACCATATAAAGACTAGCTATGTGCATGTCAATTCTAATTGTCAAATAAAACATTGCCAAACCAGTGGCCTACATCACTGAACAGAACTTATTTTTTTCTTTTTAAAGGAAATAAGACACCATTGAAACATACACTACCTATTAACATTTTTCAATGGCATACCAGCATCATGGGGCCGTATAATCTTATCTTTCTTTGATGGAAAACAAGGCACTGAAACAGATATACATGTGAATGTAATGAAAAAAATATGTGATTTGAAATTTATAATTCACTCAAAGGTACCCATAACATATTTTTTTACATTTAAGCAGTCTTCATCGTAACGTACTTGCCCGAAGAAGGGGGTAGTAACTTTGGTTTTGGGCAGATAGATATTCCTTGACACCAGCCCGAACAGGCATGTGACTTTTTTTACAGATTCCAATCCATAAGATTGACTTTAAAGTTAGGTTCATTGAGCACGGGGCTTGTTTTGAGGAGGCCTTTGCCTTAGGTTCTAATCATGGCAGAGTCTCACTACAATATTTGCTTTGTGTTCATAAGCAAAAGTATTAAATCAATACACCACTCACTCTTGAAAAAAAACTGCCGTCGTTTATTCAAATGTAAGTTATGCTGTATGAAAATTCCGATACTCGTTATCGGTGTGCTCTTTATTTTTTAATCAGTACACATCACACCAAATGTGCCAGTGCTTGTTGCCAGGTGCAAGGTGTAAACAAAAGCGTCCAGTGAGCACGATTGCACAGTGTCTATCCTTTTTTACAACGGGACGGATCGCAATATAAACGGCTGTTCTTGTAGACGAATCTTACATTATTAAAGTCTTAACATACTGATTGTTTGAATAAAACACTTACTTTTAGGGAGTTCAGTTGACAAATCACGAATCGAATATATTCCTCAACCGGAAGTTCTCGAACAAAAATATAAAGTGTAGTATGCGGCTTTAGCCGCGCTTCCTAGCCTTTTCGTCGGGGCCTTTTTATTACAGATCGCAGCTCGGCATGTTAAAGACATCTAGCAGTTCGAGTCAATATTCTTTAATAAAATTCTCATACAATTTACAAACTTAAATGAAATGACAGATCGTGAAAACGTCATTTCCTGATACTGGAATTCATTTTATAGCGTATATTCGATCATTATACGTGTATACAAACCTGTTTATCATCTTTTTAATCATTTTTTATTATAAATTAATGTTGATCTCCCGTTTGCTGGACATTAACAAATTCGTTAAATCAAATGTCAATACCGTATAACAAAGGCTATCAGATATAAGTCTATGCTAACATTGACCCACATTAAAGCAGCGAAGCATTATATTGTAGGAATGCGCCTTATAAAAATAATTGTTTAATTCCCTCATTGTCATCAAAATTCTATATAAAATGAAAAAATAAAATCCGACGTCAGCAACAACAACGTGACCATGTGTGTTTCTCGTGCATGTATATATTTTATATTTGTAATCTCAGAAAAGATACAAAACACTTTATTTGAACATTGCTGCGTTGAAACTGTGGTTCCATAATATTCAGTTTAACTTAGATCCATAAAACAGTATCTAGTTAGTTAGGTTAAATAGTCATCCTATTGACTTAAGGATAATTATAGAAGAACGAGATCAGCTGTTTTTGTTGTTATTCCACAACAGAGGCACTGTAATAACAAATAACAGCAGCCGTGTCAAATTAAAAGAAATATGATGTGTATCCATGGACATATTGATAAATTCGAAGAGGTTATTTTTTTTATTTAACTTAAACCATACAAATTGTCAACAATATGAGTAGAAATGTCACACAAAATATATACTTATATCTATTTACTAACAAAGTTTCAGAAAAAAGTTGGATGAAGCTGAAATATTTTAAAATTGTTAAAATAAATGACTATGTTTAAAGGTAGAGCAAATGTAATGCTGCACCTCCAATTAACGAATATCAAAATTAGAGTTAAATGCTTCAAAACAGGAGGCTGAAGGTTCGAATCCCGGTATGCTACGAATTTTTTTCTTTCTACTTTTTCACTTCGACAATGATTTCTGCATCACTCTAACAGATTAAGAAGTAAACGTGTATAGTTTTTAATATTATTTTTGTAATAGAATTTTAATTGTATGACTTGTGCTAAATTTGATTACAAATTCGTTACCTGGTAGAATAGATAGAATGGAATTTTTTTTATTTTATTTTGCAGCATCAACCAAAATACCTTATAGAATAATTTCGGCAACTGTGAAATAAATCATGAGACTATCAGGAGCTCGGTGATTTTTGCAAAGTAAAGTACAATAAGCAGAAAAAAAATGTGAAAACTGCCTTAAACGTGCTGGCTTTGTAAACATTTAATTGCATATTTGGGATAGTTTGAATAAAACAAATCAAATAACGTGTTTGGTTGATTTGTCTTATGTTATATCTTGTTTTCAAATGATCCTCAATAGCAAAACACTTCTCCTAAAGAGGATATAACATAATATTTGGAGTTTTCTTATTTCTAGGTACAAAGATACAAAAATCTATAAATTCTAAACTGGATGGAGAAGTTTCTAAAATTTGGCATTCAAGTCTACATTTAAGTATACAACTCATTCGTTTATTTAATTTTCAAATTTTATATTTTCTATTACACTTGATTTGCCTTATTTATATTTATATTTATATTTTCTAACAACGCCCTCACTCAAATTTTCAGCAAATTGCCTTTTTCAAGAATTTAACAACTTTTGTCTCCATATATTTGCAAACGTTTATGTGAGCTGCCATATGCTTTTTCTAATATATAGACAATTCTACACTCCTAAAGGCTAAAGGGATGAGAACCTCAGAGGCTATAACTTGGGATACCACACATTGTAGTTGGTCATAAAAGTAATCTTTACTGGCTTCTGATAGGCCGATCGTTTGTGCATAGATAGAGATAAAGGTGAAGACCACTTTGCCAATGACATGCCTGAGAAGGATGATCCTGTCGGAGATGCTTTGGACATCAAAGACTTTATCCACCCCCTTTTCAGCTAACATAAACCCGGCTCCAGCAAGACCATGTTCGTTCCCACTCCAATGGAACCTGTAGATGGAGTTCTGTCCTTTAATTGGGTGGGTCTGATCTGATTGGCTGTAAGGCCTCCAGCCAATCTTGCATCACACAGATATTCACTTTGTATTATTGTCTCCACCACCTCACTTCTTATCTTTTTAAAGGTGCCCACGTTCCACGTGGCAGCCCTGAACTTTGGGTGCCAGCTGGGTTTTTGCCTCTATGGCCGGACCCTGCCTCCCGCACCCGTTGGCCAGCCAATCCCGAGACACTACCGTCCCACATACAATGTCTGCACCGCCTAACTTAAATACCGAAGTTTGACTAGCCATGATATTGGAACAACGTTTTTTACGGGACCATCTGTCTGGCTGACGCACCAACTCAGCCCTTTGCGGCGTCTGAGAACCCCGCCGTTCCCGCACTCGGGCAGTACGCCTCGCTGTTGTCGTCGCAATGGGAATCATCTATCAAGCCACAGAAGCCATTGCACGGAGCGTCAGTCGGTCGATTACTGCCGCAGTAGCCATACTGCCTACCAGATCTGGGCAGCTAATAAACCTGAGAAAGGAGGCTTGGTACGGGTACTGACCCCTGCCCAAGGGTAGTCCGGACGCATCTGTGGTTTAGGCCCGCCTTATTATCCCGCAGTCTCAACAAAAGCCACAGCTGGATGTAGTTTAATGTCATACCAAGGACCAAACCTTAAACTATGAAACTTCTATCGCTCTTGAAATGATACCTTACAGATAAAAATTCTAAGTTGCATTCATCAAAAACGGTTATTATTGACATTCATTTTTTTTTTTTCAAAATTAAAAAAAAAATGTCTTGTTTTGAGTTTGAGTGAGAAATTACAACTGCCATCCTTAGAATATATGACAAAGTCCTATACGCATTGCAACATATACCAAACTCCGAAAAGGCACAGAACAAAGGTATTTCACATGCAAGCCAAGCGAAAAGTAAGAACAAATTTGTGATGAATCATTTAACGAAAAGAGCAAACCCGACAGTTACCGCCTTGGAACGGTCAGTCGGCAGTTTTAGAGTACAAGTAGTCACGAACTCCTGAGACAATCTTAACCTATAGATCGCTTCATTTGTTTATAACCCAGACTAATTCTTAGTCATCATCTGTAATTGGCATGCAAAGGTGCCTAGATATTATTGCAAATAGTTCTGAGCTAAGGGTTAGTTAGCTTACCTTAAGCAAAGGAGTTGTATATGTGGTATTTCTACAAACTCTGCGATATGTTTTAAACTTTAATATAATACATGGCATTAAGCATCAGTAGCCAAAGCTCAACCATCAAACCATGCACCCGTCTTTTAAATTACTTACAACTGAAAATGTATAATAAATTAAACACATAATCATCAGTTATTTTGCTTAACATTTTACAAACATAGACATAAAGACGAGACACTTCATATAAACTGTGGAATAAACATTTACGAATATACCATTTAATGTACATTTACATGTATAGAAGTACAAGATAGTACTGCGAGTTCACATCAATATATGTAAAGATATTTGGAGAAGATAACAAACTATTCACTGTAACAAATGTGTGTTTATTAACTTGTACATTAAATGTTTCTACTTGTAACAAACTGTCAATATAGCTAGCTAATGTATACATATAAATTAGTCATTAAAATCACATACATTAATATTGTAATAGAATCGGCAACTGACAGTGAAGATCCATATCAGGCAGCACTAAGCGCATAAATTGACTGGATTTACACTATTTGCCCAATGCGATCTATTTATGCTTAGCTAAGAATTGAGATATCATAGTCTTGTAAAAATTCTGTTTAAAATTTAACTGGTTAGGAAATATCCATAAAATAATTTTATTCATGTTAAAGTCTACAAGTACTCTCTCATAAGGTACATCATATGAAACATTAATTTTATTTATCAATGGCCATGGCCTGTCCCAAGCCCGTACTGCAAAGGAAGAGGGTTGGGGGTAGAGCTAGCAACCCTACCTTGTAAAAGAAACCAACACTATTGAAAACCATATGGATCAACGGAATCGATCCCGGAGAGAGTGTATGAAGCGAACTTGTCTGCAGAGTCTTCTATCTCAGAAGAACGTCTTACGGATTGGAAATTGGAATGTGAGAACAATCTATGAGTCGGGGAAGGCAGCACAAGTAGCTAGAGAGATGGACAGATATGGATTGGAGATACTCGGCATGTGTGAAGTAAGATGGACATCTGCAGAAAGATTAACATTGTCAACGGGACATACAGTATTGTACTCGGGCCTTCCTAAAAAAAATGGACACCAGCAAGGAGTAGGGATCATGCTAAGCTAGGTGGCCAACAAGTATATGATGGAATGGAAACCAATCAGCGAGAGACTGATAACATGACGCTTCAAGTTCAAGTTACAGAATGTTACAATACAGTGCTACGCCCCAACAAATCAAGCAGACCAAGGAGACAAAGATGATTTCTGTGGACAGCTCCAAGGAGTACTTGACAGAGCACTTAGACGGGAATTAGTGATGGTCGGCCGCGACATGAATGCCAAAGTTGGTTCAGACAACACAGGAAGAGAGCTGGTGATGGGAAGAGAAGTCTTAGGCACCATGAATAAGAACGGTGAACTCTAAGCAGACTTCTGTGTCAACAATGATCTGGTTATTGGAGATACCATATTCTCACACAGAGATACCCACAAGAAGACATGGAGGTCACCAGATATGACAACGGAAAACCAGATATATCACAAAGCCATATCTAGAAGGTTGAGAAGATCCTTGGCATATGTAAGAGTGTATAGAGGTGCTGACGTGAGTACCGACCAGGAACAAGTGGCAGCAAAACTCAAGGTAAAGATCGCCAGAGTTAAGACGACCGGTCTTCAAAGACAACCACGCTACAACAACTTTACACATAAAGAAAAATCGGTGTGCCAAGTCTTTGTCATTGCCAAACTAACAAGATTTAAGCCCTTACCAGATTAGGAGATGGGTGTGTGGAGGAGAAGTGGGATACAGTCAAGGAAACATTCAAGAGCACACGTGAGGAGGTACAGGAAAAGGACACACAAGAGCTGGCTGTGTGAAACAGAAGAAAGAAATCAAGCACAAGCTACTACAAGCCAAAACTCGATCCAAGAAGCAATCCCTCCAAGAGGAGTACAAGTTGGAACAGAAAGAGGTAAAGAAAAATGTCAGGACAGACAAGGCGGAGCAAGTTGATCAGCACAAGCACAAGAAGTAGCCAACAAGGGAGACATGAAGACTCTGTATGTCATCTTAATAGTGTCTGGAAGAGGTACTAGCCCAAACAAACCCATCTAATCTCTGAATGGAGCCACCTTGACAAAAACCCAGAATCAACTGGAGAGACGGAGTAAACACTTCAAAACACTCCTGAGCGGTTCACCAGTCATGGATCCTCCTGTGATAGAGACAAGAGATGACCTGGATATAAACACAGGACAAATTAGCAGAGAGTAGATTGTTAGGGCAATGCCAAAACTGAAGAACAATAAGGCACCTGGCCTTGACAGCATCCCACCTAAAGCCCTGAGGGCGGAATCAGTTACAACAGCAACCCTTTTTCTCTCATCATTGACATATGGGAGCAGAAAGACGTACAAGCTGAGTGGCACAGAGGGTTAATTGTCAAGCTGCCTAACAAGGGAGATCTAGGGGACTGCCAGAACTGGAGAAGAATTCAACTCCTGTCTCTGCCAAGCAAGGTTCTGACAAGGATCATCTTGGAGAGGACATTCACTAAACAGCTTGAAGATCTGAATTTTGCACATAACATTAGTCTGCTGTCCCACACAAACATATGCAAGAACTTTATAATTTAATGTCGGTAATTGATATGATCATATTACTCCATGTACGGCTTTAAAATTCAAAGTAGGTAATTTACACTGCCCAATGACTCAGCAGCGACACGCAATACGATCTTATAACTCCGCGACGGTAATTTATATGACCGTGTTGCTCCATGGTGGTACAATGTAATTTATACAACCTAAGCATGATAATATATACTTTGAAAAGCCAACGAATTTTTCCGTATACTATTATTGGAACGTTGCAATTAAAATTCCCGATCGCTTTGTAAGAATTATTGTGTGCAGATCAGTTTCAGTTTGGAAATAATGCACAGGATGAGTCCAGAATTCTATTGTAAAACATGCATCATTTAAAATGATATTAGATAAAGAGATTTAAATTCAGCAACATAAATAATCTTCTCTCTTCGTAATTGAAATTCTGCATATCTGTAAAGCATATTCAGTGCACGCACATTTTACACTTGCATTGCACTTACTCATGAATTACATTTCCTTTACCCAGTTATTGTAGAGACTTGAAGGTTCTAGGCCATACAGAGTAAACTTAATTTCGGCTATTTATAGGCCAGATCTGTATGATTAATTTTTTTTTATTTTTTTTTTTTTTTTGGTTTCGACAGAAAAGTCTATTTACGTAACGTCTGTTTTGTTAACAACATATAACTTAATGTCGGTATTTGATACAAAATAATAACTTAATTCCAGTGTTTTTACAACCCACTAATTCCATGTCGACAATTTATATGGCCTAATTACTACATGTCGGTAATCTAAAACCCCAAGTTGGTAATTGATATGGCATAGTTACTCCTTTAAGATAAATTTTGCAACGCAATTACTCCATGTCAGCAATTTATACGGCCTAGAAGCTCAATATTAGTAGAGTATACGACCTATTGGCTTGGCGTAGGTAGTTTATGCGGCCTAATATCTCAATGTTGGAAATTTATAATTATGACCGCATAACTCTATGTCGGCAATGTATACAGCGTACTAACTCCATAACTCCACTAATTTATACGGCCTATTGTCTCAACATCGATAAAGTAAACGATCTAACATCTCCATTCTGGCAATTTATAGGGCCATATATCTCCACTTTATTGATATAAAAATCTATGTCGAGAATAAATGTAACTTATTAATTCGATGCTTGTAATTTAAACGGCTTTTAAATTAATGCCGGTATTTCATATTGTATAATTACTCAATTCCGGTAATGTTTTCAATCCAGTAGGTCCATGTACGGCCTAACACCTCCATATCCGTAACTTATACGACTGTATTGATGTAGGTACTTTATACCATATACACATTCTGCTGTTCTTTCAAAACGTGTATATATCGTACGGAAAAATATTTTACCAAAACAAGTATAATACTTAGATAAGTGATTCGATAAAATCGCTATTTAATATTTTCATTTACTTCTCTTTCCAGTAAGCACACTAGAATCCCCACAGGGTGGAATTATTTAAATATTTTAAAATGACTAAGAGGTTGATTCCTCTGATGACAAATCAAGCTTAGAAGCAGCAGCAGTACCAGTAATAAAAGTAGTAGAAGTAGTAGTAGTAATAGCAGCAGCAGTAGTAGTAATGGTAGTAATAGAAGTAGTAGTAGTAGTAGTAGTAGTAGTAGTAGTAGTAGTAGTAGTAGTAGTAGTAGTAGTAGTAGAAGTAGTAGTAGTAGTAGTAGTAGTAGTAGTAGTAGAAGGAGAAGAAGAAGAAGAAGAAGAGGAAGAAGAAGTTATAGTGGTATCAGCAGCAGCCGTAGTAATTTCATCAGCAATCAGTATTTAATACTTTGTTGACCGTGGCAGCAATGCGTAACCAATCGAAAGCCAGCTGGGTTGTTGTAGCAGATCATTATCTAACCTTTTCAGCTACCCCAATCCTACAAGTATGTGTTTATTGCTGTCTGGTTACGGTAAATGCAAAATGTGGAGATGCTTCGTAATAGAGCTTCAGTATGGAGAGTCGAATCTAAGTTTTGGAACTTCTTGCTCAACCATTTTGTCTTATTGTTCTTTATTAATGTTCTTATGTATAACTTATGTACATGTAGTTGGCAATGTAAAAATTTTAACCAACTACATTGTGTACGAATCACGCACTGTAATGGTAGAATTATCGAATGTTGTAAAAACTTCAGATTTCCGATCATATTTGGGACTAAGCAAAAGTTTATAAGGATACATGGATCAGAAGATTTTTTTTTAAATATTATTTTTGTCATATTTTGTTTTATCACCTTCGCCAACACGACATTGTTAAATCAGGCGTTCAGCGACCATGATCAAATGCACGAAAAACATAAATAGATGATATATTGCATATTAAAAGATTGTATTGTATATGTTTACCTGAAAAAGGATGAAGTGATGCACCAGCATTATAATAAAATTTACTAGCATTTAATGTAGATTTACTAGCATTATACTATAAATTTACTAGCATTATAATATAAATTAAGAAATATACGAATAATCACATCTACAGTTTCCATTACATATATGCAATCAATCTTGACCCGCACATAGTCCACGAACATTTATGTTTTAAGTATATGCACACGGTATGCCTTTTTATAATTATACATAGAAATGTTTGTTTTTATTTTATTTTATTTTACATCATAATCAATTAAACAACACTTGAAGCAAAACATAGTCCTAGTTAAAGTTAAACGCTACAATTGTTGAAAAACGATTGACGAAAAATGCAGTAAATGCATAATTCGTCTAGAAATTTAGGCAGTTTATAAAGGCAAACTTATCCTTTATAATCACTTTACACGTTTGCATGTAAATGAACGTGTTTATGAAGATTTAATGAAAATTTGCTGACTCTTTCTACTCTATCAAACCTTTTCATTCATTTATATTTATTCAGTCTGTTTCCAGTGTTTACTATAGGGGTTACAATTCACGCCAATGTAACAAATGTTAAAGCATGGCCAGATTTGATTATACAATTTATTTGTCTTATTCTGATAGTGAAAAACGGTGAGTTACATGTAAGACTACTTTATCACAAATTCATGTCATAATCTTATCATATATGTTAATGCAATCGGTCATTATTGTAAATAACACAAAATAAGTTTTTGTAATTCTGCATCGTCAATGTAATTTATTTCATACATATGTGGCATAAATTGCATATTGTATTGTTAAAACATAGTGCGAAATATTAATGTTCAAGAAAAATACTCCCCCTTTATTGCGGCATTTTTCTCAGTACCTTTATATTTAACATGATTACAAGCAGATTTCCACTGTAGCACAACACATTTATTAGGTTTTGTTGACTGTTATACATTTATGAAACTTAGCAATATAATAACAAAAGTTTCAAAGATTTACCATAAACTTAATCTACCTGAATGTTAAAAAGCTTATAAACAATATGTGTTTAATCGAACAAAATTTCTATGAAGAACAATTGGAACATTGTGTGCAAATTTTCGGTCACTTGCGAGCGTGTAAACAACTGAAACCTATCCTGAGCAAACAGCCAACCTTATCGAAGCAGTTGTGTATACCTGATTTTGTAAAAGTTCTGTTGTCATTTTCTTCTAGATGTACGTATTAAACAATTCAGGAAAAGATAAGCGATGTTCGAAGGAAACATTTAACTTTGTGGATACAGGAATATCAATTATTCTGTCTATGGAAATATCTTGAATTAATATTGTAGCAAGTAGATAACAACCAAATATGTTTAATTTTAATTAACCATACATTTTCTCATTCATAGCTATGTTAACACGTGTAACAAACTGCATCATCATCGCAATCAACGTACTTCTGCTCATCATCACCATCATCAACAACATATGAATTCAATATAACAAGACAACCTTTGAGCAGCATCATGACCACAATTACAATCATGACCATTATGACTATCATCATTTAGATTATCAGCACTGCATCTACATAATCTGCATCGTTGTTGGTGTCAGTACCGTCATTACGACCAGTCTCATGATCATCATCATTATGTCAGCCATAAAATCTTTGAAGCATATAAGATTTACAATAATGCGTGATTGTTTGAAAATAACAATTTCATCGCAATTTTATTTTATTTTATTTTATTGCAAAAATTATACAATATAAAATTATGTAAAAGAAACGGCATATTTTAAGCTAAACAAAATATAACTTCTGTCGCCGCTTTGTGGTCCTGTATAAGTGTAAAGCATATATAATGCATGTCCAATTTACACAGGCGATGGACTTGTTCAGCAATTGCTTTTTTCTGTTTACCCAGTGATTATACAGAAATATCCTTTTTGACATAAAAATATGTCGAGAATAAAAAGATACTAATAACTCAATGAAACGGCTTATAACTTAATGTTGGTAATTAATACGACAATCTCAATTCCGGTATTTTTACAACCCAATTATTCCATGTCGTCAATTTATACGGCCTAATAACTCCGTACCGGTTATCTACAGTCCCAGGTCGATAATTCATGCGACATAAAACTCCAACAACACCATGTCGGTCCAACGGATCCATATCAGGAGCTTATACGACCTATAACTTCACGTAAGTGGTTTATGCGGCCTAATGACTCCATCATTTATATGTCCGTATAACTCCATATTGGCAATGTAAACAGCGACAAACTCCATATCGCTAATTTATATGGCCATTTTTCTCAACATCAATAAGTTAAACAATCTAATAATTCCATGTCGGCCTAATATCTCTATGTTTCAGACTGCTTTATAACTTCATTCCGGCATTTTTACAACCAAATAAGTCGATGTCGGCAATTTAAACGACCTAACAGCTCCATATCCCATTCGGAATTCCTCGCCCATTTCTACGAAATAGAATCTGATGTAAGTAGTAGACATACTTAAAATAGCTCAAAATGTCGGACAAAGTTCAAATCGTCTACTTGACACGCACTGAAAGTGAAATGCATCAGGATAAGTAGTTGCTAATCTTTGCTGATGTTAGTAAATAATTGCGCATTGGTATATTTTACAAAAATGGCGTAAATAAATCGCAGTACGACCAGTGCATAGTGCTACAGGTCGGGAGAACTGTGTAAAATGTTGCAAACTCATAGTCATGCAATCGTGCAGAGTTATGCTACGAATATATGACAAAGTCCTATGAGCATTTCAACATATACCAAACTCTAAAATGGCTTGGTATTTCACTTGCAAATAGGCTACAAATTTGTGATGAGTCATTAAACGAAAAGAGCAACCCCGACAGTTACCGCCATGGAACGATCAGTCGGCAATATGGGCCAACTGCTGTGCTTAAACAGGTTTTACAGAGCTCCAACCCTAAAATGCAAACAATAAAAAGAAAACCGATCTATTTGAATACAAAATGTCCATGCGCTGATGTTTTCTTAACGAAAAGAGTAAACCCGACATCCTACTCTATCTGTTCATTTATGTAGTAGAGCCTCTGCTGGCATTTATACTATTTTATAAATATCTTTACCTTAAACTATTTCAGGCAAAGACCAGGCATTTCCATTGACAAATAAAACGTACATTTTGACAGCAAATGGTGTTGACTGTCTATCTATCTATTACTGGTTTATTTAAGGGTCAGCACATACATTCGTATTTTATCGTGACCCGGTTGTGTTGACTGTCATTCCAAATACCTTAACAATGATCACTCATCCCAAAAGGCATTAAAGCGTACTAATTATTGATTGGATTAAAGTAGATAATTTTTGTTTAGATTAAAGCAAACATTACTGGAAATATCCGTATACCCCGAGCAGGAATCAAATCCGTGACCTCCTGTTCTGGAGTCAGGTAACTGGGTGACACAATCAAGCTAGCAACCTAAGCCATATATAAACATATTCTTGACTTACCTTACACGAAGTAGTAAGGGTTAGAAATTGACAAACCAACAGAAACATGGGATTGTTTAGTTTACTTGATATTTGTTTTATCAAATCAAATCAATTTTCACCAAAACATGAGAAAATGCACGGGTTTCAGTATTAAATAAGCCACTAAACATAAAAACCACATATACACCATAACAAGTATGTTTGAAGAAGTACCTGCGAATCATGACCTAAGATATATGTTACAAGTTACAAGGGCTTTACAAACTAAATTTTCGTTGGTCACATGGTGTTTATTCATTTATGTAAATTGTTAATACTAAATGTAGCAAATAGAGAAAACTAAATAATGTTTTAATAATTCGTGTTAAATCCACGTTTTACATAGCAGGGAGTTTGGGTATAAGAAAAACTATATGAAAAACATTGGCAACAAGCTTTTTTCAAATTGTTTGTTTGAAACATATTTTTATTTGCGTTTGATAACTTCATATACTAGAGTTAACTATACAGTAAGTATGATAACAATATCAACTTGTACTTGAAAAGCCTTGTGAGGTCTTGATATATACAGAAAAATCTGTGAATCAAGAGTTTTGTTTTTTATGTTGTTGTTTTTTTAAATAAATCACAGCAACGCAGTTATGGTCAGGTATTATTAGTGGGCAAATTTCTGAAAAGAATAAGCCACACTATATGTCAGATGTAACACCTACCCACATGAGTTGTTTCCCTCTACCAGTCAAATAAGATTCTAACCCATGCTGTGAGGGGATGAACAGCCATAATGCGGTAAATAACCACTTAGCTGATGATAATGTTGATGGTAAAAAAGTAAACTCATTGCACTTACAACTTATGTTGTTTTCTGTTGAGTCATTTTAAAATGATAATATTTGTATTTTATTTAATTGCAGGACCATGGTTGAGAAGTAAGGACAGCCCAGTGTGTGTGAATAATAATCTCTGTACATCAAGTCTGCAAAATTCAATGGTGCTAACTTTTAAGAGGATGAAAACCCAAGCAGACTATTTATAGAGCGAGAAAAAATGTAAATATACCTGAATCTTTAAATGACAATATTTATGAATGCTTATTACTATTTTTTCTTTGTTCAACAAGAAAAGCTAGAAAAAGTACTTATATTTATGATATCTTTCTTCTCCTGACCTTTTTAAATTTTCATTTTGTTTTGTGTGTGTGTTAAAATAATGATCCATCTGCAATTAATTTTGATTTCAGAAATTGGTGACAAACCTCTTCCAGAGATCCTTGAGGGATCAAATACAGTGATGGTTAATTTGGAAACCATAAATCTCAGTAAGAAGTTTATAAATGATTTTATAATGTTTAACGGTATTTAGCTATATTTGTTTTCTTTTGCCTAACATAGTAATTGTTTTCTTATTAAAATTACTGAACAAAGGGGAAAAACTATTCAGCAAGTCAGGGGCTCAAATACAGGACTATATGCAATTAAAGCGAATACTGACTGTGCTAACACATTATCCATCACCCAGCTACAACATCATAGCTGAAGAAACTGAAAGAATTGAATTGAAAAAAATATAAATGTATAATTTATCTGCTTTAATTCATAATATTTAAAATAAACAAACAAATGTACACATCAATGTATATTACTTTCTTTGAGTGAGGGGTCCAGGGGTAGGGTCGCAGACATATAACACCTCTGACCACTCGGCCTATCACTGTGTGGCTTCAAGTGCCAGTCAGGGCGCAAGACTTACTGTGGGAAGGTCTTCCAGATGACCTGCAGTGCGTTGGTGGTTCTACCCAGATATTTGTATGAGGTCTTCCTCTACCAAAAAAGCTGGATGTTGCTATAATGACCATTATTGTGTAGCTTCGATTTATTTTTTAAAAAAAAAACAACTTTCTATGCACATTAAGAATTTGAAACAATGAAGAGTAAAAAGTGGGGACGAGGAAGTCATTTCTGGCAGTAGCAAGCCATCATATTGAAAAGCCAATACTCTAACCACTGACTTGAATAGTCAACTCCCTAAGGCAGTTGTCAGGTGTTATGCAGAGATCCTTCGCCTATTAGAGTTAATTGATGCTGGAATCAAAATTAACTTGGGTTTATCTGTCAATAATATATTTTATGTTACAGGTCTTTCAGTACATGGTGGCCGGCTGTGAAAGGATAGGGACCCAGTTGATGCTACTTACATATATGCAAAATACTAGAGGATTTCGGTACCTGGCTAGAATTGTCAGCCATTGACATTAAAGTTATTCACAATGACAGCATTGAAGGCATATCAGCTATTTTCACATAGACATTACTCAGGTGTACTGATATATGTGATATATAATGCAAGATTTTCACTGCTTCCACCTGTTTTATTTAGTGTCAATTAATAGCTGCTATTTGCTGAAATGACATTATTTCTACCAATTTATTTGGATCGTCAATATTTTTCTCCAAGCTAATACTTTTTGCCATCTTGAATGTCTTTTTGTTTCTTAGACAAATGTTGATTTTATTTTGACAATAAAGCACTCGGAGTTGTGTGTTATCTTAGTAAAATTCAAGATATATTTTGCTTATTTCAGATAATTCCACTCTATTTTTAAAGCCAATTTCCTATGTATTTAACCTTTAAACTCAGTTGCTGGTGTTAATTTTAAAGGTCATGTACATTTAATCTTCATTTTGGAGGTAATTATGTTTTAACACAAGATGAACATGTCAAAATGTAAGTGGACCAGTGGAAAACATCCAAGTTCTGTCGTAATTAAGGAGAAAATAAATATACAAATCAAAGATGAACAAATATTTTCTGCTGTTGTCTATTTATTTTTTAAATACTTCACAACTTTCCTAACTCCACACTTGTTTTTCTGTGTATCACTATACATTGGAAACAAATCAAAGACAAACAGACTGTTTACTGTTTAATACAATAGATGTCAGATATGATACCCTTCTGAACATGCAGTAACCTCACACTCTTCTACTATTATCTTGACCAGTGCCATTCAGGAGTAAGTTAACAGGAGTGTTTATTATAAAACATCAGGCTAAAATATAAAATGAATAAGTAAAACAGACCAGTAACCTGATTAACCTGCTGAAAAGTACTAATGTGGATGTAGAAGAGTTTTAAAATTAAGACAACCAACACATTTATGAATAGAATTTCTCCAAATAAATTTGTTTTAACAAATATGACATTATTTTGACTAAGTGGCATACATGTTTTAAGTTTTTAATAATTTTGCATTTAACTCTGTCCAAGCATAAAGTTTATGCTGAGAACTTTACCATAATAATACATTTTGCTTCTTCACTCTGAATTATTTTATATAGCCTAGGTATAAGTATTAAAATTAAAATGCCTTACCTCATTTGTCTTAATAACATTAGTCCCCGCAATTGACATTTAACAAAATATCAATAATAGAAGCAACATTTATAAATATTAAACCAGCCAGCCAAAGCTTAATAATAATGTAGGCATGCACACAAATGCGGTATGATGCAGTCAAATTCTTTTATCAATCTTTTTGAAGAAACCTATATACATCTACTGCAGTATTTCTTCTGAATCTAAGAGTTAGAGTGTAACTACCAAAAAACCCAAATTGGTAAAACACAGGCTGGCCATACATTTCTCATTTAAATAACATACAATCACATTATGCTAAATTATTTTGGTAACTTCTTTTAATAAATATGTGGGGCGCCTATGGCGTAGTAGTAGGGTCGCTGATTTGTAATTAATCTGACTGCTTAGCCTCTCACCGCATGGGTTCGAGTCCCGTTCGGAGCGAAGGACTTAATGTGAGGTCTTCCAGCTGACTTGCAGTGTGTCGGTGGTTCTACCCGGACATGTGTCTGGGGTCTTCCTCCACCAAAAACTGGAAGTTGCTATAATGATCATAAATGGTCGCTGCAATGTATTTCTAAAACAAACACAGCTTAAATAATGCCTTGAGGATATTCCATTTATTACGCCTAAGTTAATTATAAAAGAAAATTACTGTCTCTTACAGACTGACAGAAGAAACAACTAACAACATTATGCCTGCATTCTTTCCTAAAGCTTACTATGTGTATAGTTTATCCATAAAAGAAGGGCAGGTTATTTTGACAATATTGTTTAAAAATAAATATATTCTGCATCTTTCTGTGAACTATCCTGGTTGATGGTATCATTTTATGAATGAAAAACAAACCAAAAAGAGGGCAATGAATCAAGCTAATAAACTAAGTTTAAGATAACATGTTGTCAAATAGAGGCATTGGACTAAGGATAGGTTTGTCTTGGATTCGACCCCCAGATCTCACTGAGATGTCAGTTCTTAGGCTTTATGCATTACCTCAGCTTGTAACTACCAGAGTGCTGCTTCTGTTCAGAAGGCGAACTGTCAATAGTCATTTATGGAAGTAGACTTTGGAAGAACTTTTGTCACATGCATTTAACCACTGGTTCTAGGTAAACTACATCACCTTTAAACAGATATCTTCATTTTTTTAATTCTGCTTCATTTTTGAAACTATGAAAGAAACTCCAGTTCAGAAACTAAAACCCTAATATTAACTTATATTATACCTCATTTGCATACGCCCTTCTATATTTAATATGACGTCATCCAGTCCATAAATCGCATATTGACCGGCTACCCGGTCCATAATTCTTATATTTACTGTTTATGACGTCATCCAGTTTGTTTGACTGTTTAAACGCGACTTTCACGACGTGCGAATTTTACGACAACACAAACAGACGATATTGTCTAACTGTCAAAATGTCTAAGTGATTCGCCTCTTTATCGGAGACAGATTTAGTTAAATTCAGCGAATCTAAGGATTCAAAAACACCAAAACCGCAACAAAACTGAAGCTCTTCCGAACATACTTAGCAGGGAAAAAAGCCACGATTCTTCTTTGAAACCTACACGAACGAAATTCTAAAAGTCCGGGTCTTTTGTCTGGTAGCATTTACTATTTAATTTTATCAACAAAAAGGGAATATTAAAAGAAGAGCATGATTTTTTTGCTGCATCGCTTGAAAATAAAAAAAAAACGACTATGGTTTGAGATATTTCACACACTGAACACATACAATTATTATTTAAAAGCAAATCATACTAAAATGAAAGCAACAAGGGATAAAAGGATTAAGATTCGGTATAATATAACAAATAAAACATGGCCTTGCGGGCAATATGCAAGTTTACGGACTGGTTGGTCAGACCTCGGAGGTTATATGGCCCTCAGCTGCGCTTCGGGCCATATTCCTTCCTTGGTCTGACCAACCAGTCCGTAAAATTGCATATTGCCCTCAAGGCCATGTATTATTTGTTAAATACTACCGTTTAGATCTAATTAAGATTAAATATAATTAACATTCTGTTGTCCCACCCCTTCCATTTTATGTATTGAAAAGAAAGAAAAAAAACAATTAGCAGTAACTGGATCCCCACTATAAACACCTGGCAAAACTAATTGAAGTCCTATCCATGTAGATAGTGTGAGTGCTAGTGTCAGTTGATTGTATTCGGTTAGTAGTACGGTAACAATCGGAGCGAATACTCCGGGGACGGTTCGGGTTTTTTTATAACATAGAAATAAGACATATTTTGTGTTCGAATGAAGTATTTGAAACATTATCTAATCAGGGTCGTAGACATTTCTTTGGAAAAAAGAAGGGTTTTCTAAAGTGTAGTTGGATCTACATTTTATGCCCATTTAGTGCAAGCCGAATCACTAAACTGCCCAAATCTTGAAGTACCAGTAAACTTACCTCCGAGTCTTTTTTTTCGCCAGAGAGAGGCATGGGCGTGCCTGGGCTAACGCACTTACGCACGTGCGTACAGTTGCTTCCAAAAATTGAAACAATAAAAACGTCCTAAAGTGCAGAAAAATAATCGTCTAGTCCGGGTTAGGCACTATCAGTAAGTTTTGTTCATTATTTAAATTGTAATTTAAGCATTTTTCCAAATTCTAAACATTCTGCTGCAATCCTGTTTGACGTATTTTTGATTCGTTATGCACTTAGCGCAGGTGGTAGAACGTCGGCTTGCGGATCGGAAGGTCGTGGGTTCAAACCCCGGTCGGGTAAAACCCAAGACTTCAAAGTTGGTAGTAGTGGCTTCCTTCCAAACGCTCTGGGCTTAGAAGACACCTTTACGCCTGACTCGTCGGTGTCAGTATAATGGACCGGCCGGGTTCAGTCCCTGGACACCTCATAAGTGCCCCTGTGCTATAATGATAGAAATGTCGCTGCACAATATCGGCAAAAATGCCCGCTAATCCCATCCCTCTTCCTGCACTTAGACAATACTTTGTACTGAGACAGTGAGAGTCTTCCACCCACCACAAAATGCATTTACGGCCTTCTATGGAAAAAGGAAATTTCGGGGTGGGGGGTGAGGGGAAAGAGGTGGATAGGGACATGCTCTCCGACTCTCCTAGGAAATGTGCGTACACTTAAAAATCGCATAGGCACGCCCCTGAGAGGGCGAGGTGGTCCGAATACTCCATATCCATATCCGTAACTTATACGACCTTATAACTTAATGTAGGTACTTTATACGTCCTAATAACTCCATGTCAGCAATGTATACGATCACCATTATGTTCCAGTCTGAGTGTGAAGCCTATACAATGTATGTACATGATTTTACTAGGTCGTAAACATCAAACTTATCGTCGACTAATTATACAGTTACGTCTGTATGTATTTATTTTATGCATTAAAATCTATTAGAATAAATGTAGACTTTTAGCGCATTGTATGTTATTTAAACTGCTTGTAACTAGATGTCGGTATTTAGTATGGCGATTCCGGTATTTTTACAACAACATCGGCAATTAATACGGCCTAACAATTCCATATCGGTTACTTGTACGACCGTATACATCAGTGAAGGTAGTTTATACGGCCTAATAACACTATTTGAGTAAATTATATGTCCGTATCACTTCATGTCGGCAATGAATACGACATAGTAATTCCGTGTCGGTAATTTATATGGCTTAATAACTCCATGGCGACAATGTATACGGCCAAATAACTCAATATTGATAACTAAACTCCATTTCGGCAATGTATAGGGCCTAATATCTTCATATTGGTAAGTTATACGGCCTAAAAACTATATGTCGGTAATTTATACGAGCTTAAAGATGATATATAATATCTTTAGAGAAACACTTTACCGTTTACTGAAATCCTGAAAGTAACAATGATAAATAATTAAGACGTCCCCATTTTCGGGAGTTGAAATCAAAGTTCCCGATTGCTTTCTAGGAATTGTTGTGTCCGTTTCGTTTGTCGAAAATACACTGAATTCCTTCCAGGATTTTATTGTCAAATTAAATCGTTTAAAGTGACTATAAAGATACGGGTAATTTTAAGTAAATATATCACAATGATGCCAGTATAAGAAAATAAATGCAAATTTCTCTCGTACAAGCAAAGTCCTAAATTGATTTGTAAGAATAAACGTGTTTAAGTCCCCATTTAGTTGAAAATACATTACCGTCTGTCCCCGGTGTCACGGTCTCATATTTCTACCGTGTCGAAATTTCTCACACGCCCCAATGCGCATGCGCAAAATTGTAATAGAAATATGAGACCGTATATAGATGGTCCAAGATTTTCTCCCGGGCACACATTTCCATCTTAAGTAAACGTGAAATAATCTAGGTATATATGTATTTCGTAAAGATAGAACGATTGGTACAGCAGAAACGTCAGACCGTGTATAGACGGACTTAAATTTTCACCCTGGCACACATTTCTATCTTAAGTAAACGTGTAAAATTTATCTATCCATGTATATGATAGAGTCAGAAATATTGGACAGTAAGAAACATCAGTCTGTGTATATACGGACTTATATTTCCACCCAGGCCCACATTTCCATCTTAAGTAAATGTCTAATATGTAGGAATACATGTTCATGTATATGATAGAGATATAAAGCTGGGCCTGGTAGAAACATCAGGCCATGTATAAATGGGTTTATATTTCCACCCGGGCACATGTTTCCATATTAAGTAAACAAAACAAAACTTGGTATAAATACAGATATAGAAACCGGCCCTACAGAAACATCAGACCGTGTATATAAGGGTTTATATTTCCACCCAGGCACACATTTTCATTTTAAGTAAAAGTATAATATTTATGTATGCATGTATATGGTAGATAGAGAAAGATTGGTCTGATAGAAACACCAGCCCGTGTATATTAGTGCCTATATTTCCACCCAGGCACATATTTCCATCTAAAGTAAAAGTGTTATATTTATGTATATATGTATATGGTAGAGAGAGAAAGATTGGTCTGATAGAAACATCAGCCCGTGTATATATGGGCTTATAATTCCACCCAGGCACACATTTCCATCTAAAGTAAAAGTTTTATATTTATGTATATGTATACGGTAGAGAGAGAAAGATTGGTCTGATAGAAACATCAGCCCATGTATATATGGGCTTATAATTCCACCAAGGCACATATTTCCATCTAAAGTAAAGGTGTTATATTTATGTATATATGTATATAGTAGAGAGAGAAAGATTGGTCTGATAGAAACGTCAGCCCATGTATATATGGGCTTGTAATTCCACCCAGGCACACATTTCTATCTTAAGTAAAAGTGTAATATTTATGTATATATGTATACGGAAGAGAGAGAAAGATTAGTCTGATAGAAACATCAGCCCATGTATATATGGGCTTATAATTCTACCCAGGCACATATTTCCATCTAAAGTAAAGGTGTTATATTTATGTATAAATGTATATGGTAGAAAGAGAAAGATTGGTCTGATAGAAACATCAGCCCATGTATATATGGGCTTATAATTCCACCCAGACACATATTTCCATCTAAAGTAAAGGTGTTATATTTATGTATATATGTTTATGGTAGAGAGAGAAAGATTGGTCTGATAGAAACGTCAGCCCATGTATATATGGGCTTATAATTCCACCCGGGCACATATTTCCATCTAAAGTAAAGGTGTTATATTTATGTATATATGTATATGGTAGAAAGAGAAAGATTGGTCTAATAGAAACATCAGCCCGTGTATTTATGGGCTTATAATTCTACACGGGCACACATTTCCATCTTAAGTAAAAGTATAATATTTATGTATAAATGTATATGGTAGAAAGAGAAAGATTGGTCTGATAGAAACATCAGCCCATGTATATATGGGCTTATAATTCCACCCAGGCACATATTTCCATCTTAAGTAAAAGTATAATATTTATGTATATACCGGTATGTATACGGTAGAGAGAGAAAGATTGGTCTGGTAGAAACATCAGCCCATGTATATATGGGCTTATAATTCCACCCAGGCACATATTTCCATCTAAAGTAAAGGTGTTATATTTATGTATATATGTATCCAGTAGAGAGAGAAAGATTGGTCTGATAGAAACATCAGCCCGTGTATATATGGGCTTATAATTCCACCCGGGCACATATTTCCATCTAAGGTAAAAGTGTTATATTTATGTATATATGTATATGGTAGAGAGAGAAAGATTGGTCTGATAGAAACATCAGCCCGTGTATATATGGGCTTATAATTCCACCCGGGCACACGTTTCCATCTTACGTAAAAGTGTTATATTTATGTATATATGTATATGGTAGAGAGAAAGATTGGTCTGATAGAAACATCAGCCCGTGTATATATGGGCTTATAATTCCACCCGGGCACACATTTCTATCTTAAGTAAAAGTGTAATATTTATGTATATATGTATACGGTAGAAAGAGAAAGATTGGTCTGATAGAAACATCAGCCCATGTATATATGGGCTTATAATTCCACCCAAGCACATATTTCCATCTAAAGTAAAGGTGTTATATTTATGTATATATGTTTATGGTAGAGAGAGAAAGATTGGTCTGATAGAATCATCAGCTCATGTATACATGGGCTTATAATTCAACACAGACACACATTTCCATCTTAAGTAAAAGTGTAATATTTATGTATATACATGTATGTATATGATAGAGAGAGAATACGCAGCTGAGTACTCATTGTTTCAATAGAATGAAAGTATAAAAGATTAAATCTTTAATAAAAATCTTACTCTAGTTTTGGTAAATAGTATATTTATTGCGATCAAGTAGTACCCCTATTTGCACTATGGAAAATTACGTAAAAAAATCTAAATTGATTTAGTAACCTTTTTGGTACGGAAAAACGTTTCAACTAATATATTCAAATTGGAAGTTCTCAGGTAATTCCATCTGCAGACGATCACACCTCGCTAGTATCGGGTGGAGGGATGATAACAGACTTGTATGATTACTGCATTTAATTGACAGACAAAACATTTTGTTTTGTGGTTAGGATGACATACTAGTCGCTACTTCATAGGTACTAAGACTTGTTTAGTTACGGAACTTACTGACTATAATCAGAGATAAAATTCTTGCCTAAATTTCCCTTGGTTTCCCATTGCTTTATATCAATTCGACTTATTCCATTTAGCAGTTGCAATTTGTCAGATTTGGCTTTAATTTGTTTTCTTCATATCATGACATTTGCTTGAAGGCTCTGTAAAAAAAGGACGTTCGCATAAAACATATATTTTTTCTTGTTTAAATAAATGGTATGGATTATTTTTTCATAAATGGTCATAATAAGCGCTTGTGTTTGGGTATCTTCTATATTGGAAATAAAGAGGTACATGTCTATCATAATTGAATGCACTTTATGTTTCAATATTTAAACGTCTGTAACATACTATTGCACTTAAAATCTAGTTATGATGTCTTGATGCCGAAACCTACCCATAAACCACCACGTACGATGTATTAACAAACTTTCGCTCTCTGACACCCACCACTCTCCGCCCAAACGGCCATGCATACAATATCTTGCCTAGCTACGCCCCTGAGTTGAATGGCCTGTGACATGATCATTTTTGTAACTAAACGATGCCTGATCTATATCTACTGAATTGATGTTATTTAATACATCTAAAATTCATAAAACTAAAACGCATTTGTAATTGATAACAATGTTCAGCAATACGCCATAAGTAGAAAGAATAATAAAGCGATTACAAGAGATGCACATTTTCATAACATAATCTCCCAATTTTCACTCTATAGTACATAACCTTTAAATTAACAAATGAAATAGTTACAAAACAATATATCATGTATCATGTTAAACTGATACCAAACAGAAATCTACAATCTATAGTATTTATGTAACATGCAGTGACAAAATAAACGACATTCTCAGACAAATATTTCTATTTTTTTCATTGTCTTTATGTCATGTGCAACAAGTGTGCACACGTGGGGGAAATCTCATTACCTGATTGGCCTGTCAGTAATTACCTGAGGAAGGGTCAAGTCTATTAATTAAAATGTTATTTTATTTAGGCAAATATTTAAAATAAGCCACATGCATTCGCATATTTTTTCCTTACACATCGTAAAATAGTTTTTAATTAGAAATAATTCTAATTAGGATATTACTTAAAATGGTTTATTTTAAACATTTCTTTGACTTTACGTACTACACCCTACATTTAAACGCAAGTTTTCAGGGTTGCAATTCCCGAATCGGTACAGTAAGGTCCGCCAGTTCTCTAACAGAAAAGCAAGAAAATAAATTGATAGTGCAGTATAAGAATGGAAATTAATATAGCAGAAAAATAATGAAAATTGAAACTGCAGTACAAGAATGGAAATTGAAATGGCATATTAAGAATGGACATTGATATGCCTGTAAAAGAATGGAAATTGATACACAAGTAAAAGAATGGAAATTTATATGCCTGTAAAAGAATGGAAATTTATACGGCATTGGAAGAATTGAAATTTATATGGCATTAGAAGAATGGAAATTGATATAGCATTACAAGAATGGAAATTAAAATGACAGATTAAGAATGGACATTGATATGCCTGTAAAAGAAAGGAGATTGATACACCAGTTACAGAATGGAAATTTATATACCTGTAAAAGAAAGGAGATTGATACACCAGTTACAGAATGGAAATTTATATGGCACTTAAAGAAAAGAAATGGATACGAAGTAAAAGAATGGAAATTGATATGACAGTAAAGGAATGGAAATTGATACTACAGTGCAAGAATGGAAATTGCTATAGCAGTAAATAAATTGAAGCACCAGCAAATGTGAAAAAATAATGGAATCGAAGACTTTAAATTGTTTTTGTTTTTTTCAATACATCCCAGCAACCAATTATGATCATTATAGCAACGTCCAGCTATTTGGATAGAGAAAGGCACTGGGTAGAACCACTGGCGATAGCAGTCAGCTGGAACACCTTCTCACCCCGAATGGGACCCGAACTAAAGAGGCGAGATGCAAAGCAGACAGAGGAGTTACAAAACCACAGCTCCACCTGTACGCTGACTTAACCGCTACGCCACTGGCGTCCCCTAATTGAATTGATATATCAGTAGCAGTAAAAAAGTAATAGTGTATCATTATTACTTAACAGTACAACATAGGTTCTGATTACTCTGTTAGCATTTTCTTTCTTTTGTGTGTATGATTTGATATTGAACAGATTTTTGGTCTCTGGGCTGCATGTAGACAAGGTTGATATACCCCAGATGCTTATCTGACATTTTATTTCATTAAGGTTTTTGAGGTGACACTACATTGTCAGTAACTTCCTAAATAAGGGTAGCAGAACAAAGGATGATTATATCCAGCCTTCTGGTAATTTCATCTGACTGTAAGTGACTTCAATTATTATAAATAAAGCTTTCTTTAAACAATATTCAGAATAAGTGTACTTTGACTAAGATTTCTGATTAGTGAATTGAAAGTTAATCGTTTAAAATCTACATTTACAGAGCATCATTTTGATATAAAACAGTATGACTGAGTTTTAAGATATAAGCAATATGAATTTCTAAATGGGAAAACTAATATGCTGCATTTCATTATGGAAAAGCAGCTTCATAATACCACTACCATTTTTAAGGACTTTGGTATTTCACCAAAGTCATGATACGGGTTCAAAACTGGGGCCTCCCATAAAATAAATGAATTTATAACATGGGAAAACATATAAATGCTGCCAGAACTTATTTCCAAAATGGAACGTTGTTTTCGGTTAACATTTTGGCAGGGCAGAAGAATATAGAACCAATAAAAAAACAATTACAGATTAATAATACATAAGATGTTAAGTACCAGTAGTACAATCAATAATGTCTATGAGCATACTATAAATAAATTTGTTTCCATTTATAATTTAAAACAAAAATGTAACTGGCCTCTGGTAAATTACCTCGCTTGCTAAAGGCATTCAGTACAGTCCAATTCACAGTCTTGGTTGATTAAACTTGTTGAAATAGACAGTTTGAACACACATGGTATAACAATAATTAAACATTTAGTGACTTTGTGAATGAAGACATAGATGCAGCAAATAAAAACACATGTACAGATAATTTTTCCAGGCAGATTGTGGCTGTACTTTTGCAAACTTAATTTTTTTATGTTCAAATGAATGTTGGATAGGTAACTAAGAAAAGGAGACTTATCTGCAAACATTTTATTGTGACTGAAATGCAAGTTCCTTTTAAAATGTGCAAAATTTACATTGGTGTAAGCAGATAACTTTTGAACTACTTAAAAAGATTTTGACAGTTTTGTGCACTGAATGCCTTGCACATGAAAGAGTAGGTGGATTGTTTTATAACCTGTAAAATGATTCAATACTATGCTTATTGGATTATGGTACTTTTCTTAGCACATGTGAACAGTATTCTTGCTGACTGAGTGTAAAAACTGGCTCTTTGTGTAAGCAGTAGACCATAGCTGGGATGGTGCTATTTCAGGTCTCTATAGTTGGAAAGCTCATGGTCATCCTTTTGATGGCATTTACATCAGAAACTAAAGTCACTTTTAATGTATGCATTAGGAATTCCCTTTAGGTCAAGTTTTCTTAAAAAATGGTGAAATTTTTGGGTTAAAAAGCTTCACAGCAGTTGTCACATCTTTCACATAGCCAATACAACCTGTAAATAGAAACATGAACAACATTAATGTCAGATTATAATCAGTTTATGTTACTAAAATGTCATTTGTACTTTATAAAAAATATTAAAGCTTATAGCAGTAAACAAACATAAATAATACAAGAAGGCAATAATGACCTGAGTGTTCAGATATTAAAGCAAAAGTACCAAGGAAAATCAGCAATGTTTAAACAGAACAGAATCATTGCAATGCATGAACACAAGCATCATTTGAACAATCTGTTTCATCTTTTAATTCATGACAATAAATGAAAATGGTCATGCACCTGGCAGCTATGTCTTTTTTTATAGATTAACATTATTTGATCAATCTTGATACAGGGCCACTTAAGGAACATGTATACCAACTATTAAGGTTCTAGCTCTTGTAGTTTTTGCACGAAGATTTTCTAAGTTTTCATGGTGGCCATGTTTTTTTAGTGAATCAAAGTTCTTGAAACAATTTTTGTTTCCCCCCTGCCTGCTTACAAATCGGGGTAAATTTAGTTGAATTTGGGCCAGCATTTCGTTTAAATGTCATTAAAGAAAGATGATGCAGAAAGGTGACACAGCTCAGGTGAACTTAAAATTATATATCTGAACAACAAGCAAGATTCAAACTCAGGCTAACATGTTAATATGTAGAATACTAATCTGAACAGCTAACTAACTAACAAAGATGGAAGTTATAAGTAAAATGTATGGATATTAAAGGCATATTGATGGCCTACTTTAGAGACCACATTCATAACAAAAAAACACTATGCTGTAAGATCAAAACTGCATGGATCATTAAGCATGTAATCTGTTTATAAAACACAGGGATATTATTGGGGGAAGGGGGTGGGGGAGTTCAACAATTAGTCATACTTTATGTACATGTGCTTAATGCACTGCCATTGCTCAACAAGCCTGTTATGGATGACACCCATGCCTTGATGCCCCTGCAGCCAGAGACTGTTTCCAAACTGGTAGATCTACAACCACCTTTACAATTAAGACCCTCTTTATTAACAGCCCCTTCCCCATGGAAAAAGGTATAGTTTTTCTCCATAAAAATCAAAATTACCCTCCCCTCAATTTCAACAAATGAGGCAGCTGGACAATGAGAATATAGTAGGGGAATTCAATAACAAGATATATAGGGAGATGGCCATGAAATAAACATACAACATGTATTATAGCAAACAAGCAAGTTAAACATGCACATTTCCCCTACTTTTTAATAAAATGTCGCAAAATTGTCCCCTTCGCAAAGCTGTATGAGTGTGTGCCTGAGACATGGGCTATCGAGGATGATGTACACTGCATTAAAAGGAACAACACCTCCATGCAGAAGTGGATCATATTGCAACACCAGCTACAATGAACTGAAATGAATTTTGGTTCTTTTTGGTCGACACTGTTCATCCAACCCCTTTGAGGCAATACACCTGACTGGCTTCTAGAGCAGATACGGACAAGTGGTACAAATGCAATGACAGCTTGGAAACACCTGGCAGAAATGGATTGACTACATGGATACATACCTCGGCAAGCTCATGTAGATTGCAGCAAGGCTCATGACAAGGCCTTTGGTGTAAAATTGTTCAGAAATCGTAATGCATATTCGCACCCACAAAGAGGAACAGAAAGGCTGAAAAAGAAGAAGACTTAATCCATGTAACTTTGCTGAGCACAGCTGATGTACACATAGGATTCATCCTACTTAATTCGTGCTTGTGTTGTTACAAATCCCCACACTAATATATGACATCAACAAGCATATTTCAAGTTTACCATGTACTGTTGACAGTGTTCAATGTCATTCCTGGCTCAATGTGTAAGATACCACCTTTAAAATGGTTATCTAAATAACAAAAAATAATGAAACTATCATCCATAATGACTGTGCATGTACAGTACATACCTTGCTTCTTCTTTACTGATTTGACTTGCCTTTGTTTCTATACAATGTTAAGAAAAACTATTTCTGAAACAAGAGGGCTATGATGGCCCTTAATCGCTCACCTGAGGACACAGGCTTTTAGTAGGCTCATATTGGGTGTAAAGTAATTAAGAGTTATTTACTTTGGTGAAGGTTGGACCATTAGTGTCGCCACTGGGCTTATTATACATGTAACATTTTCAAGAATTTCACCTAGTGACCTACTGAATCCAAGTGACCCAGTTCAAAACATGTCTAAGATTCCATACAGGCAAATGTGACCTCTGTGTTCACTAGGTGTTATAAAATTTGAGCTAGTTATCTAGTTTTTGACCCCACCTAATACAGTTAGGAACTCGCCCAAGATTTCTTGCTGGCAAACATTCTGGCCATGTTTAGTGAAGATTGGGCCATAAATGTGGTCTCTAATGTGTTCACAAGGGCTTTCCAAGATTTGGTACTAGTGACCAACTTTTTGGCCTCATCTGACCCAATCAGTGAAGATTTCATGCAAACAAGTTGTGCTCAGGTGAGCTAAACATTAGCTATGACAAAGTGTATTTCATGTATTTAATTTACTCCTAAAATAAATTTTAAGAGGAGAAACTTCATGGTTTACAATAAGCAAAAATAGGTAAATTATTCCATCATAAAAATCATGAATGTTAGCGAAACAGCTCTGAATTTAACAAACAATGATACATTGTGTATGATAATATAATGTAAAACATGCTCACACCTGAA
The DNA here is from genome assembly GCA_007844125.1 of Sinonovacula constricta. Taxonomy (NCBI): domain Eukaryota; kingdom Metazoa; phylum Mollusca; class Bivalvia; order Cardiida; family Solecurtidae; genus Sinonovacula; species Sinonovacula constricta. The sequence continues at coordinate 58,348,143 of CM017560.1, read as the reverse complement.
AGGTGAGTGTTACTTTTAGATCTAATATTCAATTTGTTCTACTTCCTAAAGTATTACAAATTTAGTGTAGTAGTTTTTTTTACAATAAAATGTTACCTTAGCCGTTGTTGTTCTAAGTGTCCTCTATGAAGGTGACTCAACCTAATAATAAATATAACATAATATTTACTTTCAGTAAACATCAAGCTATGAGATAACATTTACATTATGAAGTTACAAAATTATTACAATAATTGCAAATTATTGCTTACATGTTAGTGTTATTTAGTTAACAAATTCAGAAACACTAACATTATACACAGAATATATTTATTATTTTAGGTTTATCTAAACTTAAAAGTATAAAATAGATTATTATGTAGATTACACGACAATGCAAATTCACACTTCAATAAATTCTTAGAAACAGAAACAAGCCATTGTTACATGTAGTTGTCGTGATAGGATCAAGGCCTCACCAATGTGTTTCCTTTCAGCGTAAATTTCAAAGTCTGTCTATTAAAAGATTTCCGGTACATTCCTTTCAAACAGCAATTGCACAGCATATTGTAATGTGTAAGATTAAAAACATAAGCATGGCAACACAAACGTGAACTTTGTAGTATGCTGATCGAAAATCATGTACATGGAGGTGTCCAAGGGTCTACACATCCGGGTATTGGATTCCCTGAACTTCCTGCCCATGAAATTGGCGACACTACCCAAAGCGGTTGGACTGACGGAATTGTGTAAGGGCTATTTCCCGCACTTTTTTAACAAGCGAGAAAACCAACATTACGTCGGCCCTTACCCGAATCACAAGTCTTACGGTGCAGACTACATGTCAACGGCAGACAGAGAGGCATTCCTTAAGTGGCACGAGACAAGACGTGACGCCGTCTTCGATTTCCGTAAAGAAATGGAGTCCTACTGCCGTTCTGACGTAGACATCTTGAGAAGGGCGTGTCTGCAAATCAGACAGTTGATGTTAGATGCCACAGAGGTAGACCCCTTCCAGTACGTCACCATCGCCAGCGTCTGTATGGGGATCTATAAGACGAGGTAAGCGCAAATGCCTTTTTACAAGCTTACTTAGTACAAAACTAAACATAAAATTAAGATCGTCATTTTCATCGTTTAAATTAAACTCGTACAAATAATATCATGTATTATCGTGTTTTTTTCTAGGTTCCTTGAAGCCAAGTACGACGCCACCCTGATCCGCTTCGTCACATCGCATATGGCCTCCGTCTGGGCTACCGTCATGTTTCGAAGCAACCGTTGACGACCTCTGGGTTCCCTCAGAGCCGCCAAAAAGTTCAAATGTCTAAATACTCTGGAATGCTCCATTTGCATTCGTTGTTATATGTTGTGTTACACACACCGCCGCCTCTTATTAACTTTAATAGCCGTACGGGAGGCGTGTCGTAATTGTCCAGAATCACTCTTTTGTCGTACACCACCCTGTACCGTTTGTGTTCTTGTTTATTGTATATTAGATTGCTGAATTTGTACCTCGAAATTTTGGAGGGGTTGGTGACGACAATGACTTTGGGGGATGGTTGCTCGTCCTCGTCAACAAGCTTTCTTTTCTGTCGCCGTACTTTGCTGTAGGTGGAGGGTTTTGAAGGGCTGACGCCTCCCACCGTGTCTCGGACGCTGTCAAAATTGAGGAGTTGAGCGTTCGTATAATTCAGACTAAATCCTCGAATCTTGCACGTCTGTTTGCCCTTCGACGTAGTGTAGGCGTAGTTTTTAGGCCCGCCGCTTACAAAATCCAAGATATAGTCTCCGTGGTCCAGCTCGTCAGTAAGTTCTCCTGTAAATATGTTTATATACAATAGAGATAATGAAATGTGTACAGAGAGCGTTTAATTACATAAAGGCCACACTTACGGGAAACAAACAATTTCTTTCTAAATATAACTTACCGAGATAATCTCCCAAGGGTGGGTCGTACTGTCCGGGTCTGCTGACGTAGATGACCGAGTCGGTGTCGTAGTACAGTACCCGATCTCTAAGACTGTCAAGGACGTCGTATAATTTTAGCCGAGCCCAGCACGTAGTGAAGGTGGCCAGGAAGATGTTCGTTTTCATGTCTTCCGGCACAAAACCAGTCTGGTGCTCGTACTCGAGGTGAAGGTTCTCTTCGTTGATGATATGGAAATCTTTCACCTTCTTGGTACGGTCCGTCAGCACTTTGTAGAATTTGTCCAACTCTGAGGCGTGGACAAACTCGCAGACCCCTTGATTGAGCCGTTGGCCGAATTTTCCCCAGAAGCTGAAAAAAATAAACAAAATAAAAGTTGTAACTTGGAATTGAACGAAAGAGAGTTATTCAAAATTAATTTGAAGCGTGTGTATAATTACATGGACGATTATTTCTATATTTACCTGTTCAGACAAAGTTTTGCCAGAGCTCTCAGACCAGGATTCTTTTTAATGTTGTTGGGGTCAAGCTGGACGCCCTCCTTCCGGAAATATTCACGGACGTAGATTTCTTTATCTGACTGTTTCTGATACCATTCGGGCCAGCCACTAGATTCCTGTTTGAATTTCAGGAAGGTGTTCACATAAGTGGCAAACAACCCTCCTTTCTGGGTGATCCGATCGTATTGGGTGGACTCGTCCCAGTGGTACACCTCGTATATTTTCAGGAGAACGTATCCTTTCTCAAGGGCTTTCTCTATTTCCGGGGTGCACCAAGTACCCACAAAAGCCCTCTGGTCATCCCTTTGGCTGCAGGCTGTCCTATTTTCCGTATCGGCGCAGGTCCTACACAACGGAAACTTCAGTTTCCCGTTGGACCGGTACGGCAGGACAGGATGGTACAGACCTCGGGGTGCCAAAATTTTAACTTTGGCAATCCCGAAGTAAGACTTTATGTCGCCAAAGTTTCTCGTGATCATCTCGGGATGGCCCACGGGATACCGGCTGTATTTGTTGACGTAGGGATACAAACTGTAAATACAGAATAATTTAATAGGTTAAATATTATCACCAATGTAATATGCATGGACAAAAATGAAATAATAATCAAACGGTATAATTACCTCGTGAAGTCGACGTATTTGACTTTCTCCCCCTCATTGTTCGTGTAGCGGAGTTTGGCAGCGTTGGTACGACCTCCAAAGAAGGATTCACGGGGGTCTAGCCTATCCTGAATATCGAGTCCCGCCACAAAGTCGCTGACATCCGGATCCTCCCGGACCATCTTGACCCAGTCGTGCTCCCATATGCATACGTAGTCGTGGCGTAGGTCCTGGGTCAACGCCTTTCTCTTGATTTGGGTCAGAGCGTACAACTGATTCATGCTCTGACCTGTTTTGGGATTCTTGACGGTTCTGTCTGGGAAACATTCGGGACAACCGTGCCATAAACAACCTAGAAAAAAAGTAGATAACGTTAATATTCTGCCGTCCGTACATAACCAAAACATTTATAGATAGATTAGAGATGTATACTTTTAAAACCTACCATGGAATTCATAGACGGTCTTGTCGGCTCGACCATCCACCTTGTAACGGGTACCAAAGATGTATTCTTCGCCACCGTTTAAAGCGTGCTCGATGCGCAAGTTTTCTCCTTTCCTACGAGGGAGTTCCATAGTGTACTCTAGCCACTGGATGGAGGCCTTGCTGAAGTTATCCCTTTGGACGTAGCCTTCGGAGGTGATCTGGGCTATGTTGGATCTAATCGGCTTCTTGCTCGATACTTCGGCACCCTGGTTTAGCGGTTTCCAATCATCGGTCCGTTTATCAAATACCAGCCAGCCACTAGGGTTTTTTTGAACGATACTCTTGTAAGGACCGAGGACGCCTACTGGATATGTCAGGGTGACGTCGTACTTGGCTTCAAGGAACCTAGAAAAAAACACGATAATACATGATATTATTTGTACGAGTTTAATTTAAACGATGAAAATGACGATCTTAATTTTATGTTTAGTTTTGTACTAAGTAAGCTTGTAAAAAGGCATTTGCGCTTACCTCGTCTTATAGATCCCCATACAGACGCTGGCGATGGTGACGTACTGGAAGGGGTCTACCTCTGTGGCATCTAACATCAACTGTCTGAATTGCAGACACGCCCTTCTCAAGATGTCTACGTCAGAACGGCAGTAGGACTACATTTCTTTACGGAAATCGAAGACGGCGTCACGTCTTGTCTCGTGCCACTTAAGGAATGCCTCTCTGTCTGCCGTTGACATGTAGTCTGCACCGTAAGACTTGTGATTCGGGTAAGGGCCGACGTAATGTTGGTTTTCTCGCTTGTTAAAAAAGTGCGGGAAATAGCCCTTACACAATTCCGTCAGTCCAAACGCTTTGGGTAGTGTCGCCAATTTCATGGGCAGGAAGTTCAGGGAATCCAATACCCGGATGTGTAGACCCTTGGACACCTCCATGTACATGATTTTCGATCCGTTATAAATCACCTTTGAGGGTCTCATGCTATTGTTCACCAGGTATTCTAGGAGAAACACGCCATCGTAGCCCTACAAAAATAGAAACAGAAATACTATTACATTACAATGTTCAATTATTATTTCATAATCCATTTACAAAAAGTCATTTCCGATAATATGTTACATAGATACTATTGTTTATACCTGTATTAGTAATCAAATGCAATACCTTCATGTTGTGAGCCAGGACCGTGACGTCTTTATGTTGTGCACTAAACAACCAGTTCCCGAAGTGCTCAAGCGTATTATCTCCTTGGAATATGACTTCCCGGCAACCGCACGTGTTAGGGCAAGGGGGGTGTACAAAAGTTTCGCTTTCTTTATCCCAGGCGTCGCATTTCGTACATCTGCTCCCGCAAACGGCGCATTTAGAGTAGGGAGTCAAATTGATGTCCTTGCAATCCTCGCAGACCGTTTGGGCTACCACAAAATTCGGCACGTGTCTGGGCTGTCCGCACCACGATTTGAAGCATCCTTGACATTTGCTATTCTCGTCGGGGACATAACCTTCAGTGCATTGGGCGAGAGTGTCTTGGGTAGCCTCGAAATCAAAGAAGATGAACTTTTTGACGGGCTTCTTGGGCTCTTCAGGAAACAGGTAGCACTGATGCTCCCCAGTGACCCAGGACTTGCAACATTTGCACATCCATTCCCCGCAATCGTGCAGTTCCACCGGCCGCTTGAACCTGTTGATGACTTTCTTGCAGGTTGTGCACCGCCAGAACTCGTCGCATTGCGAGAGAGTCACGTCCCCTTTGTTGCCGTTCTTCCTGGTTCTTTTCACGAGGTGACGTTCGAAACATTCGAGGGACCTACAGACCATATGGCATGACCTACAAGACATGGTGACGTCAGTTTCCGGGCAGTTCTGACTCTTGCACGTCAAGCAGGTCGTCTCGCACCGGTGATTGGTGTTTTCGTTATATTGCTTAAAACACCTCTCGCAGAAATAAATGGCGCTGAAAAAGCCCGCAATGTTGACAATGGCGTGGAAATGGCTGACCCCTTCGTGATCCACCAAATACAAATAAATCAGAGGCCAATTTTCGTGGTCGTTATCAGGTACCCTGATAAATTTGTTGCCCAAAGACGACGCCACCACGGCGATCCGCACCTGCAAAGCTTCCTCGAAGATGGGCAGATCGTTAAGGGACCCGGGACGGTCTGTGGGGACTCCGGCTTTTTTGCAGAGGAGAATGGCCAACTGTTTCTGCTCCTGGCGGTTCTTCTTTTTGAAAAGTTTGAAGCCTTGATTTGATATTTTCCCCTCTTTCACTACAATTTCTGGATTAGTTTTGTAGTTGTTGGCTTTTTTAATGTGTCGCCATTCCTCGTCCGGAACCACGCAGTGTTTGCTGAATCCTACGCCGATGGCTCTCGCCATGCAGAGCTGATCGTCGTTGACGATTTGAACCATGGAGGTTTTTTTATAGATTGAGTTATCCGGGCCTGTCAGTTTAGTGATTCGCCTTCTGGATCCACCATGAGGTACGTGCAGAGATCCGACCATCACTGTAACAAAAAAAGTACGATTCTTTAAAGTCTACATATTATTTGTACGTTTCATTTATTATTATTATTATTATTATTATTATTATTGCTATTGTTGTTGTAGTTTATTTTATACTAACCTTGAAAAGAATCGTCCACGGCCAAAGTTTCCTCGCTTTGCAGGACGTTTTCGATCTTGGACAAGATCTTTTCCACGGTTAGGTCCCCCTCCTCCATCAAAGGGATAACCACGGCATTATTGAGGGCGTCGTGACGTATAACTACTCTCAATAGGTCGTTGTCATTGATACCCTCTCTGGCCCTAACCAACAGTTGCTCAAAGAGTCGATGTAGTTGTTGCCGCAGATCACCGAGTCGTTGCCCCTGCCATTGGTCATTAAAACGTACTTTGTACGTTTTTTCTACGGCCACAGTCCGAGCGAAGCGTCGCATCCCTGAGAGTTCGATCTGGTATGGCGGTTCATCGGCGCCGCCTTCCTGCGTCGAACTTTCAGCGCAGACCCCTTGCATTGGGTGGTCAGTTACCGTAGACTCGTCGTGATCTGTCTCCATTGAGTCGTCACGCGAACTAGACGGTCCTGGTACCGGCGAAGTAGCGGAGTGGGTCTCTGGGTGTGTCCGGTAGGATTGATATCCGGAAAATCGGGTCCGACATCGGGAACAGTAAAACGTTTTGCCGCGCCTGTAAATAAAACATGAGATGTTTAAAATAAAATAGCAGCACTCGGATCAGTGATATCGTAGTAAACAACTTATAAATATGAGTTTGTAATCTTATATCAGAAGATGTTTTCTTAATCGTACCTTTATAGGAGATGTACAAATGGTATGGTTAATATTACGTAATGTTGAAAAACGTGTGTACCTAAATTCACCGTCTTGAACACAGGCGTGAGACAAAGAGACCAGCTCTTCTTGGACAATGACCTCAGCCACCATTCTAGGGGACCATGGCTCGAAATCTTGTTCGGGGCGGGAGATTTGAGGGTGTTCAGCAATTGGTCCGCGTCTTCCATCGTACAATCCGGGACCGGGGACCCTGGGTTTCGAATTATTTTGTCCAATGTGAGTTGTTGCGTAATGTCAACGATGTACGGATGTTCACCCATGCCGAGGTCCGTGAAAAAATCTAGAAACTCTTGGGCCGTGACACCTTCGGCTATCATGGCGGCAACGATGTCTTCGAGAGCCATATCTTATATAAAATATATACAGTTTGTAATAAACGACATCAGTGATTTTATTTTACACTGAGCCACTTTTTTAATTGGCCACTTTAAATAAAGTGAAATAGTTTTCATATTATTAAATTGATAGAACAATGAAGTGTCGGATATCAAAGACTTAATATGAGTTTGTTGGTATACGTGAGAATAAAATAATTTTTAATTTACAATAGTGTTGTTTCTTTGACAAAAAATATATTATATAAATAATGCAAAAATACCATTATTCTTATAACAATGTCCATTTAAACGAAATGGCTAAATAAGTGAAATACAATTAAATACGTGGACTCCCGCAATGTAAAATGTTTTTACGCAATGACATTCTTTATAGAAATAAAATTAACCAATTTTCAACAGTATGCGAATTTTAAATTATGACGTCGTACCGGAAATGACGTAATGAACAAAGAAATAACTGCACATCACAACGTGATAGTAAAGTAGCTAATTTGTTCGGATTTCTATATTAAAATACATCGGAAGTAAAGGCTGAAAATTTAAACGAAATTGGTTTTGTAGATGTCGAGGAATCAGAAAAAATAAAAGTGGCCAATTAGAAAAGTGGTTGAGTGTATAGTAAAATAAAAGCAACTCAGTAAGAAATAGGTGAAAAGTAGATTATATCCCTTTCATTACAACTGCTTTATATATATATATCTAATTAATTGTGATTGATTTATATGAATAGGATAAGATTATTACTGGTCAAATCGGAAAATGCCCGGAAATATGGCTATTGACTTGGACTCAGGAAGTCCTCAAACTGACCAGCGATTTATTAATCTCTCACCAATTTATATCACATTTGATGTTACACAGAGTGTTTACAGTCATGGATTCTCAAGTAATATATATTTTTTGTGTGTGTTTTTTTGTATATGTGTGTGTGTGTGTATGTGATTTATTCTATTTCTTTTTAATTATAAATTAGTTGTTTGGAGTTATGTACTATATTTTCCTTTTATTATTTAAAGGTTAATAAACAGCATGAAAAACATAATGGCACATTTGATGTTACACAGAGTGTTTACAGTCATGGATTCTCAAGTAATATATATTTTTTGTGTGTGTTTTTTGTATATGTGTGTGTGTGTGATTTATTCTATTTCTTTTTTAATTATAAATTAGTTGTTTGGAGTTATGTACTATATTTTCCTTTTATTATTTAAAGGTTAATAAACAGCATGAAAAAACATAATGACACATTGTACTTCCGTTCAAACGTGATTAGTGCATATAGAAATTACTAATACTAAAGTAAACTTTTTTTTTTAAATTTTCATCTAAAAAACTGATGTCTAAGTTTGTGGCTGGTGTTGTTCAATACACTATTACTGAATGTACATACACGCTCTCTGTATTGTTTTATCAGCCAAAATGTTCATAATTGATTAGAATCTGTTAAATCCCTGATCGAAAATGTAACACATGACAAATATATTTCTCGATATAGACTCTCTAATCAGGAAATACAAGTACATACAATAAAATGTGATAATTAAAGCTGCTTTATATGTAACGTAAGATGAATATATTTCAATATAATACCCTGACCAGGAAATACATGTATAATAAATAACCAGTTGACCGTCGATATTCACTGAGTTCAGAATGAGTGTATCACTAAGAGCTTTAAGTACACTGTGTAACAATAGGACATCATTAACTCGCTTTACTAGTATCCGGGTTTTGTGTGTGCCCCCACTTATAATGATTGTGTGTAGTGTAGTATGAATGTATATTTATTAGTGTGTCGTATTATTAAATATTTAAATACAAATTTGATAAAAATTACTTACTCGTTCGATGATATCTTCTAAATATAATCTTATATAATGTCTGATAATATAATAAAGTCAGCGTGCGCGATTTAAAACGTATGACTCGAGACGGCTCTTTGCGTCTCTTATATAAAGACGTTAAGTGGTACTTGAGGTTAACGGACCATTTAACGTACGATAGACGCGCTATCGCCAATGAATTTAAACGCTGAACGGGGAGTTATTGACATTCGGCCAATCGTTTTAAAAACGTACTCGTCGTTACCGCGTAGCGTCGGTCCCTGAAGTTACGTCTCATTGGTTCGATTTAAAATAACCGTCATTTTAAAGTGGCGTTGGTACTTAGGTGATCGCGTGACGTCAATAACCACTTCAAGAAGGAGTGACCCACTTAAGTATGACTCATACCCGCGTGACATCGCGTAACGTTGATGACGTCGATACCCACCTAAGAACCACTTAAGTCATTTCCTGTTTTGCCCCCAAAGTGACCCATGTGTAGTTACAATTTTATAGCAGAGTTTTGTTTTATTTATCACCAGTGCTTCAAACGCTGTAGTCCTGGGCAGTGGTTCAACCCAGACTTTTTCTGGGGATTTCCTGCATAAAAACCCGTTGATCATTTGATATCACCATAACGAGACATATCATTTTTTATCAACACTAGTTTAGCAAGTAATTAAGACTTAATTGTTAAACATTCGAGAGAGAATTTGATATGACTTTTCTCCAAATGACTATAATAACAAACTGGCTTACTAGTACTAGTATATAGCAAATTCAGACTCCATATATGTTGATTTGGTATTTTTTGGTAGAAATAGATTTAGATCGCAAAAATGCAATTGTATGATTTTAATTGTTGTGCTTACTTGCACGCGCTAGCGTTTTCCCTGCCTCTGGACTTCATTATTGCGCAATAATCGGTGGGTTTTAAAGAGGTTGTTTACCATGCAAAATTAAAGATTATTTTGCGGCTCAGTGCGTTTTAAAACAAAAATAAGACCTCGACCAATGATAAGATCATCGTACGTAAGTGGATGTATGTAATACCGGCCACAAATAAATCCACATACAGTGATAATTATTATATACATACATATTTCGTACGTGTCGCCCGTCTCATATTGTAGTGTACCGTTATCGAGGTAGGGCACTGTAGCACCTTGCGGCAATATCAGTTGGTGTAGCCGGCGTTCATATTCACGAGGCGCCCAGTGACGCTGATCAGAAAGCGCCCCTTCCACAGCCATGTCTGTGTCTTGCGACCAGCAGCCCTTATTGGGCTTAAGTTATAACGTTTCAATAATCACATACCTCTAGCCGTGGAAGCATTGATAAGAGAATCACAGTGGTGTGATCAACGCTGTATATATGGATGTGTTTGTTAATGATGTCACGTGTGTCTTTTCTCAGCCAATTCTGAACTTCATTAATCAGTACAGCGTTAGTTTCAGTGCTTCTTTATATTGGGCAGTCCGATAACTCGGTTACTTCCCTTGAATTCAAAGGGAGGCTACTCGTCACCGAGCCTCTGGGGACTAAGTAAAGAAAAAAAGATGGCGGACACGGACAAAGAAATCAACGAAGCTTGTGTAAACAACTAAGAATTAGACCGTTTCAAGCTAACAGATTTAAAGAAGTTCCTGGCGAATCGTCGTTTGGCTGGATCCTGAAGGGAGTATCAGCTAATCGAGCGAATTATCGGCGTTTACAAGCTAGATATTACTGGCAATTATGAATTGAAAAGGAGAGACCAACTCGAGAAGAATTCACTTCACCCTCCCTTAACTGGTAACAGGTCGCCCTTGATCGGTAACAGTTCGCCCTTGATCTGTAACAGTTCGCCCTTTTATAAGATATGCATACAAATACAATTAGTTGGTTGCCGTCTTAGTCGACTTTTCATACAGTATTACGTACGTTGCGAGATTGAATCACTGACTAGTCTATTAATTGCAAGCACTTATATACGTCTATGACGGCAAGCATCAGTTAAGATCATGGTGACTAATTATCAATCAAGATTAGTGCTGACGCTATCATCATAATAATGACTAGGCAAGAATCAATTAACAATCACACACTGACCAATTTATTAATTTTAATTTTTATATACGTCTATGTCGGTAAACATTAATCAAGATCACACTGACTAATTTTCTATCAAGATTAGTGCTAATGGTATCATCACAATAATGTCTGTAGGCAAACACCAATTAACGTTCACGCTTTTATGTGCAATTATAAGATAACTGCGTACTCAAGTCATCTTGAGTATGACAACCATATTAAAGTATTTGCAACAAAATATGTATGCAACTAAGAAACATTAAAATCCTTGCAACAGCGGAATTTTATTTAAATATAAATTATGAAATAAATAAACCACGTACACAGTATAATGATCTTATTTTAGGTCGCAACATTGCATTTAAATCAAGGAACAGTGACAGCTCACACTGGGAGGATCAGAAATTTTTCTTTGGTTAAAACAATTTTAAAATATGAAAAATAAAAATATAATAATTTACGATGCTAATAATACATTGTTAATAATAATAAAGAATAAGGAGACAAAAGAAGCATACATTTAATGTGAATGGTGTCAAATTAATAAAAAAAATAATAAGTTTACATTCTTTTTACTTATTTCTTAAAGATGTTTAAGGGCGAAGATTGGCGTATACACTTATATCAGAAGAGCGCATAATGTATATTAAGACGAAGAAAACAAATACAATGTGAATGGTTATAAATAAATTAACCAATTTACTTTTTCTTGATGTATACACTTATATCCGAAGGCGACACGTTATAGAGTAAGGGCGAACTGTTACCTATCTAGGGCGAGCTGTTACCAATCAAGGGCGAACTGTTACCAGTTGAGGGAGGGCGAAGTGTTATAATACCATCGAAATGCGTCGCAGTCGCTTGTTTTGAGGAAATCGATGCCATGAAACAGTTCTGTTTTCGACCACCTTCCCGCTATAAACACCAAGTATAGGTATATTTTAATTTGTAAATCGTTCTTGCTTAATACCTCTATCTAAGTACCCTCATATTTATTTTTATATAAAATGGACATTTTTACATCTCTATCATCTAATTTCCGTTATACTAACCGACCAGCGCAATTTTCTACTGTAATCTGCAAAAGAAGAAGAAAGGTGGCACTTCTTATGATTGTACAAGTATATAGTGTACATTTTTGCAAGGGGTTGCAGAATACAACAGAAAATTAGATAAAAGGTATTAAGCAAGAACGATTTCCAAATATACATGTAATATTCTGTTGTTTTTAACATTATAATAATCAAGTTGAAATTTGGCGGATATGCCCTACCATACTTAATACAGCGATACCTAGCTAATATGGCCTTCAGCGCCTCATATGGCGGATTCAGCAGACGTGGTGATCTGTGTTTATTGATGTGGTGTTCCGCATGTAAGCGAACTAACATTCTTATCCATGTGAACTGTGTGATGATTTTTTGTTAATTCGAATTAAAGAATCTTTTTATGTTGTACCTTTATGACACACCATGTACACACATCAATAGTGTTATTAAATTAACAGTGTGATGCTTTCTCCAGTTAGTCCTTAAATTTAAAGTTGACATATTGTTTCTATCCGAAGAGAGCGATATAAAAGTTTATTTATTTAAAATAAAGAAGCCACGAATCGTGAATAAGGTCGTACGCGTGTGGACAGCAATAGAAGTTGTTGTCTATCAGACTTCACGGACAAAACATATCCGAAATGATTAAACCGTACAGGGGTTACGTATGGCCCTGTACAGCAATCGTATTTATTGGAGCATTTGGCATTCTAGGTGGGTATGGTGTTTGTTTATATTCAAAATACATTTGCATGTTAAGCGAATTAATTATAATTATGGTAAAAAAATTAAATGTTGATTAAATAAACTATATTCAATACATAAATATTTCTCTTTTGCTAGGAATTTTCTTTAAACAAAATTTAAATTTCATATGGAAAAATAATCGAATTCCATTCTAAATTATAAATTGGTTAACGTGAATGTGTGTACAATTAGTGTTGATTACATGATTTGTTTTTGTGCAGATTAAAACGTGCCTAGCATTAAATGGTCAGATAGGGTAGTTGTATCCGTAAAAACAGCACTATATCTGATAGATAGGGTAGTTATCTCCGTAAAGACAGCGCTATATCTGAAAGATAGGGTGGTTATCTCCGTAAAGAAAGCGCTATATCTGATAGGTAGGGTAGTTATCTCCGTAAAGACAGCGCTATATCTGATAGGTAGGGTAGTTATCTCCGTAAAGACAGCGCTATATCTGATAGATAGGGTAGTTATCTCCGTAAAGACAGCGCTATATCTGTTAGATAGGGTAGTTGTCTCCATAAAGACAGCGCTATATCTGATAGATAGGGTAGTTATCTCCGTAAAGACAATGCTATAACTGTTAGATAGGGTAGTTGTCTCCGAAAAGACAGCGCTATATCTGTTAGATAGGGTAGTTGTCCCCGTAAAGACAGCGCTATATCTGATAGATAGGGTAGTTATCTCCGTAAAGACAGCGCTATATCTGATAGATAGGGTAGTTGTCTCCATAAAGACAACGCTATATCTGATAGATAGGTTAGTTGTCTCCGTAAAGGCAGCACTATATCTGATAGATAGGGTAGTTGTATCCGTAAAAACAGCACTATATCTGATAGGTAGGGTAGCTGTCTCCGTAAAGACAGCGCTATATCTGATAGATAGGGTAGTTATCTCCGTAAAGACAGCGCTATATCTGATAGATATGGTGGTTATCTCCGTAAAGACAATGCTATATCTGATAGGTAGGGTAGTTATCTCCGTAAAGACAGCGCTATATCTGATAGATAGGGTAGTTGTCTCCGTAAAGACAGAGCTATATCTAATAGATAGGGTAGTTGTCTCCGTAAAGACAGTACTATATCTGATAGATAGGGTAGGTATCTTCGTAAAGACAGCACTATATCTGATAGATAGGGTAGTTGTCTCAATAAAGACAGCGCTATATCTGATAGATATGGTAGTTATCTCCGTAAATACAGCGCTATATCTGATAGATAGGGTAGTTGTCTCCGTAAAGACAGCGCTATATCTGTTAGATATGGTTGTTGTCTCCGTAAAGACAATGCTATATCTGTTAGATGGGGTAGTTGTCTCCGTAAAGACAATGCTGTATCTGTAAGATAGGGTAGTTGTCTCCGTAAAGACAGCGCTATATCTGTTAGATAGGATAGTTATCTCCGTAAAGACTGCACTATATCTAATAGATAGGGTAGTTGTCTCCGTAAATACAGCACTATATCTGATAGATAAGGTAGTTGTCTCCGTAAAGACAGCGCTATATCTGATAGATAGAGTAGTTATCTCCGTAAAGACAGTACTATATCTGATAAATAGGGTAGTTGTCTCCGTAAATACAGCGCTATATCTGATAGATAGGGTAGTTATCTCCTTAAAGACAGCGCTATATCTGATAGATAGGGTAGTTGTCTCCGTTAAGATAGCACTATATCTGATAGATAGGGTAGTTATCTCCGTAAAGACAGCACTATATCTGATAGATAGGGTAGTAATCTCCGTAAAGACAGTACTATATCTGATGGATAGGGTAGTTGTCTCCGTAAAGACAGCGCTATATCTGATAGATCGGGTAGTTATCTCCGTTAAGACAGCACTATATCTGATAGATAGGGTAGTTGTCTCCGAAAAGACAGCGCTATATCTGATAGATAGGATAGTTGTCTCCGTAAAGACAGCACTATATCTGATGATAGGGTAGTTGTCTCCGTAAAGGCAGCGCTATATCTGATAGATAGGGTAGTTGTCTCCGTAAAGGCAGCGCTATATTTAATGATAGGGTAGTTGTCTCCGTAAAGGCAGCGCTATATCTGATAAATAGGGTAGTTGTCTCCGTAAAGACAGCACTATATCTGATGATAGGGTAGTTGTCTCCGTAAAGGCAGCGCTATATCTGATAGATAGGGTAGTTGTCTCCGTAAAGGCAGCGCTATATGTGATGATAGGGTAGTTGTCTCCGTAAAGACAGCGCTATATCTGATAGATATGTTAGTTGTCTCCGTTAAGACAGCGCTATATCTGATAGATATGTTAGTTGTCTCCGTAAAGACAGCGCTATATCTGATAGATAGGGTAGTTGTCTCCGTAACCGTAAAGACAGCGCTATATCTGATAGATAGGGTAGTTGTCTCCGTAAAGACAGCGCTATATCTGATAGATCGGGTAGTTATCTCCGTTAAGACAGCGCTATATCTGATAGATAGGGTAGTTGTCTCCGTAAAGACAGCGCTATATCTAATAGATATGGTAGTTGTCTCCGTAAAGACAGCGCTATATCTGATAGATAGGGTAGTTGTCTCCGTAAGGACAGCACTATATCTGATAGATAGGGTAATTATCTTCGCAAAGGCAGCACTACATCTGATAGATAGGGTAGTTATCTCGGTAAAGACAGCGCTATATCTGATAGATAGGGTAGTTATCTCCGTAAAGACAGCGCTATATCTGATAGATCGGGTAGTTATCTCCGTAAAGACAGCGCTATATCTGATAGACAGGGTAGTTATCTCCGTAAAGACAGCGCTATATCTGTTAGATAGGGTAGTTGTCTCCGTAAAGACAATGCTATATCTGATAGATAGGGTAGTTGTCTCCGTAAAGACAGCGCTATATCTGATAGGTAGGGTAGTTGTCTCCGTAAAGACAGCACTATATCTGATAGGTAGGGTAGTTATCTCCGAAAAGACAGTACTATATCTGATATGTAGGGTAGTTATCTCCGTAAAGACAGTACTTTATCTGATATGTAGGGTAGTTATCTCTGTAAATACAGGTGATAGGTAGGGTAGTTGTCTCGGTAAAGTCACAGCACTATATCTGATAGGTAGGGTAGTTGTCTCCGTAAAGACAGCACTATATCTGATAGATAGGGTAGTTATCTCCGTAAAGACAGTACTATATCTTATATGTAGGGTAGTTATCTCCGTAAAGACAGCGTTATATCTGATAGATAGGGTAGTTGTCTCCGTAAAGACAGCGCTATATCTGACAGGTAGGGTAGTTGTATCCGTAAAGACAGTACTATATCTGATATGTAGGGTAGTTATCTCCGTAAAGACAGCACTATATCTGATAGGTAGGGTAGTTGTCTCCGTAAAGACAACGCTATATCTGATAGATAGGGTAGTTGTCTCCGTAAAGACAGCGCTTTATCTGTTAGATAGGGTAGTTGTCTCCGTAAAGACAGCGCTATATCTGTTAGATAGGGTAGTTATCTCCATAACGACAATGCTATATCTGATAGATAGGGTAGTTGTCTCCGTAAAGACAATGCTATATTTGATAGATAGGGTAGTTGTCTCCGTAAAGACAGCGCTATATCTGATAGATAGGGTAGTTGTCTCCGTAAAGACAGCGCTATATCTGATAGATAGGGTAGTTGTCTCCGTAAAGACAGCGCTATATCTGATAGATAGGGTAGTTGTCTCCGTAAAGACAGCGCTATATCTGATAGATAGGGTAGTTGTCTCCGTAAAGACAGCGCTATATCTGATAGATAGGGTAGTTGTCTCCGTTAAGACAGCACTATATCTGATAGATAGGGTAGTTGTCTCCGTAAAGACAGCACTATATCTGATAGATAGGGTAGTTATCTCCTTAAAGACAGCACTATATCTGATAGGTAGGGTAGTTGTCTCCGTAAAGGCAGCGCTATATCTGATAGATAGGGTAGTTGTCTCCGTAAAGACAGAGCTATATCTTATATATATTGTAGTTGTCTCCGTAATGACAGCACTATATCTTATATATATTGTAGTTGTCTCCATAATGACAGCGCTATATCTGATAGATAGGGTAGATGTCTCCGTAAAGACAGAACTATATCTGATAGATAGGGTAGTTGTCTCCTTAAAGACAGCACTATATTTGATAGATAGGGTAGTTGTCTCCGTAAAGGCAGCGCTATATCTGATAAATAGGGTAGTTGTCTCCGTAAAGGCAGCGCTATATCTGATAGATAGGGTAGTTGTCTCCGTAAAGACAGCGCTATATCTGATAGATAGAGTAGTTGTCTCCGTAAAGACAGCGCTATATCTGATAGATAGGATAGTTGTCTCCGTAAAGACAGCGCTATATCTGATAAATAGGGTAGTTGACTCCGTAAAGACAGCGCTATATCTGATAGATAGGGTAGTTGTCTCCGTAAAGGCAGCGCTATATCTGATAGATAGGATAGTTGTCTCCGTAAAGGCAGCGCTATATCTGATAGGTAGGGTAGTTATCTCCGAAAAGACAGTACTATATCTGATATGTAGGGTAGTTATCTCCGTAAAGACAGTACTATATCTGATATGTAGGGTAGTTATCTCCGTAAATACAGCTGATAGGTAGGGTAGTTATCTCGGTAAAGTCAACAGCACTATATCTAATAGGTAGGGTAGTTGTCTCCGTAAAGACAGCACTATATCTGATAGATAGGGTAGTTATCTCCGTAAAGACAGTACTATATCTTATATGTAGGGTAGTTATCTCCGTAAAGACAGTGTTATATCTGATAGATAGGGTAGTTGTCTCCGTAAAGACAGTACTATATCTGATATGTAGGGTAGTTATCTCCGTAAAGACAGCACTATATCTGATAGGTAGGGTAGTTGTCTCCGTAAAGACAACGCTATATCTGATAGATAGGGTAGTTGTCTCCGTAAAGACAGCGCTTTATCTGTTAGATAGGGTAGTTGTCTCCGTAAAGACAGTGCTATATCTGTTAGATAGGGTAGTTATCTCCATAAAGACAATGCTATATTTGATAGATAGGGTAGTTGTCTCCGTAAAGACAATGCTATATCTGATAGATAGGGTAGTTGTCTCCGTAAAGACAGCGCTATATCTGATAGATAGTGTAGTTGTCTCCGTAAAGACAGCGCTATATCTGATAGATAGGGTAGTTGTCTCCGTAAAGACAGCGCTATATGTGATAGATAGGGTAGTTGTCTCCGTAAAGACAGCGCTATATCTGATAGATAGGGTAGTTGTCTCCGTAAAGACAGCGCTATATCTGATAGATAGGGTAGTTGTCTCCGTTAAGACAGTACTATATCTGATAGATAGGGTAGTTGTCTCCGTAAAGACAGCACTATATCTGATAGATAGGGTAGTTATCTCCTTAAAGACAGCACTATATTTGATAGGTAGGGTAGTTGTCTCCGTAAAGGCAGAGCTATATCTGATAGATAGGGTAGTTGTCTCCGTAAAGACAGAACTATATCTGATAGATAGGGTAGTTGTCTCCTTAAAGACAGCACTATATTTGATAGATAGGGTAGTTGTCTCCGTAAAGGCAGCGCTATATCTGATAAATAGGGTAGTTGTCTCCGTAAAGGCAGCGCTATATCTGATAGATAGGGTAGTTGTCTCCGTAAAGACAGCGCTATATCTGATAGATAGTGTAGTTGTCTCCGTAAAGACAGCGCTATATCTGATAGATATGATAGTTGTCTCCGTAAAGACAGCGCTATATCTGATAAATAGGGTAGTTGATTCCGTAAAGACAGCGCTATATCTGATAGATAGGGTAGTTGTCTCCGTAAAGGCAGCGCTATATCTGATAGATAGGGTAGTTGTCTCCGTAAAGGCAGCGCTGTATCTGATGATAGGGTAGTTGTCTCCGTAAAGGCAGCGCTATATCTGATAGGTAGGGTAGTTGTCTCCGTAAAGACAGCACTATATCTGATGATAGGGTAGTTGTCTCCGTAAAGACAGCGCTATATCTGATAGATAGGGTAGTTGTCTCCGTAAAGACAGCGCTATATCTGATAGATAGGGTAGTTGTCTCCGTAAAGACAGCACTATATCTGATGATAGGGTAGTTGTCTCCGTAAAGACAGCGCTATATCTGATAGATAGGGTAGTTGTCTCCGTAAAGACAGCGCTATATCTGATAGATAGGGTAGTTGTCTCCGTATAGACAGCACTATATCTGATGATAGGGTAGTTGTCTCTGTAAAGACAGCGCTATATCAGATAGGTAGGGTAGTTGTCTCCGTAAAGACAGCGCTATATCTGATAGATAGGATAGTTGTCTCCGTGAAGACAGCGCTATATCTGATAGATATGATAGTTGTCTCCGTAAAGACAGCGCTATATCTGATAGATAGGGTAGTTATCTCCGTAAAGACAGCGCTATATCTGATAGATAGGGTAGTTATCTCCGTAAAGACAGTACTATATCTGATAGATAGGGTAGTTATCTCCGTAAAGACAGCGCTATATCTGATAGATAGGGTAGTTATCTCCGTAAAGACAGTACTATATCTGATAGATAGGGTAGTTATCTCCGTAAAGACAGCGCTATATCTGATAGATAGGGTAGTTATCTCCGTAAAGACAGCGCTATATCTGATAGATAGGGTAGTTATCTCCGTAAAGACAGTACTATATCTGATAGATAGGGTAGTTATCTCCGTAAAGACAGCGCTATATCTGATAGATAGGGTAGTTATCTCCGTAAAGACAGTACTATATCTGATAGATAGGGTAGTTATCTCCGTAAAGACAGTACTTTATCTGATAGATAGGGTAGTTATCTCCGTAAAGACAGTACTATATCTGATAGATAGGGTAGTTATCTCCGTAAAGACAGTACTATATCTGATAGATAGGGTAGTTATCCCCGTAAAGACAGTACTATATCTGATAGATAGGGTAGTTATCTCCGTAAAGACAGCGCTATATCTGATAGATAGGGTAGTTATCTCCGTAAAGACAGTACTATATCTGATAGATAGGGTAGTTGTCTCCGTAAAGACAGCGCTATATCTGATAGATAGGGTAGTTATCTCCGTAAAGACAGTACTATATCTGATAGATGGGGTAGTTATCTCCGTAAAGACAGTACTATATCTGATAGATGGGGTAGTTATCTCCGTAAAGACAGCGCTATATCTGATAGATAGGGTAGTTATCTCCGTAAAGACAGCGCTATATCTGATAGATAGGGTAGTTATCTCCGTAAAAACAGTACTATATCCGATAGATAGGGTAGTTATCTCCGTAAAGACAGCGCTATATCTGATAAATAGGGTAGTTGTCTCTGTAAAGACAGTACTATATCTACTAGGTAGGTTAACTGTCTCATTAAAATAACTCTTTATCTGATAGGTAGGGTAGCTGCCTTCGTAAAGACAGCACTATATCAGATATGTAGGGTAGCTGTCTTCGTAAAGACAGCACTATATCAGATAGGTAGAGTAGCTGCCTTCTTAAAGACAGCGCTATATCTGATAGATAGGGTAGTTGTCTCCGTAAAGACAGCACTATATCTGATAGGTAGGGTAGCTGTCTTCGTAAAGACAGCGCTATATCTGATAGATAGGGTAGTTGTCTCCGTAAAGACAGCACTATATCTGATAGGTAGAGTAGCTGCCTTCGTAAAGACAGCGCTATATCTGATAGATAGGGTAGTTGTCTCCGTAAAGACAGCACTATATCTGATAGGTAGAGTAGTTGTCTTCGTAAAGACAGCGCTATATCTGATAGATAGGGTAGTTGTCTCCCTAAAGACAGAGCTATATCTGATAGATCGGGTAGTTGTCTCCGTAAAGACAGCGCTATATCTGATAGATAGGGTAGTTATCTCCGTAAAGACAGCGCTATATCTGATATGTAGGGTAGTTGTCTCCGTAAAGACAGCGCTATACTGTATAACACTTTATTTTTGCGCATCAAAAAGTTCGCGATTTTATCATTTTAGACACTTTTAGACATTTCGCGTAAGTAAATGTTCGCGAGAAACCGATTCTAGGGGTGGTCGTAATATTAACACGTTCATAAAAATCACCAACTGACTAGAGATCACCGCTTAAGAAATATATACACGTCCTAAATATTGCCCGAGGGCAAGAGATCGTAGTCAATTATGTCAAGCAATACCTGTAAAATATACCTGTAATTGGCTTTGTATACACCTCTTATATCACACCTGCAACATGCAAAAAGGTGACCTATTGTTAAAGGTGTGAATAATTATAGTATTATCAGTTAAGCGATCAGGAGTTTGCTACAAGTATTAAAAACTGACAACTGATACGGTAGCTGTGACAATTACTTTATATAATTCAAATATGAATGAAAACATACCTGTCAATCGGCAGGAATATAAATATGGTGAAGGTAAAATAAATAAAATGTTATTTTCAGAATAACACACAGCATACAAAGCATGTCATGGTTGGTGAATAGTACGGTAGCTATTGACAGAACACCGTTTGGCTTGGTCAAAAACTTTCGCTGTCGAAAATGTTCGCGAATATAGGTCGTTCGCGAAAAACGCGAAATTTATCACCACGCGAACTTTACCTGTTATACAGTATCTGATAGATAGGGTAGTTGTCTCCGTAAAGACAGCACTATATCAGATAGGTAGGGTAGCTGTCTTCGTAAAGACAACGCTATATCTGATAGGTAGGGTAGCTGTTTCCGTAAAGACAGCGCTATATCTGATAGATAGGGTAGTTATCTCCGTAAAGACAGCGCTATCTCTGAAAGATAGGGTGGTTATCTCCGTAAAGACAGCGCTATATCTGATAGGTAGGGTAGTTATCTCCGTAAAGACAGCGCTATATCTGATAGGTAGGGTAGTTATCTCCGTAAAGACAGCGCTATATCTGATAGATAGGGTAGTTATCTCCGTAAAGACAGCGCTATATCTGTTAGATAGGGTAGTTGTCTCCATAAAGACAGCGCTATATCTGATAGATAGGGTAGTTATCTCCGTAAAGACAATGCTATAACTGTTAGATAGGGTAGTTGTCTCCGAAAAGACAGCGCTATATCTGTTAGATAGGGTAGTTGTCCCCGTAAAGACAGCGCTATATCTGATAGATAGGGTAGTTATCTCCGTAAAGACAGCGCTATATCTGATAGATAGGGTAGTTGTCTCCATAAAGACAACGCTATATCTGATAGATAGGTTAGTTGTCTCCGTAAAGGCAGCACTATATCTGATAGATAGGGTAGTTGTATCCGTAAAAACAGCACTATATCTGATAGGTAGGGTAGCTGTCTCCGTAAAGACAGCGCTATATCTGATAGATAGGGTAGTTATCTCCGTAAAGACAGCGCTATATCTGATAGATATGGTGGTTATCTCCGCAAAGACAATGCTATATCTGATAGGTAGGGTAGTTATCTCCGTAAAGACAGCGCTATATCTGATAGGTAGGGTAGTTATCTCCGTAAAGACAGCGCTATATCTGATAGATAGGGTAGTTGTCTCCGTAAAGACAGAGCTATATCTAATATATAGGGTAGTTGTCTCCGTAAAGACAGTACTATATCTGATAGATAGGGTAGGTATCTTCGTAAAGACAGCACTATATCTGATAGATAGGGTAGTTGTCTCAATAAAGACAGCGCTATATCTGATAGATATGGTAGTTATCTCCGTAAATACAGCGCTATATCTGATAGATAGGGTAGTTGTCTCCGTAAAGACAGCGCTATATCTGTTAGATATGGTTGTTGTCTCCGTAAAGACAATGCTATATCTGTTAGATGGGGTAGTTGTCTCCGTAAAGACAATGCTGTATCTGTAAGATAGGGTAGTTGTCTCCGTAAAGACAGCGCTATATCTGTTAGATAGGATAGTTATCTCCGTAAAGACTGCACTATATCTAATAGATAGGGTAGTTGTCTCCGTAAATACAGCACTATATCTGATAGATAAGGTAGTTGTCTCCGTAAAGACAGCGCTATATCTGATAGATAGAGTAGTTATCTCCGTAAAGACAGTACTATATCTGATAAATAGGGTAGTTGTCTCCGTAAATACAGCGCTATATCTGATAGATAGGGTAGTTATCTCCTTAAAGACAGCGCTATATCTGATAGATAGGGTAGTTGTCTCCGTTAAGATAGCACTATATCTGATAGATAGGGTAGTTATCTCCGTAAAGACAGCACTATATCTGATAGATAGGGTAGTAATCTCCGTAAAGACAGTACTATATCTGATGGATAGGGTAGTTGTCTCCGTAAAGACAGCGCTATATCTGATAGATCGGGTAGTTATCTCCGTTAAGACAGCACTATATCTGATAGATAGGGTAGTTGTCTCCGAAAAGACAGCGCTATATCTGATAGATAGGATAGTTGTCTCCGTAAAGACAGCACTATATCTGATGATAGGGTAGTTGTCTCCGTAAAGGCAGCGCTATATCTGATAGATAGGGTAGTTGTCTCCGTAAAGGCAGCGCTATATTTAATGATAGGGTAGTTGTCTCCGTAAAGGCAGCGCTATATCTGATAAATAGGGTAGTTGTCTCCGTAAAGACAGCACTATATCTGATGATAGGGTAGTTGTCTCCGTAAAGGCAGCGCTATATCTGATAGATAGGGTAGTTGTCTCCGTAAAGGCAGCGCTATATGTGATGATAGGGTAGTTGTCTCCGTAAAGACAGCGCTATATCTGATAGATATGTTAGTTGTCTCCGTTAAGACAGCGCTATATCTGATAGATATGTTAGTTGTCTCCGTAAAGACAACGCTATATCTGATAGATAGGGTAGTTGTCTCCGTAAAGACAGCGCTATATCTGATAGATCGGGTAGTTATCTCCGTTAAGACAGCGCTATATCTGATAGATAGGGTAGTTGTCTCCGTAAAGACAGCGCTATATCTAATAGATATGGTAGTTGTCTCCGTAAAGACAGCGCTATATCTGATAGATAGGGTAGTTGTCTCCGTAAGGACAGCACTATATCTGATAGATAGGGTAATTATCTTCGCAAAGGCAGCACTACATCTGATAGATAGGGTAGTTATCTCGGTAAAGACAGCGCTATATCTGATAGATAGGGTAGTTATCTCCGTAAAGACAGCGCTATATCTGATAGATCGGGTAGTTATCTCCGTAAAGACAGCGCTATATCTGATAGACAGGGTAGTTATCTCCGTAAAGACAGCGCTATATCTGTTAGATAGGGTAGTTGTCTCCGTAAAGACAATGCTATATCTGATAGATAGGGTAGTTGTCTCCGTAAAGACAGCGCTATATCTGATAGGTAGGGTAGTTGTCTCCGTAAAGACAGCACTATATCTGATAGGTAGGGTAGTTATCTCCGAAAAGACAGTACTATATCTGATATGTAGGGTAGTTATCTCCGTAAAGACAGTACTTTATCTGATATGTAGGGTAGTTATCTCTGTAAATACAGCTGATAGGTAGGGTAGTTGTCTCGGTAAAGTCACAGCACTATATCTGATAGGTAGGGTAGTTGTCTCCGTAAAGACAGCACTATATCTGATAGATAGGGTAGTTATCTCCGTAAAGACAGTACTATATCTTATATGTAGGGTAGTTATCTCCGTAAAGACAGCGTTATATCTGATAGATAGGGTAGTTGTCTCCGTAAAGACAGCGCTATATCTGACAGGTAGGGTAGTTGTATCCGTAAAGACAGTACTATATCTGATATGTAGGGTAGTTATCTCCGTAAAGACAGCACTATATCTGATAGGTAGGGTAGTTGTCTCCGTAAAGACAACGCTATATCTGATAGATAGGGTAGTTGTCTCCGTAAAGACAGCGCTTTATCTGTTAGATAGGGTAGTTGTCTCCGTAAAGACAGCGCTATATCTGTTAGATAGGGTAGTTATCTCCATAACGACAATGCTATATCTGATAGATAGGGTAGTTGTCTCCGTAAAGACAATGCTATATTTGATAGATAGGGTAGTTGTCTCCGTAAAGACAGCGCTATATCTGATAGATAGGGTAGTTGTCTCCGTAAAGACAGCGCTATATCTGATAGATAGGGTAGTTGTCTCCGTAAAGACAGCGCTATATCTGATAGATAGGGTAGTTGTCTCCGTAAAGACAGCGCTATATCTGATAGATAGGGTAGTTGTCTCCGTAAAGACAGCGCTATATCTGATAGATAGGGTAGTTGTCTCCGTTAAGACAGCACTATATCTGATAGATAGGGTAGTTGTCTCCGTAAAGACAGCACTATATCTGATAGATAGGGTAGTTATCTCCTTAAAGACAGCACTATATCTGATAGGTAGGGTAGTTGTCTCCGTAAAGGCAGCGCTATATCTGATAGATAGGGTAGTTGTCTCCGTAAAGACAGAGCTATATCTTATATATATTGTAGTTGTCTCCGTAATGACAGCACTATATCTTATATATATTGTAGTTGTCTCCATAATGACAGCGCTATATCTGATAGATAGGGTAGATGTCTCCGTAAAGACAGAACTATATCTGATAGATAGGGTAGTTGTCTCCTTAAAGACAGCACTATATTTGATAGATAGGGTAGTTGTCTCCGTAAAGGCAGCGCTATATCTGATAAATAGGGTAGTTGTCTCCGTAAAGGCAGCGCTATATCTGATAGATAGGGTAGTTGTCTCCGTAAAGACAGCGCTATATCTGATAGATAGAGTAGTTGTCTCCGTAAAGACAGCGCTATATCTGATAGATAGGATAGTTGTCTCCGTAAAGACAGCGCTATATCTGATAAATAGGGTAGTTGACTCCGTAAAGACAGCGCTATATCTGATAGATAGGGTAGTTGTCTCCGTAAAGGCAGCGCTATATCTGATAGATAGGATAGTTGTCTCCGTAAAGGCAGCGCTATATCTGATAGGTAGGGTAGTTGTCTCCGTAAAGACAGCACTATATCTGATAGGTAGGGTAGTTATCTCCGAAAAGACAGTACTATATCTGATATGTAGGGTAGTTATCTCCGTAAAGACAGTACTATATCTGATATGTAGGGTAGTTATCTCCGTAAATACAGCTGATAGGTAGGGTAGTTATCTCGGTAAAGTCACAGCACTATATCTAATAGGTAGGGTAGTTGTCTCCGTAAAGACAGCACTATATCTGATAGATAGGGTAGTTATCTCCGTAAAGACAGTACTATATCTTATATGTAGGGTAGTTATCTCCGTAAAGACAGTGTTATATCTGATAGATAGGGTAGTTGTCTCCGTAAAGACAGTACTATATCTGATATGTAGGGTAGTTATCTCCGTAAAGACAGCACTATATCTGATAGGTAGGGTAGTTGTCTCCGTAAAGACAACGCTATATCTGATAGATAGGGTAGTTGTCTCCGTAAAGACAGCGCTTTATCTGTTAGATAGGGTAGTTGTCTCCGTAAAGACAGTGCTATATCTGTTAGATAGGGTAGTTATCTCCATAAAGACAATGCTATATTTGATAGATAGGGTAGTTGTCTCCATAAAGACAATGCTATATCTGATAGATAGGGTAGTTGTCTCCGTAAAGACAGCGCTATATCTGATAGATAGTGTAGTTGTCTCCGTAAAGACAGCGCTATATCTGATAGATAGGGTAGTTGTCTCCGTAAAGACAGCGCTATATGTGATAGATAGGGTAGTTGTCTCCGTAAAGACAGCGCTATATCTGATAGATAGGGTAGTTGTCTCCGTAAAGACAGCGCTATATCTGATAGATAGGGTAGTTGTCTCCGTAAAGACAGAACTATATCTGATAGATAGGGTAGTTGTCTCCGTAAAGACAGAACTATATCTGATAGATAGGGTAGTTGTCTCCTTAAAGACAGCACTATATTTGATAGATAGGGTAGTTGTCTCCGTAAAGGCAGCGCTATATCTGATAAATAGGGTAGTTGTCTCCGTAAAGGCAGCGCTATATCTGATAGATAGGGTAGTTGTCTCCGTAAAGACAGCGCTATATCTGATAGATAGGGTAGTTGTCTCCGTAAAGACAGCGCTATATCTGATAGATATGATAGTTGTCTCCGTAAAGACAGCGCTATATCTGATAAATAGGGTAGTTGATTCCGTAAAGACAGCGCTATATCTGATAGATAGGGTAGTTGTCTCCGTAAAGGCAGCGCTATATCTGATAGATAGGGTAGTTGTCTCCGTAAAGGCAGCGCTGTATCTGATGATAGGGTAGTTGTCTCCGTAAAGGCAGCGCTATATCTGATAGGTAGGGTAGTTGTCTCCGTAAAGACTGCACTATATCTGATGATAGGGTAGTTGTCTCCGTAAAGACAGCGCTATATCTGATAGATAGGGTAGTTGTCTCCGTAAAGACAGCGCTATATCTGATAGATAGGGTAGTTGTCTCCGTAAAGACAGCACTCTATCTGATGATAGGGTAGTTGTCTCCGTAAAGACAGCGCTATATCTGATAGATAGGGTAGTTGTCTCCGTAAAGACAGCGCTATATCTGATAGATAGGGTAGTTGTCTCCGTAAAGACAGCACTATATCTGATGATAGGGTAGTTGTCTCTGTAAAGACAGCGCTATATCAGATAGGTAGGGTAGTTGTCTCCGTAAAGACAGCGCTATATCTGATAGATAGGATAGTTGTCTCCGTGAAGACAGCGCTATATCTGATAGATATGATAGTTGTCTCCGTAAAGACAGCGCTATATCTGATAGATAGGGTAGTTATCTCCGTAAAGACAGCGCTATATCTGATAGATAGGGTAGTTATCTCCGTAAAGACAGTACTATATCTGATAGATAGGGTAGTTATCTCCGTAAAGACAGCGCTATATCTGATAGATAGGGTAGTTATCTCCGTAAAGACAGTACTATATCTGATAGATAGGGTAGTTATCTCCGTAAAGACAGCGCTATATCTGATAGATAGGGTAGTTATCTCCGTAAAGACAGCGCTATATCTGATAGATAGGGTAGTTATCTCCGTAAAGACAGTACTATATCTGATAGATAGGGTAGTTATCTCCGTAAAGACAGCGCTATATCTGATAGATAGGGTAGTTATCTCCGTAAAGACAGTACTATATCTGATAGATAGGGTAGTTATCTCCGTAAAGACAGTACTTTATCTGATAGATAGGGTAGTTATCTCCGTAAAGACAGTACTATATCTGATAGATAGGGTAGTTATCTCCGTAAAGACAGTACTATATCTGATAGATAGGGTAGTTATCCCCGTAAAGACAGTACTATATCTGATAGATAGGGTAGTTATCTCCGTAAAGACAGCGCTATATCTGATAGATAGGGTAGTTATCTCCGTAAAAACAGCGCTATATCTGATAGATAGGGTAGTTATCTCCGTAAAGACAGTACTATATCTGATAGATAGGGTAGTTATCTCCGTAAAGACAGTACTATATCTGATAGATAGGGTAGTTATCTCCGTAAAGACAGTACTATATCTGATAGATAGGGTAGTTGTCTCCGTAAAGACAGCGCTATATCTGATAGATAGGGTAGTTATCTCCGTAAAGACAGTACTATATCTGATAGATGGGGTAGTTATCTCCGTAAAGACAGCGCTATATCTGATAGATAGGGTAGTTATCTCCGTAAAGACAGCGCTATATCTGATAGATAGGGTAGTTATCTCCGTAAAGACAGCGCTATATCTGATAGATAGGGTAGTTATCTCCGTAAAAACAGTACTATATCCGATAGATAGGGTAGTTATCTCCGTAAAGACAGCGCTATATCTGATAAATAGGGTAGTTGTCTCTGTAAAGACAGTACTATATCTACTAGGTAGGTTAACTGTCTCATTAAAATAACTCTTTATCTGATAGGTAGGGTAGCTGCCTTCGTAAAGACAGCACTATATCAGATAGGTAGGGTAGCTGTCTTCGTAAAGACAGCACTATATCAGATAGGTAGAGTAGCTGCCTTCTTAAAGACAGCGCTATATCTGATAGATAGGGTAGTTGTCTCCGTAAAGACAGCACTATATCTGATAGGTAGGGTAGCTGTCTTCGTAAAGACAGCGCTATATCTGATAGATAGGGTAGTTGTCTCCGTAAAGACAGCACTATATCTGATAGGTAGAGTAGCTGCCTTCGTAAAGACAGCGCTATATCTGATAGATAGGGTAGTTGTCTCCGTAAAGACAGCACTATATCTGATAGGTAGAGTAGTTGTCTTCGTAAAGACAGCGCTATATCTGATAGATAGGGTAGTTGTCTCCCTAAAGACAGAGCTATATCTGATAGATCGGGTAGTTGTCTCCGTAAAGACAGCGCTATATCTGATAGATAGGGTAGTTATCTCCGTAAAGACAGCGCTATATCTGATATGTAGGGTAGTTGTCTCCGTAAAGACAGCGCTATACTGTATAACACTTTATTTTTGCGCATCAAAAAGTTCGCGATTTTATCATTTTAGACACTTTTAGACATTTCGCGTAAGTAAATGTTCGCGAGAAACCGATTCTAGGGGTGGTCGTAATATTAACACGTTCATAAAAATCACCAACTGACTAGAGATCACCGCTTAAGAAATATATACACGTCCTAAATATTGCCCGAGGGCAAGAGATCGTAGTCAATTATGTCAAGCAATACCTGTAAAATATACCTGTAATTGGCTTTGTATACACCTCTTATATCACACCTGCAACATGCAAAAAGGTGACCTATTGTTAAAGGTGTGAATAATTATAGTATTATCAGTTAAGCGATCAGGAGTTTGCTACAAGTATTAAAAACTGACAACTGATACGGTAGCTGTGACAATTACTTTATATAATTCAAATATGAATGAAAACATACCTGTCAATCGGCAGGAATATAAATATGGTGAAGGTAAAATAAATAAAATGTTATTTTCAGAATAACACACAGCATACAAAGCATGTCATGGTTGGTGAATAGTACGGTAGCTATTGACAGAACACCGTTTGGCTTGGTCAAAAACTTTCGCTGTCGAAAATGTTCGCGAATATAGGTCGTTCGCGAAAAACGCGAAATTTATCACCACGCGAACTTTACCTGTTATACAGTATCTGATAGATAGGGTAGTTGTCTCCGTAAAGACAGCACTATATCAGATAGGTAGGGTAGCTGTCTTCGTAAAGACAACGCTATATCTGATAGATAGGGTAGTTGTCTCCGTAAAGACAGCGCTATATCTGATAGATAGGGTAGTTGTCTCCGTAAAGACAGCGCTATATCTGATAGATAGGGTAGTTGTCTCCGTAAAGACAGCGCTATATCTGATAGATAGGGTAGTTGTCTCCGTAAAGACAGCGCTATATCTGATAGATAGGGTAGTTGTCTCCGTAAAGACAGCGCTATATCTGATAGATAGGGTAGTTGTCTCCGTAAAGACAGCGCTATATCTGATAGATAGGGTAGTTGTCTCCGTAAAGACAGCGCTATATCTGATAGGTAGGGTAGTTGTCTCCGTAAAGACAGCGCTATATCTGATAGATAGGGTAGTTGTCTCCGTAAAGACAGCACTATATCTGATAGATAGGGTAGTTGTCTCCGTAAAGACAGCGCTATATCTGATAGGTAGGGTAGTTGTCTCCGTAAAGACAGCACTATATCTGATAGATAGGGTAGTTATCTCCGTAAAGATAGCGCTATATCTGATAGATAGGGTAGTTGTCTCCGTAAAGACAGCACTATATCAGATAGGTAGGGTAGCTGTCTTCGTGAAGACAGCGCTATATCTGATAGATAGGGTAGTTGTCTCCGTAAAGACAGCGCTATATCTGATAGGTAGGGTAGCTGTCTTCGTAAAGACAGCGCTATATCTGATAGGTAGGGTAGCTGCCTTCGTAAAGACAGCACTATATCAGATAGGTAGGGTAGCTGTCTTCGTAAAGACAGCACTATATCTGATAGATAGGGTAATTATCTCCGTAAAGACAACACTATACCTGATAGATAGGGTAGTTATCTCCATAAAGACAGCTGATAGTTAGGGTAGTTGTCTCCGTAAAGTCACAGCACTATATCTGATAGATAGGGTAGTTGTATCCGTAAAGACAGCACTATATCTGATAGATAGGGTAGTTGTATCCGTAAAGACAACGCTATTGGTAGGGTAGTTGTATCCGTAAAGACAACGCTATATCTGATAGGTAGGGTAGTTGTATCCATAAAGACAACGCTATATCTGACAGGTAGGTAAGACACTGCCGTAAGACAGCACTTTATTTGATAAGTAGGGTAGATGTCATACAAGTACAGTGTCATGCAAATGGGGTTTGAGCAATAGGTCACTTGGTCAATCTACCCTACCCTAACTGTCACGATCTTCTTGGCGGGATGGTTTACTATTAAACAAAATGCTAGATAAGGCGGCCTTTTGCCACATTGTTTGTATTTAATTCATATTAACGATTTAATTTGAAGTATTAGAACGCACGGGAGTTGGATTCTCTATACATGGTAAATCTATGTGTGCCCCTACGGTAGCTGATGATAGGCTTTTGTTATCTCTCTCTCTGTAAAAAGGTTACAACACATTGTTGACGTGCTTAAAATATTGACGAATATGGCGATGTCAGTATGATCCCTCAAAATGTAGCATTATTGTATTTAATGAAAGTACAAAGGTTGGAACTTAAGCTAACTGAAGGTGGCAAACAGGTAGAGATTTCATAAATGAAGTTGGAAATTGCACTCACTTGTGCATAACTTTATTCAAGAACGTGGGTTCGAGCGAAAAAAAATGAAGTATTCACTAGTAAATTACGAAACACTTTTTGTGTACAATAAATTGTTCCTCCGTTGAGAGTCGCTTAAATCCAATTACTTGCAAACGTATAAACAATTGTGTGGTTCTGCCCCCAGCACTCCACGGTACTGAGTGCATCTATGGTCTAACTGATCACGAGATCACCAGACTAGAGCGTGGCCATCGCTTATGGATTAAATACATGCAAGGTTTGTCTCTGACCACTCGTTCTGATGTTGCACTCAGTCTTGCTGGTTGCCTTTCGCTCAAAGCAGACATTGACAAAAGAAAATTTCTTGAATTTAGACAGCTGTGTCGCTTATGCGGTAGCTTCTTCATTAAAGCAATGTATCTTAACAGATGTTGTCACATTTCCTCGTCCGTAATGCTAGTGGTCATTTTACCGACTTAGACAAATATTTCACACAATATGCAATATGTGCAGAGTTTCCTAGCAGGACACATTGGAAGAAAATAGTATCCTTTCATATATGGACTCGTGTTACCAGTGACTTGTTCTCCCGTATATGCCAGGCGGAATTTAATCGCTTTAGAAACCTACATTGTTCCTATGACATGTGTGATGTATGGTTATTGCTTTTAAAAGGCCTAAGTGTTAAACTTATTGTTTTGCTGTTACCAAGTTTTTATCGTATACAACATTCATGATTAACCGATGTAAATACTGTACTAATTTTTATGAGTTACGTCACTTGCTGACCACACAATTATAGATTGTCATGAAATGCGCGATCTCCGCATCACTTTGTATTGTAACGCAGGCCGGCGCTCCCCAACGGTCACCCATCCGTACACTGGCCACGGTAACCGTTGCTTAACCGCGCAAATCGGGAAGCCGCTGAAACCGCATCGCTAAAGAGTTAACCCAGCAGCGAGGCTGGTTTGAAGCGCTTATATTTTTACCCCTGCGGTCGTTACATTACTCCCCCCTCCGAGAAGTCTCGTCCCGAGACTTGGCCTGGGAAGTTCCGTGGGCACGCAACTCCAGTGCGGCAGTTGACTATCCCAACGCTGCCACCAATGTAACGCAGGCCGGCGCTCCCCAACGGTCACCCATCCGTACACCGGCCACGGCACCGTTGCTTAACCGCGCAAATCGGGAAGCCGCTGAAACCGCATCGCTAAAGTGTTAACCCAGCAGCGATGCTGGTTTGAATCGCTTATATTTCTACCCCTGCGGTCGTTACAGTAGGATAAACTCTATGCAACATTTGGTAGTGCTGTATTTAAGTACCTCTTAATTATGAGAACCCCAAATTCGGTTAATCTTTATCTGGGTTTTAGAGACCTGTTGTTGTTTTTTTGTTGTTGTTTTTTGCATCACTTCGTGGAGAAAAATATGAAGATCTCATGAGCATTGCCTTTCATTACATTTATTTATTATGGCAGCGTATACATTTGTAATTAACTATGTGTGTTGTTGTTGTTTTTCTCTTTTCTTCTACATGTATTGTACATGTATTGAGTAAAGTAAATCGTCTACTATATATATATATATATATATAACTATTTTCACCAAGTATTTTTGTTAAAATCATAAAATCGTATATAGGCGAATAAAATCCTGCGAAAAATACAATCTGACATTCGTTGTGCTTTTAATACAAACATTAACAAAACTCGTACAGTAAAATTAAAGTAACTTGCTATATTTAATAGTTAAACATTACCTTAACTTTCAAAACAATTTACAAAATATTTAAACCTTAGCATTGGAAGTCACACAACAAAACATAAATTCAGTGGCTATATGCTTAAAACTAATTAACACTGAACAGATCACACAGCACTTTAATTAATAAATCCTATAATTTTTTTATTCACATAGTTTTATAATTGATTTTGTGTGCTTAATTTATTAATTTTACGAAGATAAAGATTATCTTGTCAGTTTAGAAATGTTTGGCAACAGAAGAAAAATAAAAACAAATTGGTTACTTTGATACTGGCACCAAAAGGAATGTGTATGTACCATGTACTTATTTATTCATATTCCACATTCTCACCATATAATATCATTCTAATTCCAGGCACACTCATTCAGATGAACTTTATGCCGATGCTGTTCTCGATTAACACCAATGTTAAACCGAAGTTGGAAACAAAGGGTACACGTTTTGTTATTAACGGTTCCATACTTTTAATCCCAAAGGACACTTTAAATCCCAATGGACACTTTTAATCCCAATGGACACGAAATGGCTATAAATTTTGTCATTAATGGTTTAAATCTTTCAATCTCAAAAAAATAAGATGGGTAAAATGTTGTTAAAATGGGTAAAATCTGTTAAGCTGGGTTAACATGTATTGTAGGTTTTGTTAATGAGATACTGGCAATATCCCGTTCGGCAAGAGAGAGAGAGAGAGAGAGAGAGAGAGAGAGAGAGAGAGAGAGAGAGAGAGAGAGAGAGAGAGAGAGAGAGAGGGAGACGGGGAGGGAGGAGGGAGGGAGGGAGTTTGATTAAGATATAAGGTCTATCCTTCCATATCAGGCAAAAAAGACAAATAGACAAAGTGATAACAAATATATATCTTACTCACACTAAAAATTGATAAATTACTAACGCTTCATGTGCATATATTCTATGGTTAATACACAGAATGCTTAAGTAGTAAAATATCAATATAAATGTGCATTGATAAGACCAATTTGTATGCAAATACAAGTGAGCAGCGCTCCAGGAAAAAAAAACAACGTTCGGACGTTCGGAATAAGTTTATTGATTCTACAAAACAAATATGAGCTGATAGGATTGACGGAAAACATTGAAAAATTGTAAAGAATTAGTGTAAACGGTTTTAGCAATAAGATCCGAGTGTTCCAATCTAGAAAGTGTATTCATTATTATAACAAAACCAGGGGAAATTTAAGTTTGTAACATTTCTGTGCTTATTTCTATCATACATAAATAAAGGTTAACTTTTATTTTGCAAAAAGAAAATGATTTTTGAAAACGGTGGAAGCAATAATACCCGTGGGCCTTCTATAGAATATTCAGGACAAAATGTCGGCCCAATATATATACCCAACCATAATTTTAAGTAATACTTTACTGACACTATGTGTATATGGGTTCGTCCCATGGCACATTTAATATATCTCCGATACAGGCTACTAGACGATAACCAGGGGAGTTTATTATAAAATTATTGGCTGACGTGGGGGGTGGTAGGCGCGAGTGTCACCTGCTAGGGAAGGGGAAATCGTTGTCAAGGTAACAGCCAGCATGGCCCCAAGGTAAGACCTCCATCCCCCGGGACATGATTTACCAACAACCCACAGGTGTGAAGTAAAATGGTTCCACTCGTAGCTCTCATCCCTACCAGCTCCTGCCCCCACTATGCTCCTAACTTGGTATATAACTGTTAACACTAATTAATAAGCATACTGCCCTTATTAGACTTTACTTAGGTCTGTATAAATGTTCGTTTGATTGTTAACACAGTGTAGTGCATATACAATTTATTGCATTCTTTTTAGTCATTTTTGTCTTGCAAACAGCCTACATATTTGCCTTTCCATTGAACAATACGCCAGAGTATATCAATAATGATATATAAGCGACAAAAGAAAATGTTTGGTTAATTGATATATAAAAAGTGGCTGTTAAGTCCTTTTCTTGTATGTAATAAAAAGTCATGTGATCTAATTATAAATTCATTGAACTTTATTTTGACCAGACTGGTTCCCTGATATTACTCGCCTACTGGGTTGTACAGTATGCGAGCGGGAAACCAGTTGCTATATCACGTTATAGATAGTTTCCACATCAGTGAAGATCCTTTATCTTGGCAGCCATCTTTGATGGCAACATTAATGGATTTTCAGATGGATAGTATAGAAACGTATTTTTTTTCCTTGTTATTTCTTCATTTATGGTCTCAAAATTAAAAGCTATACACCATTGGAAAGCTCTTGAAATTCATATTTTTAAAATACACTTTTTTAAATTGATAAATGCATAAAGAATTAATACACAGAAATATATAAAATTATTGACCCATCCTTAAACAAAATAAACAGTGTATTTTCTTTACATTTTAAACTATCAAAATATAGTTTTGCTATTTAAAATACCTCATAAAAGATGTTAAATTTGATATAAAATTCAGAACAAAAGACTGAAAAATAAAAACGCAGTGGGGAGTCTAATATAGCACATATTTCTAGATTTCGGTCTGCATTAGCTTCTGCCTTCAAAGATGACTGCCTTAAACTGTCTTATCAGTGTCGATGACATCACATGGAAACTATCTATTGGCTGTCGTGAATAGCTTAAGGGAATTTCCCAAGTTGAACACAAGCACAGTAGATACAGGTATTAGTAGATACAGTTAAGAGTTCATACGCCGCTGAAATAATGAAAAAAACGACAATAACCTGGCTACACCACAATCTTAACTGGCAACATGTGTGACTGTTAAACAGTCGTCGTTTTTTGTTATATGATTTTAATTTAGTCAAAACAAATTTGTTGAAGTTTTCTTCGGAAAAGAATCTTACTTTGTTTACCAAACGTGCGAATGCTAAAAATATCCACCGAACGTTCGAACATTCGCTTACATCCTTATTAATTTATTTATTTATTTATTTGGGTTTTACGGCACACCGACACTTAACAGGTCATACGGCGCCGAATACAAAGTTAAATGTGAAAAGGCGTAAACACATCCCTATTAAATATTTATGTCTGTATTATTATTTCAGATAAAAGGACATTAAGTTTGTAAAGCAGTTCATAACTTGTTATACCGAAGCAGAACATACTAGGCGTACATTTGGTATTAATGTTTGGATGCTGTTATAATCAAGGTACCTTGTCGCTACATGTTTTAATAGTGCAAATCTGTTAAATGGTGCAGAACACAACGACTTAAACGACTTTTATTAGTATTTCAGGCATTTATTTTGTAGACTATTGGGCTAATTCGTCCCGTGTCTTTTCCGGCCCCTCGAGCGACATCACTTCCGGCCCAAGTGACTGGATTCTGACATCATACATGCGGTCCGGCTCCAGCTTCACATCTCACTTACTGGGGAAAAGGAATGACACTTTCTTCTGGTTCGAGCCTTTATTTGCCTACCATATACACTTTTGGTCCGATGACAAGGTGTGTTTCGATCAGTATGACAGAGGTAACTGCAGGTAACTGTAGTAAACTGAAAACTATTTAATATTTTAAGACTACATAGACTACAATCTGTGGTATGACAACATTTATGGTCGGCTAACCATCGTAAAATTATAATATCTATCTTATGCAAAAATGATTTAATATCACAAATCATTTGAAAAGAGATCATATATCATAATCTATGTCATATAGATTGTATGCAACCTGTCCTGACGTCGACCAATTATAGTTGTTAGTCCACTATACCAGCATATCGACCAATTCAAATTTTATAAATGAAAAGGAATTTCTGTTGCCCGCACATTGTCAAAGCATGATAAAGTGTTTGAAATTGTCATTTTCTTTGCCAAACCTAATAACTTAAGTTTGAATAAACCGGATGAATCAGTTTATATAACGAATGCTTACTTTTCACTCGCATATGTTTATATTTATATTTGTGGTTTATTCTTTTTTATTATCATAATTATTTTTAATGTTTTTATTTCAATGTCTTTAATTTAATCAATTTGCACTTTAACTAGATGACTCTTAACTTGTGATTTTGAAATGTTGTTTTAAAAGCACACGAAATATGAATAGACTGAGTGGCACTAAACATACGTATTTGACCTGATATTCCCATGCAAAAATAAATCCATACTGATGTGAACACGAACGATAAAAACATATTTCAGAAAGCCGAAAGTAAATGAGGCCACAACATACCTGGCTTTGACCGACGTCCAGAGAATACTAGACTGCAACCTAACAGGCCTTATTAAATTCAAGAATGCTTTTACTCGAACAAAGGAATCAGGTAGTTATAGAAGTATCTTCTGAAAGCAGGCGAGCCATAGTTAACGGCACGTTTTCTGTTGATTTCTAGCATATAGTATGTTCAATTTCACAGAACGACATAAAGAGGCCATGAGCCATATCCCGACACATAGCACATGGACCTTTCTTTGGCGTTAGATTATCCACAACTTTTCATTTGTAAATTATCCCGTCTTGTTATTTTGACAGTTTCTCATCATAAACAGGACCAGTGCTCACAAACATTTTTTACAAAATACCAACATGTTCATGACTAAATTATGCCAGCCATTCATCACCTGCTTTATAGTATCACTGATCGGAAAAAGCAATTTATGTGGACATCTTGATAGTTTAGTATCCGTCTATGAATCTGGTTAGGTTTGTAAATTTTCATACCCTAGAAAACTATCACCATGAACCTCATGGTGCTAGCATGTAGCGTGAGGGTCAGTGATTTATAATTACCAAATAACAAGCAGGACTAAAACGTGTCTGGTTTTCAAGAAGTACATATTTGTCTAAGTCAGACTTGAAGCTTATATAAACGGCCTAAAGTAAGAAAAGTCTTAACTGTGTTTTAACTATCTACTCCACACAGGGGACAATTGGAAAATCTACGAGCAATGCACAAGACAGCGACACAGCCCTGCAGAATGTCTCAAGATGATGGAGACAGTATGTCGGACAGCCATCCATAGAGGCATAAAACTTCTTCGGTTGACGTTGAACAATGTGGGAGGACTGTTGGAGTCAAACCCGAGACTAAAGATAGTCCATCTGTTCCGTGATCCTCGGGCGGTTTTGAACTCGAGAATAACTACCAACTGGTACGACTTCGGTGATGGCAAAATTGAAACTAATGTCAATCTCATCATTCGTGATGCAGACTTTCTTTGCAAGCGAATGTCACACGAAGCAAAAGCCGGAATAGCTTTGCGACAGAAATATCCTGACAGATTCGGGTTTGTCTTGTATGAAGACCTTTTGTCAGATTTGGCTGCTCGTAGCAAGTTATTGTTTGATTTTCTGGGCATTCAAATTGACGAGCCAAAGAAAGTAAAAATAGAAGCATTCGATGCCGAAAACCATTTGGTAAATAAGAAAAATGACGATTTTGTTGGCTGGTGGAGAGAGCAGTTGAAGTTTGAGCTTATTCGTAACATCGATATGGTGTGTAAAGGCATGTATGATTTACTGGGATATATTCCAATTGATAGTAAAGAGACGTTATTAAAATCATCGACTCCAGCATATAATTTAAACAAAGAATTTCTTCTTGATAGAATCGCCAGCGGCAAGTCCTACAATGTATCTTACTTTCCAGGCTAGTAAAAAAGCTTTGTCTACAGTAGTTGATTATTTCTGTACAATATACGCATTTAAATTCATGCATCCTTAATGTCCGTAAAACTTCCCGTGTCTTCTTTTGACGAAACTGTTGGCAAAGGATATGTATTTGTTATACATTCGTTGCTGCAGAAGATCAGAGAAGAAATAAACGACCGATCCTTGTGATGATTTGTATTCATGTAATAACTAATTAATTATTTTTAAATGAAACTGAACCAGAATTAATCTTTATTAAATTAAAATGTTTAACTTACAATGTAGACTACGGTAATGAATTAAACTGGAAGCAACCATCTTACAATAATTGGGCATACTGAAACGCTGTTTCATTGGACCTTTTGAAATGCCATAACTTACGTTTACAAATTTAGGGTAGAAATATTATAGTTTACTCTATAGTTTCTTAAGGTATATTTATTTCTATGGGTTCATTTGAAAGTGGTGTTTTTTATCTCTAGGGTCATTTAATGACGTTATTTTTCAGATAGGGAAAGTTAAGTAATGCAAGAGTTTTTGCAAACGTTTTAATATTCCTGGTGTGGAAATGAGAACGTGTGTGGGGATAAACTTGTACTGGAATGTAGTTTGTACCAGTGTGTCGATGGTGGTCTATGCTAGTGAATACACTGTTTATACTTATGGATGAATAGTATAACATATATTGGATATTTATTTTCATCATTAAATCAATGGACATAAATCATGTGGGACATTGTTAAGAAGACAAAAGCAAAGGTAAAAATTCAATCTGCTTCAAAGTCAGCGTGGTCCTAACTCAGAAAAAAGTCAAATGAGCATGACACGATCAGAAGGGAGTGGTGTCGACTGGTTATAATAAAAGAAACAGTTTTGCTTACATACAAATATATTACTGGACGCAAAGTATACCTTAGTGACACAAAGAAAACATATCAGGAGTTTTGAGGTAGGAGTAGTTACTTCGTAATATGAAAAAAAAAACAGTCCTCCAAATCGACTTCCGCCAAAATACTAATCCATTCGGCATTTATAAGTGTATCTGATGAGTGCATAATTGTATCCTTTAGCCACCCTTCCCTAGGGCTTTTGAACACTTCTTCCAGGCAAGCATTATTGTGGTCATCTACTCTAGCGATGATAGGTTGACTATCGACTCTAGAGGTTTTAACACGTTGTCTGTGACAAAATAAAAGTTATAAATTTGTGCACACTGGCATGTTGTCAATAAAACCATCTTGTCACAGCAGGTCTGGCGAAATGTCTTGACTCGTGTAAATAAATTATACCGTCATTGGCGTTTCTAATCCCAATAATATTATAAGGAATTCTGCACTGATATGAATTATTTTCTAAAATTGATCATTTGCATTACCATGTTTGAGATACAGGTATATAATTAAAATGTTTTAAATTTTGGAATTTCATTAGTAGTGAGATGCCGTGACATAAAATTCCTAATTTTCTTGTTTGGAAACACACACAAAAAGTTCTTTGGTCATCGCAAAGCATTTGTCCTTGTTAAAAGTGTTTTGTCGGTTCGAATCTCAATAAAAAAAATAATTTATTTTTAAAATATTTTATTCATGACAAGTATAACAACGCTGTTACTTTACAGCGTCTTTCCTTAGCATATTTTTGGGATTGGGATTAGCCGGCATTTTTGCCGATACTGCGCAGCGACATTTCTATCATTATAGCACAGGGGCACTTATGAGGTGCCCAGGGACTGAACCCGGCCGGTCCATTATACTAACACCGACGAGTCAGGTGTAATGCTGTCCCCTTAGCCCCGAGCGTTAGGAGGGAAGCCACTACTACCAACTTTAAAGTCTTTGGTAAGACCCGGCCGGGGTTCGAACCCACGACCTCCCGATCCGCAAGCCGACGCTCTACCAACTGAGCTATTGCGGCCGGTCGCATATTTTTGATGTAAGTATTCCATATTCTGGAAGTTACTAATAAATGTCTACGTATTTTTATATGACAAGTATCATAACTTTCAAACAAACACATTCTATATTAACTTAATGCAAATATTCATATTTATATCAACTTATACAAACTTAAACAAAACACGCCTTTATCCAGACAATTTACCTTCCTTACCTGTGTTTGAGAAATGACAATGAACCAGGAACGCTCAAGTCATCACGTGGGCACTATACAATGCAAAGGACATTATATTACACAATGCTTCAGCTTGTGGAAAATGTTCCAGATCGAGATAAAAAGATCGCTTGTTTGCTTGGTTCATATTATATTGACACAGGATCGACCCAGGACCTTATCTTACCATCGTTCAACCGTAAGAAAAGGGGGCAATACTCCTATCATTTAACGGCTTCGGTATACATGTATGCAAACCGCTCTACACTAGCCGGTTAAAATGAGTGTGGTATAATATAGTATTCCTAATTATATTTTATTGTGATCACCACCTACTTCAGCCGATAAAACATACAAAAAAAAATGTCAAAGTTCACAGTCAGTACCCCAATACTTTCCTATTTATGATAATTTACTAATTTCCTGTATATAGTATTTAATTAACTGTTTCTAGTGGAGAAGGAAAATCATAAAAAGTTTCACACAAAAACAAGGCGTTGGGTATTTATAAAGATGAAATGAATGAGTTTCTGTGAGTCTATACCCAAAGAAATGCAAAGTTATTGCCAGTTGTATCATGAATTTGTTTTGATGTCCGCAAAAGCTTTAATTCATTTTTTATAAAATTGTATGGGCAATAAAAAGAGTTTGTATATTAGAGTGTGTTTAATGAAGAAATTAGCTAGACAAGGTGAGGCGTCTAGCATTCTCACTTCATACATTCATCAAAAATATATGTAATTACATTTACATGTTTAATGTGTACTTAAGGCAACGTTATCTTTTGAAGTGCAGCCTATTCACATATAATTTAGTTATGAGATGTAATATTTAGCATAAAATAATAAGCAACAACAAATTAGACCACAAGTGGGATGGGATGGGATTTGCCGGCACTTTTGCCGATACTGCGCAGCGCCATTTCTATCATTATAGCACAGGGAGGGGCGAGGCGGGGTTTATGAGGTGCCCAGGGACTGAACCCGGCCGGTCCATTATACTGACATCGACGAGTCAGGCGTAATGCTGTCCCCTTAACCCCGAGTGTTAGAAGGGAAGCCACTATTACCAACTTTAAAGTCTTTGGTTTGACCGGGTTTATGCCACGATCTCCGGATCTGCAAGCCGACGCTTTACCACCTGAGATATTGCGGCCGGTGGGTGGACCACATGTGACTTAGTCGCTTTAATATTGCAAAATAAAAGAAGCTCAACCCGAATTTAAATTGTTCGAAAATAAACACAAATAAATATTCCTTTTCTAATAGACGTATGATTGCTAAAAAAACTGAAAACGAAACTAAGACACAATAACGATATAAATTTCCAATACCTAATACTCATGCGGAGAAATGAATAATTGTTCAATTATTTTCATATGAAATATAACCCTTATGAAACTTATTGGCAAAACCATCAGGTCGAGTATTTATACCAATAACAGCTGGAGAACCATAAATTACTGTTTCCTGGATAAAAGCCTAATGCCAGTTGTCAAACTTAATGAGATCGTGTTAACTAAAACCCCTAACAATTAATTAGGATGAAAATGCAGCTTGTTTTAAGAATAATTGAGAGCGCTTCACCTTCATCTGCCCGCATTAGATATTTGGAAGCCTATAAAAGAAAAATCTTCGGACAAGGAAAAAATATATAATATTGGAAGATTGAGTTGCATACATGTATTCTAATTAAAGAATTACAGATTTATAACAAAATCAACAGCAAACTATAAACAAATCGAATGTATTTGATTATTTGAGAAACTTCATTAGCCTTATGTTTAATAAAAAATACTGCAGTTGAAAACTTCCTTATTGCTAAATCTGATTTTAGGGAAAATGCCTGTCAACAGGTTTTCAATTATTACCTAATGTATGATTACATATACACATTGGAATAGAACCAGATTTCCGTTAATGACATTTTATTTAAATATAAAATAGTTTGTGTTATTATTAATGTGGTAAAAGATCCATTTATCGGTGGAAACCCTTAAAAACGGGCTGGAAAGAACCACTGAAGCAGCGCAAGTCAGTTAAAATACCCCAGATAACGGCCTGGGAAGAACCAACGGCGCACGGCAAGTCGGTATGAAGACCCAAAGTATGTATGGCCTTGGAAGGACCACCGATGCAACGCAAGTCAGCTGGAATATCCCATAGAACAGCCCGGAGGGAAGCAACGATGCAACGAAAGACAGCTGGAATATCCCATAGAACAGCCCGGAGGGAAGCAACGATGCAACGAAAGACAGCTGGAATATCACATAGAACAGCCCGGAGGGAAGCAACTATGCAACGAAAGACAGCTGGAATATCACATAGAACAGTCCGGAGGGAAGCAACGATGCAACGAAAGACAGCTGGAATACCCAATAGAACAGCCTGGAGGGAAGCACCGATGCAACGAAAGACAGCTGGAATATCCCATAGAACAGCCCGGAAGGAAACAACGATGCAACGCAAGTCAGCTGGAATACCCCATAGAACAGCCTGGAGGGAAGCACCGATGCAACTCAAGTCAGCTGGAATACCCCATAGAACAGCCTGGAGGGAAGCACCGATGCAACGGAAAACAGCTGGAATACCCCAAAGAACGGCATTGGGAGAACCACCAAAGCATTTTTGACACTTTCCTGCCTCACAATTGTAATTTATTGTCAGTTTTAGTTTAATTAAAAAATCATAAGTAAGTCTATAAAATATAAACAAAAAACATTCATCCCATAAATGGTTCAACACAAATTGTTTCCGTATGTGTTAGCTTTGGTTAACAGAGACAGATCTCTGCTTTTCAAGAGTGGGGTAAATCTTCTTCAAATGGTACGTACGTTGAATGAGTATTTACACACACTTTAATATGTATAAACTACGGTAACTCACTCGTTACATATAAGATTAAATAAAAAAGGACGATTTTGAATGCGCATCTTCTAGTATTCATTTGCTACTTCATCCGAGAACATTTTGATTTCTTGAAATTTGTGGTCTTTTTGTTATTACAATTTCTAAATATTTAACGTAAATGTACATGGAGACTATGTACACCCTTACTTAGGCAAGTAAATAGGAATGCTCTTCGATACGTCATTCTATGTTCGCACTGCATCTTAACAAATTGTGATTATCTATCAGCAACAAAACAGTCCGTAGCAAGAATAATCGTGTTCTGAACGATCCAATGAGTATGCAGGGTAAAATCTGACTTTGGATGCAATGTTTCTGCAATATTCGCAATATACAAAAACTATTTCTGTACGGTCCGCCCAAATTTTAAAACAGCATTTCGAGTGCACTCGCA
This sequence comes from Sinonovacula constricta, assembly GCA_007844125.1. Taxonomy (NCBI): domain Eukaryota; kingdom Metazoa; phylum Mollusca; class Bivalvia; order Cardiida; family Solecurtidae; genus Sinonovacula; species Sinonovacula constricta. The sequence goes on along the minus strand of CM017560.1, from coordinate 58,303,960 downwards.
TGCAGTAATGCTTTTATAGCATCTCTGGAGTGTTTGTGGTCAAGTGACTATGCTTTTGGACCCTGGATCGGAGGGTTGCAAACCTTTGCCCTGTCACGACAAGTTTTCCAAAGGATCATTTTAAAGATACGGATGATCAAATCACGTGCATAAGTGAACGCGTTTATAATATCGTTAAATATGCTTGAGGTGTTCTTCGTCAAGAGGTTGAGGTAATGGACTCGAGATCGGATCGTTCCTAATTCAAATCCTAGACCAGTTATGACAAGTTTTCAATCATGGATGATCCTTAAAGAAACGTGCAACACACAGAGAAAGCATTTATGACGTGGGTGAAGTGTTTTGTCATTTTGATTTTGTGTAGTTTTTCGATCCTATATTGATTGACATACAAAGTTTGACAGCAAGTTATATTTTTCATGTCAGATTAATGTTTTGTTATAAACCACAGTAGCTATTTTGCCCTATAGCAGATAGCAAACCAAGACTGTCTGTTTTTCAATCTTTTTAAAATTATGGCTTTATAACATTAATTCCATCCGGTTCGTTTTCATCCATTTCGCATTAAATGTGTAAAGTAGGTTTAATGTAGGAAATAATAAACATTGTTTTTTGTATGCATTACCTACGATAAAAAATGCTAACATTTTTGACAACTTTGAAAATAAAAATTAAAATACCGAGAAAGACAAAAAATGCCATGTTCCAGAAAGATATTACCTGCTTTTTCTGTACACTAAGTTTGATAGTAAATTGTAATGATGTGGGCAACGTTTTTCTCTAACATGTAATATCTTGGACAATCTATCTATGGCGTCCGTTTTGCTTTTGTTTTGTTTTATCTCATTCTATGGTCTCGGGAATTAATTTTTTTTCTGGAAATTCATAGTATACTGAAAACTTTTTAAAATACATAACTTTTCAAATATGTCTTTGTTATTTCCTCCCATATTGTTTTAACCTGTTTTTCTGTATTTGAACGTACGCGTATATTTTATAAATGGTGTTTAAGTTAAATATTTTAATTTGCTTTGATTCTTATTCATGATCACAACAATGATACTTGTGCAGTGTGGCGGTCGTAAAAAATATCTCCCAGTGCTTGTAATTTATGTTGTCATTTAATTCATCCTATAAGGATACGTGCATTGGACTTTGCTTCCTCAATTTCATCTTCAGATGAACTGGATGCTACAGCCATTCATTCTTCTCTGGTCCTGTTTTTTCTTGATTCAAAAAGTTAATTTCATTTATAACCAACCATTTTTGTTTAGTTTTTCTAATCGAAATTATACCCTTTTCTTTTCTAAACACTGTGGTCATTATTTTTCAATGACGTCACTACTTTCGTCATAACTTATTAAAGAAAACATCAGTGCTTGGACATTTTTGTATTGAAATAGATAAGTTTTCTTTTCATTGCTTGCATTTAAGAAACCCATCAGGAAGTGCAAGGTTAGAGCTTTGCAAAATCGGTTTAAGCATCCCAGTCGGCCAATATTTCCGACTGACCGTTCAAATCGGTAACTGTCGGGTTTGCTCTTTAAGAATCATAAAAAAATGTTCCTCCTTTTCACTTGGCTTGCACGTGAAATACCTTTGTCCTGTGCCTTTTCAGAGTTTGATATATGTTTCAATGTTCGATACAATTAGAACGTGGTAGGATCATTATTTGCCATGAGATTAGAGCGAAACTGTTGACAATATGTCGGAAAAAGACGAGCAATGAAAAAGACAGCGACACGTCCCCAGTAACATGTGTCATGATGGTAGAGACAAAATGTCGGACAGCCCGCCATAGTGGCACAAAACTTCTTATGCTGACGCTGAACAATATAGACGGACTGTTGGACTCAAACCCAAAACTAAAGATAATCTATCTGTAACCTGACCCTAGGGTGGTTTTGAACTCGAGAATAACAACTAAATACATAATCAATGCCATCACTCTAGATTCCGATTTTCTTTCAAGCGAATGTTACACGACGCCAACGGAGGTATAGCTTTGCGGCAGATACCCTAACAGATTTGGATTTGTCTTGCATGAGGACTACAAGTGGCAAGTTATTGTTTGATTTTCTGAGCATTCAAATTGACGAGAAAAAAGGTGAAAGCAGAAGTATTCGATTCAATAGTTCATGTCTACTAAGACATATGTTTGAAAGTGAGCCAGTGTCACAGCACCTTTCCATCAGAAATGCTGCATCATTATTATTTGTTGACTCAATACTTGCATAGAATAAAGAAGTTATCAAGGAAAAATTTAAATACTGTTTAAAGATGATTATTCATGATAATCGTAAATAATGACTTATTTTAAACTGTCATTATTGAAAGTCCCACGTTGCATTATCAATCCAGATTGTTAATGCCAGACTTTTTAACTTATCAGCTTTTTATCAAACATTTTTTAACGTAAATGATATCAAATCGGTTTAATAATGATATGTCTGTATATCATTATTGTCTTTAATTACTGTCTCCATTCGTGAGCAAAACTTCTTGAATACGAATATTTATGGAATGTCCACGTAGACGTATGTCTCTTTCAGAACAGGCAACCCCTGCCATCACGAAGAGAAATGCAGCTGAATTTCTCCGGAATATGATTGGAACGTGATTCATATTATTTTTATGTTTACAGTTCAAAAGTTTGGACGATAATTAAAAGAAAGATACTGTTATATTTCATTGCATTATAAACAATTGGGCAATTTTGTATTGATACCGATTTCCATTTGGTTTTTGTGAAAGTCAAATAGTGTTTGCTACTCAAGCGAGGTGTGGCCAAACCGGTTTGAACCGTCTTAATGATCCAGAGTTTTACTTTTAAACATTGCTGTACATTTCAGTGACAGCCCTTTCTAAATTTATTCAAAATTATTCTACGTTAAGTTGAACTCTGAATGAGATATGCATTCTCTTACAGATAGGTAGAATATTTTGACTCGGCAAGATTGCACAGTCAAAATAAGCATTAAATGAGCTTTTGCAACCGACTTAGGTCACTTTCATTGTCGTTGCGCATGCGCACAGCGTCTATATGTTATCGTTCCTAGAAAAGTACTATGGATGAGACCGTATTGCGATATAAACAACTTAATTGCTGCGCTCTTATGCGAAAAAGTTTTGGTCATTATTCATGTTTTTGAAAATGACAGGTATTTGGTTTCCAGTCTTTAGCTTTTGACGATGATAATTATATCTCATATAGGAGAAGAAATAAAAGGCCGATCCTTGTAATGACATATGTAACATTGGTTGGGGGTGGGGGTGAGTGAGGATCCAACACAGTTTTTTTACACTTTTCTCATTTATATATCACACCACATGTACACATGTACACATGTACGTCAAGGACTATGGGTCCTATGACTCTCTATCTCTCACTCTGTGATATTGCTGTAAGTAAGCAGTTAGGTTGACGACTGGCGGCGGACTGACCAGCGTGGTTCAAAATAGAATCACGTGGTATAAAAAAGGCGCGAAGACCAAATTAACAGACTGCACTAAATTAAAAGCGAAAGTAATTACACTAAATTAAAAAAATGCTAAAATACCACTCTGCTACACATATTTATGTATTTATTTAAAAAATCTGAACCAAAAAACATCTTTACTGAATTAAAATGATTAGCTTACAGTTTAGACTGCTGTTAATTTCAGCTGAAAACAGCAATCTCAACAATAATGTTTTATTATTTTATTAGAAATAATGTTAAGAACGGAGAGTTAATTATCCACTTATAGTATTTAAGAATAGGTCATGATAAACTGACAAAAAGACAAAAAAGTAACTAGTTCATTTTCAAATAGTCACCTTTTACCGGGAAAACGTGTTTTACATCATTCAAGAGCATTTACAAACGTTTTTTTTATTCCTAGGTTGTAAATTAGAACATGTGTTATCGGGGAAAATACTTGCAATGGGACGTAGTTTGAATCTGTTCTATCGGTGAAGACATATGCTAGTGAAAAGAGTGTAAGAAGTAATGGATAAAGAGTATAATATATTATCAATATTTACTTTTTATCATTAAATTGATGTAGATAAATCCAGTGGGAGATTGTTAAGAAGACAAAGCCTTTGGTGAAAAAATCCATCGGCTACAAAGTCAGCGTTGTCCTAACTCAGGAAATAAATCAGAAATAATCTATTTAGCGCATGATAACGACCAGAAGGGAATGGTGTGGAATGGTTATAAGAAAAGAAACAGCTTTGTCTAGATGCAAAGAAAATGTAGACACAAAGATCACGGTAGCAGTTAATTCTTAGTGTAAAAACATCCCTCATAATCCATTCTTGCCAACATTCTCAATCATTCGTCATATTTAAGATGATCTGCATATTTGCATTCTTTAACCTTCTTTACATACGGCTTTTGAACACTTCTTCCAAGCAAGCATTCTTGTTGTCTTCCTACTCTGGCTTTGAAAGTTTGACGATCAATTCTAGATGTTTTAATGTGACAGATGTTATCTGTGACGATGACAAAAGAGAAGTTATAAATCTGTGCACACTGACATGCTGTCAATAAAACCTTGTTGTCACACCAGGTGTGGCAAAAAGTTGTTTCCTCATGTAAATCATTTGTTGTGTGAAAGATAATAAAAAACGAACTGTCGGAACTCTTTTAATATTCACCCGTCTTGTTCCTTGCAACTCTCGGTCGATTGTCACAGTGTACTGACCCTTTTCGCATACGCGCTTTATGCTATCGTTCCTGAAAGAGTGCTATAGATGGCACCATGTTGCGCTTAAACAATTTTATTGCGATGCTTTCATGCATTTAAATTTCATCATTGGTCATTATTTATGTTTTTGATGAATATCAGATTCAGATATTTTATTTAAAACGTACACATCCTCATCTTGGACTTGAAATTGTTTAAGTACCGTGTGTATCTGTTTGATTCGTTTAAATAGCAAGTCAAAATAAAATTATGTTATGCTCTGTGGTTTTTAGTTAAAGCTCTTCCCTCGCGTTCGAACACAATTCGATGCTGCTAGATCTTGTTCTTGCATTGTTTGTCATTTAACCGTTTCCTATTCATCAACTATTTGACGTAATTTCTTGTGGGAATAAAACTACCTGTTATCAGTTGTTGTTTTTTTAATTTATGTTTAGTATATCGTTTTATATAGGTAATGGATTGCCGACCTCTTTTACAGTCAAGATTGCCTGCATCTTGTTACGCTATTCACTTATAAAATCAAGGAAGCATCTCTTTTGCTAAGTAAGCAAACAATTAGTTTCTCTTACTGTGCTTTTAATAATTAATAACTTATTGTCGTATGCTTTGTTTATTTACAACCATTAAATATAAAATTCGTATTTAGCATTCCGTTTTCTTTATTTACTTTTTCTGCAGATATATATGCCTTTTTATTACATTTGATGTGTAATACAAATTCATGCAGCGAATTCTTAAGACTTTAAACTCAAACATAAACTGGGGAATCAATTTAAGTTCTTAACGCTGCATTCTCTTGTTAGTTAGTCGATAGTTTTGCTGTGATGAGAAGCCGGTTGGACTAGCTATATTAAAGAGCGATGGTTGACTGCCGATATTAAAGCATACTTTATTTAATTAGTAGACAGAACTAGAATGATTCCCATGCAAACAACTTCATCGGTAATGGACCTTGAAACATAACAAGTCATTTAGACTGGTGTAAATGAATAGATAAACAAGACGACATACATTTTGTGTATTACTGTTAAGCTTTGCATAGAATATATACTTTGATAGGTTAATTGTACTCGCAAATTATGAAAACCCGAGTAACAATTGTAACTGTTTTTCCTGGGAGTGTTCACGTACCTTCTTTTCTCTTCTTCTATACCGTGTGCTGAGTCTTAATCTAGTATGTGCCTTTTCTCCATTTAGTTCTGTAACGAAGCCTTAATTTGTTTCGAATTTGAATGTGTGCTAAAAATATTTTTCAAAGCGACTTGAATATTTTTACTGTTTGCTAGCCATTGTTGATAATCCGCTCGTACATATCTAGTATACATTATTTATTCGTTATAACATTGATAAACATGTTAATGGTTATGTTATTTATATAAAAGGCCGCAGTCTTGTAATGTACATTTTATATGATACGAACAAGTTCTCCTATTGTGATCTCAAGCATTTTAGTAAAAGATGATGGTTTTATTGCTTCTAATGTTAATAGCAGTATGAAAACACTTATGCAGAAAGGCATAAGCCATCCTGCATTTTATGGAAAATGTTTTATACAAGTTGAAGGAGATCAAGGGTCTCAGTAACTTTTCTGACCACTTTACAAAACTTATCAGAAAATGTATTGCAGACGGTTACAACCCGGGAATCCTTTGATGTACTGCATTGCTTGCGATTGACCCTTTTACAGTCAAGAACTTGCATTGCTTTTAAATTACACGATGACCGGACAGGTCGTTGAGACTATATGAAAACAGTGACTTAAAGCCATAATTGGACAGTCACTGTTGTATTTCCTGTCTCTTCAACTCTCCAGTCGTGCCATATAGTGGGACAACTTGAGCAGTCCCCATACCCTTTACGTGCGATTGCACAGTAGGTATAACATCGGGATTTTTGGTACCTTTATTACATATTATATGTCAACTGCGGATAAATCCTCGGCTTTTATGATATTTTTTTTAAAACGTATTAACTCTAAACAATACTACGTTTTATTTTGTTGATTTGGGTTGTTTTTTTAAGTTCTATGATTTCTTTCATATTTTTTACATTTCACTTTTGACACTTTTGGCATATGAATTCATGACATTGTATGACGTCATTATATTGTTCTTATAATATATCAGCGCTTGTACTGCTTTATTTTAATTGAAACTACTCTCTCATTTTGAATTTTTAGGTTGCCGAGGCTTTTATCTACTGTACATATTGTACATATGTTGTTAGTTAATTTTATTACTAGTCATTATGTATGTACATAAGTTCATTATATCTGTTTTAACTCCCGATGCAGGTGCTTACTATTAGTTGTTATAGATAGATATTTTTATTTACACTCTTTCTTTAATAGAAAAACCTTCAGCAAGTGCGAGGTTGGAGCGCTCCACAAACCAGGTTTAAACACCCCAGTTGGCCCTTTTGCCGACTGACCGTCCAAGGCGGTAACTGATGGTTTTTCTTTTTGTGTCTCGTCTCTTGTGTTTTTGTCACATTGTTTGCCTTGGTCTACAGGTACATAAAATTTAAATATTTGTGGACATTTTGATAGGACCTATTCTTATTTACCTATTAAAATAAAATCGGTTCTGTGTAATTAATAATTTCATCTAATATTTTATCTGTATGATGTGACTGCGATTGATCAGCTAAACATCTACGATACGCAAGTTTGCTTCCAAAGTAGCGTCATGTTTGCTATCTGTTTCAGTGCATACACTTCCACCTACTTCTGATGCAGCATCGTTTCGCAGCCTTCGTGTCTACCATCAAACCACTACATGGATGAAGCAAGATCAACTTGATCCACTAGAATTCGGATGAGAATTAAAAAACGAGATGTTGTTGCCAATTTAAGGCTCGTTACCACCCGCCCCAGAAAAGCTGTTGCATGCCATAAGATGTACATGCAAGACTAGTTGTGACTCGACACGATGTACCTGCAGAAAACACATTGTTCGTTTGCCTGTAGGGAATGCAAGGGTATTTCAAGTTCCAATTCTGTGGCGCCGGCAGACAAAGTGTGGGATGACTGTAAAGTGTAAATGTTATTAGTAAATATGAATTTAGCTGGTTTGAACGCTGCAAAGTAATATAGCATTGGATTGTTATACACATCTTTTTTCTCGTCAAATTATTGTATGCCGTAACTTGATTGAGTTGGAACAAATACTGTACAATCACTTGTATTTTACACGTGCTTTTTGTTAATATTCACAAATGACATGAATTGCGATTTAAATACTCGATAATACCATTTATAACAGCACCAGTATATATTAAAACTATAAGTAGATGCGAATTTACATATTTGCGAATATTGTGTAGGCATTTTATGTCGCTAAATTAACGCATCGCGAATAATTGGTGTTTACAGTAGTTGATTTATATTTCCATAGTTTCTATGTTTTGCTTCAGATTTACTATAATAAGGGTCATTATATTGATATATACAAATTTAAAGTAGAAGTCGTTTGCGAACGCATGTGTTTAGTTACCAATTACAAACATACTAAAGATTGCATTAGTTTTGACACAGATTCATAATTTTGTAGACGTTACGCACTTGTCAACGTAAACACTTAATTTTATACACTGGTTTATCGTAATTTTCATTAAATTGATATTGCATTTTGAATATGATGCTGCAAAACTGCATGTTTATGTGTGGCATTAGTACTCTTCTGTTGTATTTATACATTGTATTATTTGCTTAAATCATCTAAGTGAAAGTGATTGTGGATCTGAAATAATTGCAAATTATTGTCACATGATTGTTATTTGAATGAAAGTATGAGTATTGCCCATACATGTACTTATTTATGAGCCTGTATTGAGTATGTGCGTACAAAACTTCATGCGTTTTCTAAAAAATAATCAATGTACTAAGTCTTGAAACGGATGGAGATTATGTAAAGATAATTTCTTTCAGTGGGTACATATTAACATAAAGTGTCATAATCATACAATATTTTGTTTATTTTAATTGTTTTAAAAGTCAGTGGAAAATGTTGCAAATTGAATTGTTATTTATACAATAATAAAGTGTTAATAATATTGTTAACAACAGCTAAGAAGTAGGTGGGGTAAATATACATGTATTTTACTTAATTTGTCGATATTGGTTATATTTAGCAGATAATTTTAAAGACAATCAATCAAAAACAAAGTATTATACCAATATATGTCAGCAATTAAACATTGGAACACTAACGATATGTATATTGTAATTTTACTAACTTGATAGTGTTATTCTAGGTTTACCATTTACGAAAAAACAGTGGTCTACTTGGGAGCAAAATTGAAGAAAAACTACACTTTTGAGCTTGCAACTTGTAATATAACAACAAGCACATATTGTAGTAATGAAAACCAATGAAAACATTTCTTTTGCAATTTTGTCTACCTTGGCCACTTTTGGGGCTACACTGATTGGACTACATGGCAACTCCGTTCCCCTGATGTGAATTTAGAACTCTGTAAAATAAAAAGTCGAACACAGACCCTCTGATTTTACGATCTGAATTTCTCGAACTCCGTAACAAGTTTTCTGATCACCTTCATATATATACTGATGGTTCAAAGATGGACACTTACGTTGGCTGTGCCTCCGTAATAGCCACTGCTTTAAACAAAGACTTCCTAACAACTCGTCAATCTTCACTGCTGAAATCCAGGCTATAAATCTAAGCCTTGATTACATTTCAGAACATTCCGGTGAAAAATATGTTATATTTGCAGACTCATTATCTGTATTGCAGAGCATAAATTCACTGAATTTTTCAAATCCACATGTTCGCACTGTTCTTGTCAATTCAAAATTTATATGACGCTAACGAAATCTCCTTCTGTTGGCTCCGTAGTCATGTAGGCATCCGAGGAAACGAGGATGCAGACAAGAGTGCAAAATCTGCCTCAGCCCTCACGGAGACAGATCTTTGCATCTCACACACTGATTTTAAATCACTTATTAACCGACATATTTCAACCAAGTGGCAAACATGTTTGGACAGTATTGTTTGTAACAAATTACACATAATAAAACCTAACGTCGGTGCCAATGTTTCTGCTTGCAGAGAAAGTCGGCGGGAAGACGTAGCTCTTACCCGCTGTCGCATTGGACATACTAGATTAACTCATTCATATCTTTTAAAAAGAGAAGTTCAGCCTGTATGTGTTCCTTGCCAGGAACCACTGACAGTCAACCATATTTTATTACAGTTAATCGACACAGACCATATTCGGTCGAAGTATTTTAATGTCAATAACATGTACGAACTGTTTAGGACAGTGTCGGATTCTAAACTTGTTTGCTTCTTGAACGAGATTGATATTCTTAATAACTTTTAAATTTTTAAACTGTTTATTTAGCAACCGTTATACATTTTTAGACCGTTCAAGTTATTAGCCTATTTTCAATTATAGTTCACAGTATTTTTACCCTATATTTTTTATAATTTTCTATATTTTACTAACATAGATTAGTTTTTACCTGATTATTCTCTATTCACATTAAACTTCTTTGTATTCGGCGCCGTATGACCTGTTAAGGTTACTGGATAGTGACAAATTTGTTAGTTGCAATCACTCTGAAAAGTTTAGTATAGTTTATATATGAGCTGTAGATTATAAAAAAAAAAAATCAGTGGGTTACCATTGAAATAATCATTTTATTGCCTCATGTGCATGGTTGATGTAAAAAGCAATGTTGCCATTTTTAGACATTAGCTTTATTATATCATATCAACTATATTTTTGTGAAAAAAGGTAAACAAGCCTATATGGCAGTTTCTAACATTCAGCATAAATCAATCTTTCATTTAAAACCAAACAAGGCTATCCCTGAAGTGATAATTACAAAAATATCTCATAATAAATTAAAATAAAATAATTAATTAAACTTAAAAAATATTGAAAAACTATCAGAAAATACTTAATTTAGATGCAGAGTTCTTTAAACTTCACATATAGATAGAACTTTTTATTCTGGTTAAAGTAAATACAAAAAAATGTATGTGTTACCATGCAAACTGAAGAGCTATGGCTTGTCAGATATTAAAAAAATAATATTTTTGATTAAAAATATGCATAAAATATAACCTATTTTTTATTTGAGATGCAGTAGTCTTTAAACTTTACACATAGATAGAAATCATTTCGTTGTACATATAAAAAACAAAAAAAGGTAGATTTTACCTTGTAAAATTTAAAAATTTGCGCTTATAATATGTAAAAAATACAATTTAAAAAATGTAAAATATCACTCATATTTTTCTTTTAATGCACCGGTCTGAACGCTTAACATATAGGTAGAACACATTTTGCTGAATAAATCAACAACAAAAAAGGTAGTTTTTTTTTGGTAAAAATCAGGCTGAAAGTTGGTCAAATATAAAATATATATATATATATTTTTTGCAACAAACTAAACACACAAACTGGCGTACGTTTTGGATTTAGTTGCAAAAGTCTCAATATAGTACATAGAAAATAACAATAATCATTATATGATAAAGTTCTTCCCAAAACAAGATTCATGCATATATACAAACAAGAAAAGTGGATACCCCCGTGTCCTATTGGACAGAGGGGAGGGGTGGGGTTAAGGACCAGACAGTCTGACAGACGGATCAGAGAATGATAATATTTCTTCATGCATATCTGCAAATAGTGTCTAACATTTGTCTTAAGTTTCATTAAAATCCTTTGAGTGGTGTAGGATAAGTTAACCTAAAAACGAATATGGAAAGTAAGAGGGGGGGGGGGGGGTCAGACAGACTGACAGACTGAAAATAACTATATTTCAGCATGCACATCTGCATATAGTAGCTTTGTTTGTAATGGCGCGCTCTGATTGGCTGATAATCCCATGCAGAAATTTAAGGTGCAGCACAACGCCGTGAATGCGGGATAGTTCAAATCTCAACAAATCTGCGCGATCGTCTGCGCAGACACTCCAAATTCGTCACTATCCAGTAACCTTAAGTGTCAGGGTGCCGTAAAACCCAAATAAATAAAAAAAAAAAAGATTCACTTTGGATTTGAGTTCTTCAAACTGTAAGTCTCGTCTGGGAGAGAATTCGATGAACTTGCAGACCTCGTGCACGGTATCGCGCAAGATTTTACAGTTGCGAGATGTATCGCCCACCGCAAAGTTTGACCGTAACAGTGGGTGTAGACAGCACGTGGTTCTTTCTGTGTGATGTTGGCTGCTACTACATTTTTGGTCCCTGACATGTTGCTAGCACCATCGTAGCACTGACCTCTGTAGTTTTGAAGCGAAATGTTCATTCTTTTCTGGGTATCTTCAACGGCAGATGTGAGAGTCTTGGCATCGATGGACGGAACCATGTACAAGCCTATAAAGTCTTCTGCCACATCTAAATTACCGTCCACAAGTCTGATAACCAGAACGACCTGTTCACAGTTGGACTTGTCTGTGGTTTCATCTACCATAATGGTGAAAAAGCCAATGGCTCTTACACATATGGCTCCCGTTTGTAAGATACTGAGTGCCATCACCTGCAAAATTTCGTTTTGCATTTCTGCCGAGGTGTATTTGTCGGACTTATATTATTGTATTTGCTCATCCATGCGAGAATCGACGGATTTGTTTCGCCGTGAAGTTTAAGCAGCTTGATGAAGTTGCTTTCACTTTCATCGTGGCAGCGAATGGCGAGTCCCTGGTGCTCTAGGTATTTTATACAGCGGAGTAAGGTCATGAGATTTGGTCTGTTGCGTTCTTTCTCTGCTGCGTGTTAGGCCAATAGCGACTCACCTATATATCGCGTCTGCTGAGGGAGGGTAACGTGGCGTTGCACAGCTTTGTGACTGTCGCATCCCGCATGTTTGCGTAATTTCTTGGTGGCGTCTTTCCAGTTGCTGAACTCGGTGCTGATGAAACCGACCTCGACCTTGCTGTTACCGCTCTTCCCGTATTTCATTGCGGCCTTGCACATGAAGCAGAACGCCAGATCGGTCGGCTGAAAACATATCTATATTGCTATTGCTTGTAATTGCTTTTGTCGATGTAGTGTTTATAAAAAGATAAATAATATTTTTATTTTAATTTGAGTGTTTGAATTTGCTACTTTCTAATAAATTCATACTATGAAAAAAAATAGTGACTATATATTTACAAAATATACAAAGATTCACATTTTAAATTAAATATCACAGTTTGAAAAAGTATTGGTTAAATATATACAACTATTATCGACACGTGAGGACGTCAAATCGGTCTGGACGGACGACGGAGTGATCCTGGTTCTACTGAGGAACGGCATTAAGGTCAAGGTCGACATTAACACGGACCTGTCAAAACCTCTATCGCGAGTGTAACTTTAGCAAGCAGCTATAAACAGCGACCATGTAATGGTGTAGGACTCTACTACAAAACATGTAGTTGGTATATTTTAGTTAGCATTACTTTAGTTATTAGAATCTACTTCTGGTAACAGCATTTGCACCAGTAACTTGATACTTTCACTATTTGAGTGTCAGATAATACATTGTTTGTTTAACAAGTTCCTGTAAGTAATAGTTAATGTAATAATCTGAATACAAGTTTTGTGAAAAGTTATAGCTATGAGCTGTAAAACTATTTGTGTATTTAATAAACATTATTTTTAGAAGTTCCTTTAAGTACTAGCTTATGTGTCTTTTTGCATACAAGTCATGTGAACAGCTATATAAACTGTAGATCTATTATGGTCCAACTTTAATTTTTTGTGGCGAAAATGTCAGATATTTAGCTTTAACTGAGTATGGATTTTTCCTAAGTATACAAATAACACTATTTGACATTGTGAGTGTATCGCAGATGGGCACTATGATACGTGCATAAAGCTGTTTGTAACGTAAAATCTCGATTTTTTTAAATTATTTTTTAAAGTACACTCTACATAAAATAATTTGTTTCGCACATAAAAGCAGATGTATATCCAACAGAACGATGCTAGGATTTACTAGGATTATGCTGATCTTTTTTGTAAATTGTTTTATAGGGGTTAAGTAAAACAATAGAGTTTTATGATGTCCATTAAAAGTATTTGCCAATCTTAAGCTCCATACATGTTGGAAATGCTTATAATAATGCTTTTACCAAAGCTGTTATGTCTATCATCTGTGTTTGTGACGGTAGTTAAGACAATACTGTATCTGAATTATTGTACAAAGGTTGAAGACTCATACTTAGTTTTTGTGTGTATTTTTGCACTTTTAGTAGATGTCAGAAAGCGTTAAAATTGCGTCTTTGAACGTGCAAGGTTTAGGGGATAGCCGAAAGAGAAAGGATGTATTTAGTTATATCCGCAACAAAAAATATAACATTTATTTTTTACAAGACACTCATTTCACTGATAGGGACTATAGTATTATACGGAACCAATGGGGTTATGAATGTTATTTAAGCAACTTTGGCAGTCAGTCAAGAGGGGTTGCTATTTTGATAAATAATAACTTTGATTTTAAATTTCAATCATTTGAAAAAGATGATTATGGGAACCTTATTATTGTACATTGCACTATATCAAACAAAAGAATATCTTTGGTTTGCATTTACGGTCCAAATAAGGATGAGCCTAATTTTTATAACAACCTGCGTAATAGATTGAAAATGCTTCAAAATGAATATATTATAGCTGGTGACTTTAACATTATCCTTAACCCTGAGATGGATTGCTTTAATTATGTAAACATAAACAACCCAAGAGCACGGTCTTGGGAGTTTATGCTTGATGTTATGAGGTTTTTTAACTTCGGTGACTCTATTCTTTCCTGGGTTAAACTGTTTTACACCAATATCCAATCCGCTGTTGTGGTTAATGGCCACCTGTCCGACTGGTTCCGCTTATACAGAGGCTGCCGGCAAGGGGACCCCTTATCTTCGTATATTTTTGTCCTGTGTGCAGAAATCTTAGCTTTGTTAATCAAAAATAATAAGAATATTAAAGGAATTAAAGTTGGTGATATTGAATACTTGGTAAGTCAGTACGCGGATGATACCTGTTTAATACTTGACGGCTCAGAACAGTCTTTTTTAAACACAATGAATGTCTTAAAATTCTATGCAGATGTTTCTGGTCTATGTATGAATGTAGATAAAACCAGAGCAGTATGGATAGGGTCTATGAAAAATAGTGGTCTAGTTATGTGCCCAGAGTTTAATGTCAAGTGGTATAATGGTCCATTTAAATTATTAGGTGTGACACTGTCGGTAAACTTAGAAACGGTTTGTGAACTCAATTTTGCACCAAAGATTAATGACATTAAAAGATTATTAACTATATGGTCCAAACGGCTACTATCACCTTTGGGCCGAATAACAGTTGTTAAGACACTGGCACTATCAAAATTAACCAGTCTTTTTCTTACGATACCAAATCCTAGTACAAATTTAATAAAAGACCTGCAAAAAATGTTTTTCAAATTCATCTGGAATGATGGACCAGATAAAATTAGTAGAGGTACTATAACACAAGATGTTTGCAATGGAGGTCTTAGAGCTGTCGATGTGAGAAAGTTTATACAGGCTCTTAAAGTTACATGGATCAGGAGACTTATGCAGTCCAATAGTAAATACTCATATCTTGTTAGTGAGATCTGCCCATTTCTCCATAACTGTAGCAAATATGGTGTGGAATATATTACACGTGAAAAGAAGAATGTAAAAAATGTTTTTTGGACAGATGTCTGGGATGGTTATTGCGCCTATGTTAATAGTATTCCTGTAAATAACTGGGAACAGATTTTAATGCAACCTGTGTGGCTTAACCCTTTGTTCAAAGTAGCAGGGAGGTCATTTGAATACAAACACTACCTAAGAAAGGGTATTTTATTTGTCAATGATTTCATAAATGATTTAGGAGTGTTTTTCACCTTTGCAGAATTTCAAAGAATTTTCGATGTTAATACAAACTTCCTACAATTTGAAGGTATAATACATTCAATTAAAAAGATTTTCACTCAATCTGGGCTAATTAACAAAGGCTACAAAATTCAAAACCCACTAATGCAGACATCACTAAATATCCTGACTAAAGACCGAAAAGGTAGCCGTTCTATATATGATGTTATGGTGATAACAAAACTTCAACCAAAATCCCAATTGAAGTGGCAAAACAATTTCCCTGAGGTCTATTTTAATTGGAAAACCCTGCACTCTCTACCTTTTAAAGTAACAAAGGACCCTATATTGAGGTGGTTACAATATAGAATTAATCACCGAATTCTTGGAACTAATATTCTACTAAAGAAAATGACAATACGAGATAACGAAAATTGCTCATTCTGTAATAATTCTCCGGAAACATTATGTCACTTGTTTTGGGACTGTAATATTGTTAAGCATTTTGTAATGGAAGTTCATCGATGGTTAATGAGCAGTATACCTAACTTAAATTTTGAGCTCTCCAAAAAGACCTTCCTCTTCGGCTGTCCGCAATTAACCATACCTTGTAACAACATCATTCTTTTGTTAAAATACTATATTTATAAGTGTAAAATGAAGGGAGTATTGCTGAATATAAATGCATTTCAGAACCATGTTAAATCATTGATTGTTACTGAAAAATTTGTCGCTATCCAGTCGGTTAAGCTAGATACATTTACGAAGGTATGGCGGGATTTTATACGCTTGAGTTAACTATTTTGATAAAAAAAAATCATATGCAACATTCCAGACACAGTACATGTTTAAGACACACATACTTTGCTCTGTCACAAGATACGTTCGTGACGATGTCCTTTTCTTTCTTTTTAAATACCCAGAAAATCGTACTTGTGTTTACTGATGTTGAAAATGTGTTTTTTCATGATTGTATACTTTTGATATCAATCGCCATTTTTCATAGCATTTTAACATGTCTATAATGTTACATGTTGATGTCTGTAAATGCAGTGTACATAAAAGATAAAAAAAAAAAAAAAAAAAAAAAAAAAAAAAAAATATATATATATATATATATATATATATATATATATATATATATATATATATATATATATATATATATATATATATATATATATATATATATATACATCTACATAATGGATCCACGGATGCACTTTGAACCATTGTACGTTGAATGGTCTCTGCTCGGTGTTCTTGATACCAAATGTTCGTTTTGTAAATTTGCTGGCTGACTTTGGTCCAGCCATTTTTACAGAAGATTGGAAAGTAAAGGAGGCGGGGAATGGGTTGTTGTTTTTTTTTCTAATTTTAACTACAATGTTTACTTCTTTTGTTTAGCTGAAGTATACTTGCCTTTTGATGTTAAATAATTAAGAACAAAGTCGCACTTTGTTTTTACTGTCAAAATTAATCGTGCCCCCATTTAATATAGAATAAAGCCAATTAAACATTTTCTGTTAACAGTTTCACTTAACACTTAAGTGATCCTTTAACCATAACAGCGCTAAATTGTCGTGCTTTCCCATCTTATACAACAAGGCAAGTAACGGTCCTTAAGTTGTTTAGACCACACTGTTGTTAAAGAACTCTGCAGCAATCAATAGCGACCTGCATGTCAATAAAATAGAGCCATAAAATCGACCGATGGTGGTAGTTTATGTTGCGCTGTACAATTCCAAACAAATGCAATTTTCTAAATCCTATATAAGTATTTACAACGTACATTAGACAATTCTGATTTTGAGATTTTTTATAAAGTCGTTGACCCGAAAATTCCATTCATGAATGTAATTAATAACCGTAAATTATTTCTTCAACAGGTACGAACGATAGATGTAGACAAAGTTAAAATTATTATCAGTTTAACAATATATCCTGTCCACTAGTTAACACTGGTCTAAAAAGCTCTTAAAGCATACTAAAAGGGTATTTTTCTGATGTAAATTTGTGGCCTCGGTTTTCCAAAGTGCGACAAAAGCTTTCAATCGCCTTTCTTGGTATTCGATCGATATTCATGAATTTAACTAATGCTAAACAAAAATAATTATTTCTAAATAATAATTGGGCTTAATATGTTACCTATTAAATGATAGTTTATTTAGTAAAACTGACTAAGAAATTATAAGAATTATAAGCAATGGCAACACACCACCACTTACCGTGGAGCCGTGGGGCCGAAGTTTTCGGGCCGGCATTTACACGTTGCCATTCACATCGCAAACTCAGTAGGTCCGCTTAACTGCGGAAAAAAGTTTCTACATGCTAGAAAATCTGCTCTGACTTTATTTTCAAATAAATTATATTTTTATTGAAACATGTGACGCACTTCTTCGCTATTGCGCTACTGCTTAGTACAAACTGAACAGGGACGAATTAATGTTTTTGAAGTTATCTCCCCTATTGCGCGTGCGCACTTCACTTAGCAACGGTCGTCACAATCCAAGATGGAGGACGAAAATGAAAAACAAGCTTCTCCTGAGGAAAAGACAGGTTATTTCTCTTTTCATATGTGAACTGATTTATTTTACTGTGCCAAAAAGTAAACCTTTATGTTATTTTTCCTAAATTAATATTGGTCTGACCATGATATTTGACGATGAAAACACCAAAGACACTACATTTATTTTGCTCTAACTCTTATTTTCAATTTTGCTGTGATTTCATAATATCAAGCCAGACCCCATATCAGTTCAGACCCCTTTAGTGAATATACTCCACCCTGAACTTTCTGCCTTGCATGGTCACTTGGTAGAACCCCTGATACCGGAGCAGAAGGTCTTCAGATCTGTTGGGAATATGCTCTCCTCAGAAGTGCCTGCCCAGGTAGCTGAGATTTTTTAACTCTTCTGACTCCAGAGCAGGAGGTTGGGGGTTAAAACCCCATCCTAGGTCAGTGTCTATTGCCTTATGAATTTAAACAATGGTGACAAGGATAATCCTCAGTGGCTTGGCCTATGTCTGAAAATGAAAAAAGCTAGAAAATGGTGGTTCAGTCCAATGGTTGGATTGGTCCAAAAGATCAAAGAGAGAAGGAGTTTTGTAGTCTCAGAACTGATACCAAAGTTTTTGTTTTATCAGTTTTTGTTTTCTTCTGACTCAATCAGATTTGTCTTCCAGTTTTGGACAAGGATAATCCTGGTGGAAACAAAAAGCATGAGTGAAAATATTTACCAATACCAGCTGTACGACCATTTTTCAAGTTTCTGTTAAGTAACCTGTCAGATTTCATTTTTGGATATATCATTTTTATGGAACGAACAAATCAATGTTTATGGCAAGACTGTAAACAATTGAGTGTAAGCTGTTGCTTTGTAACAAATATAAAGTTTCTCAACCATTGGATTTTAAAAAAGTTTGCAGCAGTGAAACATTATACAGGTTTGTTTTATTTTTGTGTTAAAAATAAATATGTTAAATTAATGAGAACAAAAATAAACAAGGTCACTTGACCGTAGCTTAGACATGTGACAGGTTATTTTAAGATAATCTCATGAGATTTTGGCAATGTGTCTCAAGTGACTAAAATAATTTCTGGTTGGGTAACTCAGTATGCTAACCACATAACAGTAACATAGGGTATAGAGTTATGAAAATCAGAAAGTTCTAGGAGTGTTATGTATATATTCTGTCCCAAGAGCTATTTGCTCAGGTAGCTCTGTTGGTAGAGCACCTGACTCCAGAACTTGAGTTTGTAATTTCAAAACTCAACCAGGTTAAAATAGTTATTTGCACCTTGCTTTGCAATATTTCAAACTGGATCTGGATCAGTTTAGCCAAGGGTCTATTGTTTGCATGCATTAGTGATTTGATATCTTAATTACACTTTTTTATCATTGGATAGACAAAAACCATTTTCTTTGAGATATAAATAGCATATTATATATAAAATGAACTGTATGAGCTACAAAAATTTACAAATAAACAAAAATAGTGTGTCCCAGTTTTCAACTTAGTTTATCGTGGAAATATCATGGCTCAGTATTGATCAACTATTGTTGACTTGTATAATACTGTTTCTTACCCTTAAGATAATTATAACCTTCACTGTATAAAAATCCCTTTGCCTATCTACATTATCTTTGGAAATATTCTTTATAAACACAAGAAGCCAGAATATGCAATATCAAATATTTTGATGAGCACACTGTTTGCAAATATAAAATGTGTTGATGTTTGCAAAAGTTACCATGTGCTGCCCTATGCATATTAAAACATTCTAAGTTAAAATATGCATTTACCAATTCACTTTTCATCTCAATCTTTGCAGAAATCCAACTAATCTGCCTTGTGTCAGTGGTTTAACCCAGGCATATGTTTGGAGTCTTCCTTCACCAATAATTAGCTAGAAGTTGCTGATATGACCATAATTGCAAAACAGCTAAATATCTTTACAGATTATAAAAAATGGTTAATTTTATGCACCTTCAAGAACAAGTTTTCTTATGGTTGAAAAAAAATGACATTTTAAATTCAGTTAAATGCATATTTGCTCTCCCTCCTTACCAAATACCAAAAAGTTTCTTTTCTTTGGGTAAACCTATAAAACAATTATACTTACAAAGCCTTACACCAACACCGCATCATTTTTTCTTTTATTATTTATGTTTTCATGATAGCTTTTAAATTACAAAGTTACTTGTCCGGCAAATAATTAAATAACTATTAATGAAAAAAACATTAAAATGTTGTGGTACTATGGGTATAGAAAAAAACACATAATCTTTGGGAATTTGCTAACTTTCATGTAACTGAGCAGGCTAATTGAATATGTTGTTTGTTGTTTTTTGTTTGCTTTTAATTTCTTTCATTGGCATGATCAGATGTTATTCATTTCAACAGGCGAACCAGAGGCAACGGAAGCTACTGAGCAAGTGAGTCAGCCACAGGAGGCTGGAGAAGCAACTGCTCAACAAGAAATACATGCTGGTCAGTAAAACAAATTAAAAACCTTTATTAAATCATGCTTATTGACTGCTTCTTTTTTAGCTGGGGTTCAATAACCATTTGTAGCCAGGGGTTGCTGATTTGTAAATCAAGGCAAATGGGTTTTCCTTTCCTTTCATCAATTATTTCTAGGAGTAAAATCAGCATCCTGACTGTTGGTAGTTTATTTATCAAAAGTAAAAATGTTGTTACTACCAAACATATCAGAAAGTGAAGTTATTAAAGAGACATAGTATAAAAAGGTACTGTAAAATTAAGACTTTTTGATGACACAAGCATGCCCTTTTATTCATTGACTCTCAGCCCCTAATGTTGTTGCTTGATCTGGCACTCCTTGCATATTAATCATCACAATAAGCTTGCCATATCATTAGATGCAAGATTCTTCTGAGGTTGATTGAAAGAGTGTGTCTGTCTATCCATGACATTGATTTAGCTCTAGCAGATAATATTTCCAACACCAAAAAATTATTATTCTTATGAAAGCTGGTCATTTTAACCTGGTCCAAACAGTACTAGGATCTTTTTCTATGATCTTTATATTCATCTAGAGTCATGGATCACCAGTATTGTCAGCAGACTGAGCAATATTGATGTAGCATCAGTATTTTTCAGTTGATCATTTATCACTACGCATTACAAAAATGTACGTTTGGTAGGGAATAGAGAAGCAAATACAAAATGAATAAAAGAATACTAACCTGTTTGTTTAAAATAAAAACTCAAGGGGAAGACCTGTCAAATCACACTACTGTTTATAGACCTATCCAGAATAGTCTTAAACATTTGTCTCCAATTAACTGATATTTATTATATCTCATAATATCTGTTAAAATGCATTAAGTAAAACATTTAAGCCATACTTCAAATAATAAAAGGTTTATCTATGGTATAATTTGTAATTTAATTTTACATTGTTAGATCTATATATAGTAATAATATGTATCTTCATTATATCATGAGCAAACAGAATCATTAACAGCCCTTCTTGTAATAGAATAGTATTGATAGCTATGTTGCTATGACTTGCATTGTATAATGCAATGCATAAACACACTTTCTATATTTAAATAGATGGAATTACAGAACCAACTCCAGAACAGTCAGGAGGGGAACAAGAAGATAAAAAGGATGAACAACCAGCTCAGGTAGAATCAAAACCAGTTGAAGGCAGTGAAGCAACTCAGGAAACAGGACAAGAGAAAAAGGAAGAATCTACAGAGGAGAAAAAGGAAGAATCTACAGAGGAGAAAAAGGAAGAATCTACAGAGGAGAAAAAGGAAGAATCCCAAGTTGTTGCTGAAGAAAAGAAGGAAGAAGGTGCAGAAGAAAAGAAAGATGATGAACAAAAAGCTGATGAAGTACCAAAGCCATCAGAAGTAGATCAAGCAAAGGAAGGCGAAGATAAAACAGATGGTGTTCCAAAGGAAGAAGATACTGATGCACCAAAGCAAGCAGATCAAGTTAAAGGTAATCTAACTGTAATTTTTATAGCTGGACTTTCTTTAAGTTTTCAAGGTCCAGTTGTAAGTGTTTAATATGATGCGTTGTTGGTGTGTTTTTCTGTTAGATTGTTATGGCCATGTTCATAATTATGTAGTAGAATGGAATTATTTTGTTTTTACTTTAGTGTACATGTGCATAATTTGTATTGTCAAAAAAAATGTTTTACATTTTCTACAAAATTCTTACAAATTGGTTTCCCAAACCAATGCTTGTATTATTATTTACTTCTCCAGTATCTAAAAGCAGTCTGATTAAAAAAGTATGAAGTATAGTGATATTATTCTTATTTATATAATAATTAAAATTCAATGTGCATTATAAATGGGTTATATTTTATTTCCTGTTTGTAGAAGAGGAAGATAGTAACACTAAGGAAGGAGAGGAGGAGAAAGAGGAGGAGCCCAAGATACCAGATGACTTCTACTATGAGTATGAGAAGCTTGCCTCACAGCCAGTGGTTACTGCAGAATCTGGCCTACCATCTGACCTTCTGACCTTACAGTATCCTTTTGTGTGTCATACAATATGATAAGGAGTAAAATTTAGGATTTCATTTTTAGGGAGAAATGTTAAAGAAAAGTTGATTAAGCTGATGATTATTAAGTATTAATTACTTTTTTATGTGTTATTTTACCTTATAATTTTAAAATATTAAATGAATAATCTGAAAGTTCTGGGTCAAATTCTTTTTTTGCACACGATTGTTCTGCTTAAATATGTGTCAAACTGGTCTTTGCTACCATTTGTTATACCACATAACCCATGTTAAAAAAAAAAAAAAAAAACATTAAAAAAGTATTTTTGTACATAGAATTATTTGTTGAACTTATTGGTTATAACTTATTGGTTACATCTTGCCACAGTCTACACAGTACATAGAATATAAATGTTCAAATATATTCTATTTTTACTTTTTGTCTGCAAGCTGTTTGACCTCACATTGACCTATTTAAAGTTGCTAATGCAAATTAATATCAAAGCAGCCCACATTGGTAGAAATTACCCATTGCATGATTATACTCGTATAAACTAGAAATGCAACAATTAAATAGACATATGCACAGTGTGTGTATACAAGGTACTACCATAAACTAGGTTTTTCTATGCACATGGCAACATTTGGATCTCCTTATTGATGACTGCCCCACAACTTTCTGCCACCTCTGTTTTACAGAGTATATGTGTAAATTGAACAGTTTTATTTGCATTTACCTTGAAAGCAATTTAACATTATTGGGTTATGAGACTTATAACAACCTTGTGTATGCATTGGTCAATTAAGCAAATGTATTTTTCACAGACAATTACTTGATTTTTGGTGATTACTAACACAACAAGTATAACAAGAACTGGCAAACTTAATTTTGGGACTTAAAAACATATTTGTGTTATATCTGAAATATTGTCAGAAAATGATTAATCAATTGGTATCTTAGTCCAAACATACAATTTTTTTTTAAAAATTAAACAGATCAAAAATGTTTGTTAATCAAAATTTTGGTCAATTTACTTCATGGTGACAAACACCCTTAACATTTTGAAACCTCATCAATGCCACATATTTTCTTTCTTTTTTTTTTCTTTTTTTTTCTTTTTTCTTTTTTTTTAAAATTTTCTAGTTGACAGTGCATTCAATCATTACCTCAGCATGTTCAATTATTACCTCATTATGTTCAATTATAACCTAAATGTGTTCATTTATTACCTCAGTATGTTCAGTATGTTCAGTTTTTATGTCATGTGTTCACTTATTACCTCAGTATTTTCAATTATTACATCATGTATTCAATTATTACCTTAACCCATATGCTAGACACTCCTTTGGTTATGACTGTACAAAGCGGGCCAATCTCCATCTTCTGGATGAAAAGACAGTTCTGTTTGCTGCCGGAAACCTTGCGCTAATCTTGGACCTTCAGACCAAGACGCAAACGTTTATTCGCTCAACTGGGGGTGGCGGTATTGGTGCCATTGCAGTAAGTTGTTATTGATTGTGTCATAAATTGTGTAAGAATAGCTATTAATCTATTGCAATTC
Organism: Sinonovacula constricta; assembly: GCA_007844125.1. Lineage (NCBI taxonomy): Eukaryota > Metazoa > Mollusca > Bivalvia > Cardiida > Solecurtidae > Sinonovacula > Sinonovacula constricta. Next base: position 58,279,866 of record CM017560.1, on the reverse strand, counting down.
CTTTTACAATAACCCATGCAAACTATTTGCTCTTTAATTATTGCTGACAACAACTTGAAATGGTAACTTGAAATACTACCATACTTTATTACTAAAGGATAGAAAGTAAATAATACAGATGAGATAGCTCCCATTGATGGCCTAATGAATTTAAACTATGCATGAACCACTTTTGTTGCTGCCTTTTTTGACAAATCATTTGCTGTTAGTGCTTTCCTTATAAAATAGTGTCAGCATTTCTTGAAATGAAATACTTGTTCCAAATTTTTGGTTTTCTTCAGGATTTTTGTTTTCCAATTCCAAGGAATTGCAATGAATTTCAGCCTGGGGTTAGGGTCTAGCTCTGTTTTTCCTAGATTTTTTTCAACATTAATTAGTTTTCAGGCTTCAACAGAGGGGAACTTCTCATTCTGTTTCATGCAATCTTGTGACTAGTCATGTCTGTCTTTTTTAAACTGGTATTTGTATTCAAGAAAATTGTGGGTTTTTTTAAGTATGTCTCTCATGTCATTTATCCGGTAAATTTTTGTTGTAGTAATATTTTACTGTAATTGTACATTTTAACATTTATCTCATGGTATAAAAAGTTGCTTTTTAAGCTCAGGCTGAGCTGTTATGTCCCAACTTTATGTGCCCTCAAAAATTGGAGTTGAGTCACTGTTGAGTTGAAAATCTATAAGGAAGTAGGAAGTTCATCCAGCTGAGCTTGTGTGAAAAAAATTGTTCCTCCTCAAGCATCCAGCTGGGCATAATTGCTTTATTGGGCATAATTGTGTTGCTGCTATGACAAGACTGAATATATAATCCTTGATGTTTAAGGTACATCCATCACGGAAATTCTTTGCTGTAGCAGAGAAAGGAAAAGGTCCTGACATCAATGTTTTTGAGTATCCAAGTCTGAAGTTGTACAGAGTGCTGCGTGGAGGAACAGAGAAATCCTATGCCTTTGTGGACTTCAAGTAAGTGTACGCTAAAAGTGACATTCAATAAATCAATATTGATACATGCATTTTACACTAAAAAAAATTATCAGGATGTGGTCAAAGTTGAATGTATGTACATATGCATAGAACCTATGCTCAGCATTTCTTATTCTTTTTTAAAGCCATCACTGTCGAGTCAACCAATATACTGTTTATGAGTGACATATGCACATGACATTTTCAAGCATGCATGTTTGAGAGCTATTCAAGGCTTTTAAGCTTTAAAAAGCTAAAAATAGTTTTAACACTTTTAATTCTCCTTACCTAAGGACAACACAAGGACAGCAAGTTTATATTTAAATGATCAGAGGTAATATTTTTTATAGTATAAAACAGTTTGGCCTCTTGCAACAATAGAAAATTTAAAAAATGATAAACTGAGACCAAATCTCAATAGACACAATTTTTAATTACTTTAAATGTATAAGTTTTATTCAGGTTAATTGAATTTACTCCAAACAATATCCCTATGCTGAAAAATAATATAAAGCTAGTTCTGATTTCTTTAAACATCACATCTTAAAGCTGCAAAATCAGTTCAGTTGTATTATTGCTTATTTTTTCCTAATAAAATTGCTTATGGCTAGAAAACTTACTTTAAGTAACCAGTCAAGCTGTTGTATATTTGAGTGTGTACCCAGTCTGTCTCTTCCATTACAGCCCTGACGGTACCCTGCTAGCCTCTCAGGGAGGGGACCCAGACTACATGCTGACAGTATGGGACTGGAAGCAAGAGAAGACTGTGCTGCGAAGCAAGGCGTTCTCTCAGGATGTGTTCCGAGCAACATTCTCCACTGAGCTTGAGGGTCAGTTAACCACCTCTGGTACAGTACATATCAGGTAGGCACTTGTCTAGTTATTTTGAGCCAATAATGTTTTTAAATTAAAAACTGCATGGCATAAAACTTGGACCTAACTAAGTTTTCTTAATTATTTCTTTATTAAAACTTTTAATTAGATTTTTTCTTTAAAAAAAAACACAGTGAAACTGCATGACTTGTTTGTTAATAAATAAACACATTTTCAATAATTGTTTGTAATCATACATGTATTGTTGAATGGATATATGCTGTATAACAGGGACATAGATTATGCTTAGACCTCTGCAATTTTAAATTAAAATTCAAATGATAAGCACTAAGTGTTACAATTTTAATACTAAAATTAATACAAATGATAATTGCAGTTTTGATGCTTTAAAAATTAAGATGATAGTTTGAAAAAAAAATTGGGATGATTGTCTGAAGATTTAAATACATTTTGTATGATTTTTATTATTATAAGCTTAAATCACTTAAACATGCACTGAACTTATTTGTAATTTTTCTTTATTCTAGATTCTGGAAGATGGCCGACACCTTTACTGGTCTGAAGCTTCAGGGAGAGTTGGGAAAGTTTGGTCGAACGGAAATCACTGACATTGAAGGCTACGTTGAACTGCCTGATGGTAAGGTGTTGTCAGGCTGTGAGTGGGGTAACATGCTGTTGTGGGATGGCGGACTAATCAAGGTGGAGATTCACAGGAAGAACAAGAAGGCCTGTCACCAGGGACCTATACAGCAGATACTGCTAGATGAAGGAGAGCTTATGTCAGTAGGCGTGGATGGATATATCAGGGTATGTGCACAAGATGCAAATCTAAAAAATTTGAAGTATTTACCCTTTTTCTAACTAGAGACTAGGTTCTTCCAGCATACTGCATACTTAATATAAGGTCTGTTTCTGGAAGTGAAAAGGTTAAAGTTATTCCTTTATTTTTCATTTAAATAAATTGACAGAAGGGTAAATAAATACCTACATCTGACATTGTTTCTTCATTATTCCTTGGTATATAGCTGAACATAGTCTCTTGTAGTCAAAAGGTTAAAGGGATTCCTTTATTTCTTATTCAGATATATTGATGGTAGTTGTTCGTATTGTCCCATTGAGACAATCTCAGAAACCAGCGATATAATCTGGTTAAGAACTATGGGATATATTGCTCCACTCAATCACATTTACAACCCTTTATATGGAAATCTTTAGTATGAAATAATTGCTCATTGCTAGAACAGACTGATACAAGTGATACATTTATAGAAATAATAACATAACCAAACATATGCTTTAACATAAGCCGGGAGGATTTTAATTAATTTTGTTTCCTTTAATTTTACCATGTTAAAATATTTCAATGCTTTACTTATGTTCTGAAATAATTCTAAGAAAAGACATATAGATGATGCAGTCTATATTAATACTTAGCCTGCTATTTGCTTGTTTATAAGGCTTTGGCAAAAATGTTTATGTTCCAGATCAGCCAGCTCCCTGTTGGGAGCTGTCTGATCAAGATCTACATTATTTGCTGGCTCAGTCTCTATTTATAAATATATCAACCCTGACATGTAACAGATATAATATTAAAGCAAAGAAACCCACAGAATTTAGCATGGATTTTTAACAAAAGGCAGCAAGCTAAGAATTAAGTGTTGTTTTTTATTCATGTTTAAGGTATGGGACTTTGAGGCTATTGACACAGCTGATGATCTTGATGAGTCTGGCAAGTTTGAGCTGGACCCCATGAATGAGTTGAAGGTGGGCAATGATGTCGAGCTACGCTCCATCGTCAAGTCTGTTGACCCTGAGAATGAACCCACCATCTGGTATGCGCAGGTATGTATATAATATTTTGCCTTCTTATTCTTTCCTGAAGGTTCACATTCTAAATTATAAACCATGCAGTTTATTACATAAGTTTTCATTGAATATTTTGGAATTTATATCTTACTTTTCATAATTCGATTGATAACCTTGTGAAAAATAAAAACTCTTTTATATAAAAAGTCATTGTTTGCTTCCGAAATGAGATTGGTTTTCTTAATAAAGAATAAACATTTTTAATTATCTTTCACATTTTTCAACTTTTTTAGACTTTTATATTACTACTCAAGTATTTTACTTTAAACTTGGTTTCACTTTATTTATGTTAAACTTTATCATATTTGGCTCTGGATGACCTATCCACCATAAATGTGCCGTAAAACACAAAACACAAATGCAAATAAAAAGTCATACTTCTCTTGTTGAAAAGGTGTTGTTCTCTTTTTCATGATGCTACTATGGTGAGTGATCTTTTATTTTAAGGTGAAGAATACTAAGATATTTGTTTTCATTGCTGAATGTTAGTTCTCCAATTTTTTCTGGATGTAAATGAATAATTTTATATGGTTTTATTTCTGGTGTTGTTTATAGCTACTCCTTCTCAAAGTGGAGCTATTCTTGTGATACTCTTGTAGGCATTTATGTTAACCTGTATGTAATTGTCCATTTATTTAAAAGCATCTAATGTTTTAACTTGGGATACTTGTTCATTATCTAAAGGGGAACCCATTTTAAAGGGTTAGGTAATCCTAAAGCTTATGTTGGTGTAGTTATGCCCCTTTCTTTCTTAGCATTTCATTATACTTTATATCATTGAGAAAGGTTGAGAGTGTTGTCTACAACCAGCTATTGCAAAATTTATTAATCATACATAGGTTAAGTACTCAGAAAGAGTATCACAACCAAACTGCATGTTTTCTTTTGTTTGAAATAGGTCAAGTAAATTTTAACTTACAATAATTTGATAAACCTGCTATTGCTAACAGATCTGACCCTTTGTTTAAATGATAAATAGCTTGATAACTTTTTAACTTTTAATTTTAATGTCCAGCGGTTATTTTTTTCTTCAATTAAAGGATGCCAATGGTGGAATCTGGCGACTAGACTTGTCATTCTCCCACACATCCACAGCTCCTGAGAAACTGTTTTCATTCCACGCTGGTGTCATCACAGGTTGTGACATCTCACCTGTGGCGGAGCTAGCAATCTCTACAGGAGTAGACCGTAAGTATAACATCCTTGCCAACCAATCCTGGAACAATCCTTACAAGCTTAGTTACAAACAAAACAACATAACATATGTAGTTATGGCTATAAAATCTCCATTTTTAAAGTTGTCCCATTGTAACTGAAACTTGCAAAGCTCACTTGACTGAAATGTTTTTGTAAACTTTCGGCAATAACCTGGTAAGATGAGCACTTGAATAAATGCATAACATGAATTGCTTTGTCATCCACACCATGTATATAGTAGAAATTAGGTGTGTAAAAATAAATATTTAAAAAGTATTTGGCAATATACTTCATTTCAGAAACTGTGCGTGTGTTTGACTATGTGCAGAAGAAGCAGCTTTGCGATACCAAGTTCACTTCTGGCGGATCAACCATTCTTTGGGCACCGCCAATTGTAAGTTCTATTTTACTTGTTTTCATAGTTGGACTGTGTTTTGTGTGTCTGTGGTTTTTTTTTATAAAATCACAGACTTAAGCATATATAGTGCTGTTGCCGTTGATAAAGCATGCCAACAACATGCCTTGAAACAACATCTATACTCCTGATGCATCATCTTTACATTGGCAAACCCAGTTTTGGAACAACAATGATTTTGCTAGATATTGCAGGTTTACCGTTTCATATTTAACCTAATAAGTCAGCAAGAAAAAAATGTAAATCCAAAACTAAATGCTCACACTACCATTGTAAAAAATAAGCTAAATAGAGATATTGTGATTTTTATATCTGTCTTTCAAACACAGATATGTGTCTTTCTATTTATAGGTTGACCCTAAGGGTGGTACAGTTTTTGTTGGTTTCAATGATGGTGTGGTTCGATCCTTGATGGTGAGCAAGTTGATGGAGCAATCGCGACGAAGGAAGAAGCACCATGAGTGTAGTTTGGAGCTTCTTCAGGCATTCAAACCCCACAGCAGTGCTGTCACATCCATAGCTGTTGACCCCAGGGGAGATATTCTAGCATCAGGGGTACATGAACATGATTTGTACTTATTCATAATACTAAAATCATTACCACTTTATTGATTTGCTTGTCTTGATTTTGTCACAATGAGAGGTGTTTTCTTCAAACTTTAAATATAGATACTTTTAGCTTATGATAAGCCATGATAATTGCTAAAACCATAGCTCCTGCAGACCCATGGCCGATGTTTAGAGTTGCTTTCTCATAACTCCTCAGCGCTTCCCACATGGTTTCAAATCTGATCAATTGAAGATCTTTCATATGGTGAGTTCTTCTAGCTGACCTGTGGGGCACCAATGCTTCTATCAAGACATACAACTGTTGTCTTATTCCACCACTAATTGGCTAAACATCTCCAATATGACCATTGGTGTGTTGGCAAGGTTAACAAAAACAAAACAAATAACTCCTGCCAAAGCATTTGCATGTTGGAAACACCATCAGGGTGAGTATCTGTTATGTTAATGTGGAGATTGGTGTGTTCAACATGATTGTCCACATTATAATTTGGCTACCATGCTGCAGATTAACAGAGCTGCAAAATAGAAATTGTAATTTGAATAAGAACAGGCTAAAAAAAAAAACAGTGCAAGAACAATAACATTTTTTTAATAACAATAGTCAGCTATAATGGAGATACCACATTTACCTTCTGTTTGTTTATTTAAAGTGTATTATTACAATTGTGTATTTCAGGGCAAGGATAGTACTGTGTTTTTCATGTCCCTTGGCACCACCTATAAACCTATTGGCTTCTTCAAGGTGCCAGCTCCAGTAACCCATGTACAGTGGTCACCTGACAGATTTGTAAGAATCATACATCTTCTTTTTTGTTTTCATGCATTTGTCTCATGTGTAAAGCTAACTTTTCAATATTTAAGGACAGAGAGACATTATTAATGTAATAATGCACATGACTTTAAAAACTAGAAATTATTTACATGATTTTTGCCTTAGTTAAGTTAAAGTAGTTGAAATGATTATAGTATTCCTTCCTAGCTAAATAAGGGTAGTTCTTCATTGCTTTTTTCTTTTCATTTTTATTACACATGTCTCCACATCCCTCTGGTGTTTAACATTTAATGCTTCGAATTGATGCATTCTGTTTAATCATTACAGATGACAAAACAGAGATTGTATAGTAAAGGTTATGTATACTGGAAAGTTTATGGGTGAATTATCTGTCACTCATCTGTCTTTCACTTCCATTGTATGACTGATTCCAGGACAAGACCTATCTTCTTGTGTTCTGTGAGGGGGCCATGGTTATTGAGTTAGAATGGCCTGAAGATAAATCATTTGACACAGCCCACACATTTGAGATCACAGGGCTCAAGACAAGGATATTTTACTTTGGAAGTATCAAGTCACATCTCAGGGTAAGTATCATTGTATATCAGTTTTAAACCATATATTAACAATTTAATATTTATAAGGTTTGTCTTAGGATTTACTTTGCAGAAGATTCTCTTATTTAAGGTCCTGGGGAGCCATTGCTGAGTTGTCAGCTTGTTACTTCTCAGCCCCTCAACCCATGAGTTTGAGGTCCCGTCAGGGTGTGAACTTTCATGTGGAGAGCCAAACCCTAATTCTAACCTTTGCCTTGGTGTTTTTAGACATATGACTGGGGTCTTCCTCCAACTCAATAATTAAGTAGATGTCCCCAGTAGGAGTTATTTTGTCTGTGCAATTTAACAATAGAAAAAAACGGGATTTAAGCTCCAGTTAGTGAAACTAAATAATAATGCATGTTTTTTCTTAACTTCAAATTTATTAAAATATATATTAAAATTCGATTCATCTGATTTTTTTATTAATTTTAAAAACTGCTTTTGATTGCTTCCATGCATTATTATTTTGTATAATTTACTATACAGTGTTTCAAAGTGTGTCAAAAGCTGATAGATACCTATTTTATCCCTTACTTCTGCAAATACCTATTAAGTGTGCATACTACATTCTCAGAATATATTTTGTGATTTTAGCATGAAGAAGAGTTGGCCAGAAAACAGAAGGAGGAAGAGGAGAGAAAGAAGAGAGAGGCTATTGAACGACAGAAGAGGATAGACAGAGGGTTAGAAACAGAGTCAGATCTGGGGCAGGAAGAAGAAGGTTAGTGCTGATTGAAAATTCAATTGGTTTTAGTGGAAGATAGTACAACGCTTACATCGATATACACTTATACTCTAACCAACAGACGCTAGTTTTAAAAGGCATGGTGTGTGGAGCATAATATGATGTTTAAGGCATTAACTATTTTCAAGTTTCATTCTATTTTGGTATGTTGTCTGCATCTTAGTAAGATAATTATTTTGCTAAAAATAGCAATGAAACAAATTAAATAATTAATGTTTGATTAAAACAAATGTTAACCTTTAACTAAGTACTATTCATTTTTGAGACTATGACATAAAAACAACTATTTATAGATCTGATAAAATAAGATGATAGAAAAAATATACATTTATTGTGTAATAATGTCATACTATCGAGTAAGTCTCCAGTGCATTCAAACATTGCCTTATACAGCTTTACGTTATGTTTCTGGTTCCAGAAGAGAAAGAGCCAGAACCAGAATGGCATCCTTACATCCCAGAGGAGCCAAGTCCTATCATGACAGGGTTCTACTCTGAGCAGGGACAGTTCTGGCTCTCTATGGTATGTGCAATTAATTAGTAAAACATCTGTATCATGTCTTAAGTCAGTGAATTATGTCGGAAAACATGAGTTATGTCTGAAATACCTATAAGTTAGTTATGTCTAAAACACCTGTAAAAAGGTTTAAATTGCTGTCTAACTCATCTTGCTTTCTTATTGTAACTGTTGATATAACATGATGAAAGCAGTTTTCCATGCACTTACTGTTAGAGGGTTTAACAGCATCTTTAAATATGTAATATTATATATCAACTAGACTTGAGCAGAAATTATTGGCCTTTAAAGAAAATTACAAATAACAGATTTTACTGGCAAAGGCTGATAATAAAAGGAAACTGGACAAAACATGGCTTTGTCTAAATGAAGGTTAATTCTTTTCTTGATGAAAACATTTATCTCATCAATATACAACCTACTACACTCTAATAGTGTTTCCAGCAAGTAAGTGGTTAAGTCTTTATTAACTCTGCTGTTCTTCTAGATGCACAAACTGTATATGTTTATTGTATGATAATAATATTGTCCTTATTCATGCCTTATTTTTAACGTTTCAGGGCGGTTTTGATGCTGGTTATCTGTATGAATGTAAGTTCTACACGGGCGCTGAGAAGGCTAAGCGCCAGGAGGGAGAGGAAAAGTTTGACAAACCTATCAAAGCTGTGAATGTTGTAGGCTCTGATGATGTACCCATTCGAACCATTAAATTCAGGTAGGTCATTGCATTTCAGTCATAATGAATAGTTTCTATACTTTCAGTTTTGTCTGTTTACAAAAATAGCCTTATATAATCAGTGCAAGAGTAAACACAATGACAAATAGGGGACCTATTAACACAATGGCAAATAGGGGACCTATTAACGCAATGACAAATAGGGGACCTATTAACACAATGGCAAATAGGGGACCTATTAACGCAATGACAAATAGGGGACCTATTAACACAATGACAAATAGGGGACCTATTAACGCAATGACAAATAGGGGACCTATTAACACAATGGCAAACAATTGACCTACTTTACACCAAATGACATGGCTGTTTGTGACTTGTTTGTGAGCACTTGATTTAAGAATAAATAGAAACCATACACATTAAAACAGTCTTTTTGGTTATTATTTTTTAAAATCTTATACAACACCTTGTAATCCTCATAATCCTCGTACTGTGAACACAAGGTGTTGTTTACCTTAGTTCTAGTGGCTCAATCCATATTAGTGTAGTCAGTAATGTATTTTGTAAGTTGGATCATAATCATGTATAAGATAATTCATCTTGTTTATCATACAGCTATAAGGCTTTGAATGATAAAATCAAGTAAAACCAATTAATATTAAAAAGACAATATTAACATATTAGTGGGGATTTTTTTTCTAAAATTGGTTTTAAATAATTGTTGCTTTTAATATCTTTGCTTCATTCTGCCATCAATCATCTGGTATTGTAAGGTTAAAATCTGATAAATTGATAGAAAACTCTAGTCGTTTCATTTTACTCTATTATAAATCCAAGATTGGTAAGTGATGTATCTCCTTTATTATACATGTCTGTTCCAATTGCAGTAAATCTGGACAACAGGCCTTGTTTGGGATGGAGAATGGCCAGATTCGTATCCAGACCCTGTTGGTGCCTCACGACATCTCAGAGATGGGACCCTTCTGGTGCCTCAGCATGCATGACTGTTTCTATGGACAAATCACTGCTCTGATGCAGAGCTATGATGGTTCTGTTATTGTCTCTGCTGGAGCCGATGGTAATTTCTTCCAGTTTGCCATGATGGGTCAGGATCAGCTGGATAAGAAAGTGGCAGAGAACAAAGCCAAGCTTCCCTCTGCCAAGAAACTGGATGAGTCAAACCTGCCAGATGATATTGAGGATCCTAATGCATACAGGTAACAACAGGGTGTTTTTAAATTTAATGAATAAATATTATTAATGTTAATAAAATGTTTTCTAAAACATAAATGAATCTCATTTAAATTGATCTTGTTTTCATGTAGTATTACATCTTAATTATTGGTCCTAAGATACCCCAATTTCTTCTTGACATTATGAAGCAGTGAATAAGATCTCAAAACAAATGTAACTAACAAAAACTAGTATTCCTAAGAGAATCTAATTCGCTGTAAAAATCACCATAACAACTTTTGTTAAATCACATTATACTTCATATTTGTCCTTTTTTGTAGCATACATTTCTTTATTATGAATTCTAAAATTTTGTTTTGAACTAAGTAACTATTCAAAACTTACAAATAACAATTTTCTCATAACTGTTTCCCAGTATTGAAGAAGCCAAACAGAAGGCAGAGCATGACAAGATGATGAAGGAAGCAGAGGAGAAGAAGAAGGAGGTGAGACGTCACATCGCCAAGATGAGACGCACCTTTAAACAGCTCCTGGAGCAGAATGACGCCCTACCACGACACCTACAGCTGCATAAAGATGTAAGTGATGATGAAGAATTTTGAATTAATTGTTAAGTCATAGTAGTGTATTTATAATCAGTATAAGAAAATACAATAAACCTTCATAAGTCTAGAGTCTGATGAATTTATTAAATATTTTGTGTGACTATCATAGGTCACATTAAAATGATGAACTCAAATAAATTTCACCTATGAATGTTTCTAAAGCAGTACAGTGTTACTGATGCATTTCATGAACTGATCTAGCAAAGCTTATTCCATGAAAACAATGGTCACTGATCTGGAATAAACTTGTCCGAAAGAATTGTTGTTCTTTTTGTCTTTGATTAGTGTGTGTTAATAGCGTTATACAGCTATTTCTTGCACTTAGTTGTTTTTTTTAATTTGTTGATTTGTCTAAGTCAAGATTTAGCTTCATACCCATAAATTACCATAAAAAACACTGTTGACATTCAACCATGGCAACAGGTAACCATGACAACTGGTAACCATGGTAACTGGCAACCTTGGCAACTAGCAATCATTACAACTGGTAACCATGGCAACTTGCAACCATGTCAACTGGCTTATGTTGCAGGAGTTTGAGATGGACAGAGAGATCAAACTTGAGCTCGAGAACCATAAAGTAGAGAAGATCAATCAGGTCAGGAAGGAACTTGCCTGGGAGTCAGAGAAACAGAGAATAGCTTTGGAGAAGTTGAGAAAAAGGTAAGCACATTAAAGATTTTTTTTCTTCCACTTAAGAAAGTCACTTTAGAAACAAATGTTGCCATAACACTCCCATTGGCATCAAAGTTGCTCATTCTTTTTTGTTAAGATCCATTTCTGGAAAACTGTCTTTGATATTCACTTTAAATCTGGAGCACATGTTTGCTATCAAAACCAGAATCCACGTCCTTAAACTTACTTTGGCATTTTTTTGTACAGAGAATTTTTTGTGTTGGTTATGATTTTTGTTAAAAGATGTATTTGACAGTTTGCCTATATAAAATAAATATATATTAATATCAAACCACAGTTTTTAAGAATTCGGGCTTAATTTTTTATAAACCCATACTTTAGTCTTAATAAATTCGATTTTGAACTCTAACTGAATTGTTATACAGAACTAAACACTCTGAATGTGTTTCCTTCCAACTGCTTGATAGCGGTCTCTGCTAAAAATAGATACCGACTTCAGAGTAGATTACCTAGATGACTTTATAACATGGGTTCAAAAGTAAGTGATGTGGTTTTCTAAGTTTAAAAATAGCTATCTCTGCAGCATGGCTCGGATAGATGTACCTGTTTGCAATGACTAGTGGCGATGTTTGCTTGACAGATCTAGGACATCAATGATCAGCATTTTGAGAGCCTTTTTATGTAACAATGATATATTGGTTATTTAAGAAAAGAAATTTTGGTCCAAACTGTCGGATATCACCTTTAAACTTACTATCAGTTTAGATTATGATATTCAGCATTGAAAAATGTAGCTGTCTACAGACATCACTTGTTTATGTTCATTTTAGCATGTACTTTTTTTTGCACTAATTAAATATTTACAGTTGGTATTCGTTGTCTTGACATCCAGACTAAAATGAAAAGTTCAACACAAAAAGTTTGATAGATAAGTTCTTACTTCACTGTCCTCTATTTTGTGTAGCTATAAGATTTACACTCATAATATTTACATTTTATAGAGGGTTAATATAAGACAAAGAAGAGATATTCAACATTTTATGTTTAATTTAATCAAACATCATCATTTCACACAAAAAATTAACAATATCCAACTTTTTATGTTTTATTTCATCAAACATCATCATTTCACACAAAAATATGAAGAATGCGCTTGATGATAAACTGTGTATAATACCAACAAGTAATTGTAACCAGAGCATATTAAAGCAGGATGATTGAGCAAACTTCTTGTGTAGTTGCCTATCCACTTAAAAAATTCACGCCTTGGCAAACCATGAGACAATTTGGAGTCATAAGTGGCTGACAACAGGTTTGAAATAGCAACTGGGGATTAGAAAATAGTTTGATACACTGAAAATGTTGACAGTTAAAAATGCTTAAGTTATATAGATAAAGAAGAATAAGAAGTTGGAACTTTGTAAAAAGATCATTATATTGAGAACGTCGAAACTACCGAAGTTGTGACAATGAGTACCAACTGTATATTACATAATTGTCAAACTCTTGAAATATGAAGTTTGCTTCAAGAGTTTAAATAAAGATAGATACAAAACTTTCATTGAATGTTGTCTTGAACAAGAACTGATTATTAGAATAATTCTATGTTAATCAATAAGACTATTTGAATGACTGATCAGTCATTTAGTTATATTTTATATCAAAAATTCTTGCCAGAACAATGGCTTGCCTTCATGCTTAGTACAGATCAATATACAAAAATATGTGGAGCTGTCTCATTCAGGCTTTTACATTAAGCAATGTATATATATTTTTATAATAAGAAAAAGAAAGACAATTTTTAATGAAACTTGTTTCAAAATTTGTTAGACTATAATAGGTTAATTTTTCTCTCGGTGTCTACCTACAGGTTCAAGGATGTAGTAGAGTGTGACCGTATTGTTGTCAAGGCATTTGGCTCTGGCCATGAAGTGTCAAGTTTCCGAGCTTCCAAACTATCAGATGACTTTTATGTGAGGAAGGCAGAGTTTGAACGAAGAAAAACACAGCTGAATAAAGATGACATGACCAGGGATCCTACAATAGATCTTATCTCTGGTAGAATGCTTTTCCTGCCTTATCTGTTTATTTTTGTCTGTCTCATCACTTTCATTTTAATTTTGCAAAGTAAGAGCATCCTTAATTGTTTTTCACAGAGTTAAATATTAGCTCTTGTGAAGTTGTAAATAGTCATAGAAATAATTCCCATGTTTTTCCCTTTATATATGCTCGTTCTAAGGGAAGTTTAAGTTTATACAATAAAAAAAGACTTTGACACCATTTTTTTAATCACATGGCTAGATGTAGAAATCTACAGTCCTATCATTTCATTTTTTACCACTTGTTTTATAAGCTTATCAGACTTTAGTCAGGGGTTCCCATGACCAAATAGTAAATTTCCAGGTTGACCCTCAAACTGTTCAGACTATTACTCTATGGTTTTGAGTCCAGTTCATGTAAAGGACGTACTGTGATAAAGTGTTCCAGCATATCTGCAGTGTGCTGGGGGTTCAATCCAGACATTTGTCTGGGGTTATCCTCCTCCAAAGTAGCTTGACATCCCTAAAATGACCAAATTTTGATGGTGTGATATATTGAAAGTCAAATCTTCTCTGTGTCCTCCTGTGTTGTTGGTGTCTCAACTTAATATTTAAGGTTAATATGAACATTTATAACACATTGAGAACCTGGAAAATTGTACGTTAAAATTCTTACATTTACAAAAAGTTTTCTTTCTCACTATCAGGCGGTACCAAGATGACTGAGAGTACTGGCCAGGCTGACATGCGTGATGACCAGTCAGGGACAAAGACTACCACCACCTTGAAGGGAAGTATGGGAGAAAGAATCACCAAGGCTCTACAGAAAGTGGAGGAAAAGAAACGCAAACGAGAGGAACGCAAGGCTCAGGTTAGTCATATTATCTCAAGCAAAAGACAACCACTGTCTAGATAAGGTTTGATATATAGTTAATTTATGCTTCATAATAGAACATAGAACCTGCAGGCTTCTATGATCATATAACATAAACTACGCTGTCAGTGCCTTGTCCACTGATCAAGAGAAAGTAATGTATGTATTTCTGCTTATATTAAATCAGTTTTCATGTAGGAAACAACATTTACCTCAATCAAAATAAATCATTCTCAATCCGAAAGGTGTTTCTAGCAAGATAAAGGTTTAAAAGACATTTGCTGTATGCCTCTGAGTGGAATTTTGGTTGTTTTTTTTAATGCTACATATAAGAGATATCTGTCTATATTCAGTGGGAGGAGCTGTATGCAACAAAGCCAGATGATGACTATGAGGACCCCGCTGACCTTGAGAACATCAGAGAGGCCAAAGCCAACATGGGCGACTACAAACTGAAGACTGCCAAAGACTATGTGGTACCTGACCATCTTAGGATGAATGTAGAGAAAGCAAGAGGCAGGCTGCTTGTTCTCAAAGATCTGGTGAGATTTTCTTTCCCAACCCTAACCCCACTTCATAGAAATGGGTACATATTGTTTTGCAGTCATTGGTTGGTCGAAAGAGCCCTTTGCTTCCAATTGATATTTTCTAGAAAATGCAGGCATCCAAAATCCTAAAGCTGGGTAGGGACACTAGTAGATGACACCTGTTCATTTGGGGTTAGTGTTGCAGTACAGACTTTAGATAAAAAATGCTTTAGAAAAACATAAAAAGTTTCTTAAAATATTATCATTTCATTTGTAATGAATAAGAATGACCAATTCAGTTGACACATCATCGAAAACTTCAATAACAATCCTGGTTAAAGCAGGTTTGAAAAAATGTATATATAATTTTATTTTTGAAGTTCATCTGTCTATGTACCTATAGTCAGCATTATCTATATTTACCTTCCATAGTCCCAGCGTGGTGTTGGACAGTCTAATGACATTTCTCTCTTTTTGGTGCATCTAGTCTTATCAGCTATCTTATATCGTCACTTCCAATATGACTTGATTCCATTACCTTTTTGGTCTTCTCGTTCATATTATGCCTGGCACTTTCAATGCTCTGACTGTGCTGAGCCATTGGCTCGTCAGCATTCTCTCAATAAATCCAGACCATCAAAGCCTGTTTTGTCTCAGGACATTAAAAGCTGTTTTTAGTTTTCTGCTTGAAGACAATTATGTGTGTATGAAAACATTTTTAATCTATTATTCTAATATCATTTCTTACTGTACCCTTATGTTGATAGATTCATGAGAACAAGTATGAGTTCAACCAGAGACTTTTGGCTTTGCGAGACAAGAAGATCCGTGTTATTGAGGAAATAAATGACCTGACAGAGGAGCTGCAGTCAGTGCAGGCCCAGATGAGTCCAGAGCAGATCAAACCCATCCCACCTGTACCAGTCCTCCATCTGGATGAGATGCCTGAGAAGTGAGTAGTACACAAAGTATAAAAATACTAGATGAAGAAACTAGTTCCTACATTAACAACATAATTATATCTTTAGATATAAAGTGTCTTCTAGATTGTCTGTGCTCTTTATTGGCTTCCATTGGTGGAATTTGGAATTTTTAGCTCATCTGAGCATGTTTTCAAGGTGAGCTTTTCTGATACCTCTTCGTCCATCGTCTGTCATCCGGCATCGGCAAATTGCTTGATAACAAACTAGAGGCTACAGTTTTTGTCCAATCTTCATCAAACGTGGTCAGAATGTTTGTCTGCAAGAAATCTTGGATTAGTTTGTGATTGGGTCACATGGGGTCAAAAACTAGGACAAATGGTCAAATTTTAGAATAACCTTGTGAATATGCTTAGAGACCACATTTATGGCCCAATCTTCATCTAACTTGGCCAGAATGTTTGCCTGTATGAAATCTTAGATATTTTTGAACTGGGTCATGTGGATTTATTCGGTCACTAATGGTCAATCTTCATGAAATATTTCTAAATAACTCTTAATTACTTGATGCCAGATATGAGACCACTAAAAGCCTGTGTCCTCAGGAGAACGATTACTAAAGTAAGACTGGATTGTGTACTAAGCCATATTGTCTAAATTGTTGGCTTGTTATGACATGACATTTATTTAAAATGTGTTACTGTTCTTTTCTATTAACTGGATATATTTTGCCCATGCTATTTCATGGTTACCAATGGTAAGATTTTGAAATGGTCTAAACAGAATTTAAAGTTCATTATGAGGGACCAAGAAACAACTTACTACACTACACACAAACCTATCTGACTTTTATTCTTCCCCCCACAGGAAGCTGGAGTACACCAGAGAGACTCTGGTAGAGTTTAAGAAGAAGATGGCTGACCAGGCAGCAACAGCTAAGAAGGGAGGTCAGGCAGATGGTGGGGGCATGTTTGGGGGCTTTGGGGGACCACCACCGACTGGCAATGACAAGAAGGTTAGTTGATTTAAGTATGTTTGCTTTGTATGTGTTTATTGTGTATGCTTGTTGTATGGTCAGTATGTTTCTTGATCTCTGTGTGAAACCATTATACTTATTAGAACATGGTGTAGCTCACTTTATGGTTATGTCAACAATCTTTCTTTAGTTTAATAGATTAAAGGTTAAAAGTTGATATTAATTCTCTGATGGTATATTGCTGTAAATGAATTTTTAAAAGCTTTTTAAGTTATTGTTGTACTATATAATATAACATTCTATACACTACAAAATTATATAGATTATATACTATATAAAATGCTTTGAGAGCAGTAAGAATACCAACAATACATGGTATAAAAAGATACAGTATTATGTAGAGTTTCAAAGTCAACCAAAAATAGAATTGATCATTGAAAATAATTGGCCTAAATATATATGTCAATTTTTAAATTTTGTTGACCATTAATAATTATATGCATGATGTAACTTCTTTAGCAGTGATTTTTAGCATAACAAAATACATTGAATAAGCGGTGTTCAACATTACATCATACACTATATGAGGGATTTTTTAACATGACTGGATACATTGTATGAGTTTTGTTCAAGATAAATTGTCTTGATATCTTGATAAAGATTATCTTAAAATTCATAAAGAAGTAGACATCTGAAACTGTGCACACTCCAGAGTCTTAAAAATCACTGACCACTATTTGGAATACAATGCAAGTCAATCAATGGAAGTTTGACTTTAATCTACCCCCACTGTCACAGTCGGATAGGACAACATCCCCCACATTGACACAGAAGCAGTCAACATCAATAAGCACACAGCGTCCTTCAGATGATCTAGATGGAGAGGTGGAGGAGGAGATCTCACCCCTAGAAGAACAGATTCGACAGGCAAACATCATAAGGTAGAAACACCTTTTTTTTCTTTCATTAGACTTACCTGTTTGTTCTTCCATACAGTATACCTGTTTGTTCTTCTATACAGTATACCTGTTTGTTCTTCCATACAGTATACCTGTTTGTTCTTCCATACAGTATACCTGTTTGTTCTTCCATACAGTATACCTGTTTGTTCTTTCATACAGTATACCTGTTTGTTGTTCCATACAGTATGCCTGTTTGTTCTTCTATACAGTATACCTGTTTGTTCTTCCATACAGTATACCTGTTTGTTCTTTCATATAGTATACCTGTTTGTTCTTTCATACAACATACCTGTTTGTTCTTCCATACAGTATACCTGTTTGTTCTTCCATACAGTATACCTGTTTGTTCTTCCATACAGTATACCTGTTTGTTCTTCCATACAGTATACCTGTTTGTTCTTCCATACAGTTTACCTGTTTGTTCTTCTATACAGTATACCTGTTTGTTCTTCCATACAGTATACCTATTTACTCTTTCATACAACATTTGTTTGTTCTTTCATAGAGCATATCTGTTTCTTCGTTCATATAGTGTTCCTGTTTTTTTCTTCCATACAGCCTACCCCTTTGTTTTTGAAGTACAGCATACCTGTCTATTTTTGTTTTTTTTCATTTTTAATTATTTTTAAACACCAAGACCAACAAACATGTTTGCATTGGCACAAATTGTTTAAAGACACAGGCTTCTAACCCCAATAAGATGTTCAATATTAAATTGTATTGGTTAAGCTTATAAGAGTTGTTTCCCAGCCTGGTTGAGTGTGTGTGGTATCCCAGCCAGTGGTAACACATGGCAGAGGGGGTATAGTCTCCAACTCCTCTGTTTTATTCCTTGGTGCCTCACCATTTTGGTTTGAGTCCTTGTCAGATAACAGAAAACTTTCTTGTTAGAAGATTCTTGACCTGGTCTGCTCTTGACTGGTGGATCAATCCAGACAGTTGTCTGTGAGTCTTCCTACACTTATTAAGAGGGTTGTTTAAAGTGACCAAAAGTGTGTCTCCTGTGGTAAAAAATAATACATTCAGAAGCTATTACAGTGGAAGCAGCACTTTATCGGCCAAAACATAATACTATATGCCAAGATTTCTTAGTTTTCACAATGCAGCTACTATGTATGTTCCAGGTTAAGCTATGAGCAGGATCGTATCTTGCATAAAATCTCAGAGCTGCTGAAGAATTTTGATGCTGAATTGCGATTGTTGAGACACGACAAGTTCCAACTGGACATCATCATGAAGAACGCTGACCTCAGGTATGGAAGATTTTTTTGCAATGTATATTCTAAAATATGTCCAGAAAAAATGATAAGCTACAATGTTTGTATAGGAATTGTGGTTGTAAAGTACATGAACATTATTAGTATTTTATAACATTGAAGAAATACAGGAGATTGCAGATTTATAAAAAAAAAACTAAAAAAAAACAAAAACAGGCAATTGTTATTATGAATTCTTGCATTTCATGTACCTTTTTCATTAAAAAGTTATTTACAACAGTCTTCTTGTTTGTAATATATTGGCTTGCCAAGATGATATTCATTGTGGCTATACCTGTTATTATTGTAATGTTTATTTGATTTTTGGTGTTATATACATAATGTCATGAACCCAGCAGACCTGCTGTGTGCCGGTTGTTCTACACAGACTTATGTCTGAGGCCATTCTCCACCAATAATAATACGTAAATTGCCAATTTGACCATTATTAGGTTGGTGGAATGTAACAAAACAAATATTTATCATTTCGGGGGCAAAATCATGTTCATAAAGCTACAAATTCTGCCATGGCTACTAGACTAGTTCTATAATAAGCTGCTTTTCTGTTGTTGTTAATATCTAATGCAAGCGAAAATAGAAATTGAGCCATAATTTGTACAAGATTTTGGTATAATATATGAAGTTTTTATAATAACATTACATCTCCTATATGATTTCAGACAAGTGACGCTGTTTGAGGAACTGGTGCTACTCAAGGAGTATGAGAAGAGAGAGGATGTCCTAGCTGATAAGGTGACAGCCAAACAACAGGAGAAACTAGACATGCAGGCTAAGGTAAGTTGTTGCCGTGTTTATAAAGAACATTTGGTATTTGCAAACATAATTTTCTACTTTTTATTTCAACATGCAAGCAAAAGCAGGGTCCATGACATTTTTTATTTTTATCAAAAATGTCATTGCTGAAGTAGAATACTTTTTTAAATATCACTTGTGTGTTATACCTGTACAAAACCAGGTATATATCAGGCCAGGTAGGAATGCTGATTAATTATGCAAGCTCCAATCATGGCTTGTCATCATCAGATAAATTTTTGAAATAATACTTCAAAACTTAAACATTAAAAAAACTTTATTTTAAAGTTTAATGTAATTTTATTTATTTCACTTTTTAAAAGATCATAGATGTGCAATCCAAGTTGGAGATCAAGAAGAAGGAGATTGAGAAGTTACAAGAGAGAGAGAAGGCACTGCACCAACAGTTCCTGGCCTCTCTAGGAGATAACAACAAGTTCGCAGACTATCTCACCAAAGTCTTCAAGAAGAAAATCAAAAGATCCAAAAAGAAACAAACAGAAGGCGGAGAAGGTATGTTGGAGGTGTAAATGGCAAATGGTTCTACTAAGACATTTGTCTGGGGTCGTCCTCCACAACAGTAGCTTGATATCCCTGTAATGTCCATAATATCTCAGCAATATTTTTCAAACTTAAAACAAAAACAATGATTTTTGCATGGAATTAAATCCCTTTAAATTGATGTCGTATAAAAAAAATATCATTCAAGTCATTTAGAGCCACCTTGACAATACTGTACTGAAATTTTTATAATAGACATAATTTTAATTTCTTAATATTATGAAGTTGCTGCATTAGGTCTGTTAAAGACCTTATTACTCTGTGGCTTTAACAATAGAGATTTACCCATTGTTGTAGATGAAGATGACGACAGTGATGAGGATTCTGATGATGACTCGGACTGGGATGAGGATGAGGATGATGATGAGTCAGAAACGGGAGGATATGATCTGGACATCTGTCCACCAGGGTGTGATCAGGTGTGTACTGTTTTATTATCCCTATTTTATCTTTTGTGTGATTCTATGCAAAATGTAAATATATTTAGATATTGAAGTATAGATCTATATCAAAATGCCCATTAACTCTGTCTATCTTTAAACACATTTCCTGGACAGCAATGGCCATAATGTCTTGGTTAAGACATTGGACTGTGGATCAGAGTGTCCTAGGTTTGAACCCTCCACCAACCAGCAGATGTTAGTCCTTGGGAAAGATTATATTTTTTGTTCATTACCTGTGGTAATTATAACCTGAGTACTGGTTCTACACAGGAAGGAGGCACTGACAGTTGAAAAAGGATAGTGTAAATTTCCATTCTGTCAGACTTTATATAACTTAACTTTATATATTGCACTAACGACAGTTAAGTTTCTGTTAAATTAGAAACTTAAGTTTGAGAAATAAGCAATGTAAGAACACGAAGATGCAGATGCAACAATGTCACTTGGTGTGCAAATACTGACCTCAGTCATCAGATGGAAATGCCCTGTATAGCTGAAGCACGCAGATCATTCCACTGAGTGGCTAAAAGGGGTACAGTCCCTTGAGTTAGTGACAAAACCATGAAGAGGCCCACAAAAAACTATTTGGAACACCATACCCTGCCTAAGCAGACTAAATATGATAATTAAAGTAGAAAAAGAAGAGGAAGGCACAAAAAGAGAAACCCAGTCAAGGTTTTCTAATGTTTAAAGTAAATATATCTCCTATTCATTATCATGAAAACTAAATAATCTCTTAACTTATAATATACAAAAATTAACAGATGACAATGTCAACAAAAAGTAAATTGTGTTTCTATTTTCAGAATCTGTATGAGGCAACATGCCAGCTGAGAGAAAAGCGTTTGGACATTGAAGAGTTACTGGTAGAGGAGAAGAAGACAAATGACACGCTAAAGAAGGAACTGGATGGCTTCCACAAAAAGTCCAAAGTGGTAGAGAGCGGCCTCAAGGTGGCACAGCAGGATCTAGAGGCATTCCAAGTAGGTGTTGATACTTGATATTTCAGAAATTGGGCTATTTCTTTATTTAATAACAATGAGGTGTTATAATATAATACTTGTGTCACTATGTGTATGTTTATTTGTATGCTCAGCTGACTTTCAGCTTGCTGTTAATTATCAATTCTATCAGATGTTTTTCCTTGAGACTCGACAATAACTAATGGATGCTATAGCCATAATTGTGTTAGTAATCATGTGCATTGCATAATTGTATATGCAATGTATAGGTGTCTAGAAACAAACAGTCTGCCAATGAAATCGGTAAGATACAAAAATGTTTGCAAGTAAGATTATTGTTATTTCAGATTAAGAAACCTTCTGTACATATTTTGTACAACTGATGGCTTCTTTTAATCTCTTCCAAAATCTTCTTTTTATTTTTAACTTCAAGTGTCTTAAGTAAATATTAACTGAAAACTTTACCATGATGAACAAGCTATGATAACAAAGCCACTACTGGATTTACTTGTAGCTTGAGAAGCAGCAGAAGTTGAATGAGCTTGACATGGTAGTGTCCCTGAAGCTGCACCAGATCCAGTACATGATCAATGGTACCCTGCCCCAGGACCTCAGCCAGACACTGGTGTTCGAATCTTACGGTGTCACCCGACTACAGATGCGTATCAAGGAGCTAGAGCAAGAAAAACACTCACAGAAAAAATACATGAGGTCAGTTGATATTTTTGCAAGCTGATGTTTGGGACAAGTCCCGTGTTTTTCTGGATTGGAAAGACTAAATATTCTTGGATATCAAATTACCAGAAACTTACAAATAAGAACTTAAATAAATTCTAATTTTACTTGAAATTAAATTGACTTCAACTCCTAAATGGGCTTTTGAATGATAGAAGGAAGTAGAATAAACAATTTGAGGACCCTGTTGCAGACTTTAGAAATTGTTGTGAACAAAGAAAAATATTACTTAGCATTAAAGCAAATGTTAATGTTGATTTCAGACAATTCACACTTTATTATAATGATTTAATTGTTAAACAATTTAAAAAAAAATCTATATAAAACACTTTTCCAGAGAATCTAAAAAGAAGCATGTTCAGCTTATCAAGGATCGTAAACTGTTTGATGGCAAGATCACAGAACTTGAGACAGAGTGTGAGGAGATGATGGTCAGTAAGTTTGGCCGTGTGGTGGACATAGAGAAACTTGAGACAGTCACAGTGAACCGCAACATTGAGGAACTAAAGGAGAAGCTTCGGATGACTGAAATACAGTGCTCTGAGGAGGTGGAAGAGTGGAATGTAAGTGGATGGGTTGTAATGTTTTTCTGTGTCATCTTGTGGAAGTGTTATTTTATCTGATTGATTATTTTTTAGTTTGTTAAAAATTTCATTTTTATAAGCCAATGTTGGTTTATTTTATCCAAGAAACATATAGTTTTTTTTTCTAAAAATATTTTCTGGTCATGAAAAAATAATGCACTCATTATTTTTTTTTTTTTTATCTTTGCTGTGTAGGAGAAGTTGGCAGCAAAGAAGAACCAGATCACAGATCTGATTCGAGAGAACACAAAGCGATTGAACCAGCTATCTCAGCTTCTGAGTCACAAAACTGGATCTGAGGGGTCCCTGGACTCACGGCAGAAGAACCTTGTAAGTTATCATTTCACCTTGGTGTTTGACAAAAAATGATGTTTATTCTTTTGGTCAATGTGTAATAACTGTATTGTTTGATTTATTAATGATATAGTCCTCTATGATAAGCTAATGAATCTGGATGAAAAAGAATGTTTATTTGTAGGTAAATTGGCTCTTAGCTATGTTCAGTACATTTGGCTTAAAAACTTTATAGTGTCTGCTTTGTTTTAAATTGAAAACTTATTTGTAAATAGATAAAAGTTTTCATTAAAATATCAAGCATGTAACTTCAACCAATAACAAAAATACATTATATTTGGTTTTGTTTCTAACATTATTCAAATGTTATAGCTAAATACTGACTCCCCTTCTTTAAACTTCTGTATGTTTTGAATTGAAGACATTTTTGTGATATTGTTTTTTTGTCTTTTAATAACAAAAATACAATTCATAACATGCATTAACTAGCTTAAGAATCCGGTAAGTGTGTAATGTTTGGGTGGGAGGGAAATGATTGGTTCACATGCATTTCTTTCTCTTCTGATGCTAACTCTTCTCTTTGATCACATGAATACATAACTTTCACATAAGACTCTTGACAATTTCAATTGAGGCTTCAACTTTGCTGAAATTATATTCTATCTGGGTGCTGCTATGCCTACCTTACTTTTCTGAAAGCTTCTAGATGCTGCTACCATAGACAAGTGAATGAAAAATATGTTCCTGGGCATTAAAAGTGTTGTTTTAATGAATGATCACAAACCAGGGCACTGTTTACGGCTTTTGATTCAAAGCACATTTATCACAAGTTTGAAGCCATCTGGTAATAGCAATCCAACATTTTTTTTTTGCATTTTCATACATATACATTGATCCTTTAACTTGCTTCATAGGATTGAGTTGTCATATCAGCACATCATCTTCTCATTATATCAGAATCATAAAATATCCGATATCATCAGCATCAGGGACTCACATGGCAGAGTGGGTATAGCAGAGTGGTTAGACTTGCCTACATTAAACTCCACATACTGTCACTGTGTAGATTCAAGCCCTGATTGGGATGTAGACTTGGACATAGGGAGGTCTTCATGCTTACCTGATGTGTGTCAGTGGTTCTATATAGACATTTTTATGGGTCTTCTCCAGTAATGTGTGGGTTATCTTAAAACAAACTGAATCATCAGCATTGTATTGTATTATGATGCAAGCACCTAGGTGAAAGGTCATGTTATGATGCTCAAATGAGTCTGTGGGCATTGCTTGCTTGTGTCTCTATAAGGGTCAGCACTTATCATTACACAAATCATTGCAAAGCACTATGCAGTGTCATGTTGTGACAAAAATTTGTGAATTGCTGAATTTTCTAATATCTGCTTTAAAATTTCTGTTTCCTGTTGATCAAACTTTAAAATTTGTACAAAAAGTTATTACTTAATAGATATTTTAATACAGTAGTTTTGTTGTTGCTATATTTAAATCATCTATTACTTTCTCTGTAGGGATTATTAAATCAGAGTGTTGTTCTGATCATCTTACTGAGATAAAATAAATTTAATTTACTTTAAAAGTAACAATTTACTTATTTTGTATTGGTAAATTTGTAAGTGTTTAGGGAACTTTGTCACATATAGCAGAGCTGTATAAAACCTATGGACAATGTACATGTACATATCTATACTTATATTACTTCAGAAAAACTTTTTTAAAAGCACTCATTGTGCTAAACCTATTTAAGATAAGGCTTATTTTCATACTAATTGGTACACTTATCTTTATCTTATATCCATTGTCACAAATATTTTACATTGGAACATTTCAATGTATGAAACATTCAATACTTACACTTATATACAGTATATTTACAATATATAAACAAACAGACCTGGTAGCGCAATCAGCAGAGCATCCCCTAGGTCCAATCTCGGGAAATACCTAAGTCATTAAAATTGAGGTAGTATAGCTCCTTTGCTAACGCTCAAGCAAATATGAGGGTAGCTCCACTACTTGTTGGCCCAGTGTCAGGATAATGTGACTGGGTGTGGTATCATGCCAGGTGTTCACGGCATGCTATACACAGTGAAGGCAGCACTGTATCTGCTTCAAGTGAACAATGTCTCCAGATAACTGAAATACTGTTGGTTGGATGATAAACCTAACAAACCAAACAAAAAAATCACACAATGGCAAATCTAATTTGTCACAAACAGTTGACTTACCCAAACTTAAAAATCACATTTTTATTCTTACTATAGCAAATACTTACTTATAGTTATTTACTTTCATTTGTCAGTAGTTTAACACAAAACTTCTCTTATATTTTATTTTGCCACCATTAATTGAAATGGAGAACTTGAGTGCTTATTAGGCCCAGATAAGTTAAATAAATTTTGATTAGATCAATAACCAATGATCCTTTCATAGAAAACCAATACCCTTTAATCAATCAACTCTGGTGTTGTTGTTTTTTTCTTTATCTTACAAGTTCCAAACTCATACAAACATGAAGCAGGTAACATAAATGTGAACCATGCTTTATCTTTTGATTTAAACCCTTTATACATTATATAATATCCCTTAACAGGGTGAAGAATTACCTTGGATGTGTAATACTAACACCATCATACATACATACACACAAATACCACATAAATATCATGCATTAAAAAAGAAAAGCCTGTTATCACATTTTTATCCTTTCTACCATTTCAGGGCGAAGAGTACTCAGGGGCGCGTAAGGCTGACATTCGTGAGCGTCAGCGCCTGATCCAACTGGTACAACTCCAAGCTCAGGAGATTGATGCCCTCAAAGAGGAGATAATGCTTCTCTCCCGGAAAGGAGGTCATATCCTACCTCCAGCACAACCTCCCCTTCCTCAGAGTCCACAGATGAGGACCATCAGCAACTAGGTGTCTTATTACTGCTGCCATCACTGTTATAAACTGTTATAGATCGTGTCAAAGTTCAGAGGAGAATTTGGGATTTTTCAAAGAATGGATGATGATTTTGAAGTTATTGGATAGAAGAATCATAATTGAAAACGATCAGTAGATGTATAACATAAAATGTTGATATTGTTTCTTTATTTAGTTGTTTATTTATAATTAAATAAAAAAAATACAGAATAGGGTTTTTTTTATTGTAAAGCCCTTTTAGTTGTATTACTGCTCGATTATTAAATAAATAATATTCAGATAAAAGATTGTCTTCTTTGGGATTTTGATTTTTTTTTTTTCAAACAAATGAAATAGTTGAAACAATATATATCTACAATGAAAATGCTGTAGCTTTTTTATCATGAACAATATTTCTTATCCATCATGTTTCATTGAAAATCATTTTAATTATCTTAATGCATTTCATGTGATTTTTTTTAATTTATTATATGGTTGACACAGCTGAGTATTCTTTAATTTGGCTGTATTTTAATCTTCTACTTTTTTGTCAAAATTTTGTATCAATGTATGGTTTATAAGCACAAAGACAAATGACAAATGACTTTTTTACTTAATGTTTAAAAAATGGGAACAAGACAATGAAGTAAAAAGTAAATAGTTAAACAATAGCCATCCACTTCAGTATTATATTACTTTTTTGCCAAAATATATGGTCCCATTACTACTAAAGTGTCAATAACAATTTATCAAAAAAGAACAAAGATGCTTAATTATATTTTAAACATCCTGTCTAAAAAATAACGTTTTTACATATTCACATATATGAAAGTATTTCTTTTACTGTTATTCTTGTGAATGAATAATGTGATGTGAGTTGTTTTTTCATCTCAAGATGAAGGTCCAAAGTGTTGACATGTATCTTATATAGACATAAATGCATGGCCTTTTTATGAGAATTAAGTAAACGATTGTTAAGTGTGCACATTCATTATGTGCTGACAGATGTATGTAAACGTATATTTATTTGTAAAAAACACACTGTTTTATATGTCTCTTTATTGTTGAACTTTGTGATACCTTCTTTGAATTTCTGTACCTGTGATAATTTGAATTTAGATATATTTTCTAATATTCAAATCTCTGGTTATGAAAAAAATAAAATTATAAGAATATTTTTGTTGTATGTTTCATTATCACATCACATTTTTAATATCAATCTTCAAAGGTGATAAAACAATTTCTTGAACAACAGCAACTAAAATTATCTAGTGTTCAACTGTTTTAACAAAGAAATGAGGGTTTATAATAAGGGAAGTAACTGTCGCTTCATAAGTTAAGTTAAACAATCGGTTGCGTCCCTTGTTGGTTACGCCTCCGGATTTCAAGACCAGTTATCGTTTGAGAATTGTTACTGTAAGAGTTACGTTTTAACGGGGAAACCAAAACAAGAGTTCAATGGGTGGCACATTTTTTATTGATATGAAAATATGACCAGGTCCCTTGAGAATTGCAACAGTGTGTCAAAATTGGAACTGACAAAGGACAAAGGTATTCACATGCCAGTAAATTATAAAAGTTACAACAAAACTGAATTTCAATCAGCAAAATGATTGGATGTATTTCCAACACCTGGGATTAGGGATTAGCCGGCATTTTTGCCGATACTGCGCAGCGACATTTCTATCATTACAGCACAGGGGCACTTATGAGGTGCCCAGGGACTGAACCCGGCCGGTCCACTATACTGACACCGACGAGTCAGGCGTAATGCTGTCCCCGTAGCCCCGAGCGTTAGGAGGGAAGCCACTACTACCAACTTTAAAGTCTTTGGTATGACCCGGCCGGGCTTCGAACCCACGACCTCCCGATCCGCAAGCCGTCCAACACCTGGCAAAATAATGAAGATAATAATAATAAACAAAAAAAGTTTTGCTGAACTTATTCTCGAACACTTAAAGTTCCCCCAACTTTTAAATAATGGTTAAGAGACAGTATTTAGTAAGCACATCAATAGTAATTATGCGCGTGTGGGAGGGGAACTTTCTAAATCTATTAAATCTTTCCAACATGTTCTAAACAACGTTAAGTCAAGAATTGCTCGGGCGTAGGAACATAATATAGACCCAGATAAGAAGTTTCCGTTAGAAACTGCCTTACCAGGAACTACACAATTCGCTGATAAGTATTTATAAATACGCCCTGTTCCCTGTATATGAACGTGTAATGGAAACAGCAAGAATATATTATGGGTTACTAACAAATGCAACAAGATTAAAATTACTTGTCAGATTATCTCTCGAAAACCCCAGTTTACATTGAATTTTAGACCACTTAAGCAACAGATTAAGTTTGCAAGCTTCCAGCATTGTAGAGACACGTTTGTTTTGGTTGGTCTATTTAACTATTTCCATAAGATGCTAACAAGCATTTCAATAATCCGATTTCCATTTCACCGAATATATTAAAAGAGTTGTAAAAACCTTTATGTTGTACCGGCAAAAGACGAAAAAGTTTTCTGTAGCTTCAAATATTGACAAACATGCAACAAAAAGTAGAACACATCCATGTCCAAGACACATGTATATTACAAAGAAAAGATTGTAATTATCGTTCGGTGACATAAAATCTTGTATGTGGCCATTAGCAGCTTAAAATTTAAGCGCACAAGAAATTGTCAAAAAATACTCGTACGTAAATGAACTTCCGTTTTACAATTGCAGTTGTTGTTGTAGTTGTGGTGGTGGCGGTGGTTGTTGGTCCATTATTATTATCATTATTATTATTATAATAATAATAATAATAATTAATATTATTATTATTATTATTATTATTATTATTATTATCATTATTATTATTATCATTATTATTATTATTATTATTATTATTATTATTATTATTATTATTATTATTATTATTATACGCATTAAAATTTTACTTTTTATTTGTTTATTGCATCGGTTTTTACAATGGATATCATTTATTAAAACAAAACTGTAGGCCCTTATTAGTGCAACACAATTTTAACCATGACAAATCCTTTCATAGCATCCTATTCTTTCTTTTTATTCCTATCCCGTGCAAAGTCTAATACACGTGTTTTCCAATAACTTAATCTGTTAAGAAAACGTACCGAATCTTTAATTTTCAAAGAAAGGCGTGAACATAGGAACCATGGCGGATTGTTAGCCAGACGCAGAGACGTGGTTGCTGAACCAACATTGTATCGTGTATCTATAAAAAGATAAATGTCTGAATGACTGCATGAAGCATTTAACAGCCGGCGGTGCATTGTTTTGTTTGATATATTTACTTTGTGATAGGCAATATACTTCAACAGGTAGAGCTAGCAATTTTTAGCTTTTATCTAATTACCTAACACAACGTTGTGACCCGAGTGTGTCAGATGCCAAGACGTGTCTACCGAGAGGGCAATGGTTTAAATTCATGCACAGCTTGGTTTCTGTGAAACGTGTGCACTTGCGTTTGTCCAATGGAATGTGCAGATAGTGTTGTGATGGCTAAAATTGCATTGCTTGTGTTTATTCATATATGTGTCCGTCCATCCGCCGCTTTGATAAGTCGGAAACATCTTTATACATCGCTTATACTGTACACGTAAGTGTAGTTTTGGGTTAAAATTTGTATTTTTATGCTGCAAATGTGTTTGGATTTATAAACATATTCTGGATTTTTTTCTGATTTACAAATGGTGTGATAGGATTAAAACTACCCCCCACCCCCCACACACACACCCAACCTCAGATATATTGGTTTTAAAGAAGTGGCAAGTTCTTATGACCTTTATTTCTTAATTAAATAAAAACAAATTTTCTGTACCTAGATCGCCTAATTTTTCTGTACCTAGATCGCCTAATTGTTCTTGCTCATTGACACACGTGCAGTATACGTGCATGTCTATTGTAAATGGTTTTCAGCAAGGAGGCCTTTACAAAGTACTTTGACATGAAAATAAAGTTAAAAAAGAGTTATATTGAGACTTACAGATTGGACAAACAAATGCGCTGCATTTTGATTTTTAAATATATTTTATTGCCAATCTTTAGGATAATTCAGACTAATCTGTGAAATGAAAATCTAAATTGTTTAAGCATGACTTTTTTGTTGTACTACATAGCCCTGTACACAATGTTTGCCAAGTACAGGAGTCCCCGGGTTCGATCATAAGTCCCGACGTACCAAATTAGTTGAAAATGGCAGTGGTATAGCTCCATTGTTAACGTTCAGTAAATATTAGGGTAGTTCCACGTCTCGTTGGCCCAGTGTCGGGATAATGTGACTGTGCGTGGTACCATACCAAGTGTCCACATTATGCGAGATATATACACAGTGCAGGCAGCACGATATCTACTTCAAACTTATATGTCCTCAAAAAACTGAAATACTGTTGGTGACACCATAAACCCAATTAACAAGCAAAGTGTTTTTTTTTGTGTTGAGATTATCCGGTCAGTAATATTTGCTGTTTTTAATGCGTGGGGAAAACAAAAATAATTTCGTGTTTCCCCCTTACAAATTTGTTCATTGGTAATATTTGCACTTTAAATAACAATGTTTAACCCGTTTACTACCACAGAGGTGTTCATGAGACAACATATAAGACGCTGAGCACTGCTGTGTGAAACCTATGTAACATATATTATTAAAGTTATGTCCCTTTATGTTAATGACAAAATTTGGCGCCGTTGCAATTTTTGTGAAGAAATGAGACATTTGCACAGTTTAGAATGACTCAAAATTCACCCTCCGTTGGCTCATACTATGTAAGTATTAGAATATTTGATGTAAAATAATTTAATGTTATACTATATAGCTCTCTATGTAAAGGATGTTGTTAAAAAGACGTGTATAAGGTTGTACATATACCATGAGCTGCACGTGTTTGTGGCCAGTTTTGATGTTAACACATGTTTGCTTTCCGAAGGTCAAATCCAGTGATCGTTGGCATTTTCTAAAGTTGATTTTATTTTATATTCTCAGTAGATCTAATAAGTTATAAGTGTTCTGAAGCTAGGAATGATGTTTACAAGTATCACTGAGGAAATACCTATTTCCTGTATGAAGCATTCCACCAATTAAGTTTAGTCATTGTAAATATGTTCAGGTAGAGCTATTATTCTCAAGATAAAATACCAAGTAAATGTGGACACCTGCCAGTTCATACAGATAAAATATCTGGACTTCTTCCGAATTTGATTTCTAGTCCATTTAGATCTATTTAGGAAATCTTTCAGAAAAACATAATTTACCAGTTTGCCAACTACCTTGTAGTTTAGAGATTTTTTGCAGATGTGACACTTCCCAGTCCTCACACCTTGTTTTGTTTTGGTTAAATTGCGCGTTGGTTAAATCAAGGTTATGTTTCGCTGTGCTGTAGTAATCACTTCCATCTACAAAAGGCTGTGACCACAGTAGAGATTACGCTTGTTGTGTACATCATATCCAATGTAAATGGAAGAAAGTTAAAATATTCTACTTAAAAATGTAATTGTAGCCGGGTGATAGGGAGAGAATGTGTAAGCTGTCCGGTTAGCTCAGTCGGTAGAGCATTCGCCCTGTTAGAGAAGTGTCCCAGGTTCGAGTCCCGGACTGGCTGCACATTTTTCTCCTTGTGTTACATTGGCGCCTAACGTGAATGACTCGCGGTCGTTACGGTACTCAAGTGTTTGAGTTGCTTATGAGTTGTATGTAGAGCATACGGTCTGTGGAAATTCGAGGACGAATTTCAAGTTAATGGGGTGTATGTAGCCTGGGAAGAGAATGTGTAAGCGGTCCAGTTAGCCCAGTCGGTAGAGCATTTGCCCTGTTAGCGAAGTGTCCCGGGTTTGAGTCCCGGACTGGCTGCAAATTTGTCTCCTTATGTTACATAATCATACCTTACATTGTTAGAAAAAACTATAATGGTATGATATTTGATTATAAACTATATTAATATATTATAATTACGATAAAGTCTTTTTTGTTTTTACTTCTTAGTGGCAAAGGTAACTGATTTAGAAAGCATGTGGCCTTCAAGTAGAGATTAGTGACATAAGCTTTTAATCCTTTTCAATGAGTATACAAGACAGTGAATCTTCAAGGACCAGTGTAAATCATTTATTTTATCCCCTTGTCTGCTATGTTTGTTAATCAGCCTACATTTATAAGATAATTGCTAATAGTTTAATGCATTTGTATCAAGATATATTTCTAGAGATACAGCAGCAAATAGTACAGATCCTGATCAGAAGCCTGGCTGGGCTGGATCTACACTATTTACTAAGCTTGATCAAATCATGTTTAGCAGACATTATGAGAAAAAGGACCAAAATATTGCCCCGGTTGGAATGCAGTCAAATGACTGGTTGTGTAATATATTGTGTAATATATGATCAGTACTGGGCATATCTGAAATACTCCATTGACAGCTGATAAACTAGGGAGTTTTGCATGAAGTCAGTCAATACCCAATCTAAAGGGATAAGTTAGATTTGCTGAAAACTTCACTCTTGTGTGGTTCTTATTATATTTAACTTTTTCAAACCCTCATACTACTTCAGGCCAAGAGACACAATATTACATTAGGTAAAACATTGGTTTGAAATTAGAAAATACCAGTTTTATTTTAGCTACAAGCTGTTAAGATTGAGAAATTTTATATGAATGAATATGAACTCTTAAAAATCTTGCTTAAGTAAATACTTTCAATTTATCATTTATTCACTTGTGAATCCTTATATAAAAATACAGTTTTCTTGTTTGTATTCATACAATAAGTGTCTGCCATGCATAAACATACAAAAAGTAATACCATTTTAGTTTAGTTTAGTTTAGTTTAGCTAAATTATCAAAATTACCTAAGAATTTTAGACCCAAATCAAAATATTTTCTTAAATTAAAAAGTCTAATAGACATGAAGAGCTTAAACAAAATATACCTTTATGTAAGTTTGGTCAGGAATCTTGGCAGTCTTATCCCCGAGCCTGTTTGCAGGGGTATACAAGAGTGTAAGGTAGAGCATTGGCTCCAGGTATGGAAGGCCCCTAGTTGGCCAAGTGTCTGGATAATGTGACTGGGTGTGGTATCATGCCAGGTGTTTATGGCATGCTATACACAGTGAAGGCAGCACTATATCTGCTTCAAATGGTCACCGTCTCCAGATATCTGAATTACTGTTGGTGGGATGATAAACCCAATAAACAAACAAACAAGAGTGTAACGAAAGATAACCCTGTGGAGGAGGTTGTTACAAACTTGTGAAGGTGTATTCACCAGTTTAAAATGATTGTCATCATCCACTTTAAAGTGTGAGATGATGTCTTCAGCAGAGTTGACATATTACTTATCAGTACATGCATAAGGTTATAATTAACAGCCTAATGATTTACTAAAAATGCTCAAAGTGAATTGGATACAGTTTTGTGAAGAAATGTGACACATAGAACAAAGAATCCTCCCTTGTTTATATATTTATTTTAAATTACATTTTCACTAATAAGCCAATTCTAGTTTTGTTTATGACTGACATATGTTTTGCTTTTTGAAACAAGACACAGAAATATGTAAATTTGTGGCAAAGTCAATAACGATGCTTTAAAAGGGTTTTCAAGAATGTGTAGCCGTAAATACACTATTTTTTCTAGTATATCATAAGATATTGGTGAATATGCATTATTGTATATATCAGTCATATGCAGTACAATCAGTGAAGAACTAGGATTTTTTCATAGTGGTGTTTGTTTTCTTGCATGTGTGTATGTGTTCTATTTTATATGGGAGAGGTATGTCTAACAACCTTGTTTGGAGATTCTGGAATGTCATTCTGCATGAATCTATGCAAAAGTGATGCTTTCTTCTGTAATTTATTAAATTGAATTGATCAATTAAGTATATTTCATCTTTGTTCAGGAATTTTATGTGTGTGTGTGGGGGGGTGGGACATGCTCTGGGCTGTCCTTCTCATAAAGTTCAAAACATACCCAATTTATATATGTATATATATATATATATATATATATATATATATATATAATTTCTTCATATCGTGCATTTATTATACTGCAATGTGTCCAATATATTACTTTAGCATGTATTTACATTTTTATAAATTCATGTGTAGGTCCATTTGTAGCAAATGCCAGCACATTTAAAACAAACAACATGTGGCATATATTCCACTCAAAACGTTTTTTTTTTAACATGAACTAGCCACAATAACTCAATTGGTAGAGCTTCGGCTTGCGGATCGGGAGGTCGCAGGTTGAAACCCCGGCCGAGTCAAACCAAAGACTTTAAAGTTGGTAATAGTGGCTTCCATCCTAATGCTTGGCTAAGGGGACAGCATTATGCCTGACTCGTTGGTGTCATTATAGTGGACCGGCCAGTTTCAGTCCCTGGGCACCTCATAAGTGCCTCTGTGCTTTAATGATAGAAATGTCGCTGCACAGTATTGGCAAAAATGCAGGCAAATCCCAATCCCAATCCCTCTAACATATCATTACAAGGCTGGGTCTCCATATAGATGTGCCAACTTCTTCAACATTCTTGATGTTGATGAAATACCCTTTTCATATTCTTTGTCCCTTTCATTACAGATTTATTTAAACATTATTTAAAGTGTTATAATGTACATGCATCACCATTTTACAATTGAAACATAAAATAAATAAAACATAATTTATTGATTTTAAATAAACTGCTATAACTTGGCCAAGTTTTCAAAGTACATTCGCGAAAAATGTGACACATATTGATCAATTATTTTGTACCATTCAACTTAAAAACTAAAATACATTTATATTAAACATAACATTCAAACATATCAGTTGTATTTTAAAATCATTATACATTCATAAAAATAAATAAAACTTTTGTACGTTTGGACCAATAGGTGCGTACGTTTTGACCAAAAGGTGGGTACGTTATGACTATTTGGGTACGTTTTAACTTGGGTACATTTTGTTATTGGGTATGTTTTGACTATGTTATGACAAGGATGCACCCTGCCCAACGCACTGCTATGGATGCATATAAACATATTAACATGAATTAACTCCTTCTAATGTTTTAAATTCAAACAACTGGGACCATAATTAGGTAATTCATCACACAAAAATGATGCCTATTGCATATTATTTTAGTAAAGAAATATGCCTAATTGTATCATTTGTGACTCATAGGATGGCACTCTTTAGAATTGGAGGAGCAAAACATCACAGTTGTGCAGCAGCAGTCTGTTTGGAACCAATCTGTTACTATTATTAGAGACAGTTAAATTACCAAGTGGCACAGCTCTCCGCTGCTCTAGCAGAAAGATTGGGAAACCAGTCTCTCTTTGCATTTGGATTCAATGCAGAGTGTTTAGTCTCAGCCAAAGAGAAGTTGTTGTTTGAGAGGCATTTGTAAAAGAGGGATATTTTATAATATTTGATTATTGTGTCTGGTTTGTGGTGTGGTTTTAAAGTGTGGATGATACATATATATGACACTGGGATCCTTGGGTTGATCATTGGTAAGTTATGCAAAATTTAAAGATATGTCGTTGTATATTTCTATTTGGGTTTATATAAGTAAATATTGGAAGTGTATGTATCGGTGTTACATTTGATAATAATGCTATTAATGGTGCAATGCATACTGTTATATATCTATGGCTCACATTTAAAAGTAATCTGCATCACATCACAGAGTTTCTTTCCTTACCCATACAGTCATGTTTGTATGTGATTAGGTTTACTTTCTCCTACCAAAATAATTGAATATGGATAATTATGTTTTTTGCAATTAAAGCTGGGATCCGGCAGTTTGGATCAAAATAATTTTCATTATACATCTTAGTAAACCATTGTTGTATGAACAGAACTTGTAAAATGCTGTTTATTGATGTCTTACACTTGTCAGAAAAGTGAACTATAATGCCACAATCGTCATTGCAAACATGTATTTCCTATCTAAGCCACGCTGCACAGTTAGCTATTTTTAAACCAAGAAAACCATGTGACCACACATGTTTTAGTGCATCCTAGTCCTCCACTGTGATGTTGATGTCTATTTTTAGCAGTTATCCCAATCATTCTTATTTACTGATATTGTTACATATA
The DNA here is from genome assembly GCA_007844125.1 of Sinonovacula constricta. Taxonomy (NCBI): domain Eukaryota; kingdom Metazoa; phylum Mollusca; class Bivalvia; order Cardiida; family Solecurtidae; genus Sinonovacula; species Sinonovacula constricta. Next base: position 58,243,317 of record CM017560.1, on the reverse strand, counting down.
TAAGATATAGGCAAACTGTTGGATACCACCTTTAATGTGAATGCCATTAACAGTTGCACTGTGAGATTACCAATGAACAGTTTGAATGAACAAATTCTGGTCTTTTAATTATAAAAAGAAAAAAAAATAACCATGCTTTTGGGCTGGTGACAATAGTAAATTGTGGTATAATTTAATTGTTTTGTCTTGAGAACAACTGTTTTAGTTTTGTGTTAGTTTAAAATTATTAATGAGAGATAAATGAAAGGACTGGACTGCTCGTATGAGCCTATACTAATAAACCCCTTGCTGAACATGGCTGACACTTAATTCTTTGAAATTTAATACATCCAGTATGTTTGTTGTCATTTTATGCTCCACTAAATGAAAACTCACAAATGAAAGGACATTCAAATTTTAACACCCATTTTTATGTTAAGAAGCAATACTAGACAGAGTTGTTTTATTCAGTCTTTTATGTATAAATCAGTCCATGTTTGTAATATAGGTTCACTAAAAACAAAAGTGAAATATGATACAGAACAGAAAGGAAGGATAGACTAGTTAAGTTGTGCTCAAAACTGAGTTGACCTCACTTAGCCAATGTATTGTTCTCAGATTGCTATCTAGAGGTAGGTGGGAAAGTTGGCACAGGGTTCTAGTGACTGGGTCTTGGTGGCTTACTGTAATGCTTCTAATAAACATACATTATTGGCAGGCTTACATATATAAGTTGCACCCAATGTCTCAAGATAACTTAAAAGAATGTTGTTTAAGAGGGAATCTAAATACAATTAGTTGCACTTTAAGCAAGGCATCACTGCTTCGGCATTTATTAGTTTTGTTGTTATTATCCAAGTTCTAAGATTTACGACTTTATCTAAACAAACCCATAGAAATCATGTGCTTAAATATGGGTTTTTCACTAGTTTGTTAGTTGCTAACGATGCACTGAAACATGTGAATATGCTCTTGTGCCAGTTAAGTGATGCCAAAAAGTACACAGCTATGGTGATTATACTGATGTCAGGCTATTAAGTGGAGGAAGACCCCAGACACATTATTAAGTAAAATTATGTATGTACTAGTCAGTCTACTGACTGTACTGACTGTACTAGTGAGTTGGGGACACACACTAGTGAGTCAGGCACTCACTAAAAAAAAGTTGAATGGTTTCATGATAATGTTGTTTCTGCTAAATGCATCAGGTGAATTTACTTATTCTGCATGTTGCACTGTTGCTCTGTGATTTCTTTAAATAGCAGAATTTCACAATTGCTCCAGACATAATTTATTATGATGTCCATTGCGCCCACATTGCACCAGAATCCAATGTCTTGTTAGCCTGACCATTGATTCTCTAGCCATCATGAAACTGCCTCATTAATCGTCTGGAAGGGATATGAGTTTCAGTTTCTATCTCTGCAGTTACCCATCAGCCACAAGCTGTCTGGCCCTTCTTGTGTTTTGTGACTGACACATAAATCTAATCCTGCTAAGCTATCTGATCAGGATCTAGACTATTAGCTGTATGTTTGTCTTAAAAATATGTCTCATGAATGTTGCATTCAGTTGTTGACAAATCTTGTTTATGACTTACTGATAAATATGTTGCAGACAAAGGGTAAAGCTGCTGTGCAATGGCTGTAAAGGTCACCTTTAGCCATCTGTCTCAGGACAGACAGCTAAGGAAATGAAGTGGATAAAAACATATTTGCCCAAAATATACACAGTGGTGTCCCCTGACTACTCATTTTTGATTTTCTTATAGATTCTCCATTATGTCATGCTCATAGGTCTCTCACTGTGTCAGCTCATCTATTTGAAACATTGAAACACATTGTTGTTTGTTTCTGGTTGGTTGTTTTGGTTTAATCAACAATCTTTGATTATTATGAAGACATTTTTCTCTTGAAAAAGATACAGTGCTGCTTTGACTGTTAAACACTTTGACTAAAGAGCACATTGAACATATTTCACCCACTTTGACTTATATGATTATCCTTGATACCAACCTATACCTTACCAAGTTTTAATTCTTGGTTATGTCTCAAACAGGGATCAAGCCTGGGACCTTCTCACCCTGGGATAGGACCTTCCACTTTCTAAATTATAGCAGAGCCTAAGTAACTGGTATGCTCCACTGGTCTTTCACAAGAGATCTCATCAAGCATAATTTAGAAGGAACAAAATATTGGAACAGCTTTATGTTTTATCAGTTTACTTATAAAGTTCAAATGTGCCAACATGTTTAGTCATAGGTAACATGTTTAATGCTCTTGTCCTATGTCAATGCTATTTCCAGTTGAAATAAAGTCCCCTTTATTAGGTAAATTAGGGTATGTTTTTTCTTTAAGGCCTAGTAAGGTTTATTGTTTGTTCTACAGAAAGTTCACTTAAGGAATTGTTAACCTCTTAGAAGAAGTATGCATTATAATGTGTCATTTCCCATTAGTAATTATTGATTGTTTCTTTTGTTCAAATAGCCTTATTTATACAAGAAAAGTTATTTTTAACAGAGACATTTGTAGTGATACATTTCAGTAGGGAGTACCCCATTTAAAGGTAAGCATTTTGTAATTTCAGGTATTTATTAAAATAGTATTTACATGTACATATAAAAAGTTTAGCTGTGTTTGGAAGCCACAGTATAATGTGGCATGTAAATAAACAATTGTGTTTGGAAATAAAGCAACACAAAGCAATGTACATATTGTATTTTCTTCAGTGCCACTTTGCACTAGAGCATTAAAAGAAAGATGAAGAATTTTTATAATTTTTTTTTGTATGTTTTTAAAATTATGCACAGCAACCAACTACAGTCATTATAGCAATGTTCGGCTATTTTGCTGGATGAAAACCTCAGAGAAATGTCTGGGTAGAATGTGTATGCTTTGCAAATGTGTAAAATGGTGTATGCATGAAGGAAAGCAATTAAGTCAAAATACTCCTGGTGTGGTTTTCTATTCCTTGGACGTCTGAAGTTGTTTTGCATCAGATAATATACTTTATTGTTTAAAACAGATAATGTACTTTATTGTTTAAAACAGATAATGTACTTTATTGTTTAAACAGATAATGTGCTTTATTGTTTAAAACATCAATTGCATACTCATAGATGATTTGCGTCAATGTTGTTGAGTGTCTAAATTGTCTTTATTGTGAAACTCTGCTGCAAAATATAAATTCTGAGCCCTAAGCACATATTTGTAAGGTTTGGGAAAATAGTGTATATTAAGATTGGAAGCTCTGGCTTGGACTTACATGATAAAGATTCACAAATTTTACTGTTTAGTCTCCACAATATGTCTGGTTCTCATGGCATGAAGTTGTAAGGAAAAATGAACAATTAACAAATGGGTTGTTCATAATTAAAGCAGGGTTAGTCTTAAGCTTGTATGTGTTTTTTGTTTAGTGCAAGTTCCAAACCAAAACTTATCTTAATTAGACTGTTTTCCGCATTTTTTTAAAAACAGCACTTCGTCTGTGGCCACTTAAAATTCCTTGGCCCATGCATTTACGAACAATCAATTTTCTCCATGGATTGCACCAGAGCTCCATAAATCTTAATTTTATTTCAGTCCTTTATCTGCTCTGTCTGTTAATAGCCCTTACTAAATTGATGATTTTTTTTAACGATTAAATTCAATGTAACAACACATTTGTCTAGAGAGAAAACAGTGAAGATCCTGGCCAGACATTTATCAGTAGGAACTAGCTGATCTGGATCTACACTATTTGCCCAAGTCTTATCAAGCCATGCATAGAAAGCTGAAAGATTAAGCCTGCTATTCACATATCTATAAGGCTTAGGTAAATAGTGTAGATCCAGATCAGCCAGCTCTCTGCTGGGAAATGTCTGATCAGGCTCGACACTATTTGCTGCTCAGTCTCTTTTTATAAGAATATCAACCCTGATATGTAACATATAAAATATTAAATCCTGAGAATTTAGCGTGGGTTTTTAACAAAATGTAGCATGTTAAGGGTTAATTACTATTGACCTATTGAAAGACACTGCTGCTGCAAGAGAGCTGGAACCTGAAAGAAATGACACGTGCAGAACTCACAGGACTAAATATTGCCATGCCACTATGTCATGGGACACCACATTTCCTGTTTACGAGGAATTATGGGAAATTTGAGCTGTTTTTGTAATTATGTCAAGTACATGATATATTATTGCACCCATGTTTTGGGGATTTTGGGCATAAAATCTATATAGACAGACACTGAAGTCTAAGACACTTTAGAACACCACCTCAGTACCAATACAAATTGTGAAATAAACTTCTCTTAAGTTTTCTTTATCAATACGCAAGCATGATGGGGGATTTCTGCCAAAATAGAGATGGATATGAATACAGATTACCCACATGATATAATATGGTATTAAAAGTAAATAGATGGTTTTCTTAGTTTAAAAAAAAGCTAACTGTGCAGCATAGCTTTGATAGAAAATACATGTACATGTGTTATGCTTCACTCTATTTATAACAAAGAAGGAAGTTATCTGTCTCCAAGTAGGGAGATTCCTGAAAATGGGTAAAACACTGCTCATTTTCAAATAATTTTGAACCTAAAATGTAGGAGTCCTCCTCCAAAAGTGGGAGAGTTAAAATGTATGCTCTACCCATAAATCTAAGTCTTCTGATCAATTAATGGCATTTCACCAGAAATCAGAGGTCCATAGTCACAAGTCGGTAAAATTGATAGCTGAATTTTAGCTTAAGCAGATTTCAGGTCTAGAGTGATTCCATTTGCATCACCTCGGCTATTTTAAATTAAGAAATAGAAGGTAATATGGGGGAAAAGTAGCCCAAGCAACATGGCAGCCATTGTAGACGATTTGTCAAAGCATGTTACTAATGGCACAGATACAGCAAAATATTGAAAAAAAGACAATGATGTGGAGAGAGGGAGGGAGAGAGAGATGGAGTTGAGAGAGATTCATATCGAGTTATTTTATTCTATGTACAACAATAGCAGACTATGTAAAGTACTGCAAGTATTTAAAATGTGCGTCTACTTTTTGTTACAGTAGGTAAAAAATGACATCATAAATGCAGTCTATATGATGAGAATGAAGACGCTACACTTGTGTAAAGGTGCTGGAAACAAATAAGTAATTTGCTATTTTTAGAAACCACACGGACCTTACAGTACCGATTGTGTATTGTAGCCTTGATTTGAGGTGAAATTTTTTGTTTAACTGTAAATGTCTGATGTGGATTATCAATGCCTTGTTCAAAATAAGCATTTTTGGTTATTAGATTGGTTATTAGATTGCAATATTTCTAGGTGGCAACTCAACTTTCTTTATATGTGCAGGAGATACCTTACGATGTGTAAGAAACGAAGGACGTTCCGAGAATCCCGGTGTGTCAATACTCTTACCTTTGAGGCTCTTTTCCATATGTGTATGGAAAGGGCCGAAGATGTTTCGAATGTGGTGATCTATTGACCAAGTGGTATGCAAGTGGTGAGAATTCTCATTGTTACTAAAGGATACTCACATAGCAGGCAATATGTGTGTGATTATTTACCCCCACTGTTGACTTCAAAGTAGAAGTGGGCTTAGCACATGAATGTGCACTATATTTGGCTGAAAACTTGTTGATGATTTTTTTGTATTGACTTCATTACCATTAGAATGCAGTGTTACCGGACTGGACCTGATAGTACAATTGGTAGAGCATTGGCTCCAGGTACTGGAGGCCTCAGGTTTAATCCTGGGCTGTGACATACAGAAGTTGTTAAAAATGGAAGTGGCATAGCTCCCTTGCTGATGCTTAAACAAATATTAGGGTAGTTCCACGACTGGGTGTGGTATCATGCCCAGTGTTCATCAACCTAACTAAAATCATTTCCTGATAACCGCTCCACTATCAGGATCTGACGTCGAGTTGATGAACCCTTCCTAACCAATCAGATTGTCGCCTACAAAATTGCAAAAGTAAGTCATGGTTTTAAGCGTTCCAAACATATTATTTTAATGGCTGTACCCATTTACAAAGAAATGTTAATGTGGACACTCCGATCAAGACTTATGTCACTGAAGACAGGTGCGTTGCATGTGGTATACTATTGTTTCAACATCAGTAACATCTTCAGGTCAAAAGTTAACTAACACGCAGTTGCAGAACAAACTTAAACTGAGTGACTTTTCTACTGTATCATCGATAGCGACATTTTGCAACATTTACCAAAAGTGTTATGCATTACGCTCCTTTATTGGCTGTTCTAAATATAGTAATCAGGGAAAACCATTTTTGTTTATAGATAGTATTTGCGGGCCATCATCAGATCTTACATTTTGTATATGCATTACGCTCCTTGATTGGCTGTTCTAAAAATAATAATCAGGGAAAACTGTTCTTGTTTATAGATGGTATTTGCCGGCCGTCATCAGATCTTACATTTTGTAAATGTATTACGCTCCTTGATTGGCTGTTCTAAAAATAGTAATCAGGAAAAACCATTCTTGTTTTAAAATAGATGGTATTTGCGGGCTGTCATCAGATCTTACATTTTGTAAGATCTGACTTTAGTGAGTTTGGGTGTTCATGGCATGCTATACACAGTGAAGGCAGCACTATATCTGCTTCAAGTGGACACCATCTTCAGATAAATTAAATATTCTTGGCGGGATGAAAAACTTGTTAATAAACAATGTTACCATACAGGGAAAAGCAGCTGACCTGACAGTTAAACTATTCCTTTTATGACAATAAATAGATCCTTGTATTTCCATTTGAGGATGACAAATGAAAGATAGTCAGGTAAAATCCATAGCAATAAAAAAATTATAAAATCTTCACAATACCACTTCCTGCTCGTTTTAAGCTAGATGTAAATGTAACAATAAAATGGAACACAAATTCAACATTTTGAAATGAAACCACCATCTAGAGCATGTAGAAACAACATTTTCTGGAACATGTTAAGTGTAATATTATCCGGACAGGGCGACAGAGATCACCTGTTCCAGTTTTCATTCCTCAACCTTTAACCTTCTGCTAACCTAAGTTTACTTCCTTGAGAACAGACTTATATAGTTTAAAATAGCGGTGGTTTAACTATATAAAAACTATGCACAACAGTTTATGGGCATCGGTAAAGTCTGTAAATCAAACTACTTTTTCGAAGCAGTAAATACCTCGGTGCTTGCATCGCTTTTATATATTGATTGCAGTATGAGTAAATGATCTTCATGGAATGACCAATCAATACTTGACGGTACATTTTTCACCAAAAAAAATTTCATGACATTTTGTAGTTGCATATCCATGTTAATTTTATGTAGACATTGTATTGTTCTACTTAGAGTGTTTTCTGTTAGGCTGATTGTCTGCCTGTTGAACAATGTGCCAACTATTCCACCTTGCAGTCTGCTTGTTGTACACTATTATGTAAATAGCACTTGTTGAATCATGAATATTCAACATGGCTCTCACTTGTTGATATTTGATGGGTGGAATTTTTAAGAGTAGGCAGTCTGTGATGGAGCTAGCAAATGCTCAGATCTAGATGTATTGATAAAAAAGAAGGCCAAAGGTGGATGATATTTGATAGGAGAAATTGAGACTGGGCAGACAGGGTAGAAAGATAGCACAGGCTCGTTCCTAGATGTATTGATGCAAAAGGGTGTCCCAGTCGATGATATTTGAGGGAATAAATCCAGAACAGCAGACAGAAAGACTTGAAGCTAGCACAGGCTTCTGTCTCACTGTATTGATCAGACATTGCTGAGTCACTGTTGAGCAAGATTGCCTGTATGAACCAGTTTGTGTGTCATAAGCTCCCAATATCAGTCCTTAGAATTCCTCAATCTCTAAAGATTGCTTGTGACTCTCCTCTGATAATGTCATTTTCAGGTAATTAGTAATTGGATATTGGTATTACTCACACATTCTGGGATTCTTACTGGAATGGCTTCTGGTTGAACTGTTGCAGAGTTTTCATAAACTGTTTGTCATAGACATATCATTACCTAGAATACCAATCACTCTGTTTTGCTGATTTGTTTCTGCAATCATGGAATTTAGCAGGAATAATTGACTTTTTTGAGAGCTCCCCATGTAAAACATGTTTGTGTTGCAATTATTTAAGAAATTTACACAGTGAATGTTATATTTGATTAAATTTATGATAATTTTAATCAATTATTTATACATGTATTGTTAACATGCACTGTCTCGGTATACAACCTAATTACTCTTGAGAATATAGTCATTATTTGGCAACATTAAACTGGGCACTCACGCATATTCACTCATTTCTGTTATTGTTAATGGTTAGCTGTTTAAGGAACTACTAATTCCTTGTGTGTGTTAATGTAAGAATGAGCATCTCCAAGGTTTTGTGATAACATCGTCAGAAACTAATAAATGCCAGCTTAATGTTGTCACAGCCCGATTCATATTTAAACATATAAATATACAGATAAACTGAAAATTAAGAATAAAAATTGGGTATTTGGAATCTAAATTTTCAAGACCCTACTAGGTTATCTTATCTTCATTTAATTATCTCCATTCACCCTTCTTTCACTCTTCACTTGCAAGATTGCTCTTTCAAATAAAGCAGTGATTGATTGATATGATTCCACCTGACAGTTGCTTCTCCCAGGATTCATGAGGTTCCTCCTTATTTCCCCCTCCATTGCCACCATGCTGCAGACGGCTTGTCACAATGTTTTTGTAAAATGATGCTTCCTTCCGTGACACCAGTAATTTTGCTGTGGGAACTTGACACGTCTTTTCTCATAAACTGCCAAAATCAGCAGGATGGGACCTTGGAAAATAGTGTAGACCCAGATCACTTAGAGCTGTCTGGTCAGGATCTGCACTTTTTGCAGCAAAGTATCTATCCATGTGCGTGACCTGTTTCTTATTTAAGTATTCATTGAAAGCATACTGCAGACTAACATGACTTACAAAATATAAGTTTGTTAAGGGTGAAATATGCTGTGCACAATATCATGTGTGTATATACAAGGCCAGCCTGGCAGCAATGGCTTCCAGGAGGGAGAGGTATGGTAGACTCAGTAAAAAAAACACAACATTCCTGGCAATTATTAGATAATTATTGCACAAGAAACAGCTTAACGTTCTGTTGCGATTAGTGTAAGGTTGAGTTGACCTCATAATTAACTGCTAAGAGATGCAAGCTTTCCCTTTTTCGCTCACCTGAGAATGTGCTGAAGGTAAGCTTCTGTGATACCCCTTTGTCGTACGTTGTTTTTGTGTTCTATGACATCAACAATTTGCTGGTGAATACATTGGAGGCTATAGTTTTCATCCAATCGTTTTCAAACTTGGTTCAAATGTTTGTCTGCAAAAAGTCTTGGATGATTTTGTAACTGGGTCATGTGGGGTCAGAAAGAAGGTCACTAGGTCAAATCTTAGAAAACTTTGTGATCACACTAGAGGCTACATTTAGGACCCAGTCTTCACCAAACTTAGCCAGAATGTTTGCCTGCATGAAAGCCTGGATGAGTTCCTAACTGGTTTTATGTGGGGTCAGAAAGTAGGTCACTAGGTCAAATCTTAGTAAAACCTGTGAACACACAATAAGCTACATTTATAGCCCACTCTTCACCAAACTTGGCCAGAATTTTTGCCTGCATGAAATCTTGCCTATATAAGCCTACTAAGAGCCCCTGTCCTCTTGTGAGTTTAAGGAAGTTCTTTTGTTTTATTTGCCTCTGTATTTCACTTTACACGAACAACTCTGAGTGGTAAAGTGTGGTATGGTCGCGGACTTGTTTTTCCTGTACTGGCTGAGACTCTCGATGGTGGTCAAACTACCAGAAAACCTGACATATACCCATGTATTCAACCCACTTTATTGTAAACTTAGGGCTGATTCAGCTTACAACACCTATTGTTATGTAATTACACAATTCACCATGTGATTTGATTTAGACTAACTGTCCTATCTTTGCATGTGTAAGGTCTGTGAAGTCTGAATCATTCAATCAATGATTAAAATATAAATAACGCTTTCATAGCCTGTTGTCTCTGCATTAATATTTGTTCATATACTTATATTAAATGCTGTTTACATAGAACATATCAAAAGTGGGCTGAAAGTTTGCAAATGGTAAGCAAACTGTAAATATTTTTAACTGGACTATTTAAATACCTAAACATATTATGGTAGCCCTTTCTGTATCCATTGTGATTGTCCAGTCCTGTATGATTCATTTGCACGTTACTAACTTAAAAGTTGGTATCTGATAATTTGTATAAATCAAATACATGTCACAATGTCTAACCACTGCTTTGGGGAATTGGGGCATAATTTCTGCATAAACTCATACTTTTGCCTTAATGAGTTAATAAAGACGATTTTGAACACTAAGTATGTTATTATATTTTTGATCCAAATTGCTGGTTACCACCTTTACAATGTACCCAGTCTGAATGTGCTGATAGAGATCTATTTGTTTTAAGTTGATGTGTTCAGGGCTTTTTCAGGGGTTTTTGGGAAAAGGCCCCAGCCCAAATTGGGAATTTTTGACGCAGTAAATAGTCAAATTTGGGAGAAAAAAGTATCGACAAATCAAACCAATTTGGAAATTTCAACGTTTATTTTTCTGCATTAAAGCTTAATCTGCCTTGCTTTTGTGTCCCTGAAAGTGTTACAGAGCTCTTCCATAGTTTGTTCATAAAGCTCTGAAGGGCCTTCAATACAGATTCTCATTAAATTGGAGAGTTTTTCCTGGGCAAGGGAGCTTCTCAAAGAAGTGCATAGTAGGTTCATGGTGCTGAACCCTCTCTCCACAGCTTTTGTGGTGGATAGTATTATGGTCATCATCTACAGAAGTTAGTAGATTCTAGATCGCGTAGAATTTACTGTTGTACGACATTTTTGTCACTATATTTCGCGGGTCAGTATAAAAGCCAGTACTGCATGTACCGTTTTTGCTTCATTACTCCTTTTAGTTTTATACGCAGTCAAACAGTTATGGCGAAAATACTTTTGTTTATGAAATAAAAAATAATTCCTGTTAATTTTCAAACCATATATTGATTACAATGTTATCTGGAATGGCTCCGTGACACATCTTCAAGTTGTGTTACGGTATACGGCTGGGTAAGAGTCTATGTTTTCACTGGTTACATTCATACATAAATTCACGGAAAGTAGTTTTCACAGATCATCGATCTGTGAGACAGGCTGAAAAAGCCCTGGTGTTATACGTGAATATTAAAGGGAAAATTTTGATACATGAATATCAAAGGGAATGATTTGGTATCATTTACAAACATTTGTATTTTGTGGCGAGCAGTAACAATTTAATGCCCTCTGAATGGTATTGATAGGTCAGTGCGTAAAGTTAGACCGGCAAGAGCAAACAAAGACTAGCAAGTCCCAGTATTTCTGTTTCTTGATTTTTTTTAATGTGAAATTAGCGTGAATTAAGAATATGTAACAGATGATTGTTTTGTATGATGATTTATAAAGTAAAACAAAACTACTGTATTCTTAAACATTGGTAATTTTATGAAAATATTTTGCTTGGTATTTTGCTTTCTGGTCATATAAAAATGTTTTAACAACCTAAGTATTAAACTGACTCTTCTTTACGAAGAGACCATGACTTTGATTCACTGCTTTAACATTTTCTTGTAGCTTATAGTGCTGTGAAACTTGTCTGTTTGAATTTTCCTCATGCTATCTTCTGGAAAAATGATTGGTGGGAAAAGTATAATGCATGTATCTGCTGCATTATTATCACCCTGTCTGCATCATCGCTGAAGCGCTCTCACTTGGCATACAACAGATCTGTGTTGCAATGAAGATTGCAGTAAAACAGCTGGAAGTTGTAAGATTATATGAACATAACATCAGGTACAAAGATGCACAAACCAAGCATTTTCTTGTTATGGTTAGCAGTTAGTATTGCTCACTACCCCTTGTCACAAATGAATCTCAATAGATCGTTCTCATTTTGTTATATTTTAGGCACATTAGGATGAGAAGGTATGTGGGATCGTGTGCTGACTACCAGTCTTGTTTTTACTTTATCAGATTTATTGTAACCCTGAGTATAAATTAGTTTGTAGGTTTAATATCTCAAGGGCTTTGTTGTTTCAAAGTTTAGACCAACCTGTGCCATGCAGGTTAATGTATAGAAATAAGGGATGCCAGCCTGGTGATAGGTTTATTGTGACACATTTTTGGACAAGTCACTTGAAAGTCTATATAAAAACAACAACATCTCAGATCTTCCATATTTGTGACATCATTGCAGCACTAATAAAGAATCTCTTCTGGCATAGAAATAATTGACTGATAAACGGTTCTCCTGGCATACAATAATCGTTGATGACTGATACTGATAACTGTTGTTGGTTTCTGAATAATGATGCCAGGTACTTTTGGCAAAGTAACTTGGTTGTTAAGTAGTTGTTAACAGTTATGACTCATGGTTGTTTGTAGAGAAGTCTTCAAGAAAGCTGTGAAAGTATTAACAGGTACAATACAAGGCTGTATGATTAATGTGTTGATTGATGTCTTTGAGTTGTTTATTCATGAACTGCATAATTTTAAATACTACAGCAGTAGTAATGTAATAATTGGTCACATGGCTTGGGTAGTTTAAAAATAGCTTTCTGTGCAACATGACTCAGATATAGGAAATACATTTTTGTAATGACAAGTGCCTTTAAGTGGGGTGTAATGCTGTTCTTTAGCAATGATGTAGGGCACCAATCAACAGCAGTTAGTGGGATCTTCTCAAATAGTAATTATTTATTTGATTTTATAAGAGAAAACAAATTGGTCCAAACAGTTGAATACTACCTTTAACAGTAAACTGTTGTTGATTCACATGTTGTACAGTGTCGTACTATGTACAGTAAGGCTTTAGACATGAACAAATACTTGGGAGTTTTGGCAACTGGTAGATGTCGACTGCCTCTGACAAATGAATGCAACATACACATTGTTGGCACATCACCACTGAGTGTATCGTTAGATGGTGGTGTATATGTCACAACCTTTGTCTGAGGGACCTGTCAACAACATGTAATAACATCCCCTTTGACATCATACATAGATATCCAGAGGGAATTGTCAAGAAGGTGTCCATAAGACAATGTGGCAAGCTGTACATCTTAAAAACACAGCTACCTTGTTAAAGAATTTTTTATCTTGTATTGAAATGAATGTATTTTTTTAATCATTACAGGTGTATGAGAAATGTTGTAATAATTAAGTTGAAGTTGGAAAGTAAATTTTAGGCACAATAATCCAGATACCCTTTGATTGATTGCAGTATTATTTTTTTCCATCAAACTCTTTTTGACTTGCACTTGAATCAATGACAGACTTCGACCAGATGTAAGATGCAACTCTTAAAGCTTTATTTCATTTACTTCCCTTGAATTTATGACATCATTAAATGAAATACAATGCCATTTGTTGTTTTCATTATTTGTTATGAAATAACTTAGTAATATATCAACCATATGTGATTTTGCAAAAGAAGTCTTGGTATTGTTTAGTTTCACTGCAATCAGCATGAAATTAAATTTCACTGTAATTGTATGAGACTCCCAATCTAAAATTGAATCACAGTTGATTATTTGTCTTTATATGCAGAAACTGTCACTGGTTTTGCCAAGCTTATATCAGGAAATTGTGCATAGCACAAAATACATCTTGACTGTGCTTATGAAGTGTTTTTATTGGTCATTTCTAATCGACTGTCTGCAATACAGTGGTAGCATGTAAAAGAACCATGTCTCACTTACAGAATCCTTTCTCAGTTGAGATCTTTGCACAAGCTCAAATTTTGACTGCTCAGTATTTATTTATAGTCTTGTTAACACCTCATAATTATATGACTGTATTATAACCTTGTAATATGTCTATAAAACTTGGAACTGTGTTATTATGTCTTAGTAGGAAATATTCTGGAAGACAAAACTTGACCTTCAGCAAATTCTCATCTGAGAAATATTGCTACAAGTGGGGTCAGGAGATAAACCTGCTGTAAATCACCTGGCTGTAGAGCCTCCTGTGCAGGGTGTCAAGTGGTGTTTATAAACATCTACTGGTTCAGAGTACAACAAGTAGTTCATTGACTCAGGTTCATTGGTCAACATAATAGGTGTTACCCTATGATTCTTTTTGTTGTTTATAGTTGTATCTTTAACCATGTTTTCAACAAAAATCCTGGTTATTTGATTGGGGTATGGTGGGCGGTCGGGTGGGCGAGCTGTTGTGCGGGCGGCATCAAACAGAGGGTTTCCGGTCAATAACTTCAGTTCAAATAAACCAATCTTGCTGAAACTTTGATTATAGCAAGCTTGCATGAAGACCTAGCTTGGGATTTGATTTGGGGCCAGTTGTGTCAAGGTCAAGGTCTCTGTCACAAAAAATACAAAAACAGTTTCCGCTTAATGATTTGTGTTAAATTGTTGAAAACCTTTTATCGTTCCATGGCCACGTTTCTTGTTTTCTTTTAAATGCATCACATTTTGGTGGTAGCTTAAAATAATGAATCTGATGATATATTACTGCTTGGGTGTTTGAAGTGTTTTTATGTCTCCCTTGACACAGAAAATCTCTTCAGCTATGACCTTTGGAGCTTATTCAGATTGTTTAATGGTTCTTTTTCATTTTGTAAAGTTGGTTAAACAGGATTTGGGTTCACTGTACAATATTCGTGAAATGGTACAAAGTATTGATAAATAGTTTAAATGATAAAATTGCTTAGTACCAGCTACCATTGAATTTGAATCACTGATATATGAATTTCTTTTTACAGTTGTTTACTGCCCCTTATTTTGACAAAATTAATGATTGTTTATTTAATACAAGAAATAAACTATTCTTCTACTGACTGAAAGGCCATGTTAAATGGTTGATTCGATAATGTTTTCTGTATACATTTCTCCAACCTGACAGGAGTATGATGTTTGAACAGGTTCCTTTTGTTTGTTCTACAAGGGAGAATGTTGATGTTGGTTGCTATACAGGATGTTACTATGGCTCCCTGTAGAGCTGCTTGGATGTTGGATGGTTGGTCTTCATTGGGTTTGACAGCCATGGTTTGTCTGAAAATATTGGCTTCACACTCCCATCATGATGAGTTCATGTTTATAGACACACAAATACATGATTTGGGATGGAGAGCTTCTGGTGTAAGATAGGGAATTATAAACACTGTTGGATAGTTTATGGGGTCATGAATTCATATAGGGGATTCTTGTTTTACAAATTACTACAGCCAATGGTTATTACACATGATCACAGTGATCTAGTAACAATGTTTTATAGGTTTTAATATAATACACACATATTTTTAGGATGTAGTCTTTTTTGTCTGTTTTATAAGTACAAGGCAGTTGCAGCACTCAGTAGGGAGCTAGCTGACTGACTTAGATCTACACTTTTTGTCAAAGCTATATTATTAGTGCTTAGTGAGCAAAGGGTTAATTTTGGTGACAAAGTACATGTATATTAAAACCTAATTAAGTAAAATATTGCCAAAAGCAGAATGTCTTAAGTAATTGTGAAATGGCCCTGTTAGAAATTCACAAAACCTTAAAAGATAGAAAGAAAGCACTTTGACAATGAAAGAAACAATGAAAAGCAGAGTCAAGCAAGCCTATAACCCACCCATAAGATGAAAGATATTGCCATTTGCAATATAGATTGTTCCCTGTCAAAGCCCAAAGGACATACAACTATAGTTTGCTCATCATTAACACGCTATCACACAGGAGTTTTCTTGTGTTATCTAACTACTGGGTGCAATCTCATGCACAGGTTTTGTACAGATGTAAGAAACAGATTGTCTAAATGAGTTTTGTGGCTGTCTGTCTGCTACAGAAATCTCATATGAAGATGAGAGTGTGAGTGTGCAAGAAAGTGCATCCAACCTTGCAATTTAAACATAACGGCCTTTAAAATTATCAAGTACTCCCAAGATATGTCATTCAGTTTGTTAACAACAAAGAAAACTTTACTGCTAAATGGCCTTTGAAATTAGCATCCAATAATTAAATGCCTTTCACACGTGTAACATTTGGAGATTTACTGACCCAAAACACATTTACATGTCCGAAGTTTGGTTTCAACATCAACAACAATAAGAGCTTTTTTAAGGTGTATTGTTTGGTATTCTACTATAATATATCATTGGTGCAAAATCCAACTTATTTCTTTCTGAACTTACTTTCAGGAACCAGAAAAAAATACTTGCCTGTCAAGTAACAAACTTTATAAAATTCACATGTCCATTCTCAAATTTAGTCGTCACAGACATGTGTTATATTTGATGACCATTTTAACATTTATTGTTTTGTTGATTTACTTGGTAACCTTCTCTTTAGTGTTAGAGTGGCCAGTCTTGGTTATCACGCTTTAGCCTTCTCCTTACGTCCACTGCATAATGCATGCTGTGTTAAACACTTGAGAAGTTAAGGTTCATTTTACCCCAAAATTATGTACAGAAGCTTATCAAAATCGGTTTCTCATGGTCTCAAAATGTGATTACCTTTCTGAAGCAGGGATAACCATAATGCCTGCAGTGCTTTTACTCAATTATCTCCCCTTTGCTTTTTTTCTGTCACGAGCATAACTTTATAACAATCTGGCAGATCCACTTTAATGTGAACTATAGACAACTTTTGATAAAACAAATTTCAGACCACAAAAAAAACAACAGAAGTGCACAATGTAATTTCATACTTGAGAGAGAGCATATTAACTTGAGTGAGCAAGAAAGTGCATCAGGCCCAGCATTTGAAAGTTAATGGCCTGCATGTTATCTAGCCCTCCTGGGTATATGTTTGTTCATCTTTTGGGGTTTTGACATTCAGCTGCCGAAGCTGTTACAGTTATCCTTTAACTGTTTACTTGCTGTATTTGTTAAACCCTAACTGCCTGCCTCCCACCACATCCCGGATCAAGTTCTGTTTGGGGTGAAGGACACAGCTGAACTGTGGTGCACCTGTGGTTCTACCCAGGGGTATAGTTCCTCCACCAAATTGGCTGGAGATCACTATTATTATCATAATTGGTTGCTGCAATGTATTTCAAACAAAAAACAAAACTTGACTTACTACATTTCTTAACTGGTAGCTTGCTACAGCAGCTGGGGACACAGCAGCAAATATTGCAGATGCTGACCAGAGGCTCCAGGCAGGGAGCTAGCTGATCTAGACCTATGCTATTTCCCAAGGACTGATCATGTTGCACTTTGCAATTTGGGTTAAACTTATGAGTTGTTTTGGGGAGCTTGATGGCATATGGTAAGTATTTTGTTGGTCTAGCCCAAAGAACTACTTGAAGATGCATTTTATGGATTGCTGCCACCGGAGCAAAGTTAAATAGACAAATGGTACACACACAGGGGTATGAATATGAAAAGTAGTTTAGTGTTTGTTGCCTTTTGTTTAATAATATGCTCATCAGTGAATCTGGTCTTGTCATTTCTAAATTTTTCAAGTAATAAAATATCCTACATGGTATAATTTTCAGATTTGTTGTTTGGTTCTGTGATTGTAGTTAGCTTCATGCTAATAGAAACAAAAGTAAGCCATAAATTGTTAGTATAAAGCAAGCAATTCTTATGAAACCATGTCTTCATTTTCATTCTGTTGCGTTATTAAATTTCTGCAGTTAATAGCCTGATAACTTTGCTGATACACTGAACCACCATAATTATGGTATTTACAGCAATGTTCCACTATTTATGGTAGATGAAGACTAGACAAATGGTTGGGTAGAACCACAGGTCAGCTGCAAGACATTCCAAAGTAGAGTCCATTGCCTTGACCAGGACTCTAGCCCATGGGATAGGAAGTGAACACGCTAGAGGCCAGAGTTTATATCCAATCTTCATCATGTTTGTCTGCATGAAATCTTGGATGATTTCATTATTGGGTCACCTAGGGTCAAAAACTAGCACAAAAGGTCAAATTATAAGAAAAACTTGTGAATACACTAGAGACCACATTTATAGCTCAATCTTCACCAAACTTGGCCAAAATGTTTGTCTGCATGAAATCTTGAATGAATTCGTAACTGAGTTATGTGGGGTCAAAAAGTAGGAGACTAGGTCAAATCTTAGAAAAAGCTTGTAACACATAAGAGGCCACATCTATAGGCCAATCTTTATCTAACTTGGTCAGAATGTTTGTCTGCCTGAAATCTTGGATGAGTTAGTTATTGGGTCACGTGGGGTCAAAAAGTAGGTCACTATGTCAAAACTTAGAAAAAGCTTATGAACACACTAGAGGCTACATTTATAGCCCAATCTTTTCCAAACTTGTTAAGAATATTTGTCTGCAGGAAATCTTGGATGAGTATATTATTAAGTAATGTGGGATAAAAATGTAGGTCACTAGGTCAAATCTCAGAAAAAGTATGTGAACACACTAGTGACCACATTAGCCCAATCTTCACTAAACGTGGCCAGAATGTTTGCCTGCAAGAAATCTTGGGTGAGTTTGTAAGAGGTTCACCTCAGGTCAACAACTAGGTCAGTAGGTCAAAACTTAGAAAAAGCTTGTGAAAACACTTAGAGGTCACATCGATGGCCCAGTCTTCACCAGTCCTGGCCAGAATGTTTACCAGTATGAAATCTTACACATGTTTTAGGTTAGTTATGTGAATTCGGAAGGTTACTAGTAAAATTCTAGAAATGTTATCAGCCCAGTGGCCACACTAATGGCCCAATCTTTGCCAAAGAATTTTAAAGTAAATAAGTCTTAATTACTTGACACCAGATATGAGCCGACTCAAAGCCTGTGTCCTCAGGTGAGTGATTAAAGGGGATAATGGCCCTTTTCTTTGCCTATTGAAAGTGATAGGAGGTAAAAAATTCAGTATGGTTATATACATAAATCTTATGCTATTGTCTTTTAATAACTCAAATACCTCCGTGACAATTACAAAATTTGCTTTACTGGACATGACTTCTTGGGAATATGTCTGTTTACAATGACATTTCATGTTATATTTTGTATTGTGTTATTTACTAATGCCACATACTACAAACATAAGGTTGGTTTGCTATGCTTTTATATTAACACACTAACAGCATTTTAGTAAAATCAGCAAAGTCCAACTGTTATATGTGGAGATGCAGTGTACCATTGGTTTTATACCCAGACATTGGTCTGGGATCTTCCTCCACCAATAAATAGCTGAATGTTGCCAATATTACCATAATTATGTCAGTGTTATGTAAAAAAAAAAAAAAAAAATAAACAATTTATGGAGGAAGACCTCTCAAGGTATCTGAAAAGAACCAACCCTACACAGATCTGCTTCTCACTGTTCCCACATACAAGTTCTTGATTTGACAGGAAGTCAAACAGTCTTGTGGGGAGGGGTTGAAATTTGCAAGTAAACACTTGGATATGGTTACTCCCAAAAGTATAAGGCTTGTAGAATAAAATGGAAGTTTTTGAGATGTCTGGTGATAAAATGCTAGTCTTGTCCTGGCAAAAGGGAATGTCAACACATAAGAACATTATCTGCCATAGTTATAAGGTGGAACCACGATTGTGAAGCTTGTAATGTTTTAGAAATGAATGAAAAACATTCCATGTGTGGTAAGGAATTGTTCTTAAATGTGATATTTAACAGCTTGCATATATCAAATACATGTTACGATATCTTACCACTGCTTTCGGAAATTTTGGCATAATTTCTGCATAAGCTCATACTTTAGTCTTAGTAAAGATGATTTTAAGCACTACCTATATATTGTTAGAAGTACTAATCACTAATAAGAATCACTATAAATATCACATTTTCCAAAATCTATACAAAGCACAATAGTAGTCTGTGCTAAAAATAGATCAACATCAGAGGATATTATTGGGATAACTACATAATATGATCAGTAAGTAATCAACCATATGGTTTTGTTTGTTTAAATAGCTATCTCTGCAGCGTGGCTCAAATAAGAAATACCTGTTTGCAATGACAAGTGGGGCACTTGGTTATTCACACAGATCTAAAGTATCAGTTAACAACCTTTTACGTGACCTTGAGAAAATTTGGTCTAAACTGTCGGATACCACCTTTAAGAAGTTTCACTGCATTTATGTTTCTTTCATTTTGGCTTTATTAAAAGAGCGATTGATTACCAAACTCACTAACTATTATTATGTTTTGAATACAGTCAATACAATTTTTTACACTCTTTTGCAGATAACTATTAAATTTGTATAAATTTATTGTAGTACTATGCTTGTTTGTAAATTATTTGTGAAAAATTATTGTGACATTTTATGTATTAGTTCTAGTTTTTATTTGCTTGAAAACATATTTATGTGTGTGGAATACTGAAGGAATAAAATTAATGTTCCACACAAAGTGTTAATTTGAACCAAATGTTCAAAAGGAAATGCTCACTTTTCCTCATTCAATGTGTGCATATTTTTTGCTGCAGTGATATATTTCAAGACCTTGCTATCTAGGAGCATTATATGAATGGCTTATATCTCACAAAATGTGGTAGACCATGGATATGATGCTGCAGTAAGATGCATCAGGCTAGAAAGATCTGATAACTGCCATGGAGGCTGCCACATTTCTTCCTGTCTTTTCTACTGACATCAAGTCTTAACTGATTTGGGTTTTTTTTCTTCTTCAGGAAAAAATGTTTGCATTTCATTGCTTTGTTATTTTCTTATCACTTTTAGTAGGGGGACAATATTTATTTATATTTTTGGGGGTTGATTGATAGGTTATCATCCCATTACTGGAAACAGAATTCCAGGTATCTGGAGACTATGTCCACATGAAGCAAATATAGTACCGCCATCACTGTACAGCCGTGAACACCTGGCATTATACACATGCAGTTGCATTATCCAGAAAATGGGCCAACCAGTTTTGAACCTACCTTTATATTTTCATCATCGTTAGAACGATGCTAGTATGTTGAGGCCCCAATTTGAGTGCTGTAACAGCTTAGCTTCCAGGTACATAATTTCAACATACAGAAATTTTTGAACCTTTGAAACAAGATTTACTTCAATCTTAATGTTAAAGATGCCAAAGTGTTAAGTCATGTACTGTCAATGTTTTTTTATATTCTTCTAGTAATTTAATTCCTTTTTCTATTGCTTACCCTTAATCCATTTTACCATAATCCTTATAAGTAAAAACTATACATTAGCAATTATCCTTTTTACTTGGCCTACAAATTATGTATATGCCTATAAATGTACAAAAAAATATTAAGTTTTAACTCCTGATTTTATTACCCAGTATTTCCGAGATGTTTCCACTTCCTTTGCTAACAAGACTTGACATTTAAAATAAGCTTGCAAGCAACAGCAGACAAATTGATCCATCTCTGCTGCATAATTTATAATGAAACGTGAAGCCATCCTTGGCCTAAATAAACAACTTACATAGTCTGAACTTAACAGTAATTTAATTAAGCAGGGCTGCATTCCTTGAGTCTGTTACAGGAATATATGTAGAAATTAAATGGCGGTTTGATGGTTTAGTGTGTTAAAATATCCTTTATAATCCATTCTCTGTACACTGTTGACCATGAATGTTTTCATAATGCAGAGATACCATTTAATATAAAATATGAGATATGTTTTAAACTTGTAAGCAATATAAATTATGCTCAGCATATGACGTAAGAGCACTAGCTAAGCAACCGCTTATTAAAAATATGTTGATCCATACAGTTTGGCCGACTGAGCGTACTGCATATGTTGATAATGTTAAACCTGATACATGTTTTTAAGTGATTTTGCATTTTGAAATCCTTAATTTTGCACAGAATTGCTTTACATACATGTATACTGTCATCCAAAAATGCGATTAAAATTAAAATAAATACTTCTCCATCAGTAACCTTACACATTGGTTTTTATCCAACTGTGCTAATTTAAATAAAGATTGCATAGGTTCCCATGTAAAATGGCTTCAGCAGCAACAAAAAGAAAAAACATGCAGTCATCATGTATAAGTCACAGTGTTATCATTGTTCAAATTTGTTATAGATGATTGGATCACACTAAAACTCAGATTTAACAAAGACAAAAATGGGACTTGGCAAAAATGGGACTTGGCAAATTTTGCTTGGTACACAATTTTTCCTATGGTTTTGCATGCCTGGGATGCAGTAAAACTTAACAAATGTGAACAGTGAATGTGTACCGTATTCCAGTAAGGACTATCTTTAACACTGCCACAGCAGCACAATCTGTGCAGAAATTGCTCTAAATGTCCACTCTTTCCAAATTTATAAATAAGCACAATGGGGATTTCATATAAATATAAATATCAATGTCACAGTTTTCTGCCCTTTGTTTATGAGCGCAAAATAAGTCACCTGGTGTAGTCGAGTACCTTTGGTCCAAAAGCAGCTAACTGTGCTTCACAAATAGAGGTAAGTAATAACGATTTGTAGCAGTGATTGAGATGCTATGCTACACATTACACACAGATCTAGGGGATTAATTAACAGCACTTTTCTTGACCTTACCAGGTAACAATGACTTATTTGGTTGTAAGAGAAAAGATTCCAGACAGTTAGATATCACCTTTGTCTTTAATTTTAACAATGACCAGATCCCAAACTGTCAGCATGTCTTTTTACTTACACAGGTATATCCAATCGGTATGAAGCACATCACAATTGGTTGACTTTACAAAAGAGAAAACATGCCTTTTGTTTGTTATTTTTTGTGTGAGTAAGTGTCTTAGATAAAAATCGAAAGTGTCATACCATGATATGATAGGGCAAAGAGTTGTCTGTACAAACAAATGGCAAAGCTTTCCTTTGACTATGACTTAGGTAAGATGTTGCAATTGCGTATTGTACCTATAGCCCCTATGTAGCCTGGACTCACTTTTTAACAAGGAAAGGCCTTGAAAGTATCAAATGCACTTCCCTTGTACTTTAGTTTGTGCAGAGTATTGATGTTTAAGTTTGATTTTACCTGAAATTAAACACACAAACTTGTTACTCGTCAAACCCTTACCTAGTGTTCAAGTCACAGTTGGGCGAGAACTCTAATGTGGTAAGTTTGTCCAACTAAACTGAAGTGCTACAGTGGTTCTACTCAGGCATAAATCTGGGGTCTTCCTCCATCAATAATTAGCTGAATGTTGCCAATATAACCATAATTGTATCAGTACAATGTAATGACAAACACAATCTCACTCAATTCAGATCTTACAAAATGTAAGATCTGATGATCCACAAATACCTTCTATGAACAAGAATGGCTTTTCCAGAATGGTTTTCCCTGATTACTTTTTTTATAACAGCCAATCAGAAAGTGTATTGCATAACGCTTTTGATAAGAGTCCCAAAATGACCGCTTTTGATGAAGCAGTAGAGAAGTGTTTGACAAAATTAGGAATTCGCTCATTAAAACCACTTCAGAAGCAAATTCTTGATTGCATAATTGACAAGAAGGACTGTATGGCAATATTACCAACAAGATATGAAAAGTCACTATCACATCAGTTGTTTCTACCAATAATGGGCGCAGCCATTAAAACGCTTCGGATCATCATTTACTTTTGCGATTTTGTAGGTGACAATCTGGTTGGGAAGGTTTTATTTACTCATCTGGTTTAAATCAGATTGTGAAAAACAAAGCATCTTCAACAATAATGATTTGATCAAAGTTGAAAATTTAAGTGGCGTTTCTAACATTCTAATTGAGATTAACCTTTTGAGTTCTGTCATTAGTTTTCACTGCACATTTGTTTCATTACGTTAATTCAATACTACAGGAAAAAATAAAATGATGTCTTTTTGCTAGGATGAAGATAGTTTTTATAATGAAGTAACCTAATTGTATGTATTATTTAGAATTGTAATAGTATTACCAGTAGCGCTGTAGTTGAAGAATCATTTGACCTCAGTTTTCTTTATTAAAGTAAATTTTGTCTTTTCATTACTAAAAATTATCAAGAGAAAAAACTTAAGACTAAATCTATAAACATAAAGAAATGAATTTGCATTTTCTTTTAATCTGCACAAAAATAAAAGCATGCCACACTTAATTTGTATCACAAAACAAGATAAGATATATATGATTGATATATGCTCATTTACCTTGAGATAAAAGAATGAGTCTGCAAAGTCTGGAATCCTTTGAAACTATAAGAAATTGATGACAAATCACTTAACACCTAATAAAGAGGATGGCACAAAGTCATGTTTAGATAGGCAGAGAAGATTAATGTTCTAACTACTTCCAGGTCAAGATTGTAACTTTGATCCTGCTTATCAGGAGTTGATCAGACTTGGGTAAATAGTGTAAATACAACAGGTTAGTCAGCATCCATTTGGAGCTGTCTGATCATCATCTATACTCTTGGCTGCTAAGTTTTCAGCAATATAAGGTCTAGGGCAGGTTGATGTAAGAAGATGGGTTAGTATGGGGTGTTAACAGATTTGTTGTTAGCATGAAAAGTCTAAGCACAATTTAAAATATTTAGATCAAGTAGCTACCGGTAGCTATTTAAAGCCTTACCAACTTGAAGTAAAGAATCAAGTTGACTCAATGAAGGAACCAGGTCAAGGTCATGAAGTCATATGCATTTCATGTTTTATTGTACATCCTCAATTTCTTAGACAAAATACTTTAGCTATTTGTTGACAGAGAACATAAAATATTAAACATTAGGAATTTTTGTTGTGGCCTTACTGTGTTTAAATAGTTGTCATTTTACTTATGGGACTTATGTGACATCCCTGGCTGAGTGAGCAACTTGTAATGTCATTGGAGAGGTCATCCAGTGCAGTGCACTGGTTGTTCTACCCAGCTCTGTGTCTTGGGTCTTCCTGCTGACCTGCAGTGCACTGGTTGTTCTACCCAGCTGTGTGTCTGGGGTCTTCTTGTGGACCTGCAGTGCACCGGTTGTTCCACCCAGCTGTGTGTCTGGGGTCTTCTTGTGGACCTGCAGTGCACTGATTGCTGTACCCAGCTGTGTGTCTGGAGTCTTCTTGTGGACCTGCAGTGCGCCGGTTGCTCTACCCAGCTGTGTGTCTGGGGTCTTTCTGTGGACCTGCAGTGCACTGGTTGTTCCACCCAGCTGTGTGTCTGGAGTCTTCTTGTGGACCTGCAGTGCACCAGTTGCTCTACCCAGCTGTGTGTCTGGGGTCTTTCTGTGGACCTGCAGTGCACCAGTTGTTCCACCCAGCTGTATGTCTTGAGTCTTCTTGTGGACCTGCAGTGCACTGGTTGTTCTACCCAGCTGTGTGTCTGGGGTCTTTCTGTGGACCTGCAGTGCACCGGTTGTTCCACCCAGCTGTGTGTCTGGGGTCTTCTTGTGGACCTGCAGTGCACCGATTGCTCTACCCAGCTGTGTGTCTGGGGTCTTTTTGTGGACCTGCAGTGCACCTGTTGCACTACCCAGCTGTGTGTCTGGAGTCTTCTTGTGGACCTGCAGTGCGCCGGTTGCTCTACCCAGCTGTGTGTCTGGGGTTTTTCTGTGGACCTGCAGTGCACTGGTTGTTCCACCCAGCTGTGTGTCTGGAGTCTTCTTGTGGACCTGCAGTGCACCAGTTGCTCTACCCAGCTGTGTGTCTGGGGTCTTTCTGTGGACCTGCAGTGCACCAGTTGTTCCACCCAGCTGTGTGTCTTGAGTCTTCTTGTGGACCTGCAGTGCACTGGTTGTTCTACCCAGCTGTGTGTCTGGGGTCTTTCTGTGGACCTGCAGTGCACTGGTTGTTCTACCCAGCTGTGTGTCTGGGGTCTTTCTGTGGACCTGCAGTGCACCGGTTGTTTCACCCAGCTGTGTGTCTGGAGTCTTCTCGTGGACCTGCAGTGCACCGGTTGTTCACCTAGCTTTGTGTCTAGGGTCTTCTTGTAGACCTGCAGTGCACTGGTTGTTCCACCCAGCTGTATGTCTGGGGTCTTTCTGTGGACCTGCAGTGTACCAGTTGTTCCACCCAGCTGTGTGTCTGGGGTAATCTTGTGGACCTGCAGTGCACCGGTTGTTGCACCCAGCTGTATATATCTGGGGTCTTCATGCTGACGTGCAGTGCACTGGTTGTTCCACCCAGCTGTATATATCTGGGGTCTTTCTGCTGACCTGCAGTGCACCGGTTGTTCCACCCAGCTGTGTGTCTGGGGTCTTCCTGCTGACCTGCAGTGCACCGGTTGTTCCACCCAGCTGTGTGTCTGGGGTCTTTCTGTGGACCTGCAGTGCACCTGTTGTTCCACCTAGCTGTGTGTTTGGGGTCTTTCTGTGGACCTGCAGTGCACCGGTTGTTCTACCCAGCTGTGTGTCTGGGGTCTTTCTGTGGACCTGCAGTGTACCGGTTGTTCTACCCAGCTGTATGTCTGGGGTCTTTCTGTGGACCTGCAGTGCACCAGTTGTTCCACCCAGCTGTGTGTCTGGGGTCTTTCTGTGGACCTGCAGTGCACCGGTTGTTCCACCTAGCTGTGTGTCTGGGGTCTTCTTGTGGACCTGCAGTGTACTGGTTGTTCTACCCAGCTGTGTGTCTGGTGTCTTTCTGTGGACCTGCAGTGCACCGGTTGTTCTACCCAGCTGTATGTCTGGGGTCTTTCTGTGGACCTGCAGTGCACCGGTCGTTCCACCCAGCTGTGTGTCTGGGGTCTTTCTGTGGACCTGCAGTGCACCGGTTGTTCCACCTAGCTGTGTGTCTGGGGTCTTCTTGTGGACCTGCAGTGTACTGGTTGTTCTACCCAGCTGTGTGTCTGGGGTCTTTCTGTGGACCTGCAGTGCACCGGTTGTTCTACCCAGCTGTATGTCTGGGGTCTTTCTGTGGACCTGCAGTGTACCGGTTGTTCCACCCAGCTGTGTGTCTGGAGTCTTTCTGTGGACCTGCAGTGCACCGGTTGTTCCACCTAGCTGTGTGTCTGGAGTCTTCTTGTGGACCTGCAGTGCACCGGTTGCTCTACTCAGCTGTATGTTTGGGGTCTTCCTTCACCATTAATTAGCTGGATGTTGCTAGTATGACTTTAAGTGTGTCAGTGCAGTGTTTCAAGAACACAAATATATATGTTTAGACAGGGTTTGGAATCTCCAAAATGTCATCACACCTTATGTATTGCTCACTAAATACAAAGTTTTAGCATCTGAACAATAATGGTTTATGTAAATTCATAGATCTATAGAAAAGTATGTCAGTCAACAGAATTGTTCCATGCATAGCCAGACTTCATAATATTGCTTGCATAAGAACCTGAAGAATATTTGTAAATATAATACAACATAATGTAAAATTGTTCACTTTAGTTTTAATTGTTAACCTTATATGACCATAGCAACATCGATTAGCCTTGGTTCTGTTACTAACATCATTGTTTTAATTAAGATAACTAACATCTCTTACTTGTTGAAATCTGTTAAAATGTTATCTATCATATTGTAAAGCAAGTGTAATAGAAAAGAGAATTGTTTTTCCTTTTGCTAACAAGTAGACGCAAACATGTACAAAAGCTCTTCAGATGGAATACACAAAAAACAACTCTGTTAGAAGAAATTCACAAGCAGAGGCAGTCGGGTGAAACATTCTCTATACCCATTTTCTCCCATTGTATAGCAACACCAGGATATAACAGAGTCAGCTGCGAACAAATTTTTCTTCACTTAAATGAGAAGCTGGTGAATAAATGAGAAGTTTTCTTATCTTGTAAACTGGAATCATAAAAACCTTTCTGACTTGGTTCACAATTCATCCTTTATGTGGAGTTTTTTTTTTATGCATTGCCCAGTGCTTGTTGAATCTGTGTAGACTTTAGGGCTGGGTTTTGTTTAGTCAGAAAGAAAAAGACAGGCCTTGTTTTATTTTCCTACTGGAAGTATATGTGGTCAGTAATGTTTTTCATGTGGATGTCGTAATTTATTAATTGAGCATGTATATTAGTTTGTGCACACACATATGCTGTTCATATTGCAAGGATCTTCTTTGTCTAGATTTTTCTGTGTGCTGGAAATATCTATTATCCAGAAGCATTCCTTGCCCTGGTTATAATTTTCTGAGCTCCAAAAACTAAACAAAGCGTTTATTCTGTCCCTGTGTAATAAGTTCTTGTACAACCCATATCAGCAAAGTGGTAAGCAAGGACAGACTTACCATCATTGTTGAGAACAATCCTTGTAAGCTGCAGAGCCCTGAGCTTCGACCACATGACTTCTTGTTCACACAGCAGATTTTAAACCACAACACCATTGTTAAAAGATTATGTAAGACTTTTAATGAGGATTTAATATTATTCATTTGTAATATGTTGAATTTTTGTAAGTTAACTGATGGCCATTTCCATTGTATGTAAACTTATTTAGTTGCTAAGCTCAAAAATGTCTTGATATAGAGACTGCAAAGGAAGAACTATTTCTAGTATATGTTTGTATTTACAGTACAACTGGAAGAGATGTTGATGATATATGCTTACTGAAATAAGATGCCCATGGCGTTGTGGTAGGTTCCCCAACTTGTAACTCTTCTGACTTCTTAGCCACCTACCACGTTTTTTTAGTCCCGTTCAGGCGAAGGACCTAATATAGAAGTCTTCTAGGTGAACTGTGGTGTGCCGATGGTTCTACCCAAACATTTGTCTGGAGTCTTCCTCCTCCAAAATAACTGGACATTGCTGTAATGATCATAATTGGTTGTTGTGATTTATTTCAAAAACAAAACAAAAATTTACTTAAATACTTAAATGGACTGCTATATAAGAGGTTCCAGGTTCGGATCAAACAACAAACAGGCATATATTATTTTGCTTCTGTTACATTTTTGTCTTAATCTTACTCTTTCCCTAGCTTTCTATTGAATAATTTGTAAACAATTCAATTTAAAACTGTTTTGAATAAAACTGTTTTGAAGACAGTTTGCAGTGTGTCAGTGAAGGATATTATGGTTTTAACCAAACATGTTTTGTGTGAATTTGAGGCAGTTATGTCGGTAGGAGCAGCAACATCTGGTTCCATGATTACAACTTGGGTTAAACATGTAATTGCCTTACCATTTCAGTTACTACTGAACCATGATTATTTTTGCTAACACATTTTCTGTTTCCTGAGGGAAGGTGATGGCTGTTATGGCGTAAATGATGGTGCACAACATTAAAGGGTGAGGAACATTATCAGGAAGAGTATGCTGTTATTTATTTGCATATGGTTTAGTTATGTTTTATAGTATGTGTATTGACATTAAAAACATCATATTTCATCAATATTTTAATGATGTTATGGTGTAAGGAAAATGTAAGGCCTTGAACGAGGAGCAGTTTTATGAGATAGAATCATATTGTAACACATGACATATATAAATGAGCATATATTAATCATATATATCTTGTCTTGTTTTGTGATACAAATTAAGTGTGGCATGCTTTTATTTTTGTGCAGATTAAAGAAAAATGGAAATTTATTTCTTTATGCTTTAAGATTTAATCTTAAGTTTTTTCTCTTGATAATTTTTAGTAATGAAAGATAAAATTTACTTTATCATAGAAAACTGAGGACGAATGATCAGCTACGAATATAAGTGCTACTGGCAATACTATTACAATTTTAAATAATACATACAATTAGGTTACTTCATTATGAAATCTATCTTCATCCTTGCAAAAAGACATCATTTTATTTTTCCTGTAGTATTGAATTAATGTAATGAAACAATTAAAAGCTTAATCTCAATTAGAATGTTGGAAATGCCACTTAAATTTATATGTCCTATTATTTTGAGTTGTGACTTGAAACACTCATGTCACAATAGTTTTTTTCTCTCACTAAATAGATGAAGCGATCTGAGAATGTTAATAAAAATAGCCATTGTAGAAAATCTGATATCGTATTAGTTATATCACTTGGGTAAAGCATTTAAAATTGTATTCCCTCTTGCTTTGGGAATATCAGTCTATATACATACAGTATGAAAATATTATAAACATTTTCTTTACTGCCACGTTTATTTTAAAATGCAAAACATAGCTATTGGTTTAAATAAATAATAAATAATTTAAGTCATGTATGCATAATTAAGTGAATAGAAATGAAGCAAAGGTGCTGGATGCTGTCTTAAGTAGTTAAAGGATGTCATTTCTTTTGGCCATTAAACACCATTTTTAATGTTAAAGAGCAATCATATACTGGTTGGCTTAATTGGCAAGTTTTTTTACTTACTATATTTACTTTAATTTAATTATGTGTTCATTAATCTTAACATATTATTCTTCCTTCACACCAGCTAAATTTATTTTAGTCAAAGGTTATGTTATAAGTTATTATATGATTGTGCATAAAATATCTGAACTAAATGTTTTGAACTTGTAGGTTAGTGAGAAAAAGAATCAATCATAGAATTGGATGTGAAATTAGGAGATCCTAACCATAAGGTGATCTATTGTACCTGAAACTGCCAAAGGCTTGTCTCCATCAAAATAGTTCACCCTCGATTGACGTCTCCCGATCTCACATCCAATCCTATGATATAGATTCTATCACTATCTTACTATAGGATACTATGAATGTCTTTACTGTAAACCATCAAAGGTGGGTAGTTATGATGAAGGATATGTTGTAACACATAGAAAAAAATTATGTTTACTATCTATCACTAGAACTTTAAAACCAAATTTTATAAATGTTAATTGAATATCTTTTATGAATTCAGTTTCAATAATAAAAGGAGAATACAATGTAGATACATGTGAGGTGCAATAACATTAAATATCTTAAACCATACGCTAATACTAAATTAAATTGTTTTTAAAATACCTATATTGTTTTGTTTATGATACATCACCTTAATCATCAGCCCCTCTCCCACAGGTTTGGATTGCCATTTCCAGCTGACAGTCATGCAGTGCACTGGTGGTTCTGCCAAGACATATGTTTGGGTTCTTCCTCCACAAATAATAAGGTGAAAGTTGCCAATAAAATAATAAGTGTATTGGAGCTTTAAGGTAAATTTATAAGTACAATTGAAAACTATAAAAACTTGCATGAAGAAATTTGTCACGACACAATATAGACTTAAGCAGAGCAGAGCATCCCTTTATGTTAAATGCATTGTACACTTTTATCTTTGCTTCTGTAATAAGTGTTAAACGTGTATATCTCTAGGCAATATCTAAAACAGAGAAACTATAAATAAGAATCCAGCCCTCATAATACATGTACTTCATGCCTAATTTTCACCCTTATGTTTTGTCATGTGTGGTTTTGCTGTGTGTTTTTGGATGGGAGGAACTTGTTCCTCTCATATACAATCTGATTACACAGATTAAAGGAAATCAATGTCTATTTCCTCATTACACAACATCTGACTGAATTGTCATAATCTGAAAAACCACAAGCAATAAAAATGACAGATAAGCATCAAGGAACTTTGGAGAAACTCAGTAGTTTATCTTTGAAGTGTACAAGAGAAAGTGCAGGTATAGGGTCATAAACTGGAGTAAGACTCACATTTTTTTGCCATTAAAAAATATTGTGGTATGAGACTTGTGTTGTGGAGGAGCTCTTCTAATTGAAGAAACAGATGTTTGTGGGTACGTTCTTGTGCTGAAGAGCTAAGGAATGTCATTGCAAGTTTAACTGTGTTTTTATCCTGGAAGTAGTTGCAAACATGGGAGTTATAGCACTTGTATAGAATAAAAGCGCTGAAAGTACTGTGAAATTCACTGCTGCCAAGATATAGTTCATTTTGAAACTAGGACAACTGCCTAGTGAAGATAGAATGACATCATTTCTATATTCTTCAGTTCAGTAAAGTTGATAAAAGACAAAAGCTAAGTGTCGAAAACCCTGACCGATTCACTGACTTGACTTTGAGAGAGTAAGTCATTATTACCCTATGTTTGTCTCACAAGAGTCCAGATTTTAGACAAGATTTCTTCTTCTGTCTGGCAGGATTTATTTGTATTGTGTTTTAAAAACAAATGCATCTTGGCAGAACATATCAGTGTTAACATCCGATGACTTTTCTTCTACAGCATTCAATTTTACGACTCAGCCTTTATTTTACATCATGAGAACTATTAGAACTACTTTTTGTCTGTCTCTCAATAGACAATAATAGTCTTGTATTGTTTGGACAGCAGCTTCATGTGTGAATTTTTTTATTTATTATTGTATTTAATAAATGGAAAAAAAGGGGGTAAGAAATGTGAAAACTTTAAAAGAAAAGTGCAATTTAAATAATACATATACTATGCTTACACTAAAAACTGGTGAAGATAAAAAACTTAACAATTATAATTTAAGATAATAATTTTTTTTGGAATTGTTTAGCAGCATAGTTTACCTCAAATGTTTGCCTTGGGAATTGGTAAATTATTGAAACACTTAACATGGCAAGTTTCCTATAAGACTCCAATAGACAACAAAAACAGATTATTGATGCCAAAATGAGGAAATTTAACTAGATTTATTCTGATATCTTTCCAAAGATCAGTCATAAAACCAAATCTAGCATGACAGATTTTAGTAAACTTTTTTATCAGTAACCATTAGATTTGGAGGGCTGTCAGATTTTATCAGAACAATTTAACCTAAATTTGATAATTGCCAGTTACTGTACCAGTTCATAATTCCTAAAACCTTGTAGCGCAATCCGTAGAGCCTTGGTTCCAGGTATGAAGGCCATGGGTTG
Organism: Sinonovacula constricta; assembly: GCA_007844125.1. Taxonomy (NCBI): domain Eukaryota; kingdom Metazoa; phylum Mollusca; class Bivalvia; order Cardiida; family Solecurtidae; genus Sinonovacula; species Sinonovacula constricta. The sequence goes on along the minus strand of CM017560.1, from coordinate 58,210,730 downwards.
GATTCAGGGCCATGCCATACCAACATTGTTTAAAGGGTAGTGCAATAGCACCTAAGCTATCACTCAAGCAAATATAATGGTAATTCATGACTTGTTGTTATAATCTATTTGATCATTTTGCACTACATGTTTTTTTCAGGGTCATAACTTTGATAACCAAAAAAAATCTGCCCTTGCAGCATATTGATTCATACAGACTTTAAAAAGAAATCTACAAAAACAACAACTCAACACTGACATAAAAGATTAACCATATATCAACTGTTCCACAAGCTTTTCCTTTTCTGCAGGTATTTATGTTTTAACAGCACAATAATTAAATGATAATTTCTGCAATTTCTGCATTGAATCAAACCCTATGGAAAAACAAACAATTATACTCATAGAAAATTGATACTATACCAACTGCTCCATCTGTTTTCTGGCGATATTTCTGGCCAAATTTATCAGCTTATCATGGACTTGTCTACGATAATCTGTCACATTGAACCCTGGATGTGATATGGAACTCTTTGATCTAACAGAATATCATCTCCTGTGGGTGTTATTTGTTTTTTTATACAATACTCTTATTCAGCTTGGTCATATCAGTGGCATCCAGCTGGTAAAAGTGGAGTAAGACCCCCAGATAAATGTCTAGATAGAACCAACAGTCCTCCCTATGTCAAAGTTCTTGTCAAATCATAACTAAAACATATGTGACTGACTTGACCATGGTGCCCACATGTTATTTTAATTATAAAAAATAACACTTAAGGTGTGGTTTATATTATAGATTTTCAATAATTGCTTAATAAGCCTACTTTACAGTTTAATCAGGTGAAGGCTTCCATTACTGTGTTGTTAGATTCACTGACTTGTAATTCCTCAGCCCTTTATCATGCGAGTTTGAGTCCCCCTCAAGGTGTGATCTTTCATGTCAGGATGTTTTCCAGCTAACTTGTGGTGTGCTGGTGGTTGTACCCAGACATAAGTCTATGATCTTCCTCTATTAATAATTAGCTGGATGTCACCAGTATGACCATAATTGTGTTGTTGCATTGTAACAAAAAAAAGCAACAACGAAAAAACACACACAAAAAGTTTATTCCCTCACCCTAATGACCTGGTCATTGGATATTCATATGAACATTCGATATGTATTCATTAAATCTGTTAGGACTTTTAAGACTCAAGACATTTGAAAGTAAAGAATGCTTGATTAAAAAAAAACTACAGGTACGTATTTATTCATTTGGCCATATCTTTTTTTAGAAAAAACAAGCTGTGGTCTGATCGTGATTCAAACTACAGACCTAAAGATCCAGTCATACATCCTACCACTTAAATACCCCACCTCATAAAATGGAGAGAAAAACTGAAACCTTGACACAGGGAGATTGCTGAATCAAATTACATTACCAGAGATTCCAAAAATTGCTGAATTAAATTACATTACTTGAGATTCCAAAATTAGAAAAATTTGAAATGAGACAAAAACTTCAATTGAAGATGAAATTTGAGAGAAACAGCGGCAAAATGTTGGGTTTTTGTTGTTTTACTAGCTTGACAGTTGCTTTTCAGTTGTCTCATAAATGTTTTATGAGGATGTGCCACTCACATACACAGCAATCGACAGAATAATCACCACAGGGGCTTTGTGACTGGTTTAGTGTTGGCTGTCATCTGTGCATGTAAGAGAGAGGTGGGGTTGTCCATAAATATCGATAAACCTGTTTTTTTATGAATATAAAGACTACATTTCCTTCCAAAAATCAAGGCATAATTGAAGACAGTACAGTTAAAATTCTGTCTAAATAGAATCTGATGCATTGAGCTATTTTAGCTCACCTGAGCACTATGTGATACCCCTTTGTCTGGCATCTGACATCCTTTGTGCGGTGTCAACAATTTTCTCGTGAACACGCTAGAGTCTACAGTTTTTATTCCAACTTTATCAAACTTGGTCAGAATTTTTGTCTGCAAGAAGTCTTGGATGTGTTCGTTATTGGGTCACATGGGGTCAGAAACCAGAACAAAAGGTCAAATTTTAGAAAAATTGTGTGAACACGTTAGGGTCCATATTAATGGCCGAATCTTCTTTAGACTTGTTCTGGATGTTTGCCTGCATAAAATCTTTGAAGTGTTCCTAACTGGGTCATGTGAGATCAAAAAGTAAGTCACTAGGTCAGATCTTAGGAAGACCTTGTAAACACTAGAGGCCACATGTTTGGCCCAATCTACAGTAAACATGGCCTGCAAAAAACAGAGGGTGAGTTTCTAACTGGGTCATATGGGGTCAAAAAACTAGGTCACTCTATCAAATTTTAGAAAAAACTTATGACCACGCTTAGAGGCTACATTTCTGGTCCAATCTTCACCATACTTGGCCAGAATGTTTGCCTATATGAAATCTTAGATATGTTTTGAACTAGGTCACATGAATTCTAGAAAATATTATCAGCCCAGTGGCCACACTAATGGTCCAATCTTCACCTAAGATTTCTAATGTAGATGTAAAGTAGTAACAATTACTTGATGCCAGATATGAGCCTACTACAGTCCGGTGTCTTCAGGTGAGCGATTAAGGGTCATCATTGCCCTGTTGTTCAGTTAATTTTTTATTGCTCTCAACTAAGCTTAACATCTTTTTTGTTCAGTTGTTAGAAATAGTATGTTATAGTAAGTGTCTATGGAGAAGTGGTTAGACATAGAATTCTAGATTGGGTGGGTTTGGGTTCAATCCCTGGGCTAGGTATGAGGAGTTTGTTCATAAGCATGACAGTTTATGCTCCATTGCTGAAAGTAGAGTAACTGCTATTGCTGCTTAGAAATGTTTATAGCCATGCATGCTTAGGCATGGCTGTTTGTCTTGATGAAACATATTTAATCCCTTAAAGTAGGATAAATGAATCTGTATTCAGAGGAGTGCATGCAGCTGAGTAGTTGCCAATTTATAATTCCTCAGCCACTTAGCCTGTGAGTCCAAGACCTGGCTAGGTTATAGTTTTATTATAGATTCATTTTGGCATTAGGTAACATACAATGGTTAATAGACAATTAATTTGTGCAGTATAAAAGTAAACATTGCTATCAAAACAATAATGAAATAAGAAAAAAAAAGAGTTACCATGGAATGTTTCCTATACCAAGAATGATGCTTACAAAGGTTAAGAACTTTAATTTGACAAGGTTTTCCTGGTGATATACAGAACTCTGGTGGTTCCTCCTAGACATTAGTGTAAGGTAACACAACACCAATAATTATTAAAGACAGTACCATATAACTATTAATATGTAGTGTGATATATCCAAATATTAAACAAAGCCTGAACGTTCTCTCCTTGAAGAGTGGAATCAGTTCAACTGTTACTTCCTGTCAGGGATCTGTTACAATGACTGATAAGCCCAGCCTATTGGTGTCAGTCAGAAAGGTAGGGAGCCTACTGCCTCTTGTCAGCAGACAGTGTAGATATCTGCTGCCAGTGTTGACAGTCAGGAGATTCTTCACCTGATGCCTGGATTCATTATGCTTATCAAGTTTTACTTGAGTAGTTCTCCTTGGAAAGTGAATAACAACAAACAATTACACAATTTGTAACTCACCCACCATGTCCATCTCAATGTTAAAATAAGTCAGTTAAATAAAGGGAATGTTATCTCATGCTGCTACTTGTGTTGTTTTTGTTACAATTTGAAAAGAATATTTTAAAAGCTAAACCATAGTAAAAATACAAATTAATATGTTCTTAAATCTTGTTCGTCAAAGTCTTTTTTTCTGGTGGCAGAGGTTTCTGTGATCTAAAACAGCACACCGGTAATAAGGAGATTGGCTTCATTGTTGTAAAAATAAGCTATCCCACAGGTGGTTATGAGGCAGTAAATAAATCATGACTAGGGATCATTACCTCTATCCAGGGTGGCTGATAAGGTCTGGGTATGTGTGGAGCTTATGTTTGATTGGCTGAAGGTCATGGTCAGGTATGAGGCTTGTTGAGGATTTTTGTTCTAAGAAAAGAAAGGCATTTTACAGTTATATAGAACTATTTATATTTTACACATTTTAACATTTTTGTTTTATCTTTACAGAAATGTGGAAAAATACATTTCTCATATGGATTAAGTTGGAAAAAATAGGGTTCATCAGTGTAAGGCTCAAGTTTGTGAAAGATGGAAGTCTGAGATAAACCTTAAGGGTGGTAACCAACAGTTTACCTATATCAGATATATGTAACAATATATTATGCCTGATCTAGGGAATCACAGCATAATTACTGCATATACTCATACTGTACTTTATGCAAAGGCAATTTTGAACACTACCTCAATTATTGTTAGATAGTACAAATCATTGAAAATTGCTCTAAATGTCCTTTCATTTCAAATTTTTAAGTTAGCATGAAGGTTATTTCTGCCAAAAATTAGAATTTGATGTCACAGCATATTTGAATCTACCCGGATGATGATATAACATGATTTTCAAAATAAATGGTCACCTGGTTTTATAAATAGCAAACTGTGTAGCATGGCTCACACTGGAAGTACATGTTCATCATGACATTAATAGGCAGCATTTTGTGGAATTGTTTTATGTAACAATAACTATTTTGATATTTGAGAGAAAAGAATGGGCTCCAAACTGTCAGATATCTCATTTACAATATTGATTATCCAGATTTGAAATTTATTAAAACCCAACCAATCAGATCCTTAAAAATTATCAGAATCAAACAACAACAAGGGCTATCATGATATTTAGAAATAATTTTCGTAGGTTTTCTTTCTTGAAACATACAGCAGTTTTCGCATTATTTAAATAAAATAATATCCATACAGCAGTCAGTTATGAATTAAAACAGGCAGTTTTATTCTTACAGAACAGCTGATTAAACTCAATGTAATTAACAAATTGCTAATAAAATACTTAAAAAAACAACATCAATTTGCTTCAAGATATTGTAGTCTTCATCCAGTGCAGGTGCTGAGGCCTGACTCTTTCTGAACATGGGAAAAAACTGTCTCTGACTCCAGAAACTTCTGGTGTTGGTACTGTTGTTGTTCTGGTGTTGATCTGGTCAGGATGATCTATTGGTGTTACATGTCAGCACCAGCATAAATAATGATTCTTTCCGGTGGGATGGTTTCTGATTGGCATGATGTTTTATAATATCAACATATTAAGATAATGATATCTGGTCTAATCATGTCTATGGTACTACCTCTTGTAAAACTGTAATGGAGCAATGGCCAATAAAGGGAGAATGTATCAAATGTGATCAACAATGTGATAAAACCTGAAACAATGTGATATACATGATGTTTTAAAGACTGATGATTTATGAGTTGAAGTAATGATAAATAACAAAATACATAATAACAATTATGTGTGTATTTATGAAAGACTTTTTTTTAAATCCAAGAAAATCTTCAATTACAACTGTGAATAAAAAAAATCTTATGATTAGGTGTAGTTTACAATTATTAATACTTTATTTAGCTTTAGATAATATCTTTTCTGTTTTCTGCTTGTTCAGGTTTAGAAGATTGTAAAAAATGCCTTTAATATCCATCTGTTTCCATGATCAATATTATGTGTTAGGTGTATTTATTGTCGGTAAGTTAGTATTTGAGTTGATGATTTTACACACTTTATTTATGTTTACTAAATAAAACCTAGACATTTATGGTAGAAAGTTGCAAGAAATGGAGTCCTTATCATCAAATGTTTTGGCAAATTTTTACACAACTTGAAAAATTTGTTGATGATTTTGCACGTGTCCTATTGAAATATAGACAACCAACTACATGGAGTTGGTGATGATTCTGCAGCTGTCCTATTGAAATATAGACAACCAACTACATGAAGTTGGTGATGATTCTGCAGCTGTCCTATTAAAATATAGACAACCAACTACATGAAGTTGGTGATGATTCTGCAGCTGTCCTATTGAAATATAGACAACCAACTACATGAAGTTGGTGATGATTTTGCAGCAGCTGCTGTTCTATTGAAATAGACAACCAACTACATGAAGTTGGTGATGATTTTGCACGTGTCCTATTGAAATATAGACAACCAACTACATGAAGTTGGTGATGATTCTGCAGCTGTCCTATTGAAATATAGACAACCAACTACATGAAGTTGGTGATGATTCTGCAGCTGTCCTATTAAAATATAGACAACCAACTACATGAAGTTGGTGATGATTCTGCAGCTGTCCTATTGAAATAGACAACCAACTACATGAAGTTGGTGATGATTTTGCAGCTGTCCTATTGAAATAGACAACCAACTACATGAAGTTTGTGATGATTTTGCAGCTGTCCTATTGTAATAGACAATTAACTTTATGAGATTGGTGATAATTTTGCAGCTTTTTCAGTTGAATAGTTTGCAGCAGGAATGATTGTTTTTACTTATTTTGCAACCATAACTTTAATACATTGTTTATGGTAGAAAAATATAATCTGAAATACACTTTTACGAACACATAAGCAATAATTCTTACACAACTGACTGCTACCAGCAGTATTCATACATTCCTGAAGGAACAGTTGTAGCAAAAACAGTCAGCAATCAGCATAATTTCAAGTGTTATATCAAGTTAGGGATATATCGCAGATATTTGGTGATGAGTAAGAAGATGGCATAAACATTTGGTAAAGAGCATCGTTCCAGAGTCCTAAAGACTTGGATGGATTGAGTGGCATGTTTCTGTGACAGATATTACATTGATACATTCCTCACAGATATCTCACTCATACCTGTGCTAGATCAATTCACATCATTGTTTCATCGTAACTAGCAACCATATCAATCTACCCAGGCCGCTACTGGGGTATGCAGGGAATTATTGGATTGATTAATTATTTTTTATTGTCCCTGGAATCATTTTTATGGGTATGTTTGTTATAAATAAAAATGTTGTTATTATATTAAGTGGTAACACTTTGATGCTTGTTCGGTTTAGTATATAAAGGTTGCTCTTGGCAGAGTAATAGAGTTGCTTGCTTGTAACTCTTTAACCACTTACAGCAGGGGTTTGAGTCCCGTTCGGGGTGAAGGACATAGAGTTGGAAGACTATATGACCAAGTTGGCTGTGTTACCAATGTATGGCTACTTCCGGGCTCATATCCCAGTCAGGTGAAAACTTTTGTTTGTGGATGTTTTCCAGCCATCATGTACTGGTTTACATGTGGTTCTGCCTTATAATTTTTACCTTGTGTCTTCCTCCACCAGCTCAGCTAGATATGGCTAAAATGACCATAATTGTGTAAATATGGTGTATGTACAGGGCTGGAAAAATACGCTAGCCCGACGTCCCGGACTAGTCAACATGTAGTTTCGGGCTACTGACCATTGGTCATTAAATTAGTCCCGGGCTAGTCATTAAATTGACGGCCGGACAAGTGACAATACACAGCGGTACCTAATTAGCGATGCAACCAATCAAGCGTTTTATCAACACCACGTAATGGCTTCGCATAGACAATTCAAACGCATCCCAAAACAGCCAATCACGACGCGCGATACATCAACGCTTAACATGATCGGCCAATCAATGTGTAGGTGACAAATAACGGCATTAATACTGCATATTGAAGTACATGTGATAAGTGATAATTGATTCGCGAACTTTTTAAACTCGGCACGCGAAAAGTAAAAGGATTAGAGCCAGGTAAGTCTCAGTTTGATGATCTTTACTTTAATTGTCATATCTGAATACAATAGCCCAATTAAACAATACTCGATGCCAATTAAGGTGGGTATAAGGTATATCTTGGTACGAGATTGAAGATGATTTTATTTTAATCCATCGTCAAGTCTGTGCAAAACGCAGTAGTAAAATATGCAGCCATGTCACTCTTGAAATATTTTACATTTGGAAACACGAACTCTTACACTTTGAATGAAAATCAACAAAGTCACAAACTGGCGGAAGTAAACGGCGACTTGAAGAATGCCCTAACACTCCAACGAAAATTAAGTCAGCAAAACTTGACAGCAAAACAATGTCAAAGGATCAGAAATACGAGGACAACGAGAGAGAAATTTTTTGGATAAGTGGCTTGCAGATTTTCCATGGTGTAATGTCAGAATACTGTAAATATGTTATGGAGACAAAGTATTTGTATAAGTGAGTAACATAAAGTGTACAAGTGTATTGGCCCAACATTTACGTGTCAGGGTCAGGATGATAAAAATTTGACATTGTTACAAAAACAATGTACACGTAATGTATTTTCTTTATAAAATCAGGACATTGCAAGAGCTATTTAATCAGTTGTAACTTATTTATTCTTTACTTTTGTGTTAGATTATATGCTGTTTTACAGACAAAAATAAAACAAAAACTTGTTTATACCTCGTTTGTTAGTTATATATATGACATATTAGTGTCCATTTATTGAAAATGATGCACATTTTCGGACAAGTCATCTTTGTCCTGGTTACTAGTCCGGGACTAGTCATGAGAAAGAAAATTTTTCCAGCCCTGATGTAAAAAAACAAAATACATGTACTTGGTATAAGGATCGTTTTATGTTGGATTCATTATTATTATTAATTAATAAAGGGCCTGAACTCTCCAGATGGTTTTGTATTTATTGTATTTGACACTTATTCTTGGATCCCATATATACCATGTACCATGCCTCACTTGCCCCATACAGAAATATTTCATGAAATGATGCTCAGCTTAAACTTTTTTAATCCCAGAACACTTCTGACTGGAACATTATTATTCAAATCCAATTTACATCATTTACCTGGTAAGGTTAAGTTATCGACCTGCATAAGAGTTGTGTTGGAGATATTATATTAGTAAATACGGAGCAGTCATGCAGTTGACCTTATGCAAATTTTCAATTGAAAAAATATTCTGCAAGTGGAGCCATATCTCCATATTGCACCAAGTAGTTGTTTATCTGTCAATTAGTTCTACTCTTCACATGGTAAATGCAAAAACCAACGATAAAAATATTTTCCCCACTCTTTATTGTCTTGTATAAAATAAAAACATAACAATTTTATATTGATGATAAATTATGACCAGCTAATACTTTAACAAATGCTGATCAAACTTAGACTTAACTTGCTACAATTGTAAATTCATATTTTTTAACAAAATTAGACATATTGTCAGAGTCTCAGCAGCAAATAGTGCAGTGCATAAGCCATACAAATACATGCTTTACAGACATAGAGGTGATGTAATTGCTCCTTTAAGAAAAAATTACTATGCTCATATCTAGGATTTACTAAAACCTAAATGAAAAACATCCTCTGATTTTCTCAATATCAAATTCTATTTCATGTCTAAAGGTGATATGTATAACTTCATTGCCTGTTGTCACCCTCAGGCATTTAATGGTATCAATGACATTTATGTACCTGTCAGGTATTATTAATACTACTCATTTACATTTATTGCCTCTAGTAGGCCAATTTTCATGTTGCACAATTTGTTGAAATATGTGGTGAGTAAGTTATGATTATTAAAATAATATTTGAGTCACCTGGGCTCAAGGTTATAAAACTTTGATTTTGAAGACAAGACGTCTTAAAGGTGGTATTCAACAGTTTGAACCATTTTTTTTTCCTCAAAAACAACCAAATTATTGTTACCTGAAAAGATCGCTAAAAATGCAGTTTAAAAATGACCTAGATCTATGTGAAAAGTGAAGCATTAATACACACCACTCATCATTGCAAACATGTATTTTCTATCTGAGCCATGCTGTACATCTATTTTTAGCAGAAATTCATATCATGTTACAGATTTGAAAATAATGAACATTTAAAGTGATCTTTTTCAGGAGTTGTACTTCGATCTACCAACTGAGCTAGTGTTCACATCATCTTGACTGAGGCTAAAGTATGCAGAAGTTATGCACATATTTCCCCAACCAGGGGAAACATGGTTTCATGTATATCGGCAGTGTGTCGGATACCACCTATAAGCAGCTGATTGGTCATATTTTAATTCAGCCAACTGTATCCATGAGAATTCTATTAGACTCAAGCTTACTGTTTTGTTATCTTAAGTTCCCTTAGGGTACTACAGCCAGTCAGTCTTTGGTATGAATCTTCTTTGAGTAGCTAATAACTTGAATAAAAGGCTCAACTGCTGGACAGATATCACTGGTGCTTTTTTTATGATGTGTGGTCAGTTCTTTTATTGTTCTTGTAAAACATTTGTTCTATTATTAACTAAATGACTAATTGTTTTTGTTAGCTGTAGTTTGCACCAATAACTTTTTTTCTTGATAAATCGACTTAGTTTACATCAAACTGATAGCCTCCAAAAGAGCATTGATTGCCTAGACAATTCTAGAACTGATCATAAAGTGACTATACTAAATTCTAAAGATACAGCCTTCTAATATGTAATCACTTTTCCTTCATTATTTCTTAGTGTAACAAATCAAATGCAATATGTTTGTTATAACATGTTGGCATGTACTATGTATACAGTGACTGAAGTACCTATAATAGAGCTGAGCAAATTTAACTCATAGTTTACTGATGAGACACCTAGGTTCATCATCAATAGATGATATCAGCAATCCCTTCATTGATCATTAGACAGACATCAATTGTTTTAGAAATAATGATTGATCATAAAGTACTTCCTTACATTATCATCAGTCACCCATGTTACCTCGTACCTGTTTGGTTTCCTTAAATAATCATCAGTCATCCATGTTTCCTTGTACCTGTTTGATTTCCTTACATTATCATCAGTCACCCATGTTCCCTTGTACCTGTTTGGTTTCCTTACATTATCATCAGTCACCCATGTTCCCTTGTACCTGTTTGGTTTCCTTACATAATCATCAGTCATCCATGTTCCCTCGTACCTCTTTGATTTCCTTACATAATCATCAGTCACCCATGTTTCCTTGTACCTGTTTGGTTTCCTTACATTATCATTAGTCACCCACGTTCCCTTGTACCTGTTTGGTTTCCTTACATTATCATTAGTCACCCATGTTTCCTTGTACCTGTTTGGTTTCCTTACATTATCATCAGTCACCCATGTTCCTTTGTACCTGTTTCGTTTCCTTACATTATCATCAGTCACCCATGTTCCTTTGTACCTGTTTCGTTTCCTTACATTATCATCAGTCACCCATGTTCCCTTGTACCTGTTTGGTTTCCTTACATTATCATCAGCCACCCATGTTCCCTCTTACCTGTTTGGTTTCCTTACATTATCATCAGTCACCCATGCTCCCTTGTACCTGTTTGGTTCCTTACATTATCATCAGTCACCCATGTTCCCTCATACCAGTTTGGTTTCCTTACATTATCATCAGTCACCCATGTTCCCTTGTACCTGTTTGGTTTCCTTACATTATCATCAGTCACCCATGTTCCCTTGTTCCTGTCTGGTTTCCTTACATTATCATCAGTCACCCATGTTACCTTGTACCTGTTTGGTTTCCTTACATTATCATCAGTCACCCATGTTCCCTTGTTCCTGTTTGGTTTCCTTACATTATCATCAGTCACCTATGTTCCCTCATACCTGTTTGTTTTCTTTACAATATCATCAGTCACCCATGTTACCTTGTACCTGTTTGGTTTCCTTACATTATCATCAGTCACCCATGTTCCCTTGTACCTGTTTGGTTTCCTTACATTGTCATCAGTCACCCATGTTCCCTTGTTCCTGTCTGGTTTCCTTACATTATCATCAGTCACCCATGTTCCCTCGTACCTGTTTGGTTTCCTTACATTATCATCAGTCACCCATGTTCCCTTGTTCCTGTTTGGTTTCCTTACATTATCATCAGTCACCCATGTTCCCTCATACCTGTTTGGCTTCCTTACATTATCATCAGTCACCCATGTTCCCTCGTACCTGTTTGGTTTCCTTACATTATCATCAGTCACCCATGTTCCCTCATACCTGTTTGGTTTCTTTACATTATCATCAGTCACCCATGTTACCTTGTACCTGTTTGGTTTCCTTACATTATCATCAGTCACCCATGTTCCCTCATACCTGTTTGGTTTCTTTACATTATCATCAGTCACCCATGTTCCCTTGTACCTGTTTGGTTTCCTTACATTATCATCAGTCACCCATGTTCCCTCGTACCTGTTTGGTTTCCTTACATTATCATCAGTCACCCATGTTCCCTCGTATCTGTTTGGTTCCTTACATTATCATCAGTCACCCATGTTCCCTTGTACCTGTTTGGTTTCCTTACATTGTCATCAGTCACCCATGTTCCCTTGTACCTGTTTGGTTTCCTTACATTATCATCAGTCATCCATGTTCCCTCATACCTGTTTGGTTTACTTACATTGTCATCAGTCACCCATGTTCCCTTGTACCTGTTTGGTTTCCTAACATTATCGTCAGTCACCTATGTTACCTCGTACCTGTCCTTACATTACCATCAGTCATCCATGTTCCCTTGTACCTGTTTGGTTTCCTTACATTGTCATCAGTCACCCATGTTCCCTTGTACCTGTCTGGTTTCCTTACATTATCATCAGTCACCCATGTTCCCTCGTACCTGTTTGCTTTCCTTACATTATCATCAGGCACCCATGTTCCCTTGTACCTGTTTGGTTTCCTAACATTATCATCAGTCACCTATGTTACCTCGTACCTGTCCTTACATTATCATCAGTCACCCATGTTCCCTTGTACATGTTTGGTTTCCTTACATTGTCATCAGTCACCCATGTTCCCTTGTACCTGTTTGGTTTCCTTACATTACCATCAGTCATCCATGTTCCCTCATACCTGTTTGGTTTCCTTACATTATCATCAGTCATCCATGTTCCCTCATACCTGTTTGGTTTCCTTACATTATCATCAGTCACCCATGTTACCTTGTACCTGTTTGGTTTCCTAACATTATCATCAGTCATCCATGTTCCCTCATACCTGTTTGGTTTACTTACATTGTCATCAGTCACCCATGTTCCCTCATACCTGTTTGGTTTCCTTACATTATCATCAGTCATCCATGTTCCCTTGTACCTGTTTGGTTTCCTTACATTACCATCAGTCATCCATGTTCCCTCATACCTGTTTGGTTTCCTTACATTATCATCAGTCATCCATGTTCCCTCATACCTGTTTGGTTTCCTTACATTATCATCAGTCACCCATGTTACCTTGTACCTGTTTGGTTTCCTAACATTATCATCAGTCATCCATGTTCCCTTGTACCTGTTTGGTTTCCTTACATTATCATCAGTCACCCATATTCCCTCATACCTGTTTGGTTTCCTTACTTTATCATCAGTCACCCATGTTACCTTGTACCTGTTTGGTTTCCTTACATTATCATCAGTCACCCATGCTCCCTCATACCTGTTTGGTTTCCTTACTTTATCATCAGTCACCCATGTTACCTTGTACCTGTTTGGTTTCCTTACATTATCATTAGTCACCCATGTTCCCTCGTACCTGTTTGGTTTCCTAACATTATCATCAGTCATCCATGTTCCCTTGTACCTGTTTGGTTTCCTTACATTATCATCAGTCATCCATGTTCCCTTGTACCTGTTTGGTTTCCTTACATTATCATCAGTCACCCATGTTCCCTCGTACCTGTTTGCTTTCCTTACATTATTATCAGTCACCCATGTTCCCTCGTATCTGTTTGGTTTCCTTACATTATCATCAGTCACCCATGTTCCCTCGTACCTGTTTGGTTTCCTTACATTATCATCAGTCACCCATATTCCCTTGTACCTGTTTGGTTTCCTTACATTATCATCAGTCACCCATGTTACCTTGTACCTGTTTGGTTTCCTTACATTATCATCAGTCACCCATGTTACCTTGTACCTGTTTGGTTTCCTTACATTATCATCAGTCACCCATGTTACAGTACTGAAAATCATGAAATTGACAAACGGAACGGAGTGGAAATGGAAATGAAACGTTTTTCGTTTCCTGTTGAAACGGAAACGGAACGGAGTGGAAATGGAAATGCAACGGAGCGCTACAAACGCTTGAAACGGTGTAAACGGTATAAACGCTATAACCGGAGCGCTTGGAACGCTAGAAACGGTAGAAACGGAAAAATCGGAATGCTCGTAACGGTAGAGTTATTTTCACTACCGCTTCAAACGTTTCTAGGTCACCCGATTATTTATAGTAACATTTCAACCGTTTCTTGGTACGAAATAAATTTAAACGAACACAATAACTGGCTTCAATTTATCAACACAAACGCGCTTTTATATGTACTCTGCAGAAAGAAATAACATAAATTATTATCAAAAAATCGTATTTATCAAACTTGTACATTACAGTTCCGAAACCGCACGAGTTGTCCAAGTCATCGTGTACCGTTAAAACAGAAACTGCACTAAAAATCACTCCGCACGATAAAACACGCAATTTAACTATAATATTGCGTTTCTGTCGAAACTGATGTTTTAATTAATTCCAATGAATAGCTTAACATCCGCCTTGGATCGACATTCTTAGTCTTCATTGTTTGGCATATGAAGATAGTGTGTACACAGCTGTCATTACACGTATGCGCGCGCAATGTCGCAGCATTTCACGAGTTTGAATTTTCGCTAATTACTTTGTAGCTGCATGGTCCGTTCCCGGATCAACTACGCCAATCATTTTTGTGTGAACATACTTGCTTAAAGTATTTTTCATTTACAAAGAATGCATTGCGTGGTACAAAATAAAGTTACTTAATGAAATTAAACCTCAACCAAAAGAAGGTAACACATCTCATATAACACAAAAAACAACTACACATAAAACAAACAAACAATGCTATGTATTATTGCAAGGTGTGTCCCAATCAAGAACCAATAACATCATCCCCGGCACTCAGAGCCAATGACAAGTATGATCCTAAAGTTCAACGTCTGAATAACCATAGATTGCCAAATAGTGCACGTATACAATCATCGATTGACAGTTAAATGAAACAACCGTGATAAAAACTTACATCACGATAAATATTAAAGACATAATAACCATTACCGCCATTAAATTCACCTGATCACACATGATCATCATCAGGATCCCATATTACTTATATAATCACCACTAATCATCATCAAAAGCAGCATCACCGGCATCACGATCTACATCATAATCGTCATGAGCATCAGCATCACCGTAACCGTTATTACCATTTACATTATAATCATAAACAGCATCGGTATCACCGTCATCATTATCAGCAGAAGCAGCAGTAGCAGCAGCAGCACCGTCATTTACATCATCATTACTTTAGTTACAGGGGTATGGATATGTATTTTTTTTTTATCTTGCCTCTTTGTCAAGCAAAGTTTATTCTGCTTCTAATCTTAATTGTTATATATCTTATAATGAACAATGTTGTAAATTTGGACAATAGTATCAAAATTCCTATTTCTAAATGCATAGTTCCCATAATGCGCTGTTACATATATAGGATTAATCGGAATTCGTGGACCGCGATTAAGAATCTGCATACAACTTTTGACTTTACTTGACTTGCAACTATTTAAATGAGGCCTGGCTACGGCTCATTTTCCCATTCATGTCTTGAATGTTCTATGCCAAAATGTGGTCTAATGAGGGCCCTACCGGGTACTTAATTTTTGTACCCATTTAAAGATAGAAATATATTAATTTAAAATATATCGTTTTGTAAATTGATATTATGTTTCTCCATGCGCGTGGGTAGGGTTCATGCCATCATAAAGTTCTACTCTAATTGAATCCCTAATTTTAAGACATGAGCGGACACCCCAACTAATTAAGCTAATGGGCAGTTTTATGACACCTTGTTTGTCTAGTGGACAGGAAGTGTGACCGTGTTTTGGCGTCTTTTTCACTTCGCAAGAACACATGCATCCTCTATGCAGCTGTGTTTGAAAATGTCACCTTATGGCAGTCGCGTGGTTTATGACCTTCACCTTTTAAAGAGCAATATGCATTGACTTACGCGAGGACAACAAAAAGGACAAAACACTAAGGTGCACGATATCTTTTTTGGCTCATAAAAGGACCTAACGCTATATTTAGTAGTACCCATAATGGTGCACCCTTTCCCCACCCACTATTTTTTAGTTTAAGAAGAGGAAACGTGGATGTGGGGATTGGGGATTTCTTATAGTAAATACTACATTAATTGTCGTGTTTTTTGTAAATAATGTTATCAAGAGAAGACACATCAAGGAACACAGTCTAATGTATATTTTCATCTCGTGTTTATTGCAAATGTATTATTTCAATGGCTCGCCTATTCTTTTGTAGTTAATCCATACCTTAAATATAAATAATACCTTTATAAAAGTGTTTATGATCATTCAAAGGACTAAAAAGTTTTTGTAAGGACATTTATATAAGTAAAAACATGCGCAGTCTGAAATATTACTACATAGTACAGTTTCCTCCCTCCACTATTATTCCTTTAGAACTTATATTTATGCCGCGAAGGTAAATCGTCAATAACGTTGCATATTTTTTCATAGCACACGCCGTTCACGCGTACTTACCATTTTTAATCCCTAAACAGTACCCAGCGTTCACACCCTCTCTCTCTTCTAAATGGCAGCTTGAAGACAATTATCGATCGATATCATGTTGCACAGTATTGAGAGAAATAATAGGTCGGTCAATTTGAAACAAAACAAATCTTTTCGGCGACTTCAAATGATAGTGACCGGCGATTGTTTCCCAGAATATTCTTTGATGTTGCATTGTTAGCCAGAGAGCCCTCCTCTCCAGAAAGAAATTACACCGCATCTAATGATTTATTTGTTCACCGCATTTATTTGTTACAACCTTGGAGAAATTAAAATCACATTGATATAATTAGCGACTTCATGTTATAAGTGCGTGAACAATATTGTTAACAGCCGTTAATTGGCGCTAATATGTGCAAACCGAAAACACAACAACACACACTTGTTTCTAAGAAAGTTGTTTGTTCTATGAGACTTTATGTATGTGCCTGTTTTCGACAAAACAACATGTTCATGTTTATATGAGATAATCATTTTAACCATGAAATGTGACTGTAGTGAGTAATACTTATCTAAAATTATTGGATATTACACGTTACTATCAGCGAGACGTTAAATCTAAAGTCCGCCATATAACAAATATCGGAATAGGGCAAACATTCGCATTTTTATTTTGGCAGTGGGGATGGGGGTAAACGCTGGGCCTTTTTATTTGAAGGACCTTTTTATTTGAAGGGGAGAGGGGGTGGCAAACGTCCGGTCTGCACTTATAGGGGCGGGGGGCAAACGTCCGGGGGCAAGTTTTAAAAAAAAATTGTGTGTGATATCGTCTTATTTTAAGGTCGGATCACCAATACGCTTTTTTGCGGATTAACACGTCACAGAGAAGTAACTTTTTAGGATACTGGGTGTGTGTGGACCATATTTGAAAGTTATTTCTTGTTTGTTTATTCCGGGATATGACGTCTGGCGAAGACAAGTAGGTAGGCATCTTCTCAATACTGCACTCCCTGAATTTTGAGGATTATTTGCAGGTGCTGGTTGTTAAGGGTATTTTTTGTCTGCAATTTCCCTCCGGGTGACTGACACTGAATATCCTCGTCGCAAACAATCTACTGCCGATTCCTTTATATGTGATGGAAGACTTTTGCCTCTCCCTAGAATGTTTACTTCTTTCGTCATTTTGCAAACACACCGGAAGTACTTTACCTTTAGAAATTTATTAAACGAAATTTTTAGTCAAAATCGGAACGGAGCGAAACGGAACGCTTGAAACGGTAGAAACGGAAGAAACGATAGAAACGCTGGAAGCGTTTGAAATGCAGCGCTGGAAGCGAATAAAACGAAACGGAAACGCAACGGAAGCGGAATGGAAACGGAGCGGCAAACGCTTCCAACTGAAATGGAAACGAAACGGAGTGGAAACGGGAAAATTGTCAATTTCGTGATTTTCAGTACTGTACCTTGTACCTGTTTGGTTTCCTTACATTATCATCAGTCACCCATATTCCCTCATACCTGTTTGGTTTCCTTACATTATCATCAGTCACCCATGTTACCTTGTACCTGTTTGGTT
This sequence comes from Sinonovacula constricta, assembly GCA_007844125.1. NCBI lineage: Eukaryota > Metazoa > Mollusca > Bivalvia > Cardiida > Solecurtidae > Sinonovacula > Sinonovacula constricta. The sequence goes on along the minus strand of CM017560.1, from coordinate 58,192,706 downwards.
TCCTTACATTATTATCAGTCACCCATGTTCCCTCATACCTGTTTGGTTCCTTACATTATCATCAGCCACCCATGTTCCCTCGTACCTGTTTGGTTTCCTAACATTATCATCAGCCACCCCTGTTACCTCTTACTTGTTTGGTTTCCTTACATTATCATCAGCCACCCATGTTCCCTCGTACCTGTTTGGTTTCCTTACATTATTATCAGTCACCCATGTTCCCTCATACCTGTTTGGTTCCTTACATTATCATCAGCCACCCATGTTCCCTCGTACCTGTTTGGTTTCCTAACATTATCATCAGCCGCCCCTGTTACCTCTTACTTGTTTGGTTTCCTTACATTATCATCAGCCGCCCCTGTTACCTCTTACTTGTTTGGTTTCCTTACATTATCATCAGCCACCCATGTTCCCTCGTACCTGTTTGGTTTCCTTACATTATCATCAGCCACCCATGTTCCCTCGTACCTGTTTGGTTTCCTTACATAATCATCAGTCACCCATGTTCCCTCGTACCTGTTTGGTTTCCTTACATTATCATCAGTCACCCATGTTCCCTCGTACCTGTTTGGTTTCCTTACATTATCATCAGCCGCCCATGTTCCCTCGTACTTGTTTGGTTTCCTTACATTTTCATCAGCCACCCATGTTCCCTTGTACCTGTTTGGTATCCTTACATTATCATCAGCCACCCATGTTACCTTGTACCTGTTTGGTTTCCTTACATTATCATCAGTCAACCTTGTTACCTCATACCTGTTTGGTTTCCTTACATTATCATCAGTCACCCCTGTTACCTCTTACTTGTTTAGTTTTCTTACATTATCATCAGTCACTCATGATACCTTATACCTGTTTGGTTTCTTTACACAAGCATCAGTCACTCTTGTTCCTTCCTACTCATTTGGTTAACATGAATGTCCTGAAAACAAGAAACAATACTGCCTGTGTTCCAACAACAAACTTATGTCATCATGTGATAAAAAATAGAAAAATGCATGTTTCTGATAAAATTGTTCTTCATTATTTGACAATCATTTAAGATATGTTTTGTTTTGCTAAGTAAAGCAGGTTTCCAAAGATGAAATAAGTAGTTAGAAACAACATGCCTGTTTTTGATAGGGTTTTGATGTACGGCTGTCCCTTTATTTATGTTTTCCTTTTGATAAGTTGAGCAGATGTACACTTGTATATGAACCAGATTCAATTACTGTTAATAAAAATGCACTTCGTTATGCACACTTATGTTCACAAAAAATGCAAAACTCTGTGCCAGTATAACTTAAGCCTTAAAGGATTTGCATGCTCTGTGCGCCATTATTACTAAAGTCCCTGTTGTTCTTCAGCATGCAGTTGCTTCCCTCTATTTATTAGTTCTATGCATGGCCTGAGTATTAAATGACTCATAAACACCATATGTTTGTGCTATTCATCATATATGCTGTACATTGGAGCAAACAAATAATGAACAAAATGATGAACAAATGCATACCATACCATAGAGAGGTTAATGACTTTTAAAGCTAAGCTTCGAAGATTTTGGCTTGGTTTGCAGATGTAAATGCCTGTTACAGAAATCATATGCCAAAGGTACACATCTTTATTCAAAAAACATTTTCTGTTTCAAACTTTTGCATTTTTCTGCTGTTTTCTATTAATACATCCACTTACCCAAATTCATCCATTTAAATGCATTTTGTGGGAGTGGGATGGGGGCCCTTTTCATGTCATATTTGTTATTTGTAATCCAAAACTACTGCAAACTTTGTATATACAATACATTCCACTAAAATTAAAAAAAAACACTTTTTTTCCAAAACATTTTTTAAGCCACACCCGACATGGTCCCTTTAAATTTGATGACCATGTGTTCCTTTGATGCTGTTATAATTTATGGTTGCATTATAGTTGCATCATTTTATGATAGATACCATGTGATACAGTGGCACAATTATAGATTATTACCCTTATTACCATCAGGTAGCTGAGATAAATCAGTAATATATATAGAAGCCTTAATGAAGCAAAGAAATAAAAATAGCGCTGCTATAACTTGCTGACATATGCTTTTAACAGCATACTGTAACTGACCAATCTATAGAGCCAGTTAAACCACACCTACAGGTCAGGGGTCAACTAAGACACTCATTGAACTGTCACAAAGAATACTTTTTGGGTGTGTGTGTAGCCTTCGGTGGGTCCTTTGTAATGGAAGACACATCTGATAAAGAATCTTGCATGCTGATTATAATTATGCCTGTGTGTGGTATCATGTCTGGTTTATATAGCATTCTATTAAAGTTGAGGCAGCACTGCATATGCTTTGAATGAAGAAAATCTTTGGGCTGAGAGAACGACCCTTGGTTAAATGTTGCCCCTTTCAAAAAACAATACTGCAGCTATATTTGAACAAAGACAAGGTCAAGTTTAAAGTCTGAGTGGCCTTAAAGTATGTTGACCTTGATGTTTCACAGTTGTGTTACACTTGCAGCATTTTTATGACTGATCCTGGGGGTTAACATTGCACTATAGTGACAATTTATTGCCAACATTACCATTAGATAGCTGTGACAAATCAATATAAAAGGTCCCCAGCCTTGTCAGCTGTCAGCTGCAACTTGTCATCTGTTTCACTTCACCTAGCAGACGACAGTTTTATGACAGTTGGGGGTGGCCATTATTATCAAACAGGGGTGTCAGGTTTATTGTATATTATACCTATTCATTAATTTGAGTTATGTTTGCAATACTTTAGCAAAGTTATATTTGTATTTATGAAAACTGATGTTGCCTTACACGTTTCTGCAGTGTTAGGCAACAAAGGGTACATTAACAGTTGGGATAAAAAGGTCCCAGACTCACTGAATTACTTGATGACCATGTGGCTGGGTCTTCTCTCCAGATAATGTTGAGACATCCCCTGTAACGTAGTAACGAATCAATAGAGGGAGCATTTAATGTCATATTTTCTGTTCTGCATATACTAATTCTACATGAGGTTATTTTTTTAAATTACAGGAGGAATGAAGTAGTCCAGACTTTGCTTGCAATGAGGCGCATCTGTAACAACATCTGACTGGACGAATCAAGTGCAACAGGGAGTATTGATTAGATACAGTGTGGAACATCTGGAATAGTCAGAACACCATTCTTCTGTGATATTCATAATAAATTTCCACAGTGTGTGTGGATCCTATTCAACTATTGACTGACTGGTCAGTGGTGAAAAAGGAAAACCAGTTCAGTGAAAAGAGCATTCACGGGAGTAGGTTTGGATAAGTTCTGTTTGCTGGTGCATCGTAGAGGATTAAATTTTGGATTTTTGTGTGCATCTTTGTGAGTTGAGAGGCTGGCACGATGACTGATCAAGCTACAGAGAAGCTGCAGAATATGAACATACAGGGTGAGTGGTGAAAGTATTGGTAGTAATGTATGAATGGGTGTGGGCACACATCCATTTACCATGAAAGTATTATTTTGTCATACTGATTTTTTCACCTTTCTTCCTTACCCTATAAACTTACACCAGTTTGGGTCATCTCAATGAGACATATTTAATGAGAATTTTGGGAGATATTGGGTACCTTTCAATAAGGGGAGCTCTTGGTGTTACAGTGTTTCTTTTGCAAGTGTGTTAAATTATGAATAATTTTAGTCTGTTGTGGCGCTAGCAGCACTACAAAGATACCATTTAATGTAAGTTTATATCTACATATGTTTTTATTAAATATAATTATTGTATAGGGTTTCAATAGTCATAATATGGTAATAAGTAAGCTAATCAGCCCTAGGTCCAAATGTAGATATCATCTCCTGCAGCTAAGTAGTTCAATGAATAATGTTTGTACACCATGTTATTATGCACTGTGTTTCATTTCTCATGACTAGATCTGTCATAAATGTAACATTTCTGTTTAGTCATTAATCAAGATAAAATTCTATTACAGCAGTTTACTGCAATGGATATGCTTAGTTAATTACATTAAATAAATTTATATTAATAAGTTATTTGCTTAATTAATTAGAATACAGCTTTACTTTATGAATTTATTGTAGCCTAGTTTACAAAGGTCTATGTTTAACTAAAATGCATATTTTTTACAGCACATTTTATTTTGATTAATAAGTGAACTAAGAACCTTATAATCACCTCCTCATAATCATGATAACTTCTCTCATGCATTTTATTAACTCCAAGACTCATTTGTCATCTCAACATTGTCATAATTGCCAATTATCATCACCATAATCATCATCTCTATCATCATATGCCATCTTCATCACAACTGGTTGCAATTTATTCATTACAATTATACTCATTCTTATTTATTTATCTTTTATCATTTTTTATCCCAGTCTTTTTTCTTCTTACCGACCTAGTGACCTGTTTTCAATTATCACTTTTTTTAACCCTATTTATATTTTTCTATATTTTACTTACATATTTTAGTTTTAATCATATTATGCTCTATTCACATTATACTTTGTATTTCGCGCCGTATGACCTGTTAAGTGTCGGTGTGCCGTAAAACCCAAATAACTAAATAAATTAATTAATTATTAGTAAAATATTCTAGTGATAGTCAGGAGGATGGTAGAAAGACAAATTAAACTATATTGATGGAGATGGTAGACTCATTATAACATTAATTATCAAGCATTATGTTTAATCCTTAGCTCGCTAAGCATGTATAAATATGACTGGCAAATTGTGTAGGTCTAGATCAGCTTGGTCCCTGCTGGAAGCTGTCTGATCAGGACCTGCCCTTTTTGCTGCTGAATCTCTGGCCATATATCTAGGCACCTCTGTATGGTTAGGTTAAGGAGATGACTTAGAATTAGTCTGGCTATTCTACCATCTGTCCATATAAACAAACTTAGCAAGCTAAGGGTTAACAAGGTTGTGATCATGTGACTTGGAAGTTTTTCCTGTTATACAATTATAGTGAACACAGCACCAAACCTTCCTCAAGTAGACACCCTCTGTGGATAAGAAATATGTTTGTTTGGTAAATAAAATGCATTATTGAATGCAATTTTTTTTTACTTAGATCCTTTTCCATGTTTAAACAAGAATGTAACCTACATAGACACAGTGAGCCATAAAACCATAAAGTATGTAACTCTACACAGTCAGATGTGAACACAACTACAGTATGCATACTAGATTACCAGGGATGTTGTATGTAAATAGAGCTGTACAAATTATTATTCTGTAGAGGACTAAAAACCGGGAGTCAAGTGACAGACAAGATAAAGAGATGTGGGGGGGAAACCCAATGGAAAGGGTCTAGAATAAGAAACTTGTACAATGGATAAACCCAATGTCTTAATACTTCATTTAATAGCAGAGTGGCAGGTGTAAGAATTATATCCTGAGGTTTTTAGCCACAGATTATAATTCTGGAATGAAAGAAAATTGTATCATTTGCATACATGTGAACTTTTTCTGAGGCCAAAGAGGGAGATTTTCACTTTGCAAGAGGGAGTTTTATTTTCACATAACTTGTTTCTAAGTAAGAAGATTTCTGAAAATGTGTAAAACAGCCCTCGTTTTTAAAAGATTTAGAGCCTTAAAAGCATGAGTCTCCCTCCATTAACGGGAGAGTCCACAAGTCATGTATGCATCTGAAGGTAACTTTGATTAATAAATTTATCAATAATGTATAGTCTTGTATGTATTGAGTAGACAGCAGATTAACTGTAAGCAAATGACTAGATTAGGCCTATGCCTTTCTAGTGAACTTTTGCTGTTATAACAGAGTTTTGCTTTCATATTTTAAAAATTGAAGTGTACACTTATTTAAAATTACCTATAATTAAAAAAAATCGCAACTGGTAGAAAGATAAAAAAGGTCAAATGCCAGGGCAAACAACTGGTGTTTTTTGAGAAAAACAACAACAACAACCACACCAACATTGTTTATTGAAAGTACCTTAAAGATAGTAAGAGAATACTATTGTTGCCAGATTTAATTCCTTGAGAAGCTGATTATACTTTCTAAGTAGCTAATTCATACCCCATGTGAGGGGGATCTCTCGATATACAATGAGTATATTCTTACCCCAGGCTGTATTGTTTGTTTGGATATATACAGATGGGGAATTTGGTTATTATGCTGCAGAGTGCCATGGTGTATGTAACAATGGGTAGTTTGAGAGTCACAGTAAGCACACTGTTGCACCTGTGAAAACATTGCTCAAAGAAGTTGATGTAACTGTAGAGCTACTTGGGAAATTGTTGCTGCTTGGAAAGTTATTTTTTACATGTTTGTGATACACTTCATCCTTTCCAGAATGAAAGTCATCATTGGTTCTCTCACAGAGATGCAAGCACAAACTTCCTTGTCAATCTGTTCTGAAAAAAATAGGTGCTATGTTGGTTGAAATCAGATGAATCAGTATTCTGCTGAGAAGTCTTAAAATTAAAAAAGAAATAAGGGGCTGCCATGGCCGAGATGCTAAATAGTTGCTTCTCCTCCATCTTCCACTAAATGTGTTCAACTCCTAATTATGTGAAAAAAGTTGTGCTTTCCAAGTGACTTGAGGTATGTTTGCATAATAGCAGGGACAAATTTAGATGGTAGCAGACCAGGCAATCGCACCCCCTTCCCGCTCACCCCCCCCCCCCCCCCCCCAAAAAAAAACCCAGATCAGATACCAGGTACTTCTGGAGCATATAAAATATGATTATTGCACTTGGTATATAACTCAAATTAAATAAATTAGTTATTAATTTAATAAACTAGTATCAAATTTGGATGAGATACAAGCCAGAAAGCATGTCTGGCCTTCCAGAAAGCAAACGCTATTTTCCTTATAATAACAGCTGGACATAATCTTTATGACAATGATTGTGAATAGGCTAAAGCTGATGTACATAAAACACAAATAGCAATAATGATATAATAGTGCATTTTAACATATGAATACATTAATATCATAATCAATTAACACTTCATTTCATGTTCACCGAGATAATTATGTTCTGGTCGATTACACTTGAATGAATGACTGTACTTACTTAATTTTAATGAATATATTCCAGATATTGATTTATACAAATAGACAAAAATTAAAATTGTTTATGTATAATAAACTTTCTGTTTACAGTAGATAATTTTATTGTCAATCAACACATTGATGGACATTTTGAATTGAAAATATAAATGGAAAGTTATAGCATGTCAAAGAAAACAACTGTAGTTCAGAATATTAACATGTGATACAGTATTTTGGTGTATCAAGCAAAATAGCTATTAACTTTATCTGAATCTGATTATGTACAGTTAAAAAATAGCAACAACACATTTTGTTTTCGAGACTTTTTATCATAGCTTGAATTACATTTATTTTATTTTTTTCTTGGACAAAAGATTAAAATTAACATAATTTGCTACCGCACTAGTCTATGGTAAATGTTTATTAAATTGACACTTTTTCTAAATGTAAATGGCATTTATTTCACCTATAATGGTGTTTTTTTTTATTGTAATAATTCATGTTCTACAGTGAAATGACTAAATACTTCTTCATGTAGGATACAGCATGTTTCTCAGCATGGTAGCATCTTAGCCACCATAAAGCTAGTGTAACGACCGCAGGGGTGAGAAATATAAGCGCTTCAAACCAGCCTCGCTGCTGGGTTAACTCTTTAGCGACGTGGTTTAAGCGGCTTCCCGATGTGCGCGGTTAAGCAACGGTTACCGTGGTCGGTGTACGGATGGGTGACCGTTGGGGAGCGCCGGCCTGCGTTACATTGGTGGCAGCTGTGGGATAATCAACTGCCGGACTGGAGTTGCGTGCCCACGGAACTTCCCAGGCAAAGTCTCGGGACGAGACTTCTCGGAGAGGGGGAGTAATGTAACGACCGCAGGGGTGAGAAATATAAGCGCTTCAAACCAGCCTTGCTGCTGGGTTAACTCTTTAGCGACGTGGTTTAAGCGGCTTCCCGATGTGTGCGGTTAAGCAACGGTTACCGTGGTCGGTGTACGGTTGGGTGACCGTTGGGGAGCGCCGGCCTGCGTTACACTAGGAAGCATCTGAAATACTAGTACATTGTTTTCAATCATGCCTACACTTTAAGGTGTTATACAAAAGTTTGGACCAAGTTTATGCTAAGTTTTGACCAAGTTTATGCTCTTATGCAGCCATAAAAATTATGTTACCTGAAAAGATCCTCCAATAAAGGCTATTTATTGGTGTCCTATATCCATGTGGAAAGTAAAGCATATCACGCCACCTGTGGTTACAAGAATGTATTTCCTATCCGAGCCACACTGCTCAGTTAACTATTTTTAAATTAAGAAAACTTACATTTGAGATGAAAATTATATGATCATCCATATAGTCAGCACTGATGTCAGTTTCTATATTTAGCTGAAATCCCCATAGTGATTATTTATAGATTTGAAAATAGCAGACATTTAAAGCGATATATTTCATGATATGTACTGCTGAACAATTGATATTAATGTTACAAACAGCCTTTACTTAAACTTAAGTATAAGTTTCTGCAGCATCTATGCACAAAATCCATCTAGACATGGGTAGAATGTTGTTACATGTATTAGATATTGACAAACTGTCGGTTACTACCTTTAACTCAGAGCCTTCTGAGCATGAACTGATTAGACTTAGACAGATTGTGAAGCTCCAGATCTCAGGATCTGCACTATTGGCCACTGAGTCTACAGCAATGTGTCAAGTAACAATTGCATCAAGATTGTCAGCAAATAATTGCAGATTTTATTTAATGCTTTTGGGTAAAAGAGCGAGAAATACAAGTGAAAGGAAACTGATCATTTTCCTCAGGCCCACATTGATATGATAGGGTTTTCATTTTTCACTCTGGGTCCTAAGGGAGATATTTAGAGACTTACAGTGTATGATCACATTGTTTTTCACTCCTGCTCATAGAAAAAAACAAATTTTCACTTGTGGCTGTGCCACTTATGAAAATAAATAAATTTTTCTATAACCACTTGAGACAAAAACACACAATCATACACTGTCTATTTGTATTACTTAGAAATCACCCTAGCATGGTATTATATAAAAGTGGTATCTGATTGTTTGACTATATTAAATACTTGACCCAATCTCTAACCATATCTTTGGGGAATTGGGTCATACTTTTTGCATAAACCCATACTTTAGTCGTTATAAAGGCGATTTTGACCACTAACTGCATTGGTAGACTGTACTAATTACGAAAAAATTACTCTAAATGTTCAGTCTTTCCAACTCTGTAAAAGTGGTTTCTGCTAAAAAAAGATATCGACATCAGAGCGGATTACTTGGATGACTATATAAAAGTAAGTGGTCAACTGGTTTTCTAAGTTTAAAAATAGCTATCTCTGCAGTGTGGCTTGGATGGGAAATACCTGTTTGCAATAACGAGTTGGGATTTATCATTGACTGTTCACACAGATCTTTGGCATCTATGAACAGCATTTTGTAAGACCTTTTCATGTACCAATGTCTAATCTGGTTATCTGAGAAAAAAAAATGGACCAGACTGTCGGATACCACCTTTAAAGTATCAAATCCGTTCATGAATGTATGGGTAATAGTGTTGAGATATAGTTGCTATATATTATATAAGACTCGCAGTCAAGAACAAGGGATTTCTGTTTGCTTAATCTGGTATGTTTTGTCCTACTGTGCAAGTACTTAAATAACAGCTTAAATGTTACCATGGTAACTGAGTAGATTAGATTTAGCAGTTAAAATTAGTTGAAGTGTAAACAGATTTTACGACGCAAGTAACTGCTTTCTTGAGACACAACACTATGGTCGATGGAAAGTGACAGTGCAGATGGTAAATCCTTTACACTAATTACAGAAGGGTCCAGAATTAGATTCCTTGCTGTGACATGCCAAAGTTACACAACACTATTGTGGTAAGTCCCAGGAAAAAATGATTTAATATGCTGTCATATAAGATATTAAGAATATTCTACCACAGTGATAGCTATATCACTATAACACTATATCAGTCTTAAGTTAGCACTGCCACCTTGTTACTGAAAAACATGTATTTTTATAAAGTCAAAGAAGAAGTTCACGTATTTTATATTAATTTCATCTAGACTGCCCACTTCCTGGATAGAACCAGTATTCAGGTAGTAATTACTCAGAGTAATATGCAGTAAAAGGTATTGCCCAAAGACTTACATCTCTAAGGTTGTGTGGGCTTCAACCCTTGGATCTAGAAATGGATGTTTGAATTAATCACCAAGCAGTAGGTGCTTGCAATAATGATAAAACCCAGTCAGCAAATACACTCTCAGAATACAAAATATGTTATAATGCTTCACGCTTTTGAACACCTTTTAGTAATTTTCTTTACTCAACCTGAAAGTTTTGAATGCAATGCATATATATAACTCTCAGAAAGCTAGATGAACATATTGAGGTATTTGTTCTTAAGAAGATCAAAGCCTTGCATAAAGAACAAACAAGATCTATAGAGCTTTGTAGTCTACCAACTTTATGACTTGCCTGGGACTTGAACCCACAGGCTGAGGAACCATAAAAATGAATCCTATGGTTACTGTAGGTATTAAAACTTGAGTTTGACTCATTTGATTTAAAAATGTATGTTTATGTTATGCAAAAAAACAGTGATTTACATCAAATGGGCCATATTATAATTGTTTCTTATACATCTGGTTATACATTAAAAGATACTAACATCAACAAGAAGTATTGAAAATTTGTTTATATTTAAAAGCTTGGTTCACTTTATACTTACATATTGATCAGTTTAGCAAACAGTTTAAATCCTGATCATCCAACACCATGCAGCTAGTAGCTGTCTGATCAGGATCTTCACTAGTTTTGACTGTTTGTTTTATTCATTATGTTTTACTAAGACCAAGTATGGGTGTAGGAATAAAATAAAACACAATTAGGGTTAAGCATTAGTTGTGAGTTACTGACAAGGGATGAGATAGGATGCATAGTTGAAATATCAGTGTTGATAGCTAGATAAATGTACCTGGCATTAAACTGAGATTATGGATCTGAATAGAGATGACTCCGGAGGAAGCAATCCCTCTATTTGAACACAATCTTCAACCCCTAAACCCACTCAAAATTGACCCTTTCAACCCATAATCTGGATAACATAACGTCAGAACTATGGTCCTTGTGTGTGGATGTTGATTAATAGCTGAATGCTGTCATAGTAACTTTTTGTCAGCATGGTTTTACCAATTTAGTGTACAGTTGTCATAGCATTATAATAGGAGTGTATGGGCAATAATAATTATTAAAATAATTGTCTACTTTGTTAGACAACTTTCTGTAATTATATTTTATTTAAATTAGCAGACTTGTGCATATTGGTATGGTAAATGCAGCTTGTCGGTTAGGAAAATAGATTTTGATCAGTCTTAAATGAATAGCAATATAAAATTCTAAGTAAAACAAACAAGTGTGTTTTACTAAATCAGTTTGCTCTTGTATGTTTATACTTTTAAAATGTTTTGGTGATTCATTATGTGTGTTTGAAGTTACACTTTTTTTTAAAGGTGTGCTCTTTTGAATTATAAAATGTCTGCTATTTCTTTTGCGCAATTTTCTTAAAAAACAACAACAACAGCAACATGAATAATTTTTTCTTTGTTCATCATATGTTGTTTTTTTTACTAATTTCTGATAATCATAATTCATAATTGCATAGCACTGGTTTACAATCACAATTTCACCAGCCATGATACTAAGCAAAGCAGTTGTTGACACCACTGTTAGCCCATTTAATGTCATGTATGCTGTGCTGTCCCTTTCTTTTGTGTAAAGTCTGTAGAGGAAATGGATGCTATAATTAGACACGCAGATGTTTTGTCCAATAATTCTAGGTTTCAACAATTTTCAAGTACTTTCGGCCAAGGAAACTCCCCAGGGGTCTTGGGTAACAGATACAGACCTTTATCTCACTGGGTGAACAGGGGATTGGAGATGGTTAGGGTGAAGTGAGGATGTTTTAAAGGTGCTATCCAATAGTTTAGACTAGAATGATGTTTTTATTAAACATCTTAATAAACTATTGTTATCTGAACTGATCTTGCAAAATATTGTTTATAATTGTCTTACACCTGTCTGAAAAGTGCACCATAATGCCACACTTGTCATTTCAACTAAGAAAACCACATGACCACTTACGTTTTAGCTCATCCACGTCATCCGCTGTGATGTTGATGTCTATTTTAAGCAGAAATCCCAATCATTATTATTTATAGATTTGAAAAGATATAACATTTAAAGTGTTTATTAACAAGTTTTACTGCCCCAAAGTTGGGATACTGTTGAAGATCATCAAAGCTTAGACTAACTAATATTGTTTTTCTACAGAATTATGCACAAATACCCAAAACAGAAATCAGATATTGTTGCATATATTAGATATAGGCAAACTGTCTGATACCATCTTTAAAGGTGCTATCTGATTGTTTGCCCAAATCAAACATATGTAACAATATGTAACAACATCTGACCCATGTTTGGTGCATCTTTGCTTAAATTCTGCAGAAACTCATACTTCCTTCGAAGATGATTATGAACACCAGCTGATGTCTAAAACAGTAAAACTTGTTAAAAATAACTCTAAATGTTCATTCTTTCAAAATCTGGTAGTTCCACGACTGGTTGGTCCAGTGTCAGGATAATGTGACTGGGTGTGGTATCATGCCAGGTGTTCACGGCATTCTATACACAGTGAAGGCAGCACTATATCTGCTTCAAGTGGACACCGTCTCCAAATAACTGATATACTGTTGGTGGGATGATAAACCCAATAAAACAAAACAAACTTTCAAAATCTATCAAAAATACTTGGGATTTCTGCTGAAAATAGACATCGGCATTAGACCTGGTTACCAAGATGATGATTTCATGTGACGTAAGCAGTCGCATCATTTTCTTGGTTTAAAAATAGCTGTGCAGTTAACATGGCTCAGATAGGAAATACACATTTGTAATGATGACTGGGGTGTTGTGTTGCACTTTTCAATAGATGTAGGACAGCAATAACCTGCAGTTCATTGGATCTGTTTAGGTGACAATAAATTATATAACTTATAAAAAAATAAATAAATTATATAACATGTATTTATATGAATAATTTATCTTGCTTTTTAGGAAACATTTTTTTAGTCCAAACTGTAGGTTACCACCTTTAATGAGGGCACTTGACAAGTACAATGGTGACCTTGATTTCATTGTTATTGTCTTCCCATTAAATGTTGTTTTCACTTCATTGTTATTGGTTAAATACAACATACTGATTAAGTAAAGATAAAGAGGTAGAATGATGAAAGATGATGATGGTGATGATGATGATATAGGTTTATGCTGTAAAACCTGTTGATATTATACCACCAGCTATGTCATTGACTGACATCACATATAAAGAAAGCACAATTTCCCATCAATAAACCCAATCATTCTATGGCAAAGAATGCTTCAATGCTAATAACAGATATGAATTTGTATGTTTATTTGGTCAGCACCAACAGTTATTTGTGTGATATAATCTCCATTATCACTAATCAATGTTGTTAATGTAACAGATGGGGCTAGATAAACAGAGCAGCTGTTTTGTGACAGTATGGAAGACTGTTAGGTTATCCCTTGATCTGCTACATTCATTAACAACCCAAACACATTCTTAGCTATTGTCGCAAATTTACATGCAATGGTAGCCAGACATAATTAGGTATGTAGTGTCTACAGCAAATAGTGCAGATCCCGCTCAGACATTTTCTAGTGGGTGCTGTCTGATCTGGATCTACACTGATTTGCCTAGCCCTGTTCAAACAATGTTTAGCAGGTTACTTAAGTTAATGTACACTCGGCAAAACTGGAGGGAAAATGGTAAAACCAGCTAGGGACTGTCTCAACACACTGTTTACTGGTTGATTATTTACGCTAGTCCTGATGTGGGTATGAAATGGTAATGAGGTAATGTTATGGTCCAGATGTTTGGGAATGTGGATAGGAATAGGTCTGAATTAATTTGTATTCTTAAACAGTTTTATGACATGGATTTAACCTATCACATATACATATATTCCTAAGCACATCCTCTTATACTTCAGACTTTATATATGTTAAAGCCAACAACTGGCAATTTAATGTGTTGCCCACTTTCTTATTGGTTCGATAAGAAGTTAAATTAACACAATGCTGTTGTCACTTGTGGGTTCCATAAGAAGTTAAATGAACACAATACTGTTGTCACAAGTGACCCACGCTGCAACTGCCCCCCCCCCCCCCACCCCCCACCCCACACACACACACACTTGTTTTCCTTCTCAGACAACTTTTGGAGTGCCTTAAGCAAAACATTTCAGCTTATGCCATAGTCTTAAATGTTGAAGATTTCAGAGAGTGAGACTTGCGGGATTTATTGTTTCTCAGTATATGAATTACATAGCTTTTCTGGTTTGTTTTTATATACATCCACACTGTATATTATTGCAATGTCCAGCTGCACTTTTTGGTAAAAAAATCTTAGTCAAACATTTGTGTAGAACCACTTCTGCAATATACTATCCTATTTTGTAAAGTTCACTGTCATTGTACACCTCTTTTTTTAAACCTCCTGCATGAGACATTATAAGAGGGTTCATTAATTATTCCCAAGGTGTCCTGATACAGTATATTCTAACAGGTTGTTGGTCGTTAATGACCATCCCTCAGAGGGTGGGGTTTCAGGGAACACAGGGTTAGTAATTATGTGCAATAAACCTGCTAAGCACAGATGTATGAGACAAGGCAAACAGGCGAGGTACAGATTAGTCAGCTTAGAGCTGTGTGATCAGGTTCAGCATTGTTTGTGAAGTTAAATATTAAGCAAAACTGTTTTACCAGTAAGAATGATTATGAAGTTGTTGTTACATATAAATACAAAATAGTCTCTGAGTGTTAACAAATGTAGCAAGCTAAGGGTTAATAAACCAGCCTTGAGTCTACAGGTCACTTCCTTTCTTCAATGATGGGTTTGGACTGAAGTAATCTATGACATATGGAAATAGGGATATATTAACATTAGTTTTGTTATGTGTTATTATTAGTAGTTTGTTTTGTTATAATTGTTAATGTTAGTTTAACAGAATACCTTAAAATAGAGCTTAAATCAACTTTGGTATCTTAAGTGTCAGTAAACAATATTATACACCACTTTAGTTTTGATGGTGATTTGAAAAAGTTCTTTTTTCTTTACCTATAGTGCTAGGGTTGAACTATCAAAGTTCTAGACAAGAGGAGTACAACTCCAGACTGCTAACTCCTTTCTTCCATCGCCAAAGCATGTATACCTGGTATTGGTTAGAATCGCCTCCATATGACAAGTCTAGTGAATATAGTCTACACTGTAGGGTATTGAATTATGGGATATACTTGGCAACCCAAAATCAAATGAATTGCACTCATCTGGACCTCAAGTTTACTACTGACAAACAACCAGTTAGATTGGAAGTTTTCTCATATTTAAGTTATTGCCTTTGACTGGAACTTAAAGCCAAGCTGTCGGCAGCTGAAGGGTCATGATTTGATGCTTCAAACTGACCAGCCATTGAAAGTTCATGTAGCACAGTCGATCAGTACTTCACATAGATTTCTGATAGATCATTTTAATACATGTTTTAAGAAAATTCTGTTCAAGAATCCATTTGATAATTGGTAACTGAAAGAAATGTTGCCATGATAATCATTGTAACCCATGACAAAAACTTCTGATGCCGCAGGCAAGATGTCTGCTGTATGTTCCATGTGGCTCCATATTTCTTCATTAACAATTATAAAACTTGTAAAACTTAATCAAATTGTGATAAAAAGAAACAGAAATCAGGCAAATAATTATATCAACTTTGATAAGAAGAATGAAAGCTGTCTCACATTCTGTTTTTTTTTCATCCTTTCATTTTAACTATCCACTTTTAGCTCACCTTAGCAGATGCTCAGGGTGAGCCATTGAGATCATTCGGAAACACACTTCATGCATCCTTCAACATTCCAAAAATGACATATCTTCTTCTGAAACTACGTGTCCAATTTTTACAAAATTTTGTCAGAGCCTTGATATTTTGTGTACATGTTGGGTTGTCCTGATTCCAGACTATTAAATAAAAAATTGATACATAAAAACAAACAACATGACCACCAGGGTTGTGACCAATTTCCATTTATGGCTATATAGTGGCACTCTATCAAAATTGATAACAAAAATGATCCCTCATACAACATGCTCATAATGTGCATGGCTTATCTCCACATATGTTTTTTAGTAAAACTTTAGAACTTCTTGTTTACCAAATCTCCTAGTTCATATTCCAACTGATTGTATAGCTAATCAGGTCTTTTGATTTTCCAAATTAACAATCTTACAGTTATTACGGTCTGTTTAAAAACTATAATGTTATGTCTGTGGCATTCAGGTGAGCGATAAAGTGCTGTCATGACCCTCTTGTTTCAATTCAGTCTTGATTCTCCCTTTAAATTACACCATCCAGTAAAATCAAATGTCTGTTATCATTAGGAAAATCATGTGACTTGACAAATGTTTTAATTGTTTATCATTTATTCATTTTCATATTAAATTGTCTAATCCCATAATTTTATTAAGATCAAAAATTAGTTTATTTTGCATCCCTGCCTCTATTTTTTTAAAATATGACCTAAATTCATATTATTCTTACTTTATCTTCTGTTAGACTTTAAACATGATATATTCTCTCAATTCCTTTGAGAATAATCTTTATTGGCTTACAATTGGTTGGCTTTATATTAAGTGTTTCACCTGAATGACCTATTTTCAGGATTGTAGTGAAGAATTGCATCTGTTACAGTTTTATTACCATAGCTACTCCTGACTTAGTCAACAATAATGGTATTTGTAATTATTAAATAATCTGTATACATTGTTGGGGACATGGGGTAATGGAGTACATATGACATATTTCTGTCTATCTACATGCATAGGTTCACAGTTTATATAACATGTCCTCACATTTCAAACACATCCCTTGATCCCCATTAAAATTCAACAGCCAGTGAAGGAAAGTTGGCCAGAGGTCTGAGACAGAGACAAAGTAGCTTGCGGTCACTGTGAGCCAGGTTCCTAGTCAGAGAGTAGACTATGTTGGTAATAATAAATTTTCTATCGACCACTGTTTCATCATTGTCTATTACAAGTCAGTAGAATTTACTGTCTTATGTCTGGGCCAAGGCTGCTTCCTTATATGGACTAAATCTTGAAATTTGTGAATGAGTTGTTAATGAAGTAAGTTATATATATACAATACATACATTATGTACCAATTTTTGGAGATTTCATACCAAATGGGTTACCGTAAAGTTTTATAGATAAGACACAGTTTTTTGCCCCAAATGATGATAAAAAAGTGGGGGGTGCGTCTTATACATGCGAATTTAAGTTTTCCCCTTTTTTCCCAGACCAAAATTGACCCTTAGACTAATCCGACCGCAGAGAATATCGCCGATAGTATCGGCCATAGACAACTGTATTGTGCTATTTTAAGGGAAAAGTTACGTTGTTTTTACCTAAAATTTGACATTAAACATAAAAAGAGACATTTAAATTTGTTTGTGTATACACAAAACAACAATATGCAATAGATATTTGCAGAAATATCAATTTATTCTAACAAAATCGGCGAAGTTTCATAATCCGGAAACGGTTATTGAGTTTTAGTGGAACGGGCATATTCATTGACGACGCTGTTATTATCATCGTCTAAGTAAAATGGTATTATTCAATTGATCAATTTTGAATTGAATATTTTTTTTATTTTAAATGTTAACTACGAATAAATTTTAAGTTAAAATTAAAAACCCACTTAACAACAATAAAATGTCCATCGGCTATTTGCGCAGACAAGTTTTCACACCTCTTTTGGATGTTAATAGATCGTCCATCATCCGTAAGTAATTACAAAGGTGCATAGAACTAATTTGTTGGTAAGCGGTCACTTAAATAGTATGGTGTGAAAATGAACATATAAAAGCCTTTAGTTGTTATTTTAAATGTCATTTGTGTGTTTGTCCCATGTGTCGAGAACTTAATTATAGGCCGAGAACTTAATTGTTTTTATGACATGCTGCCGCGTGAAACAGGATGTTCTCTCATGTGTAGAGCTGGGATAGCCGCGAGAATATCCTGTCTGGCGTGTAAACGATATATTGGGGTAGTTTGTCATAACGTAACACAATACACACGGTCTCACTCTAGGCAAACAGTCGCGACGTATTATTCAAGACACTTAGAGAATAATAAGCACTCGGCGCAAACACCGAGTTACGGAACATGTTCCCTCGAGTCAAATCGAGCGATGCGGGAATTTCGTAATGGCGGCCAGATGGATTAGTGAATCTGGGATGCGTCTTGTCTTTGAGAATTTGCTTTTTTCCTTGATTCTAGACCTCAAAGAGGGGGTGCGTCTTATCTTTGTGTGCGTCTTATCTTTAAAACTTTACGGTAAGAAGGTGGTCTTCACATCTTATAGCAAGGCTGTACAAGGATTTTAACATGGAAATTGTTGTGTCTGCTGCATAACACTTTACTATTCCTTTAATGGAGAAGAATACTGGACAAGAACCGAATTACCATCTCCATGGCCTTGAAAGGAGCTTTTGCACAATTTAAGATCATCTCAGATATGGCTCAGAATGGTTGAACACCTTTACTCCCTTGGGAACATACATCTTTGGTAAATTATTTATAAAATTTAGGTGATGTGCTATATGAATGGTACAGCCAGTGTTGTTTTTAAAGGCCATTTATTAAAAGAATTGTTAAAATCATTTAGTGCTAATCACAAGGTTTTTTATTTCTTGTGTGTCAGTCAGAGTTGTATGTTAAATAACTTTTTTATTGTTCAAAAACCCATTTGCACACATTCTGTTATGAATCAGTGCTGATAATAGCTCTTAATAGTGTGTCTTGATCAAATAAGAAATGGTTTTGAGTCATTATAATTCAAGTCTTAGAATCACAGTGAGGGCTGGTCCAAATGTCAAAAAAACCCATAGATCAGGGATCAAAAATAATAAACTTAAGACAATTTATTCCCCAGATTTTTAATAAAGAGGTATCAAGATTAAACAAAGACCTAGACTTGATAATTATCCCTATAGAGAATAGAGATAAACTAATAAATCCACGTTACCACCCCATTTTCCCATCTTTAGTGGCTAATTAGTGCAACCAAGTAATAAGAGAGTGTGCTGTAAGGTTGTAAAGATTGTATCTCCTATATATATATTCCTATCTACACCCCTAACGAAGCATGAATGAGGCAATCCTGTGAATCTACCCTTAGTCAGGAGACCTGTAATTCAAGTGCAAGTTGGGTTAATGAATCAACCCAGTCTTGTGATTTTTTTTTCTAGAGCCCAATTCTGCAACAGATGAATGTTAATAAATTAGCCTACGCCTAGAACAACACATAGCCTTTTCATCTACATGTGAGTTGGGTGTTAAAGTTTAATCAGAATTTAATCAGACTTGAGCAAATAGTGTAGCAGCGAGCTGTATAAGCAGGATATGCACTTTTTGCTTCCGAGTCTTGATTAATAAAATGTCATAGCACCTTTTCCATGAAGATGTTTGTTTGTTTGTTTATTGGGTTTATCGTCCCACCAAGAGTATTTCAGTTATCTGGAGACGGTGTCCACTTGAAGTAGATATAGTGCTGCCTTCACTGTGTATAGCATGCCGTGAACACCTGGCATGATACCACACCCAGTCACATTATTCTGACACCAGGCCAACCAGTCGTGGAACTACCCTTATATTTACTTGAGCATTAGCAAGGGAGCTATACCACTATTATTTTAACGACTTTGGTATGTCGCAGCCCGGGATCGAACCCGGCGCCTCCCGTACCTAGAGCCGATGCACATGGAGATGTAAGAATATGACTTGAGAATTAGTATGAGTTATTAAAAAAATGTGGCAAAACAAGGGTCAGTGAATTAGCCCAAGCACCACCATCAGGCAACCAGAGATTCTAGTAGTAGTCTGTGTAATTGGGCTGTCATGGATGATGTACAAGGCTTATGGGATGGTTATGGAACGATTATAAGTTATGAGTTGTTAGTGGTGTCTAATGAACTGCAAATAGGTTCCCATCATTACTTTGTCAAGCCTGAATAGAAATTTTGTGAACCTTATATGAAATATAGATTAGATTATTAAAGAAAATAAGCTCTTGTCCTGTTATCTACTGGGAGAAGAAAATTGTTTACTTTGGTCCCAGTCCTTTTGTATTATCTGCATAAATTAAAACTTATGTGGATGGCAGTGTTTAGAATTGTTTGAACAATTGCTTGAAAGATCTTGTAAAGTAAAAAAGATAAAAATATTGTTTTATCTTGAATTTTTTTTTAACAACTTCATCCTGAGTTAGTTTTGGGTGCACAGGATAAATAACAAAACTGTGTTTAGGAATGAATCGTTGATTTTTGATGTTCATTGGTTGATGAAGCAAGTTGGGCTGCTTAAAGTATCATGTAGTGATGATCATCAAAAATCAATGCTTCATTCCTTATTTTTACATTGCATTTAATAAATAATTACAACTTTTAGTTTATCTTAATAAGACAAACCCTGCAACTTCTTAAAGGAGTTAGTTCAATTGAATAGCATTGTATGCGCATTATAAAGTTGTTCGTACTTAAACTACACCCACAAAGTCAAGAAGCAAAACAGCAAGAAAATAGTTCCTCATTTATAGTCACTATTACAGAATTTTAAAAGGATAAAGTGTTTGAAACCACAATTATAAATGTTATGTGTTTGCAATGAAATGATAAAATAAAACATTTAACAAAGATTGCATACTTTGAAAATGGTTTACAAACATGGCTGCTGTGTGACATAATTTTGACATCATGTTTATGTCCATTCATGAAAATAGTACACAGTTAAATAAGCTCTGCCAACTAACCAATCAGCAATCGGGAATGCAAGTGCTTGCTGTAAACGTCACACTGTAGTTCGAGAAATGAAAGACATTTTTTCTGTATAGTTCATTGCAGCAGTAAACATTGGAAATTTGAATATTAGAAGATGAAAAGTCTGATAGTAGTCTCTAATGAGGACTGTCATGGATGTAATGTACTGGGCTTATGAGATGGTTACAGAACATTTGTGACTAAGTTAGTGGTTAATGAGTTGCTAGTTGTGTCTAAAGAACAGCATATTGGTCCCCATCTTAGAGTTTGTGACTAGATTTGTCAATAAGCTTTCTTGAAACATGGTGCCTATAATGGCAACGTTCTTTCATTTTTGTTGTAGCTCTGTTGCAATGTGCCACTTTTTTTTCACCTTGTTAAACAGAGAAAACAAATTATTTGGTCCTAGACAACCAATACTTTTAACTAAAATCTTTTTCTTTATTTTCATGTAAATATGTTTGGGTCACAATACAGCCTAGTTTGAAGAAAACCATTCTCCAATCAACTGTAACACAGAGAACATTTATCTTCGAGTAATTGAAAGCATCCAGGTGTTTCTATACACATAATATTGGCACCATATCAGCCCTAGTTGGCTGTATATATATATATTTAGGTACAAGCATATGGGAATAACATGGCAAGTTTCCTATAATGCCACTATTATAAGATATGATAACCACAGTCTTGTATAGTGAGAAAATGTTTGATAAAGTATAGGTCAGATAGCATAGCCATTGTACTTTGTAGTTTGAATTCTATGATGTATAATGTGTGAAAATAGAACAATATTTAAGTTTCATTATTGTTATAATTGTCATATTGATATTTTTTTGTTTTGTTATCAATAATCCTCCTTCTTATCATCATCCTCAGCAAAGGTCGTATATAATCATAATTTATATTATCTTCACTGTTTTTCCTCTCCTCCTACTTTTTCTTCTCATATTCATTATCATTTCCATCCTCATCATTACCTTCATTATTACTATGGTCATTATTGTTGTGAATGTTCTCTTACATTAATTTCATAACACCAGCTAACATTATCATCATCACATAATTACAGTATGACCACAAACCCTGAAAATGTTCAGTTAACCAATTACCTGCAGGAAACACCATAAGGGTGGGGGTATGTTTTATATTAACCCTCTACTTGCAGGAAACACCATAAGGGTGGGGGTATGTTTTATATTAACCCTCTACTTGCTGGAAACACCATTAGGGTGGGGTATGTTTTATATTAACCCTCTACTTGCTAGAAACACCATTAGGGTGGGGTATGTTTTATATGAACCCTCTACTTGCTGGAAACACCATTAGGGTGGGGTATGTTTTATATGAACCCTCTACTTGCTGGAAACACCATTAGGGTGGGGTATGTTTTATATGAACCCTCTACTTGCTGGAAACACCATTAGGGTGGGGTATGTTTTATATGAACCCTCTACTTGCTGGAAACACCATTAGGGTGGGGTATGTTTTATATGAACCCTCTACTTGCTGGAAACACCATTAGGGTGGGGTATGTTTTATATGAACCCTCTACTTGCTGGAAACACCATTAGGGTGGGGTATGTTTTATATGAACCCTCTACTTGCTGGAAACACCATTAGGGTGGGGTATGTTTTATATGAACCCTCTACTTGCTGGAAACACCATTAGGGTGGGGTATGTTTTATATGAACCCTCTACTTGCTGGAAACACCATTAGGGTGGGGGGTGTTTTATATTAACCCTCTACTTGCTGGAAACACCATTAGGGTGGGGGTATGTTTTATATTAACCCTCTACTTGCTGGAAACACCATTAGGGTGGGGTATGTTTTATATTAACCCTCTACTTGCTGGAAACACCATTAGGGTGGGGGTATGTTTTATATTAACCCTCTACTTGCTGGAAACACCATTAGGGTGGGGGTATGTTTTATATCAACCCTCTACTTGCTGGAAACACCATTAGGGTGGGGGTATGTTTAATAGTAACCCTCTACTTGCTGGAAACACCATTAGGGTGGGGGTATGTTTTATATTAACCCTCTACTTACTGGAAACACCATTAGGGTGGGGTATGTTTTATATTAACCCTCTACTTGCTGGAAACACCATTAGGGTGGGGGTATGTTTAATAGTAACCCTCTACTTGCTGGAAACACCATTAGGGTGGGGGTATGTTTTATATTAACCCTCTACTTACTGGAAACACCATTAGGGTGGGGTATGTTTTATATGAACCCTCTACTTGCTGGAAACACCATAAGGGTGGGGTATGTTTTATATGAACCCTCTACTTGCTGGAAACACCATTAGGGTGGGGTATGTTTTATATGAACCCTCTACTTGCTGGAAACACCATTAGGGTGGGGTATGTTTTATATGAACCCTCTACTTGCTGGAAACACCATTAGGGTGGGGTATGTTTTATATTAACCCTCTACTTGCTGGAAACACCATGAGGGTGGGGTATGTTTTATATTAACCCTCTACTTGCTGGAAACACCATGAGGGTGGGGTATGTTTTATATTAATAGGGTGAATGGTGTTACCAGCAAGTAAAGGGTTAATAGCTTCAAGGTTCTTTAGTGCTGAAGTTATGAAAATAAAATGAAAAATGTTTTATTTGAAATTTTCCTTGATGATATTTATTAAAATACATGTACCTGTTTAATTATGCAAGATTCAGTGAAATATGTGTCGCATAAAGCACCTTCAAAGAAACATTATGTTACATGTAACTTTGAAAACACAACAGCTAAAGAAAATGTTCACACTTTTTGTTGTGTTTTATGATTTTATTGTTTGTTTTTTCTTTGCAGATATTAAATAATTCAAATCCTACATCTCCCTTTAATTTATTGGCTTTGATTAAGCCATAGGGTGCTGATATAATATTTTGTTGACAAACATTTTTGTTGGTATCATTAACTGCAGGTTTATCATTCCATTTGTTTATTATAAAATTATCTTAACTCCCTGACCTTCCAATCACATACGGATCAGTCCTAGGCAGATAGTGTAAATCCTGGTGAGCCAGCTATTCCAAACAATAACAATAATAATATGACATTCATTTGTACTTAGAACACTTCATGTGCTACTTTTGGTCAACTAATAATAATTTTAAGTCATTTGTGAACAATTACTTGCAAATATAGCTAGATTAGCGCAAAAGCCCTGAAGCATTTAGTGCAGATCCTTATCAGTCATTTCTTTCTAGGACTTGTACGATAACAATTTTCACTGTTTGCCTAGTGCTTGTCAAATTATCCCAAGCAGGTTAGGAATAAAAGTTGACATTTTGACGCTTATATGTTTATAGTTAAAATTTATTGATACTCTATTTTAGTTTCATCTTAAAGCCTTCATTATTTACTGGTGGTGGGTGTGTTATGACATACTAACATGTTCTTTCTCAACAGATTATGATGGAAGTGAGTTCGATCCATATTCCGCCAACAATATGGAAACAAACCAACCTAACAGAAACGGGTTTGATGAGGATTTTCTGAATGGACATGATGGAAGACATGTGAACTTTGGTGGTGATGAAATACAGAGGAATGATTTTAATGACATGGGAGATGTACAGGCGCAGAAAGAGCGGCAGGCAATGTTCCAGAGGAATATGAGTGAAGGGGAAGTGTTGGGGTACCAGACTGAATACGGAGAGTCTACAATAAGCGGTCAGATGGAGTATGGTGTAGACAGTGACGATGAAGCTAATGCTCATACGAAAAGGAATTATGGACACGTAGATAATGAGTATCTGATGCAGACTGGTCAGCCTTTGGTTGAGTTTGACAATGTTGTAGATGATGGTGGAAATAATGGTGGCAATATCGATTATGCTGGCGGGGATGTTCAGAATGATTATGGTGCCGCAGGTGGTTATGAGGATAATGTGGTAGGGCCAGATGATGGTAGTTATGTGGACGATCCAGTTAATGCTCCAGAATCATGGCACCATGAATTGGATGCCGACAGATCTCGCCGGTCGTCATCGCCAGAACGATCTGTGTCACCCAACTATGAGAGTCAGAGTCAGTCCCATGACATGACTGGAGCTGGTTCATCGCAGTATGATTCCTCACCCTCTGATGTTCCACTCCCTCCCCTACCTGGTCATAGCGATGATTCTCAATCCGCAGGCATTCCACAATCAGATAACGCATCTGTGACCGATAGTCAGTCGGTGACGTCACACTCCGAGTCGGATATGCTCTCTCCGCGACCAAGAAAGAAAGGCATTCCGAAACCCAAATCCAGAAAACCACTGGAACTTCCTCCATGGGATGATAACGTCGTAATCCCGCCCCCACCACGTATGAAACCTACTTTGATTGGCAAGCAGGCAGACTTGCCTCCTCCTCCTCCTCAGTCTCCTCATCGTATCAAATCGGCACACTCGCGTAAAGCAGGTTAATATCGCTCAGCCTTGGTTACCTCTTAGTTTCTATGCTTTGCCCAGCCTTTCACTTTAGACCCTTGGCTTGCTTTATTTCTACTCACTAAATTGTATCTCCAAATCTGAGATTTATATATTGGCAACACAAAATGTGTTGATTGAGACAATACAACAAATAGTGCAGATAATGATCAGACACCTTCAAGCTAGAACTGCTTGATCTGAATCTACACTGTAAGTGTGATCCGTTTTTTTTATAGCAGGCCAAGAGTAAATCATTGCCTTATGTAACATACAAGAAGTGCTTATGTGCAGATCTCTTTATCCTTATTGTTGTAAAATGTGAAGTGGCCTGCTTGTTTTATGATCTCTATTATAACATTATGTTCAGAGACAAAGAAAATTGGGGTTTAAAAAATGAGAGAGCTGAGACAAATTATTTGAAAAAAGGCTTATTTGATGTAATGATTAAAGACAAGTATTTGATGTAATGCAGTCTAAGAAGACTCCTTGTTTTAAATGGTTCACATAATATAGCTTAACTCTGTATTGTGTTTTAAAAGTGTGCCATTTATGAAATTTTAAACTGATCTTATTTCCCCCCACTTTTCTCTTTTTTGTTGTTGTCTATTTAAGTAATTTTCCGGTCTGCCAAAGTACTTCTTGTAGTTTTCATCGGGACCCCAATCAATAAAGTTGTAACATTTGTATTAAACATAATTTGAAAATTTAATTAATAGGCTGGGCAAAGCAGTTTTTTTTTGTGGCATTATGTTCGCTTCATCATAGAGTTTGTGCGATATTTAACCAGAATGCATACACGAGCATGCACTTTAAGCCTGGTTTTTATTTAAGCATGTTTTGCTTTTTTGCCAGCATTGTATTTTGGTGATATTTAAATGTTGTTTAACTATTGTTTTTCAGTTAAAAATGTATTTATTTTTACAATTATATTGGCATATTCAAAAGCAGCTCTATGATAAACATAAAATTAATTTGAAGATTAAACCATGTGAAAATTTTAATAGAATGACATTGATTAGAAAAAAATTGTAAATGCAATACATGTAGTTGATGTTTTCCTGTTTGATCTACAAAAGATTCTTTAATTTTTTTTCTAAAAGTCATAATAAAAATACCTGCATAAAATGTTTTTTTATGTTTATGTAAAAATGTTGCCACTATAGTTGTACATTAATTCATAGATATTGTCCTTTTTGTCCCATTATTTTGTATTACTTCTTGTTTGTGTCTTGACATAAATGATTTTGCTTTTTCCTTTGATCAACCTGTCCCCAGTTCCCTTGGTAAGATAAAGTTCTCATGTTGTTATTTTATATAATTTTTATTGATTCTAATTCAAACCAGTGCTTCTGTTTGGCTTGAAATCCTTGTATTTTGCTGTTTTTTAAACCTAGCAATGAAATTTCTTACATTAAATGCTTTTATAAATAATAATTAAAAAAATCTTCTTATCTGAGGAAATATATTTACATATTTAAGGAAATTTCATAGTATCATAGCATAGGTCACAGTAACTTTATGGGTATGACCCCTAGCATTTTCTTGAGCCTGTACCAGCACTCTTCAACAAATTTTGATTGTCTTTTTATTTCTCATCCACACACGGCATTTCTCAGAGCCTGTATCAACTAATTACAATTAGCGGAGGGAGCATCATGCCTCTGTAGTATCTAGTTTTGATAACAATTTGGCGAGGCTAAATGATTAATCAATAGATTGCTTGTGGTCATTAATACCATAGGATAGTACCAATATAGTGTGC
Source organism: Sinonovacula constricta (assembly GCA_007844125.1). Classification (NCBI taxonomy): domain Eukaryota; kingdom Metazoa; phylum Mollusca; class Bivalvia; order Cardiida; family Solecurtidae; genus Sinonovacula; species Sinonovacula constricta. The sequence continues at coordinate 58,165,524 of CM017560.1, read as the reverse complement.
TGGGAAAGTGATTTACACACACTAATCTTGCTTGCTGATACATTAACCAGACATCTAACAATAGCAGCAGTCTTCTCTTAAGCTTATTACAGAATATTATATTATAATTTGTAGGGGGTGCCATTGGCTGAGGGGCAGAGTTGCGAGCATGTGACATAGCGTAGTTTTTCAGCTGACTTGTGGGTGAGCAGGTGGTTCTACCCAGACATTTTCCTTGGGTCTTCCTCAACCAAAATAGCTGGATGTCGATATATGGCCATAATTTTATCACTGCAATGTATTCCAAAAAACAAAACAAAATTATGATTAGGAGTTTAAGGATTTCTTTCTTAAAACAACAACAGAAAATGTACATAATACAAACTTGCTTGAAATTCATAGACAAAAAAAATAGCTGTTGCAGATTGAAAACTGTTTGATGTGATTGCTTTTAAACATAGTAAAATAAAAAACAAGACATTTTTTTTTCTGAGAATCACATTGTCTTCATCTATTGACAGCTGATAATCTTTGTGTAACCTTCACATTGTTGAATTCAGTGTACTTAGTTGTAGACTGATATTGATGCAGCTAAAATCCCCAGATATAGACATATTAGTCTGTGGATAAAATATACATTTATCCTAGATGAGAACAGGGCTATTCTATAGATTCTGAAAAATAAGATTTTTTATTAGCAGTTTTCAGGAAATATTGTATTATAAATTTAACAAGCATGGCAGAAAATGCAATAAAAATGCAAAATATACAATAGTAATTTGATAAAAGTACATGAACCAAGAATCAATTGCACAGTCAGTAGAACAATAGGCTGTCTTACAAGAGGTTTGTAGGAGTCCTACAAAACCAATCATTTAGTTGCTTGTTGATGTTTAAGGTTGATAAAGAGGGGGTAGGAGATGATAAAAGTTACTGAGCTAAGGGAAGCAACTGACACCTTCACTTACAATTTATGAGTTGTTTCCCTTGCTTATTTTCTACACCTTTATATTTTTAAATGTTGTGTGCTTTCTTTGATTTCAAAAAACGTATAAAGAACATGCTCCTAAATGTCAGGCAGTATGCATTTATAGTCAGTTGTTGTGTGTATTTGTATATTTGGTTGTTTTTTTTTGTAATCAGTTATATGAAAACTATTCCTAGCATTGTGTTTGATATTCTTTCATATGTCCATTATTTATCACTTTCTATTAAGTTTCTTGTGCTCCATGTCAAAAAGCATGCACCTTTATAATGGTGTATTATGCCACAAATTTAACCTGATGTATGACCTTTGTGTGAGATTAACTTTCCACATTTTGTTAGATTCTATGACTACTGAAACATTTTGGTAATGGTTTCATGAAGAAAACAAGTGAGTGAGATCAGCTTTTGAAATCAACTGGATTTTAAATATTTCTGTCACATTTTTATATGGTCAAGATGAGGTTGATTTTGGGGCATACTAGATCTGCAAGTTTTGCTGCATAAATCACAGTCTTGTCATAATCACTTATTACTGTAACACATGTTCAGATCTTTTATTACATAACTTTTTTTTCAAATGAAATATTTATTGGCACAAATAGATTTAAACAATCTTAACAATAAATTAGAGAAATGATTTAAAAAAATGCTCTGGTTGATATTTTAATTTTTTTATGTTTAATATTGTTTTGACAATTACAGCTCTTATTCAGTGTTATAGGATATTGCATTATATGGTCTTAATTGTATATAATTTATGTTAATCTCAATATAAATATAATAATGCATAATTCAATAACTTGTCCTAATTAGTGAAGCATTTAGCTAATTAAATGCCTGTTTACTTGTAGATGGGTCATCTGACAGTGGAGTAGAAGAAGATAGATCCTCCGGTCTCAAGTCACCAAGAAAAGTGAGTTTTTACATTTTTACTTTCCTTAATTGACCCTGAGTCTGCTAATCTTGTATTTGTTATGCTTACACAAATAGTGTAGATCCAGATAACCCAGGACCTGCCCAGCAACCTTTCTGTTCAGGATCTGCAATAGTTGATACAAAATCTTTGAATATGTTGTACTATTTATGTATTTATGGATTTCTTGACCAATAACAACAAATTAAGTATGGGCAATTCAGAACATGACAGGTTGAGGGTTAATTTTTATCATCCTCATCATTTGACATATATTGTTTCTCCTGCTGAGGGGTCAGATGACTTTAATGATTTAATGTTATTTAAGACCCAGCCTCGAGAGGCCCTTGTGTATAGCCTCTCTCCTTAAATTTTCTGGCCTACCACCTCGTCATCATGATTTGTCAATAAATACTATAGCAGGTATTTTTTGCTGGTTAATCTGACACTGTTTACTGTGTCTGTGTTTATTTTTATTAAATAGGTGGGAAAAGTATTTTGACTGTCTCTTTTTAACCAATTGTTTTTTTTTAACCATATACTTATATCATGGAAGATATAAAAAAAGCTGTGTTCAATCTCAGGCATCAACACAGTTACCCTAATCTTAAAAGAAAACTGTTATCATAAGTTCTGATACTTAAATATACCTTCCATGGCTAGTATCACAATTGGTCTGTCTTTGGTGTCACCATAACATGACTGGGTAGGATATCATGCCATATATTTTATAATGCTATCACAGTGAGTGCTGCACTATATTCATCTCTGATTGTTGGTGGGGTGATAAAACAAAGAAACACATTCTGCCATTGTTGACTTGGTCATCAGAAGTTATCTTAACATTTGTAAGTTATAATGCTAAATGTTTTCAAATAGGGACTTGAAGGATATGGACTTCTAGGCAACATTTTTGCATCATGATGTGATTTTTATACCAGTTACTTTAATTGGTCATTCTCTTTAAATTGAAAACACCAGCACACGTAAAACATATTTGTTTGTAATGGCCCTGTTTATGTAACTAGACACTTGTTTTAAGTGTTTGGAACTTTCTAGAAATATTGGCTAGGTTACCTTGTTGTTTTCGAATACAATGTTCTTATTGTAGCCTTCTAATAAAGTTAATGTAGAGATTGACCTGACCGTAAAACAGTCATAAATAAATATCAGCTGACTTAATTTAGTGGGAATGTCCCTCTAATAATGGCCATAAAATATTTTTTACTTGTTTTGACATGAAATTTAATCTATCCATATTGGTTTCAAGTTGTTATAACATCATATAGAAATGGGTACCAGGCAATTAAGGTATTAATTGTGAAGAATGTACTATTATTTCTGGTATTAAGCCTGCATTTTCTAGGTTCGGTGCTTGACCTGGGGAGTTTTATTTTAAAATAATTGACATATTGTTCAAATGAGTGGAAAAACTTCACAGTTACCTATGGAAACACAAGTTTCATTTGTTCATAGGTGTGAATTGGTAATTTGTGTTTTGCCTTTTACTGGGTCCTTTTCAGAGTGAGATTTAATTTATCCGTATTATGTTCAGTTTGTCAAAAATAATTATTTCAAGATGGATTGTTTTGAAGAAAATAAAAATGTGGTTCATTTTTAAAGAAGTGATTGGCTGAAAATGTTTTGTTATTATTTTCAAATTAAAAAGGTTGGATTAGAAAGTATTCTGATATGTTAAATGCTCAACAGAGTCAAAATGTGTTTAGGTAACATTGTTATGGACAATCATGGATGGCAGTTTGAAAGGGTTTTAAAATTAAGAGGATGTTTTACCTTTAAGAATTATCATGACAGAACTTTGACTAAAACAAATCTTTCAAAGATGCAGGTAGCATTTGGGTAAAAATATTTAGGACATAGAGGTTTAATGCTGTATGAAATGTTTTACCATAACAGAATCAATGTAGCCATTTTATTTTGAGGAATAATGTTTGAAAGATGCAAGTATTGTTTGAAAAACTTATTTTGGACATAATAATCGCATGTTTTCACAAGTGTACAGAAGTGTTGGAATTAAAGATGATGTTTTACTGAAAAATATTTAACTGTAGAAATACAATTTGAAATAGAAAATTGTCACAATGTACATTATAATGTTTTGAAAATGTGGATTTTTGATAAACATGATGGTTCTCAAGTGTTTATTAGCCAGTTTTTAATCTGAAAGACAGTCTACTGTAGGAATACAATTAGATGTATAAAGTGTTTGGATAACCTTGATTAGTACATTCATAGTGATTTAAGAAGTTGGGATATTTCTTTTTAAAGTATATTTTTTAGTAAGCATCATGTTTCTTTGTTGTAAATGTTGGAAAAAAGACAAATCTGGTCGATCCCCTCATCACTCCAGAAGAGATTATATAAGCCATTCTTGGGCACGGGCTAAATCTCTGGCTGTCGATATGTCGGTAAAAACAAAAACTGCAGCTGCCGATGATAAAATTGCTGTGGCTGTTGTTGCTGATGATGAAAGAGATGATTGTGGAGGTGGTGGAATTTGTAATAATAGTGTTGTTGGATATGACGTTGATGATAAAGGATGTGTTGGTTGTTGTTTGTCCATATGTAAGTGTCCATATGGGTCAGACAATGGGAAGAATTGTCAGACGAATAAGGTGGGTAGCTGATTTAGCATCATTGTTATTTGTTTTGTTTATCAGTAGAGTTTATATGTGAATAACATTCTGTCTCCTTGGTTTAGTACTACCAGTATTATGTAAATCAGCAACTATAATTGTCATCAAGGGGCACTCCTAGTTGAGCTGTCACCAAGGGGCACTCCTAGTTAAGCTGTCACCAAGGGGCACTCCTAGTTGGGCTGTCACCAAGCGGCACCCCTAGTTGAGCTGTCACCAAGGGGCACTCCTAGTTGAGCTGTCACCAAGGGGCACTCCTAGTTGAGCTGTCACCAAAGGGCACCCCTAGTTGAGCTGTTACCAAGGGGCACCCCTAGTTGAGCTGTCACCAAGGGGCACCCCTAGTTGAGCTGTCACCAAGGGGCACCCCTAGTGGAGATGTCACCAAGGGGTACCCCTAGTTGAGCTGTCACCAAACGGCACCCCTAATTGAGCTGTCACCAAACGGCACCCCTAGTTGAGCCGTCACCAATGGGCACTCCTAGTTGAGCCGTCACCAAGGGGCACCCCTAGTTGAGCCGTCACCAAGGGGCACCTCTAGTTGAGCCGTCACCAAGGGGCACCCCTAGTTGAGCCGTCACCAAGGGGCACCCCTAGTTGAGCCGTCACCAAGGGGCACCCCTAGTTGAGCAGTAAGAGTCACCAATTTAATACTCCTCCGCCCCTCATCATGTGGGTTCAGAATTTGGTAAGGGTGAAAACTTTCATGTGGGGTTCTGATAGTTCTACCAAATAATTACCGGTAACTAGACATCCCCTATATGACTTTTAAAGTGTTGAGGTGATAAAAGAGATTTTTTTTTTATTTTCACCGAAATAGATAATCAACATTTAAAAAATTAATCAAACTTATTTTCCTTCCACTTCTTAGTACATTACATTATTCAATAATCAAACCTGCTACAACTCAATATAGAAGAGAATGATTAAATATAATGGCAAAGTGTTCTTGAAGGAAATTTCCTGAAATAGTAACATATTGATTCTTTTGGTCTAATCACAGTTGTTTTAATTTTTTTCTTCAAATGTTTGACTTTGCAGCCTCATCTTTTTGTCACAAAAGGCTGCAATTAGGATTAGTGTGAATATTGATTTGTCTAAGAAAATGTCTTAAATAGTAAGAAGACTCATTGATATAAGAGCTCAGGATCCATTGAAAATTATATTATTTTTTTATTTAGGTTTGAGGGATCAGTTTGCTAAATAAATTATATATAAGTTTAATTTGTTTATTTTCTAAATCCCTCTATATGCATTTTTTTCAAAGATTTAAAAACCAAAAATTAGGGAAATATTATGTATGTATATTGAATAGCATTTTATAAAATTACTGTTTGTTATTTATGGTACATTTATTTATTTTGATTACATTTTTTATAAATGTATGATACAGTATTTAAGATTTATTTCCATTGAACTTTTCAGACATGATAATTTTAATCAAAATATTTCTTAAGTGGTCTTGACTGATATTTCTGACAGTAAATATTTATATTCATTGTTATGTCTGGCTTAAACTTAAGTACTCCACTGTTATAAAAATGCTTAACTGAACTGGTAGAGGGCTGTTTGCACCAAAACAAGCTTGCGGTATGTCATTATAAAAATTATCATCTCAAAAGCTTCTTCTGGGCGCCCATGGCATAGTGGTAGAGTCGCCGATTTGTAACTCCTCTGACTTCTTAGTCTCTTATCGTGTGGGTTTGAGTACCGAATTCTGAGCGAAGGAATTAATATGAGAAGGTCTTCCAGCTGACTTGTGGTGCACCAGTGGTCCTACCTAGACATGTTCCTGAGGTCTTCCTCCACCAAAATAGCTGGATGTTGCTATAATGATCATAAATGGTTGCTGACAAGACAAAAGCTTCTAACTTTTTTTACCCTCTTGATTATTAGACAGAACATGTACCACAAGAAATGTATGTTCAATATATTTCTGCTGTCATAAATTGCTAAGATATAACATTCCTATTTTGTCAAGATAAATCTTTAAACACAGGACATTTGTATATTTACTCAATGTTCATTTGCAGATGAAGGCTTTGTGAAACACTCCAAGGAGACTAAATGAGAAAATGTAATCTGTGTGTTAATGAATATTTCATAACAAAATGGATAATCAAGGATAAAAGATCAACAGACATTGTTTTAGAATATCTGTTATTTTCAGTGCTTAATTTTGTTTCTACAGACTTGGATCCCATCTCCAAGTTAACATACTGTACACAATAAATTTTTTGAGCAAATCAAATTATTAAAGTAGATTGATACATGTACAAGTAGATTACATTTTCTACTAACAATGCTTTTATACATATGTAAAATACTCTTAGGTTGTCACTCAGAATGTAAATACCAGTACTCCTGGAATGTGTTTCTATAGCAACCGACTGGCATTGATTTATGAATAGTTTCCTCTATGTGTGCTTTACTGATGACTTTAGGAACAGTAAGACCCTGTTAAATAAGTGAAGATTTAAGTGCCTCTGTGGGGGAAATAGAGAAAATAAAATGTGTGGCTTTAAAGATTTATTTATATAAAGTATTGTTGTTTGTTTAAAGAAGATTTTTCCTACTACGAACCTTCTCTACATGGCTAATCAAACATTTCTTGTGATATTGTGTCCCTTTTGAGAGTATTTCTATTTGGTATCTGAAGAAGACACAATAGGGGGCCAAACTAGTAGATTATTTAATCATGTTATTTGATTGATGTTGTTCAATAGTTCCACCCATCTTTATTTTAAAATGGATTTATAAAATTATAGAGTTCTCATGGCATTCCTGGCATAAATTGTAGCTTCTAGGGTTGCTATTTATACTGTAACAGCCCCTTAGGAGGAACATAGAACAAGTGTAACATTAATACACAATATACAGATTGGAAAATTAATAAAATTGATGTATGCTGTAAAATAGACATGTATGATTTTTTTTTAACAAAATTCACCATATTGTTCTGAATCCACTGTTGTTTCCTTCTCTAAAAATCAGATATAAAAGAACTTTCTTTAGAATGAGAAAACTTAAAATATGATGTCATTCACTCATATTTTTTTATTAGCTATTGAGTTTTGTTTGGAAACACATTACAGCATTACACTTCCAAATCCAACATGATGCTTGATTGGTTTGACTCTAAGTATCTAAAACCTGTCACACTATTTATCTCAGCTCCCAAATCTTTCTTAATTAATATTTTGATTGAGTTTGCCAAATATAAATAATTTTACCCAGTGTCAAGCGTTGCGTCAACACACGGTCAAAATGACCTGTGTGATTGCACTCGGTGTATTGTGGGTAAAGTAGTTCTTCAACACGGCTGTTATGAATACGGAAATGATTGCTAAAATGAACAAAACAAGTACGAAGAGGTATACAACAGATTATTTTGGCATTTTTTTTATACATTCTAATAGTTAAAATATGTTTCATGCAAACATTTTGAACTAAATTTTGTAAACGGTCCAGATTTAGCGTAGTGAGGTCACACGCTATGTATAATGGACATATTACTGTTTAACGAAAGCAAAAGTAGCAAAACTTGCTCATCGTATTTTTTTCCATTTATCTATAAATATCAAGACTTTAAAAGTTTCTGGACATAGGATAAGGCCTTAGAATATGGTTGTTTAGTCATTTATCTTAATTCAATGAATATTACAATCAAACGTATTTCCTATGCGGAACTATTTTTTATGTAGGCACAAATCTCAAATTTTGGGTGAGTTACGAGTCGTAGTATAGAGATGACTTTAACGTAGTGACGTCACACACTATGTATAGAAGGAGTGTCAAGGTTTTAATATTCTTATACTTTGAATAAACCGGGTACCTGATTTGTTACCCAGTTTAGCATGATTTAATGAACTAAAAATATTAAAATAAGCAAACAATAAAATAAGCAGAAATAGATATTAAATTTACCCTTTATACCATCACAGGATACAAACCCTTAACCCCCAGTTTCAAAGCAGTTAAGGCCTATTTTAGATACTCTTCAGGCATCTGTGCTTCGTCCCAGATGATCTTGCCTATTCTTCCACCATACATAAGTTGACATTAACACCAATGAATTGACATGGCTGTGTTGTTAGAGTACCAGTAAATATATATCAAAACAATGTCGAAGCCATGGTAAGGTGATTGGTAGAGCTATGGCTATTGGTTTGTAAGATTCATGGTTTAGGTTAAGGCAAAGGCTGGAAAGTCAAGAAAAATAGTTAATTTTATAGATCCCTTCCTTATACTCAACTTCAGAGGGTAGTTCCACATCTTGATGGCTCAGTGGCAGAAGAATGTTTCTGGTTATGATACCAGATCAAGTGTTCACATCATGCTGTCACAGTAAAGGCAGCTCTATTTCTGCTACACTAGAACACTATCTATGGATAATTGATTTATTTTTAGAACGATACAAATTGACAAATAAATCAGTAGTGCATATTTATATTTCAGGTCATTTGGTCATTAGTTGTGTCTGTCAAATATATGTCTTAAAACACTAATGGCGTATATTTATTTTTCAGATATCAGATCATTAGTTGTGTCTAGTATATATTTATTGATTACAGTGGCTTATATTTACCAGATCATTTTGCAGAGTTCTGTAGAGGGGAAGAAGAAGTATGGTACGGACACCCAGAATCCTCGGTACAAGCCCGGTGGAGGTAATGTGCAGATAACCGCTTCGCAGAAGCTGGATCTTAAGTCTGTTGGCCCCAGGACAGATTCCACTACTCCCAAATCTGCTCTCAGTGCCAGGAATAGCCCAGCGCCTTCAGGTGAGTTTGTACAGGGCAAACAAAACAACACATGGTTGTGTATGAATAAAAAAGTGCAAGGTGGTGCCATTTGTATTACCTTTAAAAGTTCATCTTACATGATTTGAACATCTAACCTTCAGTTAAAGAGGTCAGTGGTTAAACATCAATTCCTAGTACAATGCACTTAGTTTCGCATAATGTATGTTTGCATGTGTCTTTGTCTTGTGCTCTCAGTATTGTTCAGTTTTGCATCAAGTAATTGTGCCAGAAGTCTGGTTCTAACCAGACATTTGTCTGTGGTCGTCCTCTACAAATATAGCTGGAATAAGTTTAATGATCATAATTGGTCGATGCAGTGTATTTTAAAAGAATGTGGAAAATCGTCATGTAAGAATAATAAATGCTTTGAATGTAAATGGTGTTACTTTAATTCATGGAATGTTTTAAGTTTTATCAATATTCTAAATGTATCATTTAAAACGGGATTTTTACTTTTTTTTGTCTGCTGACATTTTATATAGTATAAGCTTAGTCTCTTTGTTGAGCACTTTTAAAGTTATAGATGCTTCTGTAGCTGGAATATATCTTTATCCAATTGGTTTGATTAAAACATATGAACATTCAGTCAGCCATTGTTAGTTAATTAAATGATTTTTTAAGAATATTGTGACTGAATTTTAGACTGCATCTCTTATAAATTGTAAAAACTTATGATGCAAACTAAATTGTATTTTATACAGAGCGTTCGATCACCTCCCCCAAGCCCAGCCCCAACACAGCCAATGCCAAGTCAAAGATTGGCTCGCTAAACAATGTCAGACACTCACCAGGTGGAGGAAATGTAAGTAGTTTTCTTTTACCTTTAATTAGGCAGTAAATGTAACAAAAAAAAATCTTTTAGATGATTTACCGTAAAGTTTTATAGATAAAGATAAGATGCACCCCCTCTTCGAGGTCTAGAATCAAGGAAAAAAGCAAATTCTCAAAGACAAGACGCATCCCCGATTCACTAATCCATCTGGCCGCCATTACGAAATTCCCGCGTCGCCGCATCGCTCTATTTGACTCGAGGGAACATGTTCCAATTGTTCCGTAAATCGGTGTTTGCGCCAAGTGCTTATTATTCTCTAAGTGTCTTGAATAATACGTCGCGACTGTTTGCCTAATGAGAGCGTGTGTATTGTGTTACGTTATGACTCTCTACCCCAATATATCGTTTACACGCCAGACAGGATATTCTCGCGGCTATCCCAGCCTTCACATGAGAGAACACCCTGTTTCACGCGGCAGCAGGTCATAAAAACAATTAAGTTCTCGGCCTATAATTAAGTTCTCGACACATGGGACAAACACACAAATGACATTTAAAATAACAACTGAAGGCTTGTATATGTTCATTTTCGCACCATGCTATTTAAGTGACCGCTTACCAACAAATTAGTTCTATGCAACTTTGTAATTACTTACGGATGATGGACGATCTATTAACATCCAAAAGAGATGTGAAAACTTGTCTGCGCAAATAGCCGATGCATATTTTATTGTTGTTAAGTGGGTTTTTAATTTCAACTTAAAATTTATTCGTAGTTAACATTTAAAATAAAACAAATTTCAATTCAAAATTGATCAATTGAATAATACCATATTACTTAGACGATGATAATAACAGCGTCGTCAATGAATATGCCCGTTCCACTAAAACTCAATAACCGTTTCCGGATTATGAAACTTCGCCGATTTTGTTAGAATAAATTGATATTTATGCAAATATCTATTGCATATTGTTGTTTTATGTATACACAAACGAATTTAAATGTCTCTTTTTATGTTTAATGTCAAATTTTAGGTAAAAACAACGTAACCTTTCCCTTAAAATAGCACAATACAGGTGTCTATGGCCGATACTATCGGCGATATTCTCTGCGGTCGGATTAGTCTTAGGGTCAATTTTGGTCTGGGAAAAAAGGGGAAAACTTAAATTCGCATGTATAAGACGCACCCCCCACTTTTTTATCATCTTTTGGGGCAAAAAACTGCGTCTTATCTATAAAAATTTACGGTACATCTTTCACAAATGCAGCTCCGACTGCAATGATTGCTATCTATCAAGCAAAATAGCATAATGATGTTTATAAAAAATCTTCATTGATACTTTGAATTTCACATAATTTTGATTGTGTTATTCCTGATTAAAGATTTTAATAAGTTTGTATGGGTTCTATTGGGTGTATTTTTCCCCTTCTTATTTCTGGTTTAGATTTTAACAATGTTTGAATTTAGACCTCAAAGTTAGAGATATATACTTTAAACAAGTGCACTTTTTATTTTAGTTTTTTTGTTTTGGTACTAAAGCATTTCATGGTATGTAGGTACAAGTACTATCTACCAAGGTGGATTTCTCTAATGTGAAGAGCAAGGTTGGATCCAAAGACAAAATTGACCATAAACCTAAGGGAGGTGATAAGAAGGTAAGAAATACATTTTTATTTGAGTAGTCTCCCTTTTGACATCTCCAAGGGCATGTTGAGATTGATTTAGAATATTTAAAAATGCAATTAATTCTACTATATATATTTGTTTCTTTTTCATTAAATAGATTTTTTAACTATATATTATTGAAATACTAGCATAAAGGATTTAATTGATTCATTAAAAAAATTAAAACAATATCATTGGTATAGAAATCCATTTATACATGTAGTAGTAAGTAACCAATCTGTTAGTAATATTAATTAAATTTAATAAATTTTTGGTTATCAGCATAATATTGTTTTCAATTTGCAGATGTTTTCATGAAAAAACAACAGCAGTTGTATATGTGTCTTTAAATAATCGCAAATGTTTTAAATTTAATTTATGTTTTAAACATAGATAAGTTCTTATTTATTATATTAAAAAGCATGGTTTTCTCTAGTTTTAGATTAATTTACCTTCAGATTTGTTGGATAAAATGCTCTACTAATAATAGATTGGTGGTTAATATACAATATAAGATAACTTTCTCTGCTCCAAGTCTTTCTGTCCTTTCATTACAAGTAGGTACATGTACCTATGATTCTATTGCATGTATGCTTCTAGGTATAATGTATATATCATATTATTAGTTCAAGCCATATGCTGATTTCAATATGTATAGTTATTTATTATTCTGTGTGGCTTTTTAGCTATTGCAATTAAGTTACAGGTGTGCCATATTTAAAAAAATACAATTACTTTCAACAAGTTTTTATTTACAAAAGACCTGTAAAACACTTGATTAAAAAATGTTTAGCTAATATCTTTAAGGTGATGATGTCTTCAAAAATTGGATTTTTAATAAATCATTTAAATAGTTGAATATATTAACTGGAGAAAAATCATTCTTAATTTTGGAATTATATATACAAGTGCAGAAGCTTTTTTGTGTGTTTTCTTTTATATAATGTACTACAGATCTCCCAACAGATCTCTCAACAAATCTCGTACAAATTATAAATGCTATTAATCATGGCTTTAGATATATTTTGTGTGTTACTCTTTGGGATTTGTTCGCTTAATTGAAAGGTTTCCATTCTCACGATGTTTTTGGACTGGTTTGTTTTCAGATTGAATCCAGAAAGCTGGAATGGAAGACCGAGTCGAAAGTGGGCAGTTTAAAAAATGCAACACATAGTCCCGGTGGAGGCAATGTGAAAGTAGGCCATGTGTTCTGTTTATGTTCCTTCTTATATTGTAGATCAAGAATGACACCTCTAGTGCTGCCATCTGTAGTCTCGTTATTTTAATTGGTTTTTGATATATGAACTAATGTTGTAACAAAAGGGCACCAATTGCATACCTACACTTGTCTGACATATTGACGAAATTAGTAAATACAGATTGCCAAAAAGAATCCCCTTAATTACCCTAAAAACAACAACATTCAAAATAGTGTTTGGACAGCTCTTTAGCTGACTGCATCTGGAATATTAGTAATGTTATGCAAAAAGCCCTGTTAGCATCAACATTTTCTAGCTTTCAGATGATACTATCTGTAATATGTCATTCGGTTTAAAAATATGGAAAGCATGTTGCTTTTATAATAAATTTATGAAATTATGTTTACACATAAAAACTTAAAAGATTCTCTAGTTAAAGACAAAGTATAAATACAAGGTATATATCTTACATGTGGTGTCCGACAGTTTGGATCATTTTTTCTCTCTACTGACAAAATAAATTATCATGCCTTAAGAGATCCTTTTAAAATCTTGTTAATTGATGTTCTAATCTATTGAAAAAGTAATGCATTACACTCCACTTTTGCTGTGATATCGAGATCTAATTTAGCAGAAATCCCCATCATGTTTTTTAATAGATATGGAAAGAATGAACATTTGGAGTGATTTATTTCACAATTTGTACGTTCTTTTCTTTCAATCAGGTTAGTGTTTAAAATTGTCTTTCCCAAGATTAAAGTATGAGTTCTTAGAGAAGTTTTGCACCAATTCTCCCAAAGAATAGTAAGATATTGTTACATGTATTTGATAGAGAAAAACAAATCAGATACTGCCTTAACAGAGTCTCACATATAATGAAACACCCTGTCTTTAACAGTGCCTCCCATATAATGAAACACCCTGTCTTTAACAGTGTCTCACATATAATGAACACCCTGTCTTTAACAGTGTCTCACATATAATGAAACACCCTGTCTTTAACAGTGTCTCACATATAATGAAACACCCTGTCTTTAACAGTGTCTCACATATAATGAAACACCCTGTCGTTAACAGTGTCTCAATTATAATGAAACACCCAGTCTTTAACAGTGTCTCACATATAATAAAACACCCTGTCTTTAACAGTGTCTCATATAATGAAACACCCTGTCTTTAACAGTGTCTCACATATAATGAAACACCCTGTCTTTAACAGTGTCTCACATATAATGAAACACCCTGTCTTTAACAGTGTCTCATATAATGAAACACCCTGTCTTTAACAGTGTCTCCCATATAATGAAACACCCTGTCTTTAACAGTGCCTCACATATAATGAAACACCCTGTCTTTAACAGTGTCTCACATATAATGGAACACCCTGTCTTTAACAGTGTCTCACATATAATGAAACACCCTGTCGTTAACAGTGTCTCACATATAATGAAACACCCTGTCTTTAACAGTGTCTCCCATATAATGAAACACCCTGTCTTTAACAGTGTCTCACATATAATGAAACACCCAGTATTTAACAGTGTCTCACATATAATGAAACACCCTGTCTTTAACAGTGTCTCACATATAATGAAACACCCTGTCTTTAACAGGGTCTCACATATAATGGAGCACCCTGTCTTTAACAGTGTCTCACGTATAATGAAACACCCTGTCGTTAACAGTGTCTCACATATAATGAAACACCCAGTCTATTTAAGTAAGCTTACTTCAACAAAAGCAGTGCATGTGTTTTAAGACTTAAAGATGGTATCCAATAATGTGGACAAAAGTTTTTTTCCTCAATTTACCAAACAAGTCATTATTACCAGAAAAGGTCATGCAAAGTCCTGTTCATTGATACTCTAGATCTATGTGAACAGGGTAACATAAATCCCCACTGAACATTGCAAATGTATTTCCTATCTAAGCCACACTGCAGTTTCTTTTAATTAAACTAAACTGAGAAACCATGTGACAACTTAGTTCTAAGATCACATTATATCATCATCCAGGTAGATCACTCTGACATTGATATCAATATTTAGGAGAGATTACTATCATGCTTGTTTATAGATTTAGAAACAATAAACATTTAGTTTGTGTTCAAAATTGTCTTAACTTAAACTAAAATATGAGTTTATATGAAAGTTATGCCTGAATTCCCCAAAAGAGTGGAAAAAACATTACATTTTGATATAAGCTGTCGGATACCACCTTCAGTAAGAGAAAGCAACTTTTGCAGGAGTCTATTATAATTATAATGATATGCTATAACATACCTTTTTTAGCATGAGAGGAGACTTCAGTCTTGTAATATTGTTATTTATGTGAAGTTTTGTTTTGTGATTATTCAGTGTTTGCAGAAATAGTTCTTTTAAATGAAAACTAAATAATTTATCTTGACTAAGAAATTGTAATAAATGAAAAAAGAAGTTGGATGAAATTAAACATGATAAAAAATAAACTCTTTTTGTTCAAATTAAGAAATGATAATACAGTTGAATCGTGATACCATGAATATCCACTGGACCAGCAAAGCCATTTGTAAAATGGTAACCCATAAAGTACCTCTGAGGCACTGCTATATACACGGCTGTAAATGTGTTGTATATGAATCTTTATTTAATATATTGTTTGTAAATATTTCATAAATATTATAATTGATATTAGGAAGAAAAAGTAGAACATTGGATGAAGAATGTATTAATAAATTATATACATAATTATTATGTAAGATGCCTGCATATTACTGTAATAAGTAAAAGCAACACAAGTGTGTCAAGAGAAAACATACAGTACAGTACAAATCTATAGATGCATATGCTGTTAAACTGAATAGTTGATCATTCTACTCAGTTTGTCATGATTCTGCATACTGGTAGTATGTGAAGGTTGTCTGTCAAAGGTTATATGGTTAGTAAAGTTGACACAACTTCAACTCAGTTGACTTCATCACAAGATAGCTCAGAACTAATACAAATTAAAGTTTTAGAAAATGAAAGCACAGAATGCTGCGAATACAGCTTAGAATAGACAAATAATGATCTCTATCCATTTATTTTACCTATTTTACTCAATATCAAGTTGAAGCAGTAAACAATGCATGCTTGCAGTTGGTCATGAACTTGATTGACTTTCTATCATTGAAACGGGAGCTGTTGTTACTTGCAGAAGTTTAAAAACACACTGATGTGTGCCCGCATTTCTAAACAAATGTGACTTTATCAAGTAGGCTTCTAGCTACTATTTAAAGGTCTATGATTTTCATATTTAAACATAGAATGTATGTGAAGAACCACGTGTAATCATAGTACTGCGATTTGACTAATAAAAATCATTTTTTTAAATAAAACATAATAAAAAGTAAAATAATAAATTATTTTCAGTAGGCCTTACAAGATATACAACATTTTGCTAAATCATAAAGCTTTGTTTCGTTCCTGTTTTGACTATTTGAAAGAAAAACATTCATTGTGTCCATTGTTAAACTTAATAAAGTTTGGTTAATAAGGAATGATCCCCATCTATTGCTTTGTTAAATGTTGTGTTTTTTGTTTGTCTTATTGCATCTTAAATGGTTTAATGCAAAGGTTTGTATTAGTGGTAAGATTGTTGATATGGCCAGCAGAAATGTTTTCAGTCAGACACACCTTGTTAGATGGATTCCTGTTTTCTGAAGATCAAAGAAACCAGACTTTTTAAAGATTTCCACAGAATTTGTAAGTAACTGTGTGTTTATTTACTCATTAAACATTAACAACTATATTGAAAAATTAATATTTAAAATTTATTTAGTATATACATATACATAATCATAGAGTGAGAGTATATTCGATTAATTCTAATTGAACAATTATTATGCTTTCTTAGGCTACCTAAATAAGCATGAAGTGTGGCAATAATTGGTGAAGGAATTATAAACATTAAACATTTTATTATGCATGCTCTTTATGTAGATTTTTGTCAATACTTAAAACAATCTTTCATCTGTATCTCCTTCAATATAATTTTTCTTGTATTTTTGTAAGGGTTTTGCTGTGAACTTGTATTACTTTATATAACTTAAATTGCATTTTATTTGTTAGTAATAATTCTTTATGTAGGAATCTGCTGGGACATGTAGCATTGAAGAATCATCAGATGTTGAAGGTGGGTTGCAGGAAGGCTTTCAAATCAGTAAACACAAGGTAATAATTTCATTTACACGTTTTTCATCTTACCCTGTATCAGTGATGTTACCTTGTATCAGTAATGTTACCTTGTATCAGTAATGTTACCATGTGACATAACTTTTACCCTCTATTCTTAAAAAAGATTTCTGGGAATAACAGAAATCTGTGTTGTTAAGTGCTTATTGAAATATGTTGAAATCCACAACTGCTGATGTTTACATTATTTCGGAACATATTTGCCACAACAAAAAGTTTTTTTTTACGATGAAAGGTTTTAAAATAAATATGTTTTGTAACAACAAATGATGAATTCGAGAAGTTGAATTTTGAAACAGGATCAGATAGAAATATAGAAATATGCATCAAATACTTTTTCTGTATTGATTTTGTTTGATAAATAGAAAAAAAAACTATCAAACTTCAGTGGGGGATAACCTAATTCTACAAAAAATAAACCCAAATTTTTCAAGATGATTGGAGTATATTTTGATGTCGCTCTTGTGGGTTTTTGTGTTTGCTTTTATAAGAAATGTATTCTCTTTTTCATAATTCATTTCACAATAAATTTGCTTTAAAAAAAATAAATAATACTCAGCTCTTTAACTTAGTGCTTACAAATATAAATTTATGTGCTTGTTAAGTCCTGTCTGAGACAGTAAAGTGTAAAATATCATAATATTTTTTTATCTATATGTATATGCCAAATGCCTACCCACAAGGGAAATAACACAGTGCAATTTAAGTAGAGTAATTTCCCATTAAAAATGAATGGCAGAATTCATGTTCAATTTTTAGAACAATAGATTAATGTTTTCAAAACATGTCTATTATTATTTTTATAGGCATTTTTGTAAATGCCTGTATTTTAGATAAACTTTCAAATTGATTTTATTCAATAACCATTTTGTTATTATGCAGTACATATATAAGATTAGTTTTGAAAATAATACAAAAACAGAACAGTTGTAAATTGAGTTTGTACATTCTATATATCTACATATGTGAAATAGATATAAAGAACAGGGGTAATAGTTTTTGTCTCCATGTAACTAAAATTGTCAGTCAGTAAAAATTAACTTTTGTAACATGTACAAACTGATGTAACTGAGGTTACTATGGTTACAGGTATCTGATTCTAGTGAGGATGAAGAATTTGACTTGGTACCCTTTCAGATGGTTGTCCCCTTCCGAATGGTGGATTACGAGCAGCATGGAGACACAACTATAAAACAGGTACTTCATTCACACTAATGAAATGAGTGTACGACAACTTCCATTTCAGACAAAATCTCTTCCATTTATTTAAGCATAGATGGACTCCTGTTCATTTCCCAAGGCTGACAAAATTCCACCAGTATATTATTAAAAGTATTTCCCAAATTTGGATATTCAAAAGAAAAAAATCCAGTTTCATGATAAAATTTAATGCAGCTTAACTGTTTGAATCAAATTAAATTGCAAAATGTGGAATATATACTTGTCTGGCATTACTAAAATTAATTTAAGGGCACTTGTCTGTGATGAATTTTGTCCACTAGTGCTTAAATGAACAGGGATTTCATCCAGGAGGAATTTTGTCCACGAGGAATTTGGTCCACGAGGAATTTGGTCCTAAAGATATTGTATTGAGGAGGGATTTTGTCCCAGGAGGATTTTTGTCCCAGAGGGGTTTTGTCCCAGAGGGAATTTGTCCAGTAGGAATTTTGTTCTGGAGGAATTTTATTTAGCATTTAACACTTTTCATGCTCATTTAATTCTAATTAATTTAGTATTTTAGACCAATCATGATAGCTTTCCTTGGGAGTTGGCAGAGCAGATTCTACACTTTTTTGCCAAAGTCTGATTAAATGATAATAAGCAAGCTAAAAGTTGATAAGAAATAAGAGATAAGTACTTCAAATAAGAATGTGATGGACTCAACACCAATATTTATCGTTTTTAAGCAATCAACATTTGAAACTAGTTCTTTGATAAAAAATCACAACCTTTACACATTGGCAAATCATAACCCATTTTGATAAGGAAATTAAACTTTGTCTATTGTACTTTATATACATTTGGCCACTGTTGGCTTTTAATTAAGTTTTGATCTCACTAAAACCCATTTGAAGAATTATTGTAACATTTATTTATGTATTCATGTAATATAATTGTGGTCAGTATTCTTTTGTTTTGATTTTCTGCATTCATTTTTGGTGTTCAAAATAAGACAAAATTTTATATCATAATTATCCTCGTGCTTATTTTTCTTTTCAGAATGGACACTGGAACAACAATTCAGCAATAAAAGTGGCCCAGAGACAGCATAACCAAGCTCTGCAGCACAAACAGGAAGTTGCTGTTACCATAGAAACAATACCACCCTTTCATTCCTCATCCATAACCAGTAGTAATGCCAATACACAGTTAACTTGTCTTGAGTATCAGGATTCAGAAATACCACTGCTGGACACTCAGCAACAGTTTTATTCCCATGATAGAAAGAAAGAGATGCCAAAAGGAATAGTCAGAACAGCAGACACGGACAAGGAAACACTAAAACAGGTGTACACAATAAGCACAGGAGAGGTCACTAGAAATGTTACTTACAATTCTAATACAAAAGAAAGAAACATGAAATATATAGATATGAAGAAAAGCCATGAAAGGAGTATGCACATTATGGATAAGGCAAATTTGAATGCTGATAGTGATAAAGTTACTGATGTTATTGAAGGTTATTTGCAAATTGAAGCAGAACGACTCAAAAAGATGCATAAAATTGGTCTACATAAGGATACAGACAAGAGTGTTTCTTCTACTAAAGTTAATAGTAATAGAACTGAGACAAGCATTGATAGAAAAGAGAAGAAAATTGCATTAAAAAAAGACTGTATGAATGGAAGCTGCATAAAGAAGACCGCTCATGAGGACGACCCAGACATACAAGTTGGCATTCTTTATGGATTGTCAGATAAGATAAGGAACCTTAAAGCTCTTGAAAAAAAGTTCAGGGAATCGCAGCATGAATCTATGTCATCCGTAGATAGTGAGCCCCATTATCAGGTTGTCAAAAGTTCATCCAATTCAAAGCACAGTGAAAAACTGGAGAAAGAAGCAATAGCAGGTAAACAGACATTGATGAACAGTAAAGGTAATTTGAATGTAAGAACAGACAGTATGAGGGAATCGTACACAGGTGCTAAGTCTCTCAGAAGAGAGAATCAAAGCACAAGCTATCCATATTTGACAATGCAACTAAATGGTCGGAGAAAAAGTGACCATGAATTGAAAGCACATGACAAGTTCTCAAAGACGTCACAGTTGTCTGAAACAGCTAAGAGGCTTGCAAGTTTTGGTTTTGTTAGTACAGAAGATTTATCAATGGACAAAACATCACCAGAATCTAAAGTCATAAAGCAGGATGACTTTCCTACAAAATCCTACTCATTTAGCCATAAGCATCAAGAAGGAAGAAAAAAAGGCTGGAATCAAGATTTTAAAGAATTAGCATCAACAGAGAGCAATAGCTCAAGAGGTCTAGATGATTTTCAATCCAAAGATATTAAATTAAACTTTGGTAATTCAATGAAGAAGGTTAAACACAGATCCATTGTTGCAAAATTGGAAAAGCAAGAAATTGATCAGAGCTTTGATTATAATTCTGATTGTAATGCTAAATCTGAACAGGAAGACAATAAGGGCAGCTATGGTTATCATCCTGATTTCAATGGTGAAGATTCAGATACCAGTAATGAAAGCAATGAGGACTATGAAGATGATGACACTGTATTGGATGATGAGAGACAGGTCAGCTATGCTGAACTGAAATTAGAACCTAAAAGGTCTAACCAAAAATCAAAATCTGCATACGGAGATGGGATTCAAACAACAACCTTTAAGTATAAGCTGGATGAAGGTCCAACTAAACCTCTGCCAGAGATTCGTCAGACTTTGCTTGCGATTAGAAGTGATGATGAGATGATGGGTTCCAGAGAAAGTATCATCAGCCAAGACTCTGACATAAATATTGGTGCAACTTCATCTTTTGTTACTTCTGCTAGTTCTCCCTTAACATGTATAGCTTCATCGATGTCTGGATCATCACCAAGTTCTAGAGAATGTAGAGCCTTCGGTACAAATGCTGTAGCAGCTTCATCATTTACTGCTTCTATTTCTTCTGGTTTAGCAACTCCTGTGTCAGCCAAATCTTCATCACCTTCAAGGGAACATAGCAGCAGATTCACTTATCCTAGTTCAACTGCAACTTCCGTCTACCCAGCAATCCCAATTTCTCCGATGGGTGCAGCAACGGCTTCAAAGAGTTTTATCTCATCGTCTGGTGCTGCATCTGCCAATATGACTGATGCAACGGAGAGTCAAAGAGAATTGATACAGGAACTTAAGGATGGGAAACAAGGAACTAAATTGAAACATGATGGTTATGGCTATGCTATAGTTCATACAATGAGAAAGGCAGAGGAAGGGAAGATTAGTGCTAACAAATCATTATTAGGTCAATCTAGAGAAATATTTACAACAGACAGACATAAATGTGAACAACCTGATACGAAACAATGCAATACCAGAGCCAAAGGATCTAAGGAAAGGAAAACTGAAGATGGTGCTTTTGATGGTTCTCACCCCATTTTGACTGTCAAAGACATTAGATCTAGGCTGAAACAGGCCAGAAAGGGCCGTCAGAGTGATCTTGGACTTACATTTGACGAAGAACTGAGAGCTGTTGTGTGCAGTGATAGATTGAAGACAAATCAACTACTTAGGTCTGTAAGTATCAATGATGTCCATGAAGCTAAAGCTCATACTCTACCTCATGCTCCATCCACAAAAATTTCTGTTAAACCCTTGAGGCTGAAGGTAGAAGAAGAACTTTTGATGTTCAGGCCATCTTACACCTTGCCTAAAAAAATGTTTCGGAGTGCAGAAAATTTGTCAAGGGAGAGATTGGGGAAGATATACAGGCTAAATCGCACACAGAGAACACAAAGCTTAATGATAACGGAAAATCCATTGACAAAATTTGATGCTGAAGCGAAACTTGGGGCAGTGATATTCAGAAAACGGCAAAAGGACGTGGCCCCAGAAAAAGTTTCGACTTTGAGTAGAAACATATCTACCAAAGAAACTAATAAATATAGCAATAGAGGTACTAAGCTTTGTAGAGGTGAATATGTTGGTATAAATCAAGGAAATGAGCATATTGATATGTACAGGAAAGGTGGACAATATACTGGCAAGGTAGAGACTGAAAGTTTAACTGGAGGTACAGGCAGAAGTTCACAAATTGATGAAGTTCAAATGAGATTGAAAAGAGCTGCTTTCATTGGTGAGCTTAGAGATGAGTTAACTAGATACAAGGTACTTGAAGAAAATACTTCTTCGTACAACAGTCAGAATAGTCAGAGAAAGTCAAGTGTTTATCCTGTTGAATCAAAGGAAAATGCAGAAGTTAGCGATACCTCAACAAATACAAGTGAAGGCAACTTTCAGGGAAGAAGTGGTACAGAATTTAAGGTGGAGATTGATGATGAGGATTTTGAAAGAAGTGGAAAGGAGGCTTACAAAAAGTGGTATATACTGTCATCAGGACGTCATTTGTCAGGGGAACATTGTGGAATGGAAGACCACCTGGCCAGAGAGATGGGGTGGGGTATGATACAAGGATTAGCAGATCGGAGGATGGTGGAAGATTATAGGAGACATCCGCTGTTGGATAACAAGGAGAATATGGTGAACAAAGAGTGACTCTATATAGTTGTATATTACAGTGTATGTAGGACCAGCATGGCTATTGGTTCAAGGAAATGTTGGCTTTTTAGATTTGTAGATGAACTTTATATATATTTTATGTATAAATAATCTTAAGAATTAATAAAATTATATTGTGTGTGATTAAGATAAAGAAAAGATTTCTAATACAAATTTTTAAATTATTTCCTAAAACCTTATATTGTTACAGTAGTTCTTACTGATATGCCATAAGGCATTGCTTTTAATATGGACTCACTAATGACTATATTAGGTGTAGTCAAGAATAAAGGAATACAGTCATTAGATTTACTTTCCATGTTAAGTACCCAAGTTTTATAGTTATATAATTTTTATTTTCTTGTTAAATTTTGTTTTACCATGTAGTTTTATTTAATTATACAAATAATCATTCGTACATTAAGGCATTAAACAATGGAATTACTGTTATACTGTTATAGATGTAAAAATGTGTAAGATGATTACTAACTACATATTGACTTAAGTAGAAATTAGTTCTAGAATGTGAAACAATATGCTTTAAACATTAAGGATGGCCTACATTACATTTGTCTTGATATTTCTATGCATGGCAATGGGAATTTGGACTTTAGATGTTTGCTGTTGCCTTGATACATGTATTGCATATAGGACATGAGCTTTAAGATGATTTAGTTTCTTCTGTGTTTGTATCTTTCTATGCTCACCAGAAGTCACACTGTCCATCTGTCTATCCATTTGTCTGTCAATCCCATTTTCTTGCCTCAGGCATAACTTCTGTTTTTGTTTCAGTATTTCAATTAACTTTCACACAGACATACACTTAAAGATGTTTTGCTCCTAACAATTTCCATGACAACCTTTTAGGTGAAGGCCATTACATGTCATATTGAAGTTCATTAATTATACATTGCTACTTAAGTTATATATTAGTGTCTTTGCCTTAACTTTTTTTCAGAGACATTCACTCAAAGTTCCCCTTCTTACAGATCTATCCTTGTGAGGTGCGCTGCACATAGCATTTGCAAGTGCAGCAGAAAAAATTATCTCAATTTCAGTGAAAATTCTTGTGATTTGATGTCTCGTTAGTAAACTGGGACCTGGGACATAGTTTTGTACAGGGAGTTAAATTATTATGAAAGTGGGATAATGTTTTTATTTAAATAGAATATTGTTTTTGTTTTTTGTTATTCTTGTGAAAAACTATTTAAATCAAGGTTGTTGATCACGATATTCTATTATCTTAAAAAGTATTTTCTGCTAGACAAAAGTCTGGACAAAATTATGATGTCTTTAAACTATTTTATTATTAATACTTTAGATTGTCAGTGGCATCTTTTTTTGTATTTGCAGCTTTGTAATTTTCTAGTCACATCTATTTGTAATAAGGCATGTGCATTGCTTTTAAATGCTTTTAATAAACTTTGACAGACACTTTCTTATGTTGATGCTTCTTATTTGTGTGTGTGTGTGTGTATGTTTGTGTGTGTATGTTTGTGTGTGTGTGTGTATGTGTTTGTGTATGTGTTTATGTGTCTATTTGACATGGGTTATTGAAGAAAGTAATGGAGAAGAAAAAATACTATCTGTCTGTACCTACTTCTTTATACCTGCTTTGTTTTTGCATTTTCTTCACTTCATTTCATGGCATTTGCTTTCTTAACAAAAAGAAGCAGCAACTCTTTTAGTGCAAAAATTATCATGAGAAAGTGATCAGTGATGAGAGGTTTTTCTTGCAGTCTTATTTATTGAGAGAACTTCAATTTTGTATCATAAAATTCTGCTGGTTTTAAAATATAATTATTTTTTTTTACAATGTTCTTTGTCATTTTATTAGATATATCAGTAGAATTCTTTTCGGCATTGTATGACCTATCATATGTTGGTAATATAATAAATTTGTTATCTAAGTATTCTTATACATATTTTTAGAACAATCTGACTTTGATTTTATTATTGTGTTTCTTTTTAATTAAAATGATTCTTTAATTCCTTATGGTGAATTAGAAAATCAGCATAGGGAGAAATAAATAGGTAGCCAATATTCACATACTATTATACTTATTTAATTTCCAATTTTATTAAAATTTAATTATCAGATGTTTAACCAATTAGAATGGTGTCTGACCCAAATCTAGAGTGTTTTGTAAGCAAATGCACTGTAATAAATGTGTATATTTTATGAAGGAAAGGTTTAAACCTACAGTCTGTAAGGATGGTGCAAAAAATGTACCATTGTTACTGTCAAAGATTAGCCAATTAGTATGCATGCTTTGTGAAATACTTTTAAGTTCAAATGTATCAAAGTTATCCAATCATCTTATGACAACTTATGAAAATCCCGCCATTTCATCAGAAGTCTTAGGATTATAAATTTATGGTCAGTCCTAGGACATGTACACTCTACTCCAATATTTGTATTATGGGTTTGGGGCTTAATTTCATCCAAGGACTTTTATTGAAGCACACTTAAAAGTAATTAAGTGATCTTCTGACCATAAAAAGGTTCTAAGTCTTTTGATGAAATGGCCCTGTTATCTGTTACTGCTCATGCATATGCTCTCAGATTAATTTCTAAGAATTTGCAATTAATTTTTGCTTATTAAGTTATTTATGTCATTAATGCTTATTAAGTTATTTATGTCATAGCTTTGCCAAACGTTAGTCAATATAATATTAAATTGGTTCATTTTGTTGTGCTATGCTATTTGCCTGGTGGATTTTTTGTTTTTTAAATCTAAAGTTAAGTTTATAGTGTGACTACGAGCACTTTGCTTCTGTAGTTGTTGATTAACTATACTATGATAACAAATACATATTCAAATGTAATAATACACATACATAGTCTTACCTGCAAATAGTGTACATCCTGATCAGCTTCCAGTGGGAGCTGTCTGGTCTGGATCAGCATTGTTTGTCTAAGCCTGATCAGTTCATGCTTAACAGGTTTGGAACTGCTTCTTAAAGGCTGGAACTGTATTGTATACAATGCAAATAGGTGTCAAATTATTAATTGATTAGGTAATAAAATGAATGGCATAATAATATAAGCTATTTTGTCAAATCATTGAAAATCATGACAACATTTAGAAGGTTAGAGAGAATAGTGTGCAGACAGTCTGGCACTTAACTCTGGATCATTGCTACTGAAATAGATGAAGTACCGCCTGATATACACAGACTGTTTACATGTTATCTCCCTGTTTCCATCTCTCTACATTTATTCACATTACCAACTTACCATGCATTTGTTTTGCTATTTCATCTACATAATTATAATCCTCACTGCTCCTATTAATCGCATGTGTTTGCTTTGTTCTTTTGTTTGGCAGGTCAGCTCTCAGCGCCTTTCGTGGTCCGCTAAGTCTCGTGTTGGTTCTTTAGATAATGCAAGCCACACCCCTGGTGGCGGTAAAGTCAAAGTATGATCGGACATCTTTTTTCTTTTATTCCTTCTCTGTTTCTTTATTCCTTCTCTTATTTTTCTTTCTTTAGATTTCATGTCTTCCTTTTAAGTGTAGATTTTTATGTCTAGAATTTTAAATTAACCAAATGTATATCTGTGGTAACTTCCAAGCAATATTGACTAATTTTTCTTTTTATTTCTTTATTTTTTTATTTCTTTTTGTTTTATTTTTTGTATTCTCTCCAATTTCCTCTTTATACAGCTACATATTAGTGTGGTTTAATGTCTGATGGTATATTGTGTTAATATTTCACGTATTTCTTATTTCTTACTGTTTGGGTCTACTTCACTATTTATTTGGCTACATCTAACAGCTGACAAAGTATTAATGAATATTATATGTTCTTTAATTTCTTATCCTTTCTCTTCCTTTTATTTCTTTTTATCCTTACTTTTTCATTTCATCTTCTTTTGCACAAACCTTATGTAGCTAGCTGTATTAGTGTGGTCATTTCAGAAAATGATCCAAAAGTTTTTCTTCAACCTTTAAAGTTCTCATTCTGTCTATTTCTCTGTGTACACCAACTTTTTGTGTATTACTATGTGTATTTGTGTGTAATACGTCAGTGGTTATGTTTTGAACGTGTAGATAGATAAATGTGCAAGCTGTATGTAGTAATATTTAGTTCTAGTTAGATAATTAGCAGATTTGGCTTGATGACTAGAAAATTACCACAATTTTTTATAACCATAGAAATAAATAGTTATGAAACATGGTTCTTTCAGGTATTTTGTTCCTCCAAATATGCATTGACCTTAAAGAAATAGTATATAAAGTAAAATTAATATTTTATTTCCATCAAATATGAAATAATATAATGTTTAAAGCAAGCATGATTTTAATACCTTTAAGTAAATTGACATCTCTAAATCTAACATCATTGAGGAATACAGATTTACAACACAGACATTTTATATCAAACTTACGATAGAATAGTTTCACTTTTACAGTACACTTTAGTCTTCTTTACACATTACTTTGTTAATGCTGGGTCTAAACACAAACTGCATAGATTCAAAATTATGTTAACACGCTTATAGAAAAGTATAGATCAACATGTAGTAATTTAACTTAGAAAAATAACTTGTGCTTTTAAGGCTATTCAAACAATAAAAAATTCCTTAATATCACTTTTCATATAATAATTTCTAAATAATAAATATGTACGTATGTGGAGTAAAGAATTGTAAGAATTAAGTGTCAAGATTTCAGGACTTGAGATATGATTTTTTAATATTTTTGGTTCAATATTTGTTTTGTTTTTAAGTTTCCTAATCCTAAATTATAGAAACGAAGCTAGTTTGTATCACTTTAAAAAAAACAATCATGGCATCTGGTTTGTTAATCACTAAAAACAATTTGTTATGTTTAACTTAATTTTTAATGTTATACATTTAACTTAACATAGTTCTATTTTATCAGCATTAGAAAACAAAGCAGACCTGAATCGTAGATCAACACATATGATCAGGGCAGGATTTGTTTTCAAACTTAATAAACAAAATACTTAAAATAACAGATGTACTTAGGATCAACATACTTTGTGCTGTCTTTATTAACATTGACACATTAAAGCTTCTATAGAATACACAGGCACATGATGTGTATAGAATACACAGGTACATGATGTGTATAGAATACACAGGTACAAGTGTGTATAGAATACACAGACGTATAGAATACACAGACACATCATGTGTATAGAATACACAGGTACATGATGTGTATAGAATACACAGACACATGATGTGTATAGAATACATAAGCATGTGTATAGAATACACAGACTCATCATGTGTATAGAATACACAAACATATGATGTGTATAGAATACATAAGCATGTGTATAGAATACACAGACACATCATGTTAATAGAATACACTAATACATGATGTGTATAGAGTACACAAACACGTGTATAGAATACACAAACACATGATGTGTATAGAGTACACAAACACATGTATAGAATACACAAACACATGATGTGTATAGAATACATAAACACGTGCATAGAATACACATGCAAATGATGTGTATAGAGTACACAAACACATGTATAGAATACACAAACACATGATGTGTATAGAATACATAAACACGTGCATTGAATACACAGGCACATGATGTGTTTAGAATACACAGGCACATGTTGCAGTTTTGTTAGCGATTAGGCAATAGATATCATCTAAAAATAAGTTTGACATAACTATGAATCCTTTAATTTAAACTCGCACATTTTTATGATGTAAATTAATAATTCAATTTTTTGTTTGTTTTGCTTTCATTTAATGATAGAAATTTTTATATAGATAACATGTACAAAATTATTCTACAGTGTTTCCATGATTGTTAATTCTGTTTATTATTGATATTATATTTTGAAATCAAAGAAATTCCTATTTATTAGTTTATTAACCTTGAACTTAAAAAAATTGCTTGATAAATGTCATTACGCTTATATCCTTACATCCATTATTCTATTCATCTTTGGGATAATATGGTATTGGGATCATAAGTCATTTATAAAATCTTAGGCAATTATTTTCATGAAAAACTATTCTTAGTGACTTCTTTCATGTATGTTTTTTTTCTGAGATGAGAAAAAATATACATTTCTTCTATTATAATTCATAAAATTTTATCAAAATGTGTTTTTAATTTAATTTGATGACTCTAGTTCTATAATTTGTTTAGTTGTATAAAACCATCTATATTAATAAGGTGGTCAACCACAGGGTCGCCTGGTCCTCAACAGCCAAGATTGGGTCTCTGAGTAATCTAGGTTATGTCCCTCAAGTGGGAGAGGTCAAAGTAGGTGATGCACATGGGTGCAAAAACCTCTCACTTTCCTGTAAAATTGCAATGGTTTAGGGGAGCTTTTGGTGTAAAATTGCAATGGTTTAGGGAAGTCTTTCGTGTAAAATTGCAATGGTTTAGGGAAGCCTTTGGTGTAAAATTGCAATGGTTTAGGGCAGCCTTTGGTGTATAATTGCAATGTTTTAGGGAAGCCTTTGGTGTAAAATTGTTATGGTTTAGAGAAGCCTTTGGTGTAAAATTGCAATGGTTTAAGGAACACTTTGGTGTAAAATTGCAATGGTTTAAGGAACACATTTTGGTGTAAAATTGTAATAGTTTAGGGAACACTTTGGTGTAAAATTGCAATGGTTTAAGGAACACTTTGGTGTAAAATAGTTTAGGGAACACTTTGGTGTAAAATTGCAATGGTTTAAGGAACACTTTGGTGTAAAATTGCAATGGTTTAAGGAACACTTTGGTGTAAAATTGCAATAGTTTAGGGAACACTTTGGTGTAAAATTGCAATGGTTTAAGGAACACTTTGGTGTAAAATTGCAATGGTTTAAGGAACACTTTGGTGTGAAATTGCAATGGTTCAGGGAACACTTTGGTGTGAAATTGGATTTTTTTCCCCAGAACACAGGTGAACAATGAAATATTTAAGGAACAATTTAGTGTGAAATTGCAAAATTGCCAGGGAAAACTTTGGCACTGGAAACACTGAAATTTTAAATGTTAGGGTCTGTATGGGTGACATTTTTATTTGTTGTCAACTTTAGTGTGCAATTAATGTAGCACTACATTATTTACTGATGGTGGAATGGCTGTGCCTTTAAGTGTTTCGGTTTGAGAAATTAATTTTCAAGGGTCTAACATTGGTTTGGTGTGTGACAAAAAATATATGTTAAGTTTCTAACTGCTTTTTTCAAGTGTAATAAACATTGTAACAGTATTGCTTTTTACAGCAAATCAGTAAAATATGTTAATTTTTTTGGGGAAAAGTATGTTAATTGGGCCTAATTCTTAATAAAAGTTGCCATTTGTCGTAATCCTACTGGAAAATATTGCATAACTCATTTTCATTTCCTCTTATGTTTTTGTTTTTATCATTATATTTTAACATTTTTGTTTTTGTTTTTATCAATACATTTTAACATAATTTTAACTTTTTCTGTGTCTTCTATTCTGTATAGAATGATTATGTATCAAATGAAATTATTCCTTCTTCAGCAGATTCTGTAGCAGACTATGTTCCATGCATATTGCAATTGATCTAGCACTTTTAGAACATTTTCTTTGCCAGATTCTGGACCAAAAGGTGGAGTTCAAAGCCCAGTCTAAGGTGGGGTCCACAGCCAACCTGAAACACAAGCCTGGAGGCGGAGATAAGAAGGTATTCATTCCTTAACATATATCACAAGGTCACCACTCTTATCAGATTGCTCAACTCCTGTCTGTTGGAATTGATGCATGCCATGTCTGGAGAATGGATAACACTAAATAATAATGAAAGCAATGCAAACACTTTGGCGTTAAGTGCTTTAGAAGATTTAAAAAATGAGGCTGGGATATATTTATAACTTCATAATTATTGTTACATTATACAGTCATATTTGCATCTAGTTGTGTTTAGTTATAAACAGTTATGGACATATTAATGTAGACATTCTTTAATTTTGTTCTACGCCAATATTTTAACTGTGTGACTATCTTTCATTTCACATGAAGTCCTGAAATATATATAGAACTACTACTTGTCGCACTAAAGACACAATTTGTCTTTAATTGTTAGGTTGGCAGCTGTCTAATTCCTGCTGTAACTCTGTATTAATTGCTACTTCAGTGATTATGAAACCTTAGAGGCTATAGGCCTTGGTCTGTACACAAAAGCAATTTTAGAACATACACAATTTGTGATGGGACTGTAGTTCTACCAATACATATGTCTGGATAGGTAAATAAGAAAAGGTCCTATCAAAACTTCCACATTTATTTAAATTTTATCAACCAGTAGACAAAGGGAAACAAGGTTAATGTAAATGTGACAAAAACACAGAGACGAGACATAATACACAAAGAAAAACCATCAGTTACCGCCTTGGAACGGTCAATCGGCAAAAGGGCCGACTGGGGTGCTTAATCCTGGTTTGTGGAGCGCTCCAACCTCACACTTCCTGAAGGTTTTTCTAGTAAACAGTGTAACTTCTACAACCACTTACAAGCTGGATGTCACCATTCCGACCATTTGTGTCTGTCCTATGTAACCAAAAAAACTCAAATACACCTATTCAAAAGTTGTGTCAAATTGCATGCCTTGCACACTTGAGTCTGAAAGATACAAAGGGTATGAAAAATTAAAAACTTGCTTCAGAACTATTCATTGAAGAGGATCTGAAACAAACCAGTCTAAAAATAAATCAGGTAAGACAAGGGAGAACCATTCTGTACAGATTGCACAACTTTTCCACACAATGTATGTTGATGAAAAGGCATTAAAAAGTCCAGAACCTGGGTTTATAACACTAATATTCATTTTATGGTCAGTAAAAGAAAGCTTTCAAGTAGCTGGTGATTTTTTATTAAAGTGTGTTTCTACATTTCTAAGAATGATTCACCATTTGCTTGGTTTCAGATTGAATCTGTGAAGCTAGACTTTACTGAGAAGGCCAAGCCAAAGGTGGGGTCCCTGGACAAGGTTACACACAAACCTGGTGGTGGAGATATTAAGGTAAAGGTTTTATACATAAAACACACATAGTCATATACTGACTACTAGACATATTCAAGTCATCACAACTCGTATTTGCAGGGGTTTGACTGGGCTTATACATGTGCGAACAGATGATTGGAAAAGCGAAAAAGTTAAAATTCTAAATCTAAAAACACATAAATTCATCATGTGTGTAGAGTTTTGAGTATGCCATATATTTATTTGTAGATTTTTCTCTTCTATTTTGTATAGAAAATATTCTTTTCTATTTTTGAATTTTCCTTTATTATGTATCAGGGAGAGGTAAAAATAATATGTACACTGTTTTTTATAACCTACAAAGTGTATCGATGGTATTCCAATGATACTTTAAATAAGGAGCATGCTAATTTCTTGATAAGCCTCGACCCAGAACATGGTGTGTATACTTAAAATGGATCCAGGAACAATCCTGGTTGGAACATAAAAAACCCAGCCCACGTTAAATATATATGTATACAAGGGAAATGGATATTGTACAAACTTTTGGGGATGCCCATGGTATAGTAGTAGAGTGGCCTACTTGTAACTCCCCAGACTGCTTAGCCTCTCACCACATGAGTTTGAGTTCCATTCTGGTCCAAGTGTTAATGTGGGAAGGTTTATCTGCAGACACTGCAGTATGATAGTGGTTTGACTCAGACATTTGTCTGGGATCATCCTCTACCAAAATAGCTGGACCTTGCTGTAATTACCATAATTGGTTGCTGTGGAGTATTTAAAAAATAAACACAAGTATATATATTGCAGTCAGAAGACCCTATTGTCCAGTTGTAAATTGAACTGTATCTTTTTCTTACAAAATAATATAAAAAATAAATAAAATAAAATAAAATAAAAAAAAGCAAACATCACAGCACTTGGTTGCAAACATTTGGACAAGTTGGCTATTTTAACTATTTTGAACCAGTCACATTACAAGGTCATAGATTCAAGTTTAGTATATTCTTAATAATGCTAAGTATATATATCTGTGTTAAGCAGCTCTGTGTAAACTTTGTCTTATCCTTACATAAAATGCATTTGTAAAGATACATGAACTCTAGTTGTCAAAAGTTAGCATTATGAATTACTTAATTCAATTGAGGAAGCTTTTTTTAAGAAAAATGACACAATTATAATTTACTTAATTCAATTGAGGAAGCTTTTTTTTAAGAAAAATGACACAATTATAAATTACTTCATTCAATTGAGGAAGCTTTTTTTAGGAAAAATGACATATACTATCTGCAGAAAGCATTTGTTTATTATATGAGCCTTTCTTATATGCAGGTATACTTTGTGTGGCTTGGCATCAGGCATCTGGCTTATATGATCATGTCTAACATTCTGTTTATTTTTTTATTTTGTTACAAGTCTTTTGGAACTTTCACTGTATAGGCCATGTATTTCTGTTGAGGCTTTTCAATTGTTGTATGTTTAAATAACTGTTTACTTTGGCTTGCATGCACTTACTTGACCAAGACACATATTGCATAAAAACTCTCAATATAGTCTCTCAATTCCACTCAAAATTAACCTTGCATTGGTTAATTTTTTTCTCTTGGCAGATATTTAATGAAACACCTGAATGGAATGCATCCTCGAAGGTTGAATCTTTTATAAAATGTAACTCATAAGCCAGGAGGTGGGGATGTAGTTGTAAGTTAACTTCTTAACTTCTTCTGATAAGTCTTGTCTTCATTCTCTGTCCTTACCAATGGTAGGTATGGAAAACGTGATGTCCTGGTCCATAGTGTTGGTATGGTACAATATACACAAAATAGTCTGACTTTTGTTCAAATCATTTCATTGTTCACAATTATTGTTTAACTGCATTTGTGTTGTTGCTGTTTGATGCAGTTGTTCTTTTTATTATTCCATGCTCTATATATAGTGAACCATAGCTCCATAGACAGTAAACCATAGCTCTATATATGTGGTTAACCATAGCTCCATAGATGGTAAACCATAGCTATATATGGTAAACCATTGCTCCATATATGGTAAACCATTGCTCCATAGATGGTAAACCATAGCTCTATATATGGTGAACCATAGCTATATAGATGGTAAACCATTGCTCCATAGATGGTAAACCATAGCTCTATATAGGGTGAACCATAGCTCTATAGATGGTAAACCATAGCTCCATATATGGTGAACCATAGCTTTATATGTGATGAACCTTAGCTCCATAGATGGTAAACCATAGCTCCATATATGGTAAACCATAGCTCTATATATATGGTAAACCATAGCTCCATAGATGGTAAACCATAGCTCTATATATGGTAAACCATTTCTCCATATATGGTAAACCATAGCTCAATACATGGTAAACCATTTCTCCATATATAGTAAACCATAGCTCAATACATGGTAAACCATTGCTCCATATATGGTAAACCATTGCTCCATATATGGTAAACCATAGCTATATATGGTAAACCATAGCTCTACATATATGGTAAACCATTTCTCCATAGATGGTAAACCATAGCTCCATATATGGTAAACCATAGCTCAATACATGGTAAACCATTTCTCCATATATGGTAAACCATAGCTCAATACATGGTAAACCATTGCTCCATATATGATAAACCATAGCTCCATATATGGTAAACCATAGCTCTATATATATGGTAAACCATTTCTCCATATATGGTAAACCATAGCTCCATAGATGGTAAACCATAGCTCCATATATGGTAAACCATACTCCATATATGGTAAACCATTGCTCCATATATGGTGAACCATACTCTATATATGGTAAACCATACTCCATATATGGTAAACCATTGCTCCATATATGGTAAACCATTGCTCCATATATGGTAAACCATTGCTCCATATATGGTAAACCATACTCCATATGTGGTAAACCATTGCTCCATATATGGTGAAGATTGTAATGGGATACTGGCACACCGCTTATAAAAGCTCTAGCTATTTCCATTCAGTCTCAGAAAATAATAATTCATAAAGTAAAAGAAAAAGTAAAGTAATAGAAAAAATGAAGAAAAAACTTCACTTAAATGTTCTTGCAGGTGAAATGTTGACTTCACAATCACTGACAATGACATATTGCCCTTGTTAAATAGATCACATTATAGGACAAACTTAATTGTAAATTATTGAAATGTTTACATTCTGTAGAAGAAAGTCTGTCCTTTTGTGGGGTATGTTTTTAAAAAAAATAATACAATCATGTAAACATTGCTGAGACAGTACACAAATTTCTTAAACAACCGTCATAATTTATGTGAAGAAATATTGAAGGACAGTATTTATAGGTCTGCTAGCTATAACAGTGATTCACTATTTACATGTAAAGACTTTATTCATTTAAAAGAAACTAAATTTGTTATGACAGTAAACAGTAGACAAGCCAGATGTCTGATGATTATTCTGAATTAAATTTTACTGTTAAACCTGGTAACTTCTTTATTACATGTGTAAGCTTCACCTGTGCAATTCTGTTAGGTACTGACGCAGAGACTCCAGTGGTCCAGTGGTGCCCGTATTGGGTCCATGTCCAACCTGACCCACGTCCCTGGAGGGGGGACTGTGAAAGTACGCCCTATGCACTGTGTGATTGTACTTTTGGGGCCATGGTTAAGAAAATAGCACTCCCAAGAAATTTAAAAAAGCATACAAATCATGTACACATCATGCTATAAATGGGTTGTGTTCATTGTTGTCAGCTATATAAATACACATGTAGTCAGCCTGTAAATATTGGTTTTTGCTTAGGACTAGGTCATATTGTGATAAACTGGATCCATATCATTGGACAAAGCTATTTGTAGTTATATGTATGTATAAGGTTGTGAGATTGTTATTTCTAGAAAATACTTTGATGTCATTGAAAAAAATGACCAATTAATAGCATGAGACTGTATTGATATTCAAATCAGGGTTTTTTAATTTGATTTTGCATAACCTTTTATATTCTCAGCTTTTACACTGCAAAGAATTGGTCAGATCTTTTAATGGATAAGCAAAATTTAACAAAGACAAAAATTGCCTTTAAGATAGATTTCAGATTTGGTCACAACAGGTCAAAGCATTGATCACTGTGTCATAATGCATATTTTTGAAATTTGGATGATTTAGAGCTGAATCTTTGATGTGACAAAGAAGTGTTTGGGTGTATTGGTCACAGCATTGGTCACTGTTGTGACAAGACAACACTATAGTTAAAATAGCCAGGTGGCAGTTTGTCAAAGATACATGTTGGCATAAGAGCTTGGTCTACATATACACATATCACAGAATCACATTTTTTAATGATTGTGAAAACTTAGGATTTTAAATCTTATTGCCGTAGCTTACCTCAAAGTAACATTTGGAGTAGAAAATCATGCAAATAGATCTAAAATTGTTTCTTCCACATTTCTTTAATGCTAATTCTGTTTTTGTTACAATTATTGATCGATGTTAATATGGTTTTTAATATCAAAGTTCAGAACAATTTTAAATAGAGAACATCTAAGATATGTAAAAAGCGAAGTTCCTGTCATTCAATGATTAGGTGATGTGACCTTTTAAACCACAACTTTCTAAATAAGCATCAATAAAGTACTGGAATAAAATCCAACCTAAAATAACAGACGTTTTTTTAATTTCTGAATGCTTTACTTGACTAGGTTGCTACTCAAAAGTTGAACTGGCATGGTAAATCGAAGGTGAACTCGTTACAAAATGTTGGCCATGTGCCAAAAGGTGGTGATGTCAAAGTAAGGCTTGGTGAATGGAAGTGGTCTTTGGTTGCTAGGGTGATGGGGGAAAAACAATTGTAGTTGAAGTAATGATATAGGTTTCTTATGATAAAATCTTGGAACTTCTTGGGAACGACTTGTGTCTTGTACATATGAAGGGGGCCCCCAATGATTTACAAAATGTACTTGTCTTGATGCCCAAGTGCTTCATCAAAATAACAGAGATCATTGATTTTTGACTGCTTTTAAAAAGCCAATAAGATTAATTTATTTAATTAATATTTTTGAAAAATTAGTAAATAAAATTGTGAAGAACAAATTAATACTACTCACTACACCCACCACTGTTGAACTATCTTCTTGTGTATCCACTGAAAAATCATTGTGATTCTCTCCATATGCTTTCACTACATAAGTCCAAGAATGACAGTCCCATGGACAGAATTTAATGTACCCAATATGGTCTAATTGCATAACAGATGTGAATATTGACATTTTGGGATATCTTTTCCCATCAGATTCTGGCTTCTAAAGCACTCATTCATGAAGGGATCATATTTATATAGTGTTATATGTTATTCTTTTTAGTATGTTACAATATGACAATTGATTCAAGTACTGAAGACTATAAGGCTTTTGAGTATACAAATATAAACATTGGCAATTGAAAAAATAGTCATGACAGTTGCAAAGATTATGAGTTTCCAAACATTGTACATTCCAAGCCATATAATATTAAATAGTCCAGTATCCAAACATAGTACATTCCAGGCCAAACAATAATGAATGGTACAGTTTCCAAACATAGTATGTTCCAGACCATACAATGTTGATTAGAAAAGTTTCCAAACATAGTACATTCCAAGCCATACAATACAGAATAGAAAAGTTTCCAAACATAGTACATTCCAAGCCATACAATACGGAATAGAAAAGTTTCCAAACATAGTTCATTCCAAGCCAATCAATATTGAATAGTAATTTTTCCAAACATGGAACATTCCAAGCCAATTAATATTAAATAGAAAAGTTTCCAAACATGGAACATTTAAGCCAAACAATATTGAGTAGTACAGTTTCCAAACATACTATGTTCCAATCCATACAATATTGAATAGTACAGTTTCCAAACATAGTATGTTCCAGACCATACAATGTTGATTAGAAAAGTTTCCAAACATAGTACATTCCAAGCCATACAATACAGAATAGAAAAGTTTCCAAACATAGTACATTCCAAGCCATACAATACGGAATAGAAAAGTTTCCAAACATAGTTCATTCCAAGCCAATCAATATTGAATAGTAATTTTTCCAAACATGGAACATTCCAAGCCAATTAATATTAAATAGAAAAGTTTCCAAACATGGAACATTTAAGCCAAACAATATTGAGTAGTACAGTTTCCAAACATACTATGTTCCAATCCATACAATATTGAATAGTACAGTTTCCAAACATAGTATGTTCCAGACCATACAATGTTGATTAGAAAAGTTTCCAAACATAGTACATTCCAAGCCATACAATACAGAATAGAAAAGTTTCCAAACATAGTACATTCCAAGCCATACAATACGGAATAGAAAAGTTTCCAAACATAGTTCATTCCAAGCCAATCAATATTGAATAGTAATTTTTCCAAACATGGAACATTCCAAGCCAATTAATATTAAATAGAAAAGTTTCCAAACATGGAACATTTAAGCCAAACAATATTGAGTAGTACAGTTTCCAAACATACTATGTTCCAATCCATACAATATTGAATAGTACAGTTTTCAAACATAGTACATTCCAAACCATACAATATTGAATAGTAAAGTTTCCAAACATATTACATTTCAAGCCAAACAATATTTAATAGTAAAGTTTCCATACAAAGTTCATTCCAAACCATACAATATTGAAAAAGGCTTATTCATTATAATGTATGGAATTTTTTTACATTGCTCACTTCTTACATTCATATTCTGTTTTTATTTTTATTTGTGACCCCATTGTGAAACATGACACCGAAATATCTTATTGAATTTTTATCGCACAGTACTAAGGTATCTGTCTTTAAAAACATCCTTTCTTCTTAAAATGTTTTATGTGTGTGTGTGTGTGTGATTAACCATAATTTATCATTCTTATTTTCTATTAACCAAAATATAAAAGTATACAAATTGCACAATTCTTAAATTGTTGGAGGGACTCAAATACAGTTTTAATGAAAATTGAATGTTTCAAAAACATTTTTATTTTTTTACATTCTCATACTGCAAGTTAATTTATTTATTTTTATGGCAATTAAGCATTCAATACATTACATCTATTTTTATTAATAGACATAATAAATAGGGGTTCCACTTGTTTGTTCTGTTTTCAGTCTTTGTTCACTTGTCTTATGTAGAATGTATTATTGAATATATTTAGTTTATTCATTTTCAGTTGCTGCAACACTCAACCTTTTTTTCTTTCCAATTTTCCCTATATCTTTGTTTTAAGCTAAGTTGCACTAGGTTTATGCCCCTTTACTACTCATTTCAGATCCTTGATGAGAAGGTAGATTTCAGCCAGACTGCTTCACCCAAGGTCGGGTCATTGGACAAGGTCAAACACAAACCTGGCGGTGGTGACAAAGTAGTAAGTAACCATTCTAGTAGCCTTATATTGTATATATTACAACACAAGATGTTTTCCTTATAAGAATTGTTTTCATCAAATAGAGCGACTCTAAATAAAAATGGAGAAACGCTATAAATTCTTCTGTTTGATTCTTAGAAAAAAAAAATATTGAAGTATCTTGATAACAGTACATAATAGATAATAAATGTAATATCTCCTACCCTTAGGGTTAAGAGAAATGAGCCTTGGAATTATTTATTGATGCAATGTCAGTATATATCTACCTTGTAAGCTGGAAATGCTTGTCTTGAAATGGGTGTAATTCTGCATTTCATTGTTGTTGCATTCAATTATTGTTGTTTCCTTCAAGTACTGGTAGCATTTACTAAAGGCAGCTTGTTCCAATGTTAATTTGTGTGTCGTTTACTTTTATTACCATGTGTATAGCTGTTTGAATCTGGTACTTGTACCTTTCGTCTAATTTCTTCCTGAAACAATTTTTATAACCATTGCACATTCTAACATTCTTTTTTCAATTGATTCTCAGTATGTATGTTATTGTATATATACATACATTCACACACACACACATATATACATATATATATATATATATATATATATATATATATATATATATATATATATATATATATATATATATATATATATGCAAGGGAAACAACTCTTACTGCTTAATGTTGGTGTACTTTCCTTCAGAGTTATGCAACCTTACTGGTATTACAGTTTTTAAAAAATGTATACATAATATTGCTTAAAGAGAAGCTATTTTTTATTTAAAACCCGTGAGTAATGTTATATCACTTTTAAACTGTTTAAATCTTTACGATACAATAGGGTAGATACAGGAGTGAAAAGAACATTTCTCGATTGAGTGAACTGTTATTTAAATCCTTTGTTTCCTTGTCTATCTATTGTTAGATTGACTACCTTTCAGTGGTTTTATGTTCTTGTTCTTGTTCAGTAAGCATATACAGGGCAAGTTAGATATAGTCTTACAGAAAGTCATTGTGAAATAAACAATTATTAATGAAGCAAGACCAAAAGTAAGATTTTGCATACCTTTTGTGTAGATAATTTTGTGTAATTAATGTTGACTATAGACCGCTTGGGGTCTTAATAAGATAAGAAAAAAATCAAGAAGATTTGAAAGAACAAGAGATTTGAGCTGTAAATTGCACGATACAATGTTTGTTTATAGCATGCATTTGTAGTGAGTTGAAACAAAAATCAGGAACCAAACTTTTTTTTTGTCTTCATTAAAAGTGATCAACATTTTATCACAATGATTATGTTTATCGATTACTTCATGTTGCTTATCATGAAATAAAAACAACAAAACACTTTGGTTTGTATTATCAAATTGAAATTGGGGATATGATGAAGTTTAGTAATGATGGAACTATTTAACAAAAGTTGACATCTACACTGTATGTAAATACATGTATTTGTTTAAATAAAAGCAATGTATTGTGTGTCTTATATCTCATAGCCTTAAAAATATGCTCCTTTAAGGTAGTACAGCAAAATTTCAAAGTAACTTTTGTGCAATTATTCATGTGATAGTGTTTCACTCCTATATCACATTTGCATTTATGTGCGCTGTGGTGTAGAGGAAGAATCCCAGACTTGTTTAGTGGTAGAATCACAGACTAATGGCAGCCAAGGACTGCTCCTTCCATGGATTTAAGTCCTGGTCAATGTGTCAGACTTAATGAAGGAATGTTATCTAGATGACTTGTTGAGTGGGTGGTTATACACAAACATATGTTTATGGTTTTCCTTCACCAAAATAGCTGGACATGGCTATAATGACCAAAATTGTGTTGCTGCAATGTATAAAAAAGAAGCATACAAAAGTGCAGTGAGGAAAATAAAAGAAGGTTCTACTAACAAATTTGTTTTATGTTCATTTGTTAGCATTTTTATCAAAGACATTCACAATTTGTATGTTTGACAAAGTCAGTAGAAGAGGCTCTCCTGCAGATTTAATAGCATTCTTTGATCTTTTGCCTGTAAAATGATTAAAAGATTTCACAATTAAAATTCACTTAAGAACACCTGCAGAATTATTGAAGAGATTTACCTATCATTCAAAGATTTGACACATGCAGATAGGACAGAACATGGTAACAAAAGGTAGAACAGTAGACAAATTTGTTCTGCCTAAGGCAAGTTTGTTAAATGAATAGCAAGCTTTAACTTTTCCATTGAATCCATGATTAAAAGAAGACCTTTTATTGGTAAATGGTTTTACCTTGTTGTTCAGTACTTCTTACCCTGTTTAGCTTGAATTAATAAGGCTTATACAAAACATGTAGATCCAGATCAGCAAGGTCCCATTAGCAGCTGTCTGATCCGGATCTTCATTAATTGCACTAGTGTTGCTAGCAATATATCTCGTTAGTTTTTGCATGAATTTGTTAGCATATGGAACTAAGGTTAATTATGGGAATTAAACAAATACAGCCCAAGAAGGGTTGACATAAAGGAACGAAGGTCATGAATAGCTGGGTATTTACTTACAGGATTAAACTAACTTGTAAAACATTGTAAATGTTACACCCTGCAGAGTAGAGACTTATGTAAATTGTCGGATATTGAAAGTGTGCCACCTGACTTCTTATTGATTGATTGAATGATTAAATGGAAGTGGAGGAGTGAATGCAAATATAATATGACATAATATTGGTATTTAAA
Source organism: Sinonovacula constricta (assembly GCA_007844125.1). Classification (NCBI taxonomy): domain Eukaryota; kingdom Metazoa; phylum Mollusca; class Bivalvia; order Cardiida; family Solecurtidae; genus Sinonovacula; species Sinonovacula constricta. The sequence continues at coordinate 58,123,562 of CM017560.1, read as the reverse complement.
AGTGGTGATTGGTGTTTTAAGACATAGAGATTGAACATTGACAAAGAAAGTATGACATATTTATTGTTCTGGAAAGTTGTTGATGGTGTTTTGTAGCATGGATAGAGATTGTTATCTTTGAAAAAAACAGTAAAACATGATATTGGTAGTAAGAAGTGGTAATTGGTGTATGTGTGAAATGGCCTGGGTTTTACATTGTATGTAAGTCAATTGAACTTGTCTCCCTTGAGTGGTGGATTATTGTTCTTTCTTAAAGAGACCAAACCATAATAATACTTGAGAGATGTTAGTAATGGAAAGGTTGTTTTTTTTTATGTGTGACTTAGGAAGTTTTCAGCAGTTGCAGAAAAGTTAAGTTTTGTATATGACCAATGTATGAAGACTTTTTAAGTGGATTTTAAAGAAAATAGTAAGCATAAAAAAGACATGGGTGATATGTAGTCAATGTGGAAAGTATAACAGTTGCTAGGTGGCTTTGAAGAACCTGTGTTATTATACTTACAACTAGATACTATTCTACATAAGCAAATGTGTGTATGAATTCCATATTGAACCCTGGTTTAAATGGACTTGAAAAAGACTGTTGTTATAAAATACAAACATTCTAAGAACAGCAATTTGAAAATATCATCTATGTTACATCCAAGTTTGTAAAGACTGACACTTTTGTGGACATATAAACTATGTTTAAACTGTTGAGGACAAAGAAACCCTGTTGTGACAAACATAGTTTGGGAAAGGAAATACATTATAATAAATGCCTAGGAATTTAAAAAAATCACAAATCATCCAGCAAGGAGGTTTGACTACAGAAAATCCACTCTGTTACAATCACAAGATTTACTTGTGATGACTTTGTGACATGCTACACAGGTGTTACTGACAGTGTTATAAACTATTCGGCAAATATTCATTAGGGAAGCAAACGGTAGCTGATAACTTTGCCAGTGTCACCAAGGTCACCAAGGTCTCCCTGAAGTGGTGGATAGATTATCTGTAGAGCACAAGAGCATGGCAATTCTCCTCCATACAGAATTCTCTATTTGTTCTACATCTGATAAGCACCAAACAATCTACATCTATAATACAGGGCCGCTTCTTTAGAACTCTTGTTTACCTATGTCACAGAATGAACTATCAGGCTCAGGTAACATGACGTACATTAAGTTGACACAGCATAACACAACTGTTAACATGCGCTTGATAGAATTTAGACAATCAATATTGGAAACTCAGATCTAGTGTAATTGGAAAGTGAAAACTGGCACTTTGATTCTATCAGCGACTAATTGAAGGATTCAGTGACAGGGAAAAAATGATGGGTGTTTCTGATTGATACCAACTGATCTTACACCGTGACCGGAAGCAACGTTAGGCTTAATGTTCTAGTGAACGTGCTGAAAGCATGTTTGAGACATCATTTGTGGCATCAGTTATTGAGCTGTGTTTCTGAGGGTGGGGTTTGAGAAGAAAAAAATGTACTGAAGAATAGTTAACTATGGTCAGTTGAGGAATTGTTGGGCAAATACTTTCACTAATTAAGACGTTGGTCTATACATTTTTGTTCTTATATCTGTTTCAAAATTATTTAAACTTACAATTTTGTACTCTTACAGACAGAAAAGAAATTTCTTTAGCAGAACTTTAGTTGTATGCATATCAATAGAGGTACTTTTGAGCATTTAGTGAGATTTTATTAATAACTGGATATAAGTACTATCTTTTTATTGTGATTTTATGAATAACTGCAAATAAACACTATCTTTTTATTGTGATTTTATAAATAACTGCATATAAGTACTATCTTTTTATTGTGAATTTATAAATAACTGCAAATAAACACTATCTTTCTATTGCCAATTAGTGCCGCAAGACTGTTTAAAAAATGTATTATAAGGTATCTGTGTTGCGAGGAAGATTTCCCTTCCTAACTTCTTCAAAAGGAACTTTGGACACATAATCAACTGTGTATGTAGAAATCATGGGAGCAATTGCAGCACTGAGTCATATAAACAGCAGCTGGTAGATGGATGTTCCACTGAACGAGCAGATTATACATTTCAACAAAAAACCTGGTGGATGTATGTTTGTATAATTGCCCCTTTATAAACAATTAGAAGGATCTACTTGACTTGTAGGTTGATAAGGGACTAGAGACATTTTAAACAACCCTCAATGTGGATTGTCAGTTGGTTCCATGCTGATGAAAAACATGTGCATGACATGTATGTGGTATGAATTGGTTAGAACATTGTGGTGAATGATGAATTTGCTGCATAGTAGCAAGATTTAACCAACAGAATCCAGATTCTAAGATTCTATGAATGACTATTAAGCTACAATTTTTTAACCTTGGAATAGCTTGCGAAAATGTGTGTTTAGCAAGGTATATAAATTAAATGAATAGATTAACTTAATACAGAGAGTGTAAATGAGAATAAGCTCCATTCGTGGTGTAGTTAAAAATATATACTTTTAAGTAAAACATCCATTTAATGGTAATGGTATTGTTTTTTAAATTACTTTTAAACTAAACAAACTTGTGGTGACAGTCATTGTTGTAGAACTTTGAATAATATAATATATTATCAGTAGTGAAAAAGGAAGCTATAGTCTTATTATTTTGGAAGGCTAATTGTTATTATGGTTTAAAGGCAGTGAATTGACCCATTGTCCAACATGAGTTCACCAAAATTCTCCACACCTATTCCTAATTCCAAGTCACCAGCCAATCAATCGGATGACTTGGATCAATCTGATATCAACCAATCAGATCATTTAAATTCTACCACTGAAACATTCAATCATGGTATCAGATCAGTGCATGTGGGCAGGCATGGTTATCAAAGTTCTGAAGAAGCTGAGTCGCGCACCATCTCGCCATCCTACACTGAACAGTGGGAAGATTACATGTCCCCACGTAAACATCCAGCAACCAGTCGGTTATCTCAAGCTACGCATCGATCTCGTGAAAGTGGACGATTGTCACCGACTGTGGAAAATGAATCTATAGAGATTGGTACCCAACCTCTGACCTTGCCAAGGTTTAACGAGCCGCTGAAATTCCGTAAAGGGAGACAATTTGTAGACTATGAGGCACCAGCTCCCACAGTGGTGTACGTGCCCCACAGAAGCTTTGCCCATGGTCCCTGGAGCAATGTCTCAGTACAGAAGAAAGGAGGGCGGTATGTAGTGATTGAGCAGAGACCGGTTCATACACAATTTACAGAAAGCTCCCAAGTGAAACAGCTCTATGCCAAAGACATTTTTGGGCATGAAACATCATGGACCAAGAAGAAATCTCCATGGACATGGTCATCAAAAGGCAATTTTATAGAACGATCAGTAAACAGAGGATTTTATGAACCATACTTGCCACCAATAAAATCTAAGTTTAACAGCGTCACTTCTAAAGTAGGTTCATTAGACAATTACTCTCACAAACCTGGTGGTGGCACACACAAAGTTCCTTCATTTAAGCTAAAATGGGATGCTCAAGCAAAGATTGGTTCCTTGCCGAATACAGAAAGAGACCATTTTAGTGGATCTCCTGGAAGTTCCCTGAAGCTACCGAGTATATCGCCACGGTATGGTGCCAGCGCAGATTCTGGAGGGTTCCTTACATCTGTTCATTATGAGCCTGGTGGAAAGGTTATACTGAAGCGAACAAAATATGATGTACGATCCTTGGTCGGTTCCTTGGACAACATTCATCATGAACCACATGGTGGGAATGTGACAATTCCCTCAAACTCAACCAACTGGGACAAGAAGTCTAAAGTTGGCTCATTGGACAATATAACACACCTACCAAAAAGCAGCAATGTGCAGATATTTAAAGAGGAACTAGAATGGAAGAAAGAAAGTAAGTTAGGGTCTCTTGACAACGCTGACCACTCGCCACGCAGGAGAAGATTCAAAGTGCCAAACTTTCACAAAAAGTGGAATGAAACTGCAACGCCAAAAGTTGGTTCCTTGACCAATGCCAGCCATACTCCTAAAGGAGGGAATGTGCAGATTATTGACAAAAAAGTAAAGTGGTCTGCCAAACCAAAGGTTCAGTCCCACTGGAAAATGAACTTTGACTATCAGAGCCTGTTTGGAGGCGATGACAGTGAACTAGATGCCTCTCACTTTAATGAGACAGCCTCATATCCATTTACTGTGTAGTGATTCAAAAAGGTAGTGAAAAAAATAGGGTTAGGTGTGTGACTTATCATCAAACATGACAGTCTTTTTTAACGTAATACATTTTGTAAAATTACTGCAAGTTGTAAACTTATCACATTTTGTATGTGGATTGTTATTTTTTTAGAAAGAATACCATTTTTGGAGGGATTCACATTTGTTGTACTGTTCACTACATTTGCAATGTAAGCAATAATGGTTACGTTACATAAGCAATACAGAAACTACTTTTACATAGATAAAAGAAGTCCGATTTTTCTATTGATATTTCAAAAGTAAAGATAACTGCCTTATTTTTATGTAAATGAGATTATATAAAAAGTATTTTACTTCTAGATCTAAAAAGAACAAACAATCTTGTTGCACCATATGAAAAGGTGACTTCCTTATCAATATGGAAGCCATCAGAAAAAATATGTTCAAAATGACATCAATGTTTTCCCCGGAGATTTTAACATTATTTGTTATTAGATGGTGAAAGCTATCTTGTTGCCGTGAAGTAACCTCATTGGTAATGCAACTTTGGATTTTTTATGCAGTGTATTTTTGGCCTGTGTGTTGTTGTTTTTTGTACAAATAACTTCAGTATTTTTAATTTTATATGCTTTGACTATAATCCAAGCTGATGACACAGAAACATTTAGCAAGTCTGGTTGATAGGAGTAGAAACAAACCTTATATAATGTTTGTTAAATTTAATTTTATATTATTTAAAAGCTGGAATTTTCCTCTTATTTACAATGTGAGAAAACAAAAATTTGAAATGTTTTCATCAAGGTACTTTTTCTTGTAGCACCATATATTAAGGACAGCAGTAAGGCATGTTAAATTTCTTAAGTGTCTGAAAGGTAATGTTGAAACAAAGGTTTTGGTGTGTAATACAGAAGCTTGTAATTGTGCATGTTTTTTTTTTAATAAAACTTAAAATAACTAACTTGGTGATGACAGTATATTATAGTATGAAAAATATTTCAGAATTGTGAAACATTTTTTCTGAAGTTGCTGATATTAGTAGATATTGCTTACTTTAGAGATCATAATATGTTGCTTATAATATTCTACATGCACAACAAGTTCATTATCATTTTCATGTAAAATAACTCTTTAAAACCACAGAATGTTACAAGTGAAAGAAATAATTATTATTATGTTAATAAGGTTTGTACTGGTTATGGCACAAATGATTTCCTTACATGATTTTTCCCAAGTAAAGTGAGTAAACATATAATAGTTAACAGTTTTTATGATATTAAAATGTATGTGGTAGTGCAGTATTTATATTATATTAAAAAGTTGCAATAAAGTAAAAAACTTTGCTCTGGTTTTGTTATTTCATATTCTAAATGTTGTTACCTAATATTAAGATTTTTAAAATTATTCACTTTTAAGAAATAATTTCATAAAACATTATTTACTTTTAATGTAAAAAAATGACAAAAATGGAATTTAAATAAAAGATGCTAATAAATGGGATATTTTACAACAGAATAAATATTGAATAAAATCATTTTTCCTTAATATATGCAAGTGTGACTCTTTAAATTGTACATAGTACATCCCAGTGTTTACCAAACTTGGTCAGAATATTTGCATGAAATCTTGAATGTTTTTGTAACTGGGTCACATGGGAACAAAATGTAGGTCACTAGGTACAATCAAAGAGAAACCACTTAATTCACTAGAGGCCACATTAATAGCCCAATCTTCACCTTCGAACACAATGGCTTTTTGCATGAAATATAAGATGTCTTAGTAACTAGGCCAAGAAGGGGCAAAAAGTAGGTCAGTAGGTCAAATCATTAAATAACCCAGTGAACATCCTAAAAGATTTTTTTTATCAAATCTTCACAGAACCTTTTCAGAATCTTAGTCTACATGTACAACTTGACCAGTAAGTGTGTGCAAGGATTTACTAACAAATTATTTGTGATCACTAGAAGACAATAGCACTGTAAGATACATTTAGTCTTGTGATTAGATTTTATTAGCATATAGAAAGCCAGGATTCAGGGCCATCATGCCCCCTTTACTCATCAGCTTCCCATTATTTAGGTTCTTAAAGTCCAGCAGTCATGGCTAAAACTTAAATGTTGGGAGTTCTTCCAGCCTACCTGCAGTTTGCCAGTAGTTCTACCCAGATAATTGTCTGGGGTCTTCCTCCACCAATGATAGGCAGCAGTCCTAATATGGTCTTAATTTTGTTGGCATGATTTTTCTAATAACAAAATAAAAATGTCTCATGTCCACCTGACCTTAAGGTCAATGGACTTAATACAATCAATATAATCTATATCAAGCTATAAGTCTGATCTAAGAAAATGGGGTTAAAATCAACAAAATGAATATTCTTATTAAAAATTATCGAATTAAAAAAGGTGGATACATGTACTTGCAGCAAACTGAAAATATGGATTAACCAGTTGGGATAGAAGTACAAAAACGTCTGTTAAAATAAAATTTAAAAATAATAAAATCAACGACCATTTAACTCAAACAGGCAAACATTTTTTAAGAACTCATATCTTAATGCTGTTTAAGATATGACTAAGCAATTATGGACGTTGCATCAAGATTTGAAAGCTGCACAACTAATCTTCATTAAAAACAGGTTAATATGTCAACAAATTACTCTTGACATGTTATCAAGGTTTTTAAAGTCACACTCTTGTGAAGTTCAAAACTTAATTTTGTACTTAAGATTAAAAGTCAATGGGCAAGCATAATTTAATTGGGTGTTACTTTTCACCCGCCCTTCACCCCATAAAACAACATCAACCCTGACAAGATACATCAACACAACAATGTAAAATTGAAAAAGAAACCTTCAACACAACCACATTGACAGAGAGTGAAGGAATCCTTTGAGAATTTATTCTAGCTTGGATCCATGCTTTTATAACAGCACATATATATATTGCAGCCTTTGTTTTTGTTATAGAAATAATTGTACTTATTTGCTTTAGGATGCTGTTTTAGTGAGATATATGGAGAATTCTAGCTAGCTTAACAAAACTTAACAAAAATATCAACTCAACATTTTTGAGAAACACCAGCTGTAGCAATATCATGATGGCACCAACAAATACAGTGGCATCCCTGGTGTCAAACTAAGAAGAATACCAGCTGCAAGTACAGACGGCATGAAGGTGGTGTTCCTTCAGAAGTCCTACAACCTATTTATGATCATGAATCTACTTAATTTTCACAAGTGTGTTTCAGTAAAAGACCTAGGACAGGACTGGACTTAGTCTCAGAACCATATAGATATTCTGAAGCAGTGAATACCTGTCCTAGAACGGGTTTACTGGACTTAGTCTCAGAACCATATAGATATTCTGAAGCAGTGAATACCTGTCCTAGAACGGGTTTACTGGACTTAGTCTCAGAACCATATAGATATTCTAAAGCCATGACTACCTGTCCTAGAACGGGTTAGAGATGTATAGTCTTGAGAGTTTTGATGAAAAGGCCCCCAAGTGGGGACCAGTCTCAGGCATACTAATGTCCTGGAAAGAGGCTGTGATAAATAGCTCCTATACTTATGCTCGGGCAACTTTAAGGATAGATCGAATACAGAGCAGTCCTGTATCAGGATAATGTGATCGGGTTTAGTATTATGCCTGAAGCTCATGGCATGCTATTACAGAGCAGGCAGATTTCTATATTGACTTAAAGTGTGATATTAATAAACAGACAATATTAATATCATTAAATTAAATATAAAATAAACTTCTAAAGACAATTCTTTAGACTACCTCTCTTGGCCTGTTAGTAACAAATGATCAACTCAGTGCAGCTGTTAAAGATCAAGATCAGTCAGTTGTCTGCTGCTCATGTACTAGTAATATTTCTTATGACCTTTGCATGTTTTTGTCATAAAATATCTGAAAATGAATAAGGGGTTTTAATAAATATGGCAGATTAAGGGAAACAACCTCAATAGATTTTGAGAAGTCACTTCTGATACTCCTAGCAAGTCAAACAAATCATGGAATAAAATGGAGAAAAAGCCTTATATAAATATAACTTTTTGAGGAACAGCTAAATGGATTTTTGAGGGAAAGGTATAGATAAGTATGAATATTTAAGGAAAAGCTTTAGATAAATACTATTTTTTATCAAAAGCTGTCGATAAATATAAACTTTGGAAGAAAAGCTGTAGATAAGTAGAGATTTGGGCAGAAAAGCTGTCGATAAATGTAAGTTTAGGAAGAAAAGCTGTAGATAAATATAGATTTTGGCGGAAAAGCTGTCGATAAATGTAAGTTTGGGAAGAACAGCCATTGATAAATAGAGATTTTGGAGGAAAAGCTGTTGATAAATATAGATTTTGGAGGAAAAGCTGTCGATAAATGTAAGTTTGGGATGAAAAGCCGTAGATAAATATAGATTTTGGAGCAAAAGCTGTAGATAAATATAGACTTTGGAGGAAAAGCTGTTGTTAAATGTAAGTTTGGGAAGAACAGCCATTGATAAATATAGATTTTGGAGGAAAAGCTGTTGATAAATATAGATTTTGGAGGAAAAGCTGTCAATAAATGTAAGTTTGGGATGAAAAGCCATAGATAAATATAGATTTTGGAGGAAAAGCTGTTGATAAAGATAGATTTTGGAGGAAAAGCTGTTGATAAATATAAATTTTGGAGGGAAAGCTGTTGATAAATGTAGATTTTGGAGGAAAAGCTTTAGATAAATATAAGTTTTAGAAGAAAGGCCATAGGTAAATATTAATTTTGGAGGAAAAGCTGTAGAATTTAGCAGTAAATGTTCACCTAGTATGCTGTCTCAGTGAGAAAACACTTGCAATGTTATATATTTTAAAATTTTGCTAGTAATTCTTAGTTATTTGATTATATTTCAGATGGGAATGACTCTGCAACAAAATGGGTAGATCCTGTTAGATCTGGCTTATCTGGGTCTACCCTATTAGCCATAATTTAATCAATTTGTTCTGAGCAGGTTTCAAGTTATTTAGACATTAACATTTATTGATTTATATTGCTTAGCTTGGGTAATCAATATGGTTAAATTCTACTCTGTTATCATACACATGAAAACAAACAGTAGAGTAATGATTATTTTTTATAATAATGAAGTTAGCTTATTGAGTATTGTTTGTTTGGTGAGATCCTGTAATCCTTTCAGCCTCAGTGGTTCTACTTTAAACATGGTTAATTTTGTTCAAATTGCTGCATGAACTAGAATTTCTATTAAAGGTCTATTTGTTGTAGTATTCAAAGTCTAAACAGGAAAACCATCGACTTACAAGTCCTCAGTCTATAATTGAGAATGTTTGAGACTCGGTCAGGTCAAGAACTGTCTCATGGGAAGGATTTCTGGCTGTCTTGCAGAGACCATATGATACACCATTGTCCTGACTGCTATAGACTACAGATGTGCTACTTGCAGAGACCATATGATACACCATTGTCCTGACTGCTATAGACTACAGATATGCTACTTGCAGAGACCATATGATACACCATTGTCCTGACTGCTATAGACTACAGATATGCTACTTGCAGAGACCATATGATGCACCATTGTCCTGACTGCTATAGACTACAGATATGCTACTTGCAGAGACCATATGATACACCATTGTCCTGACTGCTATAGACTACAGATATGCTACTTGCAGAGACCATATGATGCACCATTGTCCTGACTGCTATAGACTACAGATATGCTACTTGCAGAGACCATATGATACACCATTGTCCTGACTGCTATAGACTACAGATATGCTACTTGCAGAGACCATATGATACACCATTGTCCTGACTGCTATAGACTACAGATATGCTACTTGCAGAGACCATATGATACACCAATGTCCTGACTGCTATAGACTACAGATATGCTACTTGCAGAGACCATATGATACACCAATGTCCTGACTGCTATAGACTACAGATATGCTACTTGCAGAGACCATATGATGCACCATTGTCCTGACTGCTATAGACTACAGATATGCTACTTGCAGAGACCATATGATACACCATTGTCCTGACTGCTATAGACTACAGATATGCTACTTGCAGAGACCATATGATGCACCATTGTCCTGACTGCTATAGACTACAGATATGCTACTTGCAGAGACCATATGATACACCATTGTCCTGACTGCTATAGACTACAGATATGCTACTTGCAGAGACCATATGATACACCATTGTCCTGACTGCTATAGACTACAGATATGCTACTTGCAGAGACCATATGATACACCATTGTCCTGACTGCTATAGACTACAGATATGCTACTTGCAGAGACCATATGATGCACCATTGTCCTGACTGCTATAGACTACAGATATGCTACTTGCAGAGACCATATGATACACCATTGTCCTGACTGCTATAGACTACAGATATGCTACTTGCAGAGACCATATGATACACCATTGTCCTGACTGCTATAGACTACAGATATGCTACTTGCAGAGACCATATGATGCACCATTGTCCTGACTGCTATAGACTACAGATATGCTACTTGCAGAGACCATATGATACACCATTGTCCTGACTGCTATAGACTACAGATATGCTACTTGCAGAGACCATATGATACACCATTGTCCTGACTGCTATAGACTACAGATATGCTACTTGCAGAGACCATATGATGCACCATTGTCCTGACTGCTATAGACTACAGATATGCTACTTGCAGAGACCATATGATACACCATTGTCCTGACTGCTATAGACTACAGATATGCTACTTGCAGAGACCATATGATGCACCATTGTCCTGACTGCTATAGACTACAGATATGCTACTTGCAGAGACCATATGATACACCATTGTCCTGACTGCTATAGACAACAGATATGATACTTGCAGAGACCATATGATGCACCATTGTCCTGACTGCTATAGGCTACAGATATGCTACTTGCAGAGACCATATGATACACCATTGTCCTGACTGCTATAGACTACAGATATGCTACTTGCAGAGACCATATGATGCACCATTGTCCTGACTGCTATAGACTACAGATATGCTACTTGCAGAGACCATATGATACACCATTGTCCTGACTGCTATAGACTACAGATATGCTACTTGCAGAGACCATATGATACACCATTGTCCTGACTGCTATAGACTACAGATATGCTACTTGCAGAGACCATATGATACACCATTGTCCTGACTGCTATAGACTACAGATATGCTACTTGCAGAGACCATATGATACACCATTGTCCTGACTGCTATAGACTACAGATATGCTACTTGCAGAGACCATATGATGCACCATTGTCCTGACTGCTATAGACTACAGATATGCTACTTGCAGAGACCATATGATACACCATTGTCCTGACTGCTATAGACTACAGATATGCTACTTGCAGAGACCATATGATGCACCATTGTCCTGACTGCTATAGACTACAGATATGCTACTTGCAGAGACCATATGATACACCAATGTCCTGACTGCTATAGACTACAGATATGCTACTTGCAGAGACCATATGATACACCATTGTCCTGACTGCTATAGACTACAGATATGCTACTTGCAGAGACCATATGATGCACCATTGTCCTGACTGCTATAGACTACAGATATGCTACTTGCAGAGACCATATGATGCACCATTGTCCTGACTGCTATAGACTACAGATATGCTACTTGCAGAGACCATATGATGCACCATTGTCCTGACTGCTATAGACTACAGATATGCTACTTGCAGAGACCATATGATGCACCATTGTCCTGACTGCTATAGACTACAGATATGCTACTTGCAGAGACCATATGATACACCATTGTCCTGACTGCTATAGACTACAGATATGCTACTTGCAGAGACCATATGATACACCAATGTCCTGACTGCTATAGACTACAGATATGCTACTTGCAGAGACCATATGATACACCATTGTCCTGACTGCTATAGACTACAGATATGCTACTTGCAGAGACCATATGATACACCATTGTCCTGACTGCTATAGACTACAGATATGCTACTTGCAGAGACCATATGATACACCATTGTCCTGACTGCTATAGACTACAGATATGCTACTTGCAGAGACCATATGATGCACCATTGTCCTGACTGCTATAGACTACAGATATGCTACTTGCAGAGACCATATGATACACCATTGTCCTGACTGCTATAGACTACAGATATGCTACTTGCAGAGACCATATGATACACCATTGTCCTGACTGCTATAGACTACAGATATGCTACTTGCAGAGACCATATGATGCACCATTGTCCTGACTGCTATAGACTACAGATATGCTACTTGCAGAGACCATATGATACACCATTGTCCTGACTGCTATAGACTACAGATATGCTACTTGCAGAGACCATATGATGCACCATTGTCCTGACTGCTATAGACTACAGATATGCTACTTGCAGAGACCATATGATACACCATTGTCCTGACTGCTATAGACTACAGATATGCTACTTGCAGAGACCATATGATGCACCATTGTCCTGACTGCTATAGACTACAGATATGCTACTTGCAGAGACCATATGATACACCATTGTCCTGACTGCTATAGACTACAGATATGCTACTTGCAGAGACCATATGATGCACCATTGTCCTGACTGCTATAGACTACAGATATGCTACTTGCAGAGACCATATGATACACCATTGTCCTGACTGCTATAGACTACAGATATGCTACCTGCAGAGACCATATGATGCACCATTGTCCTGACTGCTATAGACTACAGATATGCTACTTGCAGAGACCATATGATACACCATTGTCCTGACTGCTATAGACTACAGATATGCCACTTGCAGAGACCATATGATGCACCATTGTCCTGACTGCTATAGACTACAGATATGCTACTTGCAGAGACCATATGATACACCATTGTCCTGACTGCTATAGACAACAGATATGCTACTTGCAGAGACCATATGATGCACCATTGTCCTGACTGCTATAGACTACAGATATGCTACTTGCAGAGACCATATGATACACCAATGTCCTGACTGCTATAGACTACAGATATGCTACTTGCAGAGACCATATGATACACCAATGTCCTGACTGCTATAGACTACAGATATGCTACTTGCAGAGACCATATGATACACCATTGTCCTGACTGCTATAGACTACAGATATGCTACTTGCAGAGACCATATGATACACCATTGTCCTGACTGCTATAGACTACAGATATGCTACTTGCAGAGACCATATGATACACCATTGTCCTGACTGCTATAGACTACAGATATGCTACTTGCAGAGACCATATGATACACCATTGTCCTGACTGCTATAGACTACAGATATGCTACTTGCAGAGACCATATGATGCACCATTGTCCTGACTGCTATAGACTACAGATATGCTACTTGCAGAGACCATATGATGCACCATTGTCCTGACTGCTATAGACTACAGATATGCTACTTGCAGAGACCATATGATACACCATTGTCCTGACTGCTATAGACTACAGATATGCTACTTGCAGAGACCATATGATGCACCATTGTCCTGACTGCTATAGACTACAGATATGCTACTTGCAGAGACCATATGATGCACCATTGTCCTGACTGCTATAGACTACAGATATGCTACTTGCAGAGACCATATGATACACCATTGTCCTGACTGCTATAGACTACAGATATGCTACTTGCAGAGACCATATGATGCACCATTGTCCTGACTGCTATAGACTACAGATATGCTACTTGCAGAGACCATGATACACCATTGTCCTGACTGCTATAGACTACAGATATGCTACTTGCAGAGACCATATGATACACCAATGTCCTGACTGCTATAGACTACAGATATGCTACTTGCAGAGACCATATGATACACCATTGTCCTGACTGCTATAGACTACAGATATGCTACTTGCAGAGACCATATGATACACCAATGTCCTGACTGCTATAGACTACAGATATGCTACTTGCAGAGACCATATGATGCACCAATGTCCTGACTGCTATAGACTACAGATATGCTACTTGCAGAGACCATATGATGCACCATTGTCCTGACTGCTATAGACTACAGATATGCTACTTGCAGAGACCATATGATACACCATTGTCCTGACTGCTATAGACTACAGATATGCTACTTGCAGAGACCATATGATACACCAATGTCCTGACTGCTATAGACTACAGATATGCTACTTGCAGAGACCATATGATGCACCAATGTCCTGACTGCTATAGACTACAGATATGCTACTTGCAGAGACCATATGATACACCAATGTCCTGACTGCTATAGACTACAGATATGCTACTTGCAGAGACCATATGATACACCATTGTCCTGACTGCTATAGACTACAGATATGCTACTTGCAGAGACCATATGATACACCATTGTCCTGACTGCTATAGACTACAGATATGCTACTTGCAGAGACCATATGATGCACCATTGTCCTGACTGCTATAGACTACAGATATGCTACTTGCAGAGACCATATGATACACCATTGTCCTGACTGCTATAGACTACAGATATGCTACTTGCAGAGACCATATGATACACCATTGTCCTGACTGCTATAGACTACAGATATGCTACTTGCAGAGACCATATGATACACCATTGTCCTGACTGCTATAGACTACAGATATGCTACTTGCAGAGACCATATGATACACCATTGTCCTGACTGCTATAGACTACAGATATGCTACTTGCAGAGACCATATGATGCACCATTGTCCTGACTGCTATAGACTACAGATATGCTACTTGCAGAGACCATATGATACACCATTGTCCTGACTGCTATAGACTACAGATATGCTACTTGCAGAGACCATATGATACACCATTGTCCTGACTGCTATAGACTACAGATATGCTACTTGCAGAGACCATATGATACACCATTGTCCTGACTGCTATAGACTACAGATATGCTACTTGCAGAGACCATATGATGCACCATTGTCCTGACTGCTATAGACTACAGATATGCTACTTGCAGAGACCATATGATGCACCATTGTCCTGACTGCTATAGACTACAGATATGCTACTTGCAGAGACCATATGATGCACCATTGTCCTGACTGCTATAGACTACAGATATGCTACTTGCAGAGACCATATGATACACCATTGTCCTGACTGCTATAGACTACAGATATGCTACTTGCAGAGACCATATGATACACCATTGTCCTGACTGCTATAGACTACAGATATGCTACTTGCAGAGACCATATGATACACCATTGTCCTGACTGCTATAGACTACAGATATGCTACTTGCAGAGACCATATGATGCACCATTGTCCTGACTGCTATAGACTACAGATATGCTACTTGCAGAGACCATATGATACACCATTGTCCTGACTGCTATAGACTACAGATATGCTACTTGCAGAGACCATATGATGCACCATTGTCCTGACTGCTATAGACTACAGATATGCTACTTGCAGAGACCATATGATACACCATTGTCCTGACTGCTATAGACTACAGATATGCTACTTGCAGAGACCATATGATGCACCATTGTCCTGACTGCTATAGACTACAGATATGCTACTTGCAGAGACCATATGATGCACCATTGTCCTGACTGCTATAGACTACAGATATGCTACTTGCAGAGACCATATGATACACCATTGTCCTGACTGCTATAGACTACAGATATGCTACTTGCAGAGACCATATGATACACCATTGTCCTGACTGCTATAGACTACAGATATGCTACTTGCAGAGACCATATGATACACCATTGTCCTGACTGCTATAGACTACAGATATGCTACTTGCAGAGACCATATGATACACCATTGTCCTGACTGCTATAGACTACAGATATGCTACTTGCAGAGACCATATGATGCACCATTGTCCTGACTGCTATAGACTACAGATATGCTACTTGCAGAGACCATATGATACACCATTGTCCTGACTGCTATAGACTACAGATATGCTACTTGCAGAGACCATATGATACACCATTGTCCTGACTGCTATAGACTACAGATATGCTACTTGCAGAGACCATATGATGCACCATTGTCCTGACTGCTATAGACTACAGATATGCTACTTGCAGAGACCATATGATGCACCATTGTCCTGACTGCTATAGACTACAGATATGCTACTTGCAGAGACCATATGATACACCATTGTCCTGACTGCTATAGACTACAGATATGCTACTTGCAGAGACCATATGATGCACCATTGTCCTGACTGCTATAGACTACAGATATGCTACTTGCAGAGACCATATGATGCACCATTGTCCTGACTGCTATAGACTACAGATATGCTACTTGCAGAGACCATATGATACACCAATGTCCTGACTGCTATAGACTACAGATATGCTACTTGCAGAGACCATATGATGCACCATTGTCCTGACTGCTATAGACTACAGATATGCTACTTGCAGAGACCATATGATACACCATTGTCCTGACTGCTATAGACTACAGATATGCTACTTGCAGAGACCATATGATACACCATTGTCCTGACTGCTATAGACTACAGATATGCTACTTGCAGAGACCATATGATACACCATTGTCCTGACTGCTATAGACTACAGATATGCTACTTGCAGAGACCATATGATACACCATTGTCCTGACTGCTATAGACTACAGATATGCTACTTGCAGAGACCATATGATACACCATTGTCCTGACTGCTATAGACTACAGATATGCTACTTGCAAGGAGGAAGACTAATTCTCAGAAATAAGTTTATCTGTTGATGGCATTGTCCCAGGTTTTCATTTGTTTTGTTGGCCTTTTGTTTCCTGCTCTTTTTGGATTTTCACCAAATCTTTGTATACCATGGTCTTCACAAGGCCAACGTTTTTATGACTTTGAAAATTCTTTAAAACATAGTGAAGGTAGAGCCCAATGTAGCACAGAATACTTAGTTTTACTGGATCTCAAATTTCGTCCATTTTTTGTGTCTTCACCAATAGTGTCACTGAAAAGTCACAGATGTTTTCTCTGGTTAAATGTTTTGTTTGCTTTCTGAAACAAATCACTTGAAATGTATGGTCACCATGGTGACAGACAGTCCGTAGTCATTGAGAAACTTCAAGATAGAACCAGTGGCACAGCACAGGTCAACTGGACAACCTACCCATATGAAGTTACCAGATGCTGTTCTAGCCAGGGATGCCCCATTAGTCCCATTAATTAAATGCTGCCAACATCTCTATCAGCATAGAGTAAGACATGATACTAAAATGGTGAAGTTATCATAAACACACAATATTATCAGTATTTAATCAATTTACTTAAAATTACTTTTTTTTTTACAACACAAGGGTAAAAAGGTCATAAAGTGCTGAATATCGTTTCAGTTTATCATTGAGGACCTAATATTGACATTTCCAATCAAATCCATGAAACATGATTGATTGACAAGTGATGATAAAGTGGGTTTAAAGGAGATTATACATGTCACTATGCTGATTGGTCTCCCTTTGTATAGATTTAAAGAAATGTGAAAAGTTCATTTCTTAAAATGCTCACTGCAAACAAGTTACCTCCCTGTTATTTGTTCATTAGATTATATACAGGTCAAATAAATGAGTAAACATAAAGCTTTTAACCCTTTGAAGTAGCTTCTTAAGTTTTTAACAATTATTACAGTTGTTTGAATTTGAATTTAATTTTCTTTTGTATGATAGTAATAGATATTATTCAGGCAAGTGCCCATATTCAGTGTAAGTAAAAGTATAGATATATCCAACTGAATGACATTTGACAATGTAAAGTAGGTGAGTTAGTGTATATAGTCAAGTGAAAGGGTATTACCCTCAATTTAACCTGTCAAATTGAAATATTAAGTATTTTAATTATCATTAATTTCTTTCATGTTCATAGTCTGTTGATTACTAGATGTATTAAATAGACATTTCAAATTAAAATTATAAAATGATAAAAGATGGAAAAAAACTTGTTTTCTTTTGCTTTACATTGATTGTAAGCCAACATTTCAAAAGGACATTTAAGAGTAAGAGGGGTTGAACATTAGAGATTTATCTTTTCTTAGCCTGCTAAATTTATAAACAACCCTCACTATATTTTTTCTTCAGATTCATTAAATTGTAACAATTGTTTCTGCATAAGACTTTAAGTCCTATAGTGTAAAATTCTGATCAGACTGGAATCTTGGACATTGTTTTCTGGCTGATCTGGGTCTGCACCATTTGCCAAGGTTGGTTCTAAACTATTTGCTGAAAAGCCTTGATCAATTTGTGAGATCTGATACTAGGTTCAGGTCTTTCCTAATTGGCAGCAGTTTGAGGGCCTACCTTCCCAAGGTGCTTGGTTACTATGTTTGGCCTGAAATTAGAGTCCTTGCAAACAGTAAAAGGGAAAGGCAGAGTTCCATTTATCAACCAGTGCTGAATTGGCACTGGGTTCTTACATATCTAATAAAAGATTTTGATCATGAGGAATTTTTATGCCTGGCTAACAGACATTTACTTTCATTCATATGTAAATCTTTTCTGAATGGTATTAAATTTCTTCATGGATTTAAATTGTGAAGTAGTTTTCGGTTAAAAAAAAGGTTTATCAATCCTTGATATTAGCTGGGGGAGATAGTGATAGTTAAGGGTAGTCAAATGACAGCTGTTGAATGGTGTTTGTAAATACATAGCAGATGTGCTGTGATTCAGTATTGATAATAATATATTTAAGATATTATTTATGAAGATTTTATCTTTTTAACTTTTTTTATGGATTTGTTTTGTTTCATTTTTTTTTTATTGTTGTACTTCGGTACGTTATATAGCCTTTAAGAAATGTTTGTTATGTAGCTTACAGTCTTAAATCAAGCATAATACAAACAATCATTTGACAGGCACAAGTATAAAGCAAGTACTAGTAGCAACTAGTAGAAGTTCTGATCCAACACACACCTGCTGATGATGTGTCCCGGTATGGTTATATGTCAGGTGTTAACGTCCTGTTGCCCTAGTGAAGGCAGCACTATATCTGGCACAAGTAGTGAGGATGATTGTAACATTGTTGATTGCACAATATATCCCACTAACAAAATCATATCATCCTCTGTTACCTTGTCAGGTAATTAATGTGTTCTATATAACCCCAGCATGGGGCTACCCCCAGCATGGGGACATCTGTTTGCACAAAAATAAATCCTGAATTGTTAATCCTATGTAATTGCCTCACTCTGAGGTTAAATGAACCAGTCATGTACTATTAATCTTATGTACAGATATGTACTTTAAAATTTAAAGATCTATGAGAAGTGGAGATTATTTTTTCATGATTTAATGTTCTCAAAGAGAATTTTGTCTCTTAGCATCTTTATTACAGTTGCTGTTTTCTGCTACTAGAATTTAAAACAGGAGTAACAATTAAACAAATCAGCATGAAAAATTGACCTAGTTTGCTCAGCAGGAATTGACCAAGCCAAGGCAGAAAGGTGTAGATCCAGATTAACCAGTAGATGTGTTCTGACCTGGATCTGCACTGTTTGTTGTTTCTTTTGTTATTTTGTTACATTGCACCAACACCATTATGGTCATATTGGTAACACCCAGTTAGTTGGTAGAGGAACACCCCAGAATTATGCCTGGGTAGAACCACTGGTGTACTGTAGGTTAGGCTCTATTTGTTTCCAAGCCTCTAGCTGTATATCTTGTAGACTTAGCATAGAGTGTATCAATTAAAATGCAAGTTATATGATAATGGAAAAATAATGCAGGTTGCGGTGTTAGTTGAAAATTCATCTATAATAAATGACCCATTTTACCTGTGACAATATCAGAACCATAGGTATTATGGAATGATGTCTAAAACAGGTTTTTGTCACAATGGCAATGGAGAGAATGTATAATTTAAAAAATATTCTATCATTTTGATTTTCTTTGAAGTATAGAGTTAGAATCTGACAGAAACTATTTTCAGTTAATGTTTTTCAACAATATGTACCAATAGAAATGCCAGGACTCTATTGTTAATTTATCCATGTGTTTGTAGCCAAGTGGTTCAGATCTCTTGGTGGCTGGTTCTGAAAATAGCTAACTGTGCAGCATAGACAGAGATAGGATTAATTGCAGTGGAGTCATGTATTAAAGTGTTACAAGACAACACCCACAGAGACAATATCCACACAATACACACACAAACAACACACACACACACAAACAACATCCAGACAGACAATCACAAACAACATCCAGACAGACAACCACAACATCCACACAAACCTATGACATTATCAAGCAGATTTTAGCAAGGCCTTTCACATTTAACCATAATTATGTTATTTGCATTTTCTTTTAAATTATTTCTGGCTTAAAGTGTCTCAACCAACTCTGAAGAGGTTTTTGTTCATCACATTCATAGGTCAGTTTAGATTCTTTAATTGTTATCTGTAAATTCAATTGATTATCAGAATTAAAAAAGTGTATTTTCATTCAATCTCAGTAGACAAATATTTACACAAAATGTAAAACTTATCATCCGTTTACAGCCTTGGCATGCAATTTTGCAACTATGCATAATTTGTGTTGCCTTCTTTAAAGGTAGTGTAAATAGTCCCACCCCATCTCCAAAAATGTATTTACTTTATCTGCATTCCTCTCTGGTAAAGTAATATTTGTTAAAAGAGCAATATGTTTTGCTAAAGAAAATTAAAAATTATTTATTTTAAATTAGCCTTGGTTCCATTTTAATTATTGGCAGTGTATATTAAGATTAGCTTTGAATAAAAGGGTACATATCACCAAAGAAGTAATAAGAATTTTCTTTCAATTTATATCTTTCACAATTATCTCGCGTGCACTGCTTATTTCGTGTATCTTTAAAATTAATGTAAGCAAGTGCATACATGGGGGGGGTAGGATAAAAACTCCATTTGTGACAAATCCCAATATGTGGACTACAAGTTCAATCTTTGAACTCAGATGATATGTTAAGCTTAAAAGCTGTCCCCTGGCTGGTTAGAGTATATTGGAAGTATGGAAAGATTGATCACTGGTTTGTCATCTCCGTCATGAGAACATGCAAGTTATAAATTGATGAATGTCTGCCACGTATCTCTGCCACTTGTTCGTCTGGCATAAGCTCTCCCATTTGTTGGGTGAAGAGGGAAAAGCTGCTGTGATTTTAATTTCCTGAACAAAAAAGCTCAGTGTCAGGTTTGACAAACTGTGTCATCAAAATTAATGACCAACAAGATAATTTGTTCTAACTTTGCATGTTTTTTAAGTTGCTATATATATATATATATATATATATATATATATATATATATATATATATATATATATATATATATATATATTCAAGGCTGCCAAAAATGACTCGATTTATAATTTCACTGGCAAAATGTGTGCTATTAAATGACTAGAATTGAAAATTATTGATTTTAAAGAAGAATACAACAAACAACTTTGAAATTTTAAAATTTATATAATCTTAAAACAAAACTTTCATTACAGAAAGTACCAAATAAATAAGCTACAAATGGCTGTTCAGAAATGTCCTATCTCTGTTATAACAAAAACTTCATGTTTGAAAATTTGAATTCCGTAAAAAGTCTACTCAATTTACCCATGTATTTTAATGCCAAAGTCATAAATATTTTACATCTATATAATATACACTGAGATCAACGCTGTACAAACTTGATAGAAAATATGGCAGCCATTGAAGCTTACATGCTTACAGACAAAAAACATATTCTAAAGAGATTGAGAGTCATCAAGGTTTTATTTATTTACGGGAGGGACTCCCAAACTACAGCATAACATCAGTAAACACTGTTATACAAAAGCACTGCATTTTCTCTAACTCTCCAAATCCTATCACTTTGTCAATATTTATTCAGCCGCGATATCATTTAAGTGATTATATATTGAGTAATTGACGAAGGAGGTATAAAGTCCTGCTGGTGAGTTGCGTCATGGGTTGTATAGATCTCGTCAGCCAAGTGACGTTTTAGCCAAGTTCTCCCAACCTCATACCCAGTGGGGTTAAAATATTTATCAATTTGTCCTTTTATTGGTGACCTACATAGGGCTTGGGCAATTTAATTCTAAAGTGAAAATTAGGTGTGTATTTGCCGTCTTTGAGTTCAAAGGATATTTATATAAGATAGAGTTTTATGAGACTGATTTGTTCTTTCAAAGAATGGCTTTATACAATTAGGAGAGTTATTTTAGTGAAAGTCTTAAAATGTCATTTTTAATTAAGACATCAGCTTGTAGAACATGAAAATGTGTAATTCCCTTAAAAAATTTAATTAAGTCCCCCTTTATCACTGAGGTAAGGATGCTGTATTAAAATGAAACCATTACTTGCTGATCTTTGTTTTTATTGATTTTACTGTTATATATAAATATTTTAAGAAAATTATAAAAAGGATCAACTAAGAGATAACTTAGAGATAATTTCATGTTGAAATATTGTTACTTAAATTTATTTAAATAGTCATTATTTTATTTTTACGAAATAATTTTTTTTTGGATTAAATATTGTGTTTTTTTTAATTGCTAATTTTAAACTAATATAAAGTTGCACTATTAAGCTTGAGTGCAGAATGTTATGAAAGTAAATGTAGAAATAATTATGAAAATGACAGTATCCTAAAAAATTTCTTTAAAAGTAGAAGGTTTTCTGACTTAGCAAGGGATTACACCTTGTATAGCCTATAGGCCATCAACCTGCATTGAATGACTATTCAGAAATTACATATTTATTTCTTTATACAGTGATTATTGTCATTTAAAAATCAATTTAGAACAATAACAGTTTTTTAAAGTATGTTTTCCACACAGCACTTTTCATAATAAGATTACCACATGTTGAGTTATTTATGGACAGTAGTTGTATAGTTGTCAATAATTTTGACTAATCGAGGTCTCATATCTATTGTTAGGGCAATAGAATGAGAGAAATTGACCTTTACAATGTGCTCCAAGCACTTGAACTAGTTGATATAATGCTGACTGATTACTTACTTAATAGTAGGGTGCAGGCGGGTAAAGTTTTTACAAGGAACATCAAGTTCAGACATGACGATGGTCGAAGTGCTTTAAAGTAGTGTCAGGGTATAGAGTCGATTGTTTGACTATGTTGATCGTTCTGGCCCATTGGAAACTATTGTTATGTGGTCTTCACTCTCCTGTTATGTGTAAATACTAACATTGTCCCCGCCTCCTTGGGTTGCTATAGTGACAATTGCTGTGGTGCCTTAGAATTGAGAGGTCTACTGTAATGACTAATGCCATAGCAATGTTTTTAAGGTAGATATGGTGATAATGATGGTGGTGGAAATTATGATTATTGTCGTCATCATCATCATTGTTTTGAAACCAATAATGATAATGTCAATAAGGATAATGATGTTGATGATAATGATGATGGTGGTGGTATGTTGCTGATAATGATGATGGTGGTGGTAATTATGATTATGATGGTGACCATCATCATTTTTATACAAATAAGATATAATACAAATAATGATAATGTCAATAATGATAATGATGTTGAGAATAATGATGATGGTGGTGGTAATTATGATTATGATGGTGATCATCATCATTTTTATACAAATAATGATATAATACAAATAATGATATAATACAAATAATGATAATGTCAATAATGATAATGATGTTGAGAATAATGATGATGGTGGTGGTATGTTGCGGATAATGATGATGGTGGTGGTAATTATGATTATGATGGTGATCATCATCATTTTTATACAAATAATGATAATGTCATTGATGATATCATTGATGCTGCAACCGTTAATGCTGCTTTTTTCTGCTGCTTATAATGGTGATGAGAAGGAGGATAGTGATGATGATGATGATGATGATGATGAAGATGATGATGATGATTCAGCAACATTAACATTAATGAAAATAACAATAATTTATACACAATTATAAAACTGCTTTACTCCCTGAGAGATAATCTGGTAACCGGCCGCAATAGCTCAGGTGGTAGAGCGTCGGCTTGCGGATCGGGAGGTCGTGGGTTCGAACCCCGGCCGGGTCTAACCAAAGACTTTAAAGTTGGTAGTAGTGGCTTCCCTCCTAACGCTCGGGGCTAAGGGGACAGCATTACGCCTGACTCGTCGGTGTCAGTATAATGGACCGGCCGGGTTCAGTCCCTGGGCACCTCATAAGTGCCCCTGTGCTATAATGATAGAAATGTCGCTGCGCAGTATCGGCAAAAATGCCGGCTAATCCCTATCCCTAATCTGGTATTCCTTAACTTCTTCCATTTTAATTCACTAATGAGGTTAAACAATTTCTATTGCAAATCTTTTATAAAGAGGGGAGAAATAAACATTTCTCACATGGAACATCCTAACTTTCTGATGGAGAGCAATCTGTATACATCCTTCCCCCATATTTTTTCCACCTGTGGTCTACTCCTTTATCTGTTGTGTGATTTATTGCATTATTCTTTTTTTGCATTGACTCATTTTCTTGTTTATCTTACTGTCAAAAGTTGTGGAAATTCTTCTGCATTTTTGTCATAAAAACTAGAAGTTTAAGAAAGGGGTCTTTTTAACTGACAGTGGTTCTACACAAAAAGAATACACCTGGGCATATTCATCTAAAATACCTGATAAATTAGCATGATTGGGTAGAGAAGTCAAAACATCCTTTTGTTTCTTTCTACGATACCAGACTGTTTCTAGATGCAAAGGGATTAGATTTATCAAACTTTAATCTTCAGACCAAAAACATTCACAGAAATATGATAAATCTGCTTTTTCTTGTAAATTGTTTTAATTTATCAAGTGCATGTATATACATATTTTAATGAATTCATGTTGAGATATATCCTAGAAAATACTTTGGATGTATATATGCCATCATTTTTTCATAGTCATCAATACATTTTCATAAAAAAAATATGTAGAGCTTCTTAAGAACAAGTGTGCATTTGTACAACTTGTTTTTAAGTTCTGATAAAATAACTTACGATAAGAATGAATCTAAGATCTGGCATAACTTAAAGTAAGATCAGAAGTAGACACAATCATTCTGTTGTGTCTCTAACTTATTTCAAACTTGTTTCACCTATCATGAAACCATCAGAGATGCTATTTTATAAAGCACATGTGGTTATTATCCAGATATTGGGCTTATCAAGCATTCCTTGGTGCAGTGGTGAGATTATTTTTCCATCATTTTTAAAATGAGGTATAAACTTGAGCCAATGTGTAGGGGAGGGGAGGGTAATTAGGCTGCCAACATAGTGGGGGCTAGGAGGTAAGTTTAGTTTACATTTGTTCATCATATTTAACCTGCAAAGCACGAATTGATCAAGCTAAAGCAAATTGTTTAGAACAAGATCAGCCAGCTTGTTGTAGATAGTTATTGGCAATAAGCTTAATAAATAATATAGAAAAACAATTAATTAATTATAAAGTAGGATAAGTTAAAATATAAGTCAAGAATAATATAGAAAAACAATTAATTAATTATAAAGTAGGATAAAGTTAAAATATTATTAGTCCTTTCCACTTAATCATGAAGTGACTGTCTAGATTGTCTATATTCTAGGTGGAACCAGTATTTAGGCCTGTATTCACTAACCATTTTTTAGGTCGGAATGGCTCATGTCATGAGCTCTCTACAATAATGAAGCATGCTAAAGGTTAATCAGATATCAAGACATCACTGACATAATATCTGAATGACTTTTAACCCAATTTTTTATCTAACCCAGTTATTGAAACTGTGATACTTATCATCCATTATAACCAGACCGGGTAGCACAATTGGTACAGCATTGGCCCCAGATACAGGAGGCCCCAAGTCAAATCACAAATATAAGTATAATTCAACAACTGGTTGGCCCAATGTCAGGATAATGTGACTGGGTGTTGTGTCATGCCAGGTGTTCACAGCATGTTATACACAATGAAAGCAGCACTTCATCTGCTTCAACTAGACCCCATCTCAAAAAAACTGAACTTTTGTTGATGTATAATACCCAGAAAACAAACATCCATTATTGTCCCTGTTCCATTTATTGGGTGCTACCTTTTTCTTTCACTTCTCGAAGCTTTCTTTTCCATAGCATAAGTTGTTGAAAGGTACAATTGGTCTAGATCCTCTTCTTCATTATGATGCCATGTCTTTGGTCAGCCTTACAGTTTTGAATCTGGTACAGAAAGATACACCCATCCAACCTATGCTCCTGTCATGTATATATGTCTGTATTTTATTTTATTCTAGTCTTACTAATTGAGTTTTGTGATGGTTGCATAGTTCTAGCTAGGTAGACTCAAGAGAGAGAGAAATAAATAAAGGTAGAGACACCTCAGAGAGGCTTTCATGCAGCAAAATGTTGAGCCCAATATCTGACTGAAGGTTGCTCCTAAAGTCTAATGTCTGCAGACTACCAAGTGGAGTTAAACTTCACTAGACAACTGTTTGAAATGGGTTCAGATATTTAAAGGAATTATCCTGGAGGAATTTGCACTGAATAGAAAGCAAGATTATGTTGAATTAACTGGATTTGTTTCACCTCGCTAGCCCCAGTCAGATAGTATGTTCACGGGTATTGTGTTCTACTATTGTTCCAAAGCTATATGTGCCTGTTGTAAACCTGGGGATAGTATTGTCTATATGGAGACACATACATGGGTAAATTTATCTGTAGTAACACTAGCTCCTTCTTTTTGTACAGAGCTTTGTGGATTTCTATCTGTAGAATAAACAATATATGGCTAAAATGTCGAAAGACAGTAGTGAATGGAGTGTTTGTTTGTACTATTTGCGGATTTAAAGTGGTCATTTAATGGTCATTTAGTCTACAGGGATTGTGACTTTGTGTTGTAGGTTTGTTTTTGGATACCACAGACTGTTAACTATCAGTGTTAAAGGGATTGCTACCTCTGAACAGTAAGGAATAGTGTGTTGATTAGATGTTCTTATCTATTGCTGATAGCGTGTTGTGTAATTTTGATTCCATGGTAGGTAGCTTTTGAAGGATTTATTAATATTTTCATGGATGTAACAAATCTGAAAGACATCAAGTAAGTCTTCTGAATGGAATTTTTGTGGTTGTTAACCTGAATGCTCGGTTGGGTTGATTGCCTTGCAAACACAGTTTATTGATACTCAGATCAAGTCAAAACGTTCATGTACTTTAAGGGTAATTATTGATCCACCTATTAGACTAGGGGGATATCATTGGACTGCCTAAGTCTTTTGATGCCTTTGAATGACAGTTTATGCTCGTGACAAGACGAAAATGATTAAACTGTATATGGGATAATGTCTCAGTGAGTCTTGATGAACAAGTGAAACTTTAAATCTTCTTCATGATGGCTATTAACTGCATGTGTAGAAAGGTGTTTCAAGAGGATAGAAGATTTTTATGACCAAAAAAAAAAATTCTATAAATTGTCAAATTTGAAATTTTCTGTGTTTGAGCTAGAAGTCTCGTGAAGAACCATGCCTTACGAATTTCCAGACCTTCCAAAAGGTTATAATTTCCATTGGGAGAGTGGACCAAAAGTCGGCTCTCTCGAAAATGCCAAACATAAGCCCGGTGGGGGTAACAAAGTGATTCATCAGGAAAAAGTACAATGGAACACCAAGTCCAAGATAGGTTCCTTGGATCCTCAGCATATGGAGCTAGCAAGACCAAAAAGTTTATATGGTGGCAACGATGGAAAAAATAAAGTTAGACTCTTACCATATCGTACTGAATATTATAAGAATTTTAAGAATTTAGAATATGATGAACAAGGTCGACCTTTTTTCTATGTGCAAAAGGAAAAATTTGAAGGCCATGCGAAAGTAGGGTCACTTGAGAATGCAAAACACCAACCTGGTGGAGGACACATAAAAATTGAAGATCAAAAACCAGAATGGCTGGTTGGTCCAAAAATTGGGTCGCTGGAAAACTCGAAACACGTACCAGGTGGTGGAAATAAACCAATACTTAGCGAAAAACTGGAATGGAAGGCGCAACCAAAGGTCGGTTCACTAGAAAACAAAGACTTTGTACCTCCTGGAGGTGCCGTGAAGATTCATTCAGAGAAACTAAAGTGGAACCCACAACCAAAGGTCGGCTCACTGAACAACGTGCATCATACACCGAGACAACCCATGACAAAGATTACAAATGAACCAGTGAAATGGAATGCTCAGTCCAGAATTGGTTCCCTAGAAAACTACGGCCACCATCCTGGGGGTGGACAAGTGTCTATCGTTGATGAGAAGCTTCACTGGGAGACGGCACCGAAGATTGGCTCATTAGAACATGTGCATCACAAACCTGGCGGCGGAAATGTGAAGATTGAAAGAATCCCTATTCAGTGGGAAGGAACTCCGAAGGTTGGTTCCTTGGAGAATGCTAAGCATAAACCTGGTGGTGGCAATGTAGAAATAGTTTCACGGCCAGCAAGGTGGCATGCTCAACCTAAAGTAGGTTCCATGGATTTTATTGACCATAAGCCAGCCGGAGGAAATGTGCCAATTATTCAGGAAAAGTTAGAGTGGAATGCAGGGCCAAAAGTGGGTTCATTAGAGAATGCTCGTCATAGGCCTGGTGGAGGAAATAAGTCCATATCCAGTAGCCCAGTTCCTGCCTACAACAGAATGGTCACATCGAGAGTGGGATCTTTAGAAAATGCTTCTTATAAACCTGGACATATAGCATCGCCTCCTAAGTTAAATTGGGGAAAAGATGAAGTGATGTGGCCAACTTATGAACCCGGACGTACCTCTCGTTCTATCAGTCGAGCAGTGTCAAGGAATTCTGCTCAAACTGTTCCTTAACAATGGTTGACTTGTAAGTAGACTCAATCTTTCAGTGTTTTAAATCATTTATAAAAAAAGAAAATGTATTGTTCTTATGTTGTTGTTTTCGTATTCTTTCTCCAAAAACAATATAATCATTACTCTTCATATATGGTAATAAGCAATATTGGTTTTATTTATTTATGTCATTTACTTGGGATTTTTTATGCTAATGAAACAATTTGGGTACATAAATATAGAATTTGGTGCATTGAGATACTAATCAGATTGCAACACATGGTCTGGAGCTTAAACACATCTGCCTTTGCTGTTCCATCTTCTTTGCAACTAGGTCCTCTACGATTGCAGCGATACAAGTATGTTCTTTATAGGACATTCAGTGTTTTGTAGGTGTAGAAGACCCAAACACATGTCTGGATTGAGTCCCTGGTGCAGCACAAATCACCTGGAAGTCATTAATACATTAATGATGTATCATATATATATATATATATACACTAGGGGAAAAAAGAAACGCAACTACCGATCTATACTCAATTATTTCATGAAGTAATTAGTGCTGCAAGTGCAGCACTTGCATTGCGAAATTCTGTTTCTGGTGGCTCTGTGCATCCTTTACTCGGACACTGTTAATCATATTCCCTAGCAATTGTGACTCGTATTTTAGCAGATGTTTTGCACAGTTAAAACAAAATACAAAATTAACTTCATTTGTATCGACTAAAAAGTTGTGTTTCTTTTTTCCCTGGTATATATATATATATATATATATATATATATATATATATATTTATATATATATATATATATATATATATATATATATATATATAATCAAATATATATATATATATATATAATCAAATATATATATATGGTCTAAAAGGTTATGTTTACGGTCAGTAATTTTTAAAAATCTTTGTAAGTTCTAACAAATCCTTAAATAGTTCAATCATTTCTTGTATTTCTATGCCAACTTTTTCTTATTTTACGACCTGTTTTATTTGGTCACTTGAAAGTGACAGGATCAAATGTTAATCCTTTTACTTACTGGTAACACCTTTAGGGTAGAGTATGTTTACAGTTACTGGGCTAAATATTGTTTCCAGCAGGTAATGGGTTATTTATTTTTTATTTTAAATGTTGTACACAACATTTGTAACATAGAATTATAATCTCATAAAGTCTTTTTGTACTGTTACAGATTGTTAGAACCATTTCTAATCCTGTACTGGATTTACATTACACTTGAAATTGTCACATCTTAATCTTGTTTCACAAATGATAAAAGACTTGGTATTAACTACTATAATCTCTTCTATCATTTAGAAATTCAACTATTTGCTTAGCTAGCTTTTGATTTGAACAACATATCTTTAAGGTAGCTTGGAACGTTGAGCATTACCTGGCTAATATGTGATGATATACATTTGATCGCAATCAAATGTAAGTCTAGAGATGAATGGAGATTGTATTTATATATCTCTCCTACTTCTTGTTATATTTGTATAGATGAAAGTCTCCTGACTACCAAATCTGCAGCAGTCTTTGAAGTTGTTATTTATTTGACAGATTTCTTACTTTGCCTCCTGAAAGGATCTGTCAATACTCATTATTTAAAGGTCCTGCTTATTTAAATTGTCCTGTTATTTATTTGAAATGCTCAATGCTCAATGGTTGTTTATATTTGTTTGTGTGTTTTGTAATTGAAATTGTCCCAGATCATTTACATTTTAATAATAACTAAAGAGATCATTCCACTTGTAGGTTTATTGTGATACCGTTTTATTTATAAAATACCTGAATATGACAAAGACTGCTCCATTTTCTTAAAGTTTTCCAATATTTGTCTAATGTTTGTCTAATGATCAGTGCACTGCATTACACTGATAGTGTGATGTTTGGTTGCATTTTTTCCACTTATTTAAAACCATCAAATGATTCAAAAATCATTGAAAGGAACTTGTTTAATTGAGCAAGGTTCAAGTTCTAGTAGAAGTGTTCTTTTGTTGGGACTGTATGAGAAGATTTAATTGACTAATTAAGTGTAGATCTTAACATTACTTTTAATTGATTACCCTCTTATTGTGAATGAGTAGTATGAATGATGTCTGAAGATGAGCTCTTCACTTTAAATTAGTAATAATTAGGAAATATGCCACAATCTTATAAGACCCAATATACATGTAATT
The DNA here is from genome assembly GCA_007844125.1 of Sinonovacula constricta. NCBI lineage: Eukaryota > Metazoa > Mollusca > Bivalvia > Cardiida > Solecurtidae > Sinonovacula > Sinonovacula constricta. The sequence goes on along the minus strand of CM017560.1, from coordinate 58,092,334 downwards.
ATATTAAAAATCAAGCAACAGATAAAGATGATTATAATCTCAAAACCGTCTGCTCAAGAATGTACAGAAAGGTCATTTGGAACACTTTTAGATAATTCATGATCATGTATTGGATGTATGAAGTTAGTCAGATCACCTCATTCATATACCTTATTGGAACTACTTTTCCTGCAGATCATTCCTAATTACCACACTATTTCCAGAATTGCATTCTGAAGGTGGTAGCAGATGTCTAAATGTAAAATTTCAACACAGAATCTGTCAAATGACGCCATTGATCTTATTTTTCTATCTTCCATATATCTTCTGCTTACTTCTACGTTTTTTTTTTAAATTTCCTTGAGAATAATATTTTAGGCGTGATCTTTTTGAGCGAACAGTCATAATTCTGTAAGAATCATTGCACCAGATATATCTGAGAGATAATCGTAATGAGTTGGGATGTTAGAATTATTAGCTTCTATTATGAGGTGTTTCCTGTTTAGATTATGGTAGTTCCACCAGGTTCAATTAATTAATCTTTATTTGCTGATGTCAAATAGCCAAGAAGTTATATCACTTGTGTGCCATACCAGAGTATTTTGCATCTTCTTAATTTTGAGAAAAAAATACCAACAAAGTTAATTATGTCATAGCCAGCTAAGCTTTATCAGGCTTAGGCAAATAGTATAGATCCAGATCAGCCAGTCATGCTAAGGCAAATTGTATAGATCCAGATCAGCCAATCATGCTAAGGCAAATAGAATAGATCCAGATCAGCTAGTCATGCTAAGGCAAATAGTATAGATCCAGATCAGCCAATCATCATTCATGCTAAGGCGAGTAGTATAGATCCAGATCAGCCAGTTATACTAAGGCAAATAGTATAGATCCAGATCAGCTAGTCATGCTAAGGCAAGTAGTATAGATCCAGATCAGCCAATCATGCTAAGGCAAGTAGTATAGATCCAGATCAGCCAATCATGCTAAGGCAAATAGTTTAGCTACAGATCAGCCAATCATGCTAAGGCAAATAGTTTAGCTACAGATCAGCCAATCATGCTAAGGCAAGTAGTGAAGATCCAGATCAGCCAATCAGGCTTAGGCAGGTAGTTTATCTTAAAAACTGTCTGATCTGGATTCAAACTAATTGATGCCAAGCCTCTATTTATGTGAATTATACAGACATGTAACAGGCTTTTGGTAAGGTAATTAATAGCTGCTTTAGCATTTTGCATCTAGTTATTGTTAAAATGTGTTTTTAAGTGATTTTTGTATCCATTTTTTGGAGTCAATTTCCTCTATGTTTCTTTTGATGTTTGTTCTGGAGTCAGTAATTAGAAGAAGCATTAGCCATGAAGAACCATGATATCTATGCAGCTGTACCTTAACTTAATCCTTAGCTTGCTACATTTTGTTAAAAACCCATGCTAAATTGTCAGGAATTTTTGCTTTAATATTAAATATGTTACATGTTTAGGTTGATATACTTATAGACAGAGATTGACAGCAAATAGTGTAGATCCTGATCAGACAGCTCTTAGCAGGGACCTGGCTATTCTGGATTTACACTAGTTGCCTATGTTTTATAAAAAGTGAATAGCAGGCTAGGAGTTAAGTGTGTATATTAACCATTATTTGCAGATTATTCCTTTCTTTGATGTGAGGGAATTTTCATTTAACTTGCTGCTTACATCCTTCCATGATATGGTGGGGTCTTTTAAATGAGCAGAAACAGAAAGAAATGTTGTCTTTTAATCAAATCTTTTGTATACTGAGGTGTATATCTTTCTCCAACAATCCACTAGGCTGGCTTATAGTTGATAATATGTGTAAACGGTGTTTTCAGCAAGTAAAGGGTTCAGATGAATTTTTGACTTTCAACTCTAAACCTGAAATCACACTTTTATCAGAATTAGGCAAAAAGGTTGGATGCATATCAGCCAGCTTCCGGGATCTCTTCTATTTGCTATTACTTGAAAATAACATCTTTGTACCAATGTAAGTGGTTGTTACATAATAAATAAAGTGTTCACATAGATTATTAGTTTAAACCTCTAAATAGTTAGAAAAGATTTTCTTCAATTTATATTATTCTCTCTCTACTGCATATTTTCTGGGTAGAACCATAACACAGATACTGATACTGCCTAGAGCAGTAAATAGTCCTGCTCAAGGACTAACATCGAACCCAAGGCCCACCAGACTGAGATGCAATATCTTAACCACCAGACCAAGGATCCACACACATATGGGTATTAATTAAGAACAGGATAAGAGTCTGTAGTGAAAGAAGACGGCCATTGGTGTCTGAGGTCAATGGCAATGGAATTGGGATTAGATGGTCCTGGGTGCAAACCCTGTACATGATATCTGACATTAATATTTTAGGAAAACTATTATTTAAAAATGCATAAGTCCAGGTAGTTTATCTCTGACTACTGGTTCTACCCAGGAACAGGGCTGTTGAGGTCACAATAGAAATTGGTATAAAAGTCTTTTATTGTGTTATTCTTGAAGATTAATAAGGACCCAAGATACTTGCCTGGGTAGTATCACTGCTGAATACCATAGCTGTACAGCTGTGTCATTTGTGTGTCTGTGCCTTCTTACCATGCAGACATATTGCTGGAGGGTCAGCAGCAACATGTGTAGATCCCGATCAGACAGCTACAGGCCAGGAGCTGGCAGATCTTGATTTACATAACCTGGGTTTGAACCTTGTCCGTGCTAAGCAGGCCAAGAGTTCAGTTCTAAACTCCTGAATGCCAAACAGTGGCCTCTTTATTCAATTCAAAATTGATTAATTATACATGCACAGAATCTACTACAGTCCAATCATGATACTTTGAATCACAGTCGAATGAATTTATGGGCTACTACAGATAAATTAGCTGGTCCTGTCAGTATTTCTTTTTATCACACAAAGAAAATGTAACAATACTTCAACCAATTATGCACTTAATTAAGTCATAGCTTTACAAATACTGAAACCTGCTGCCATGTTTTCACACCTCCGTGAGTGAAAGCAGCTCCGCTCTCTTGAAGACATCAGTTTCGCTAATTGGTATGGCGATCATGATTGTGACAAACCAGTCAATCAGCATGTTCTTCACTGTTTGGCATTGACACTATATTGAATAAATTGACTAAGGGTACAAATCCTGTATATTAGATAGACAAATCAGTCACTCGCTGTATGCTGAAAGGTGAAAGGCAAGGGCAAATAAAGCCATTCGGTTGGCAAATCAGTATCTGTCTACTGCTCTTTACATGCTTGTACCATACTACAATGTAGGAAAAAAGTAACATGTGATTTGTCAAATTAGTTGTTGTTATCAACAATGAGAAGCAATATCTTCTATTTTGTAATAAATAATAATGATTGCATGCAATTTTATTGATGTAAGTATGTTAAACAATAAGCTGGCTTTTAATTGTATTCTCAAATTACGATGATGAAAATAACAACAACCAAATTATTTCGAAACTGGTTCATGGTACAGTAATGGCTGACAGCTGCAATCAACAATGTCTTGACACCGAGGTAAGTTACAATACTTCAGATTCCATAATGGAACAAATAATTTGGTCGGTCCAATGGATATTTGTAGTATTGTGATTGGACTGTATATGGGAACACTTTGACACTCAATGATATTATAGTTACACAAATATTTGCTTAAAAAACATGTTTCTCTTAATTATTAACATTTCTTTCCTCCTCAAAGTTCTGCATGAATCAGCTACTTCTGTTACTGGAGATTGATAAAACCCCCATAGACACATGTGAAGCAGGGTTGAAAATTCTCCAATTTGAGATAAGCCAGATTTGACTGTACCTGGTAAAGCCACCCCACATGGCATATATCCAGATACAACTCTACATTCTTAGCTGTGCAAGTCATTTTTAGGGTCTAATTACAGGAATATTGAAGTGGATATTTTGCCAGTATGGAGATATTGAATGTTAAATATCCATGTTTCCTGTCAATATTGTTTGCTAACAGTAATATGCTAGTGAAGATGATTGATTAAGAAGGAACATAAGAAGAATGATGTTGATGGTGTTTGTGATGATGATGATAATGATGATGATGATTAAGATGATGATCATCATCATCATTATCATTGTAATAATGGTTATGGTGTAATTGAGGAATTAATGGTATTGATACAAGTACTATGACTATTTATTTTTCATTTTGTCTTACTAGATATAATCTTTGCTACTTATTAAATAATATATGTAATATGAACGATATATCAAACACTCTTACTTACTCCTTGCTGGCCTCTGTTCAGCTAGAATAATCATCGGGGATTCATTTTTATAACTCATTTTCTGTGAGATGCTGCTGCTGTTAAGATCTCAACACACCAGACATTCCAACAAATCAATGCAGCTAAGTATTGAGATAGGGAATATTTTCTGGAGCAGAACTGATTAGATCAGAAAACACTTGTTCTTTAACATAACTCCTGGCTTCTTCAGTGTTCTGAGGTATTTTATAAGGACACTATTACTGTATCTGGTTATTGGTTCAGATATCTTAACAAAAAACTTCAAAGTGTCAAGTGTAAAAACAAGTTTTGAAAATTGCATTTTTTTATTCCTGCTTTGAAACAATCAGTTTTTTTAAAAAAATTGTAAAGTTTTACCTTCTTTCTTCACAAATACATTTAATATACCCATTGTTTTCTTGATTTGCATTTCAAATAATGGACCTTGAAAGGCCCTGATACTTAGTGAAAAGTTTGTAATATCGATACTTGTTTTCATGATTGAGTAGGCAGTATTTAACTAAGTTGTAAACCTAAAACATTTCTGAATTTCCTTGTACTATAGGACAGTCAAACAATAAGAATATGTTGAACAACTAGTTTTTCTAATTTATTGTTATGAAATAAGTTAAATCAAAAATAAATTCATCTCAAAAGCTTGACTGTATTTTGTTTAAAATTTTTACGTTTATTCATCAATCAATGACTCCTGACAATGTATAAATTATTACATCTAAGCTGTTTCAAGGTAGATTACTACTGTATTAAAAAGGGTGACAATATCAACTTGATTTTATGATAACTAGGCTGTTAACTATTGTCAGCAATACACTTTTTACCACACATATTAAAGTTGTACCATTAGGTATTAAATGGAACCACATTTCTCTGAATGTCAGTATTATGCTAACCTTTATTATTCTATGCTTATAAATAAGCAATTCAGAATCTTATTATTTACGAATAACTACTTGCAAAGGTTTTGAGACATATTGCCCGAGACTAAGCAGCAAATATTTGCAGATCCAGACATCTTCCTGTCAAACGCCCAATCAAGGCATTCCTAGCAGACAAAATGCTCAAATCACTCATTTTTGTCCATGTTTCTATTTGAAATACACCTTGACCTTTGTCAGCTTCCTCATTCAGCTCGGTGTCAAATGTTTACTTTGGAAGTTTTTGATCCCATGTTAATCAATATCACAGTGTAAAATCAACACTGCTTACAATTGGTGCCATTAACTAAGTATTGATACTCATTCTTTATGTGTAAAGACACTTTTTAGTTATGCATATAATTTCAAATAAGTAATTGCACTCAAATTGTATGCTGTAGAAGGATGACATGTCACAGTTTTTGTCCGACTATCTGGCCTAATTTGTCTCTGTTTTAGCCATAACTTCCATATTATTTACTGTACTTTATTCAAGCTGTATCATTTTACTGACATACACTTGAAGGCATGTCGCACATAACATTTCAGAGTGCAACCATTCAGGTCAAGGTTTTATTTAAGGTCATTGCATCTTCAAGGTGGGAAATTAAAAAAAAAAGGTAGTTATTAATATTTAGGTCACTTACTACTGCTCATGCAAATATAAAGGTAGTTCTTTGATAAGTCAGCCCGGTGTTAGGATAATGGGACTATATGTGCCATCATGCCAGGTGTTCACAGAATTCTATTTACAGTGAAGGCAGCACTGTAACAGCTTCAAGCAGACACCATCTTCAGATAGCCAAAGAATTGTTAGTGGGAAGTTAGACTTGACAAACTTTGATTCCTTATGTTAAAATATATGTTAATAATAAAATTTGTACCTGTGTGGAAAGTCAGCTTACACAAATTCACATTTTAACTGTAAATGATAAAAGAAGCTGCCTTGCTACTTTACCGAACAAATGAAATGTTCTTTGCTGATTTTTATGTAGACAGAGTAGGTCAACAGTATGCAACTTTTGTACAACTGTTGTTAACTTTGAAGCTTGACAACCATAGGAGTGGACCTCCAAATTATGCCTCTGTAAATTTATGTTCTGTGAATATGTCTGTAATAAACAGAACACTAATCAGTGCAATACAACAGAAATGAGGTGAGGATATTGTGATCGTATGTGTTATGTACATTTGCTAAACTGTTATCAGGGTACATTAAGGCCAAATAAACACTTCAACATTTCAATGTGTTGTAATTGTTTGGTATTGTCATTGATTTGCTTGTCAATACCTTGAAACCATGTTCAAAACAAATTTAGTTTATACATTAAGCCATCTGTCACTTTAAATGTTTCATATCATAAACGATTCCGACATTAAATCATAAAACGAGAAGTGTTATTTTTTTATTGATTTCAAACTGATATCAGTTTCAGGGATTGCTTAAACAAATAGGAGTATGTTTTACTGCTATAAGTTAAAGGTACAGTACAAATACTTTTTGACTTAAGAGTAGTCAATTTATTTTAATCCGTACCATCGATTGATGGCTTGTAACTCCTTAGCCTCCCACTGCATGGATCCGAGCCACAGTCTGAGCAAGAAATTTCATATGGTGTGGTCAGCTGACCTGCTGTGTGCTTTTGGTTCTACTTTAGATACCTTTCTGGGGTCTTCCACAGCCAATAGTAGCTTGGCTCAACAAATAATGCCATAAAGTGTCAATGCAATATACCAAAAACACAAACCAATACCACTGTTTAAATAAAGTTTAAAAACAAAGCCCATATATAAAATTAATGCCTTGGTAAACAGTGTAGATGCCGATCAGTCTGCTTTTGCTGGAAGCTGCCTGGTCATGAGTGCTCTTTGCGCCGTGAGTCTCAATAGTCTTGTCTCTTTGTCAGTAGTTACCCTTACATATACACTTAGTTGTTAACAAAACATTACATGTAGGTACATGTATATGTTTATTGTAACTAACAGTAGATTAAGGGTCATCTCATCTACTGCAACACATACATAACTTAGGCAAATAGTGTAGATCCTGATCAGACTGCTCTTAATGACCACTATCTGTACGATTTGTTTCTAAAGTATGTCAAGTCACCTTCCCATGATGATGTTTGACATTTGCTAAACATTTATCCTACTTCAGGTTATTAACAAAATATAGCATGTTAAGAGTCAAGCCTTTCTTGTCCATTCAAACAATGTGATCATTATTCTGCAATAAGGCCTTGTTTTGTTTTCATTTCACTCAGGTCATTGATTGATTTTAGCGTGGGACCTTTTTCAGGAGTAATATAATATGTTTATAAGCAGTGTCCAGATAAGCTTTTGCTTGTAATTATCGGTTATGGCTAATGTTGATCACAATATGGTGGGCAATATAATACAGTGTGGTTTGACTGGAAATCTTGATGATGTTTATTGTCATTGATTGCTTTTTGTTAGAAGTGTGGTTTAAGGTTGTTGTTTGTCTATATTATTGCGAAAAGGCTTTAAGTTCAAATGTAGCATTTCTTTTTAAGATATATTTCAATTTCTTATCTTCTTGTTCTCATAGTTGTCTTATTTTTGACAAATTTCATCCCTTTCCTTTTCATGAATTGTAAATCATACCTTCCAGTTTATTTTGCCTCAGTGTGTATTTCTTTTTTCAATCTTTTAATATTTTCTGTCTTCTATATTTGTCTGTTGCTGTTTTTATCCGTTTCAGCCTTTTCAATTCTGCTTTTTCTTTTTTCATTTTGTGTATCTCTATATTATTTTTCTTCCCTCCTCTTTCTATTGCTACCAAACCTTAGCTTTGCCTTACGTTGCCCTGCTATGATTTATGTCCACCTATTATCCAACCACTGTAATAAAGACATTCAAGCTAGTTGTTAAATGATTGTATTTTAAATGCCTTCAATTTGTATACCTTGCCATTATGGTCTATAAAAGCTATGTATAAAAGAACTTTAAATTATTCTGCTTTGTAACAGTCAGTGCTTTAAACACTTAGCCTGCTAAGCAAGACTTTATGCAAATAGTGCAGTGCTAGAAGCATTCTAATTAGGATTGGCACTACTAGTATTTGCAGCAGGTTGTTAAGGAATATGTTTTATAATGTATGTATTGTAAGGAATATGTTCTTGCTTGTAGATGTTAGCAAATTATCTAAGGTTGTGTATTGTTTTTAAATCCTGGCAGCATGATAAGGGTTTAACTTGACAACCCAATAGTCCACTGAGGACTGATTGATTGGTGCATTTGTCAACAGCTCATTGCAGTTAATCTATATACAGATAAACAAACACACACTATAGTTACCTACATTTAAAGAGAGTCGAGGTTATCTCCCTTATCACTACAGTTAGGTAGAAGTTATCTCCCATAGTAATTGTATTTAGCAATTTTTTTCCCTGAATTTTAAATATTTTTTAAACAATTCTTGAAAAAAAAAACACAACAACTCTATGTTGCTTAACTGTTTAAGCTGCTTTAAACTTTAAAGAAATAAGACTACCAGACATATTGTTAGAACTAACATGGCTGAAATATGTTACTACTTACATGTACATATTTAAAGTATTTTAAATAACAAAGACCTCATCCATAATTATGTGGTAGCTCAATAAATAGTTCTTAAATCATCACAGACCTAGAAACAGAAGGCCTCAGGTTAAACCCCATGACACCACATACCATAGTTGTTTAAAAAAGGTAGTTCAGCTAATGAAAAAGCAAATATAAGTGCAGTTCCATACCTGGTAGTCCCAGAGTTATGATCATATGACTGGTTATAGTTAATGTCAGGTCTTCATGGCATGCTATACACAGTGAAACAAACACTTTATCTGCTTCATATGGACACCACCTCCTTATAACTGAAATATTGTTGGGTAGATAAATCCATCGAACAACAAAAAATCAAATTCTATATAATCACCAGATCTGATTTATTTATGCAAAACAACTATAATTCTCATTCAAGCGCTAAATAGTTCTTGTTTGTTAGGTTTATCATTAAATATCAATTATCTGGAGACAGTGTTCCCATAAAGCAGATATAGTGCTCCCTTTACTGTTTATAGCATGCTGGGACATCTGGCATGATACAACACCCAGTCACATCGTGACACTTGGGTAATCAGTCATGGAACTACCCTTATATTGGCATGATCATTGAAGCTATGCCACTACCATTTTACTGATTGAGGTTTGTTGTAGCCTAAGGATTTAACTCCGGGCCTCACAAACCAGGATCCAACTCTACCAATAGAGCTCTCAGAGGTCCAGTCCATACATTTTCTTTAAAAACTGTATTGAAATTATTGTAAAAAATACCTTTAGTTTATGTTTATGCATAAATACAAGATTTACCTTGTAAATGCCATTATTTATCTAGAGAGGTGAATAAGTTTATGTTAGAGATCATTCACCTGAAGTTCCTTACATACAAAATCAACCATATGTTTGCTAATAACTGGATTATGTTTATTCCTATATATCCTTAATCAAAACTAAACACGTAAATGCATTGATATGAAAGAACACTTATTCATCTACACAAATATGTGGGGTTTTATTTTTTTGTATTGAGATTTCATTTGATTTCAATTTTCATGCACATGCATTTGAAAGGAGACTTGAAGAATAACTTGAAGACTTGAAGAATAAGATCATTGTGAATATAAAAGTTGTCAATGATCCTTCATATATAATGCCCCCTTCTTTCAATTTGTTTTGGAATAAAACAGTTCCTGTTCAGACATTTTGTTTGTTGTTGCTAGGTTTTAAGTGGAATACATTTTTCATAACATGGATTCACTTATAGGAATTCACTTCATAAATTAAATGTGGCTATATTCTCTAAGTAGATAATTATATTTCTGGGGGAAAAAAATCTCAAAATGGCAGTATAATGTTTACTCAAATTTCAACATAGATTTAGGATAGTTACATTTATTTAAAACATAAATTGTATTGGTTTGTGTCTTTTAGAACACAAAATCAGTCATAAATTGTTGTGGATTTGTTTAAGCATTCATTGGACTGTTAAGTTAATAATGAAAAATATCTATTGAAAGTGTTGGCAGTGCTATTGTTGTAGTGATCTACTTGTGTTACACACTGTTGAATCTTATCAAGAATAAAGTGCCAATGAAGGGATCATTAAGTTTCTCCCAAGCCAGTTACAGCTCCACAATCAGGGATCAGTCATTTGTTACTGGTGTAACAGGGAATATGGAACAAAGCCTAAACACAGGCATGAAAGTAGAACTTTCCTGATAAATGTTTTCCAATGATATCAAAAAACCAGTGATTAAGTATCAGGTTTGCTGTTGTAGTCCAATGTGACATTTCTTTATAGTTCACTGGTTTTCAATTACTACTTGGTTACTGTGACTAGAAGTAGAAACAATGTGAGCAATTTCTTGAGCAAGATTTTAAGACCAACATGTGTATATCCATGTTTTAACTCACATGTTTAAATGCCAGACATTTTTTGGTTTGAACTGTTAAAAGCAGTACCAGTGATGTAATATAGAATGATGAATAGTTTTGGTTTATATGTAAAAGGCTGGCCACCTGTGCTAAAATGAAACCAAAAAAAAACACCAAAGGGTTTGAATTATAACGAATGGATTTATTGTTGTTTTTTTTAGAAGAAATGTGGGTCTTGAGATCAGTTTTATTTCAATGTTGATAGTGAAGTGGCATTTTTATAGCAGCTGACAGTTATTGGCTGAAGTTGTGCAACAATCTAAAATTTACATTTTGATTTTGTAGTTTAATATTTTAACATAAGAACAGTCAGTACGCCTCTGCCAAAATGGATTGGTTGTATTATCCGCCCATTGACATGGGATGGAACAAGGAGTCCAAGGTTGATACCTTAGGCAACATTAACTATGTCCCAGGTGGGGGGTCAAAGGTCATCCAGACACAGCCGGTTCACTGGAAGGCGGAGCCAAAAGTGGGATCTATCGACAAGGAACATCTCCGCAAGGTCAGAGAGCTTGAATCTCCAGATTTACGGGATAAAACCAAGAGGGTAAAACTGCCACCACACATTCCAATTGAGAACTTCAAAAATGTAGAAGTGGATGAAACCGGTGCATACTTTGTGGTCGAAAGAGAGAAAATCAAAGCAGAGCCAAAAGTTCATTCGCTAGATAACAAAGACTGGCAGCCGCCGGAGAGTAATATCAAAATTCATCATAAGAAACATGAGTGGAGAAAAGAGGCTAAAGTTGCTACATTTGATAATGTGAATTACACTCCACGACAGAGGGAAATTAAAATTCATAATGAGAAGTTACAGTGGAAAGCTGAACCTAAATTAGGGTCTTTAGAAAACAAAGATTTTGTTCCTCAAGGTGGTGGAGTAAACATTTTCAGTCAAAAGCTACACTGGACAAATAAACCAGCCATCAATACCAGAGAAAATATACGCTACTCACCACCTCCTAGTACTAGAAAAATTATCAACAATCCATTAAAGATTAAAGCAAGTCCGAAGGTAGATGATGATAACCATGACTACCAACCAAAAGGCGGACAAGTCGAAATAGTCAATGAACCAATCCACTGGAGAGCTAATCCAAAAGTTGATGCCGACAACTTGAAGTATAAACCAAGTGGTGGAAATGTCCACATTCCAAAAATGGCAGTCAGTTGGGATGCAAAACCGAAAGTAAACAGCATGGAGAATGCAACTTGGACACCATCTGGCGGTGATGTTCATATTATAAATGAGAAACCAAGATGGCGTGGTATGCCCAAGGTTCAATCTCTGACAAATGTTGACTACAAACCTCATAAAGGAGAAGTGAGAATTCCTACCAATCCTGTCAGGTGGCCAAAAATACCCAAGGTCAACTCCCTGGAAAATGCTGGCTACCAGCCAAGACCGAGCAATCTGAAAATAGTGAGTCAAAACGTCAATTTCCGTGATGGTGTGCTCCCAAAGATTGACACTCTCTCAAATCTGAGCCATAAACCAGCGAACGTAAACAAGAAGCGGAAGATTCAGTACTCGAAGTATGACGTGAAATACCCTGAGCAGAAAGGATACCTAAGTATGGCTGAAGACCTTCGCAGTTCAAATAGTTCCTTCTCTAAATCTTCTGCTCAAACCATTCCTTAACGTAAGTTTTATGGTCATGTGGTCACATTTATCAGGTAGTATTTCTTCTCATTTTGTATCTACACACTGTTATAATCCTTAACATACATTTTATAGTCTTCTGAAAATATCATTTAGGTACATGTAGTTTTTCTTAATTTTGTCATAGAGAATTTTTATCTGAAATGCAATTCTTAAAGCAAATTTTGTAGAACACAGTTATTGGGTAGTTTTTCTTGTTTTTGTCGTAAATAAATTGTACCCAAATGTATCTACAATCTTTAACAGAACTTTTATTGTCATAGGAAAACAGTTTTAAGTTATTTTTTTTATCTAACATACATAAATCAAATGGTAAACACAAGAACAGTTTTATCATTTTGTAAAATCCCCCAGAGTTTAATACAATTATCCAATATTTATGCTGGCGAAACATTCATTTTCTTTGAATAATAGTGATAAAATAATTATTCCAATTTCACAAAATGGGGACAAAAACTAAAGATGTTTCTCCTTGTCATATATGAACACAACAAAACAAAAGTAAGTTATAACTGAACTGATTGTCTGCAGGTGTTCTATAATGTCTGAGCAAGTGTTAAATTTAAAAAAAAATATAATATGCATTCAGTGTTAAAACAATGTTATGTAAACCAGTGAATAGTGTTAGTATAAAATAATAGAAAATAAACATTGCTCTGCTGGAGTAGCCAAAAAGTCAATTTATTACTTTCAGTCAGTTCTACTTTGTTAGGTTATGTTAATTAACTTTATGAGATCATTTTAATTAACTTTATGAGGTCATGTTAATTAACTTTATGAGATCATGTTAATTAACTTTATGAGATCATGTTAATTAACTTTATGAGATCATGTTAATTAACTTTATGAGATCATTTTAATTAACTTTATGCTGTAAACTAGTGCTGTTTTGATTTATCCAAAAAGTTGATATAGAACTGTTAGCCTTCAAAATTGGATAAATCAACTAGTAAATTCTAACATAGATCATAAAGCGACTCCTTATTTCTAAAGAGTCCTATTTGTGTATGCAGCTCATAGTTTACCAATGACATTAGCAAACTTTCCATTCAGGCATAACCAAACCAGAAAAAGACAAATTCTATGACCAGTCACGCCCTGTAAGTTTTTATATATTAAAATTTACATACATGTGAACTCTTCCACTTTTGGAGGGAGACTACCTCTTTTAAGGTTCAAAATTGTTTGAAAATGAGGGATGTTTTTAACTTTTTTCAGAAATCTCCCCACTTGGAAACAGATAACTTCTTTCTTTGTTTATATGAAAGTAACAAATCTCCCACTTTGCAATTAAAAATGTCCCACTTTGGCCTCAGAAAAAGTTCACATGTATAAATTCAAGACATGTTATCTTGATGTGAAGAAGTTGTTGCATAGATCATTTTGGAGAAATTCCCAACACTGTTGTACCTGCATCCAAATTGAACCTCTCAAAGCCTTTTCACTACACTTATCTACTTTATTTCTTAACCCTTTACTTGCTGGAAACACCATTAAAGTGGGGTTTGTTTTATGGTTATGGGGTGAATGGTGTTTTCAGCAAGTAATGGGTTGACTTTTTATAATTCTTTGACAAAGTCTACTTTTTAAGACCATTCGTGATATTTTTACAGTAACACTTGGGTATTTAGTCAACTGAAGTACTCGCTTAAGTGCTCTGTAAGATGAAAAGTAAACACCGGTACTCCAATCGCAACGTTAGAGTTATGTGCCTTTCAAAGGACAGTTACCTCTGCCAAAATATGTGACAATTCAGCTGAATCTTACCAACATGAGATATAAGCATGATTATGTTGTTGCTTGGTATTTATTTTTCACTGTCATATCACAATAGTTATGTGTTGTAAATGTAGCCTGGGGAATGATAAAATGTTGAAAAAACATATTTTGATTATATTGTATTTGAAATGTTTCTGACATTTTTGCATCGATATCATTTTCAATGTAACCAAGCATGATCTCATAGATCACCATATAACATAACTTGCTGTAAGGAGTGTGTAAATACTTTCAGTGACACCATAATATATTTCACTCTTTAGCATTATTTTGCATTATCTACTGACGTCAGTGAATAAACAAAAAAACGGTGCTATAAGTGGTTGTAAAATATCTAGCTGATTGAGATGCACGTTTTTGTCAGTATATTTAAACTAAAGTCAATATCTTCTCATCGTAAATTGACAAGGGGAAGTTGACAGTTGGAATTAAGAAAACTTGAAGTTGGAAGTAAAAACTAGCTGAATGGCATTACCTCTTTACAGTTGCTCAGGAAGGTTATGGTGACAAAAAAAAGCTTACATTGTTTGTCAAAGGAACCTGTGTACTTCAAATATCTTTTGGGATTTGTCTTTTATGAAGGGTCTTTCTACATGTATTTGAAATAAACACACCATCTAGTAATCAGACCAGCAGGAGTAGGACAAATTTCCCCTGCTCTCTCTCCTGTCATTGTGATCTAGGTGGACAGAATACCATCACCCACACCCCATCCTGCTCCGTCATGAATTTTCGAAGATGGAAAGAATTCCCCCTGTATATTTTCCAGGGCGGACAGAATCCCCCCTCCTTGATATTAAGGTTTCTGTCAAACTTGGACTTGCAAGTTAATAAAAACCTGTGTGATTATGTTTCAACTTATCAGATAACTGTAAGTAAAAAAGAAAATGTTGCATGACAAAACTATATTGCTTTTTGCTGATTTGGGAGGTGGGGGAGAATTTTGTCTGCCTTGGAAAATTTGTGGAGGGCGGGGATTCTGCCTGCTAAGGAAAAATCACAGGATTCTGTTCACCACTGATTTTCTCTACAAGTTGCTATTTTGAACCCTTAAGGTGATTCTGCCATTAGTTGTTTTTGTACTATTGTCACTTTGAGCATATCATGTGTGCATGTGGAAGGCAGTGATGCACTTGAACCAATCACATTTACATGTTGTTAGGGAACAAGAATTATCAGTAGTAAAATGTTACTACAGGTATAATTTATTTAAGAAAGCACCTTTTACCTGTCATATGGTAATTGTGCTATATCAATTATGTTTCATTTAAAATTCTATTCAACCACCTGTTTTTGTTTCCTATCTTAAACATTCTTGTTACTCAGATTTTTAAAACCAAATTAACACTATTGTAATGCTTGGACAGTAATTAAAGGTACTACAATTCATGTATTAGTGCTTTTTATAGCCGACATTTGACACACTTTGATCGGAATGTACTTATTGTTCTTTTAACTCTTGGTCTGGCAAACATTGAATGACCAAATCTAGGCAAATAGTATCGATCCAGGTCAGCCAGCTCAATATTTAAGCTTATGTATCATGACCAGCAAGTCGTACTGCTAAGTTTTTAGCAGTTAGTCTCAGCACCTTTGCAGGTTGATGTAAGACGACTACAATTTATGTTTATGTGTTATTAACAGCATGATAAGGGTAAAAGATTTATCATATGTAAGATGTGGGAAGATTGCTAGCTGCTGATTGGGTCTTTTGTTAATTGACAATTAGTGACTTATTGCTGCATTGTTTTGTCTGGTGGAGTAGTAGATAATGTTAAAAGATAACATATGAGGCTTACTCTAAAGGCAGAGTTGCTGACATGCAGTAAAGAGGTTATTTAGTTCTAGATTGCTCACCTCATTTACTTTATGGTTGATGGTTTATGTGTGATTGTGATATTGAGCAATAAGACATTTTTTAATTATTGCTATGCATTTAAATTATCATTTATAGTGGAGAAGAAATGTCTGACAAAGAAAATGTATTAAACTTGTTACTAAAAAGAACAAGATCTTTATGACTATTTATAAACAAAAAAGTTTTCCCTCTATACTTATTCTGAGTAATTTTAGAAGGAGATGTTATAAATAAAAATGACTTTGATAATAATTAATTTACTTCCTTTTAATTGGTAGTGAAACAATTAATATTAATATGAAAAGTACTAAGCAAAGTAATTGATTTTTTTTTCATTTTTTTGCATGTACCAAAATAAAACATTCTTGATGATATGTGGCCTTTTCTTGACCAGTAATTTGACGGTTTTCTTTACAAAGTGACTTTATTTAAATCTACCTTAGAATTTTCCCTTTGTTGTCTTTTTATGTTTTTGTAAAGAGAGTTGTCTTTAAAATAACAAAAATTATAAACTTTGTTTCTTTTTTTTCTCTATTTCCAGATAGAGACACAAAAGCTAAACTTCAAGGAAACGGCGAAACCGCGCACAAATACGGGAGTAGGTTCTGGGGAGAAAGCCCGGTCACATGACTCCAATTCTCGGTCAGCGAGCGTCACGTCGTCTCAGGACGGGAGCTTTCAGGGCTAGAATGTGATCTTCTTCCTTCATCATCCATGTGTTGTCAGGAGTTTCAGTACTTTATTTGCTGCAATCTTTCATAGTGTGTACTTTTTGTGCTGCCATATCATACATAATACATAACATACTACACATATGTATAACAGTGTACACATGTATCTGTATGCTCCATTTGTACAGTATTTCTGTTTTATTCATATGCATAGTATTGCCTACTGGTACATTAAATTTTAATAATTATGAATTTGCTTTCTTTAAAAAAATATTGCACCATTCATTTTATACCCTAACTCAGCATGGATTTTGTTTTATGTTTCTCATTTATAAAGTATTTATTTCTTTACTAAAAAATCTTATTCCAAAAATCATTGAATGAAAGAATCAAATTATAAAAATGCTTAATGGTATTGTTTTATAATTTTTGTTAACTCCAAGACTATTAATATATTTGAATTTTCTGTGTACTGACAGAAACTAGAATAAATGAAAATGCTCTTTGGTAAAACGTTCTTTGGAATTTTGCATTGTCTTCAGACTTGAAATACAGTTTTATTAAATAAGATATCAGGTTTTCATAAGAATTATTATCATATTGAATATCTGGGTTGAGTGGGCCATGCTGATGAAATAATGTGAAAATTTTCTTGTTATTATAACATTTCTTATTTTACATATTAAAATCACAATCTAAGGTTTATTACCGTACCATCTATTTTCATAGTCATAATTGTATGATTTCATTTTCTTATGGGGCACACTTTCCATTTCGGTACTTGGCCTGTAGGTATCTGTCCATAGGTATCTGTCTGTAGATATCAGTTTAATGAATGGTTTCATAAATGAAGACTACATTAAATCGTACATTGGTTTTTATGAGAGGGGTCTTTGTCCAAAATGCATACTTTGTGTTCAAGAAGACATTATCAGTTCCTTATCCCATCTTAAAACTGTCTAAAACAACTGCCAAAGTATTGTCTCATTATTTAATATTGTTTGTTTAAGGGTAAAATCAAATGTCACGATATGGAGGCACATACTTCTACATTAACTTTACATTAATTGTATTATGGTGATATGGAATAAGTATTATAAATACATTTGTAATTACTGTTTAATTGGCATATTTTTCTCCTCATAATAACAAATAATTAAAAAAAAAATGAGCATGCCACTAATATTTACTTCCTTGTAAGTAAAAGACCTATATCTCACAAGTTATTGATATGACAGCTACCATTCAGCCATTTTATTGCAATACTTTTGCAAAATTACTATCAAAGCAATTCTGCTCTATCTTTTATTTTGATTCCTTTTTACCATCTGTTTTATTTGATTCCACAATCATAGATATTTTTGTTGATATTAGAGTAAATGTCACATTTTGTTTTCTATAAAATCACTGCACATTTCCAGTATCTTTACCTGTATACCTGCTGTCATATTTCATTGGCTTCTAGCTTAGCTATTTATAGCACAAACGCCATGTGACCTTGTTTGCTTCAGTAATTATGTATGAATGTATAGTTATGGGTCAAACTTCAGGAAAACTTTTTCCACTTGTCAAAGCAATCACACCTTTTAATTCCATTAGTTTAAAATGTGATGATCACCTTAGAAAGTTTACTGAATAAGAAATTGTAGGTTTCTTAATACCAAAGGTATTTGCACATTCACAGATTTCTGTTGATGATAATAAACACAGTTTACAGTTTATTATGCTTGTGTTGAAGTGACAGCTAACCATAATCAAATAGAATTTATATTGATACAAATGGTCATGTGAAGATTTGTGAATAGTGTTTTGATGCATAAATCCAGATTGGGGGGGATTCAATGGTTTGGATCCTTATTAAGTTTATACTTATTTCCTAAAACAAGAAATTTACCTCAAATTGGTCTAGTTTATAAATGTGTATAAATTTCATAAATTTGACAATCATAAATTTGACCACCCATTCCATCATTTGCTGCCATAGTACAGGATTGATAAAAACAATCAATCACCAGATGGTGAACTGGAAAGTCGCCTGAACAAGTGGTAACAGTAGGCTATAAGTTGTTATTACCTTTTATCACATAACTTTTCAGGTAGTAACATCTATTAGTTATTTTCAATAACCAACTACTTAGTTCTTGAGTCACAAATATTTGTTGATGTGAAGACATATCCGCTAATACTGCTTCCCTTTTCTGAAATTCCCAGACTTCAAATTTTTATTCAAAGATGGTTTGTATGTAATGTTATAAATAGATTACAAACATTTATGTTCATTGAATACTGAAAATATTAAACTTCTTGGAATAAACAAAACAAAGCTCATCAAAGCCTCATTTTGTATCATTTCAACTTATTTAATATTTTCAATAATATTTTCATGTCAGATCCTCTGTTTACTTTAAGCTGTTTAGGAATATTCATTGGTTAACTTAAGATTTATTTTAATTATGACATAAACATTGACTTAAATTATGGGTAGTTTGGGTCAAATGCTGCTATATATTCATGTGGTAATGATGAGTTTTCCTGCAGATTGACTCATTTTTATTCTAGGTAGATAGTTGTTTGTTATTTATTGTTATAAGTGGGGCATTTGCTCTGTACATACTTGTGGGCTTGTGGTCTAAGATCAGTAGAAATTTACCAGTATAGATCAAGAGATAAAAAAAAATTAAACATCCCAATACACAAGAAAACTGTAATCCGAAGGAGTCACTTTTGCTTCTTCCAATCTACTGCTTAGTTAATCAATGGTTAGTTTTGAGTCTATACATATTTATTGTGGCTGCAAATATACATTTTCTGACTAAAATATGTTTTACTATTACTGTACTGCTCATTTGGTTGTTTTTTCTTCTTACTGTTTTTGTTTAAGTCTTGCCATAGAAAGACCAGCAAACAAGCATGTATGATATTTTTGTTGTTGCAAGGGACATAACTCCTTCATTCATTCTGTTTATGTTTGATGATGGGTTGTGTTAAGTTCTCTCCCTTGTAATTTGTAACTCATCATGATTACTATATTTATTGTAAGTGTAACACTAGATAGGACTTGATGCACAGTGGTTTATTTGTTTACCATTATTAGTTGATATAATAAACATTACCTTATTACAAAAAAATAACAAAAGAACTGCTTAGATATAATCACTATATTAGTCCTTACAATTTGTTAAATTTCCAAATTGTTGAAGGGCATTTTATGCAGATGCAGTAAGCATGTTTGTTATTTACTGTAATTGTAATAAGGTAATGTTTTGTCGCAGTATTTGTTTAACTGAAGCACATATATTAACACACAGAAAAGAGAAAGTTTGTCCTTTTTTATCAAGATTTTTTTTCTGTTGTTTCTGTGTATGTGTCATAACTTGCATTAAGCGGATACAATACTTGAGTATGGTTAATTGAGTGGTTGTATGTCACAATTACAGTTGTCTGTATGACTGTTTTACATATTGTCTGGAAATAAAAGAGAATGGTTTGTTGCTGTATAGTTTGTAAATTGATGACTGGTTACTGAATTTTTCTAGCACCAGCTGTTTTTCAGTTATGTTTATGTTCATGAAAACATGAAGTTATTATGTATCTATTTTTTCAAATGCTTCTTCATTTTTACAACTTTTTTCTGCATCTTTTTAGAAACCAGACCAAGAGAGATAACAAACACATTTTATGGTTGTTAATATATGATTGATAGAAATATTTTGTATGAGATATTTATAGTACTGCATGTTACCCCATCTGTTCATAATGCTCTTTATCGAAATAAATGAGGGTGGTGCATGTGGAATTATTGTTGTATAAAATCAATTAAGGAAAGTGTAACTTTTGAACAAAGGTTCTTTTTTTATCTTTTTTTTCTTGCTTTGCACTAAAGGAATATAGGTGTTAGATCTTTTTGTGTCATTTTTTTTCTCTTTTATATTTGTTTAAGTATCATTTTTATGGGATGTATATGTATTTATACAATATTATACATTATACTTAGCTATTGTATAATACATGTATGATAAGTGTGGTTACTGTTTATGTGTGCCTGTTAAGGTTTTTGTTAAGTGTTGGGCTAGGATAAAAATGTTAATTTGTGTTTGTATCTTTATGTATGTTTGACTGTCATGTATATGAATGTATTTGGTATTTCGGCATGTATACTTACTCATTTACATGTTCCAGATTTAGTAAAAAATAAACACAGCAGGCTTTCTGTAAGGTAAAATTTCCCTATATTTTTAGGAATTGAGCTTTGACAGCCTTTGATTGTTTGGTAATTTGAAAAGAGAAATCGTAAAGTAATTTAAAGTGAAAATAATGTTGGTTTTCACTCATACCGTGTTTGGTTTAAGATAAATGTATACCACACAAGGACTTGTCTCTCGAAAGGTACATCTTTCAGATTTTTATATTTTGATTTAATTTTATTTATCTGTCATTTTAATGGTTGTTCACTGAACAAAAGTTCTTAGATGGTACTTTGTATGCTTTTTACACATTAATTTTATACATTGGTTAAAAAAATATTACCATTTAGTTGGTTCACTTTTGTTTATTTATAATTTGTTTTTAGCAATCCAGTGGTGTATCTCAAGATGCTTTGGTAATTTGTATTAAATTGTTTTAAATTTTAATGTAACCATTTTTACAGACCCATGCCCATAACACTGTTTCGCAACTTTACATAATTTTAAGTTTTCATTGTGAGGCAAAGTGTATTTTAAACTTTATTGTTTATGATTTTGTTTTTTATGTCTTTGATAGAATTTTTTTTGAAAACGACTTCCAAAATATGGCACATGATATTAACTTAAACCATATGCAACGGCAGGCAGTTGAACATAAATATTGGTTAGTGACACCTTAGCTTTTGACTACCACATGCTCGATTGTTCAGTGCTCCAATATATGTATATCTTGGTGATGGGGGGATGGGAAGAACCTTAAAAATTATTGTATTATTGTTTTTTATTTCACAATTTTCAATAGAATACACATTTTGGACTTTATATTGTAAGTTTTAAATTAATATTACATGTTTTGAGTTGATTCCTAGTTTGATAAATGTTTAAATAAAAAGTTTTGGAAAATTTCCAACTAACAGTCCCATACACGTCCAACCACTTTTTGTTATCAAGCTTTTAAGTTATATGTGTTTAGGTTTATACTGCAGATTTTGTGGTCAAAAGTTTCCTCCCCTCGTCGTTTTTCGTGGTATTTACCTGTGCCGTTCATATTTATGATTATTTTACAGTGTACTAGAACTGTACTTGCTTCTGGACTAGTTGCAGCTTAATTGTGATTCAGATATACCAGTTTAGCTTCTATTCTGTGACATACATAATGCATTAAAGTCCTATCAATAAATATGGTGTGCTGTTTTTTTTTCACTACCATATATTCACCTAACAGAGCTTTTGTGAAGCTGTCTTACTTAAGTGTACAATGAAGATAGTTCAGACATGGGACGCACATGGGAGAGTGGTTTGTGTCAAAAACTTTTTAACTTCTCAAACCCTCACGGCATAGTTTCGTGTCCCAGTTGGGGGTGAGCCATTTGGGGCGAGAAAATTTATTTTGGGGTGGTCTTCTACCTGACCTGCAGTGCTCCAGTGGTTCTATCCATTTGGGGTCATCTTCCACCAAATATTCAGCTGGAGGCCCATGACCATAAGTTGTCAGTGCAATGAATTTTAAAAAAAGGAATGAATAAGTTCATGGAAAGTAAAATAATAAAAAAACCCATCTTTTTGAAATAACATCCGATTTGAAATAACATCCGATAAAACAACAATATAGTCATCCAGGACTTACTTTGTTTCTTTAACACCACTTATTTGTGATAAAGTCAACAGTAAGTTTTAAAGGATTGGACTGAATTATGCCAATATTTTTAGCTTATTTGTGATTTATGTTATACAAATACAGGTATATTTCTTACATTTGTGAACCCTGGAAAACAAACATAATGTATGGGCTATTTTGTGCAATAGTCTTCGTAACCAGTTTAAAATTGGAATAAAATCTTTGTTCATTCAAAACTTGATAAAACATGACTTTCCATTGGTTTTGATCATTGCACTATTTTTAGCTAACTCCTCCCTCTTGTTATTTTGACAGTTTAAGTTCACACCTACATCAAATGCTCTCAAACAGTATCACAAATATGATGCACAGGTTCTTTTGTGAATAAAGGCCAACCATATGCTTTACATTTAATTAATGCATTTTTATGCTTTATAATGATTGGATAAGATGATTTATGTTAAAATACTTCATGTTGGAACTGTTCACATATACATTTTCTAGAGAGCGTACCGGTAGTAACTTTTCTTTTTAACTTTAAAGGTGGTATCCAACAGTTTGTGCACATTAAATACAATTAAAAAAACTATACCCATGTTTTGAGGCATTAGCATATAATCTCAGCATAAATTCTTGCATTAGTCAAAAATAAAAATTTTTAACACTGGTTTTTAGACAGCTCAAAGTGAATAAAAATGCTTAACTGTTCATTCTTGTCCAATCTATAAATTAGCATAATGAGGATTTCCACTAAAAATAGATAATGATGTCTGAGTGAATAATTAAATGATGATATAACATGATCTCAAAAGTTAGTGGTCATGTGGTTTTCTATGTTTAAAAATAGCTTTCTGTGCAGCTTTTCTCAGACAGAAGATACCTGGTTGTAATGATGAGTGAGGTTTTATGCTTCACTATACACATAATATGTATAACCTAATTTAACAGCATTTTGCAGGATCTTTTCGGGTATGGTTGTTTGAGAACAAAATCTTGTCCAAACTTTCACATGTCACCAAACTTTCATTGTATTCTTTTACAAATTACCGTATGTGATAAAGCTGTGAGATTGATTCAACATCAGATTATTAAGTGTTTGATAGGCCTTGAATAATATAGCATTATGTTATGTATGTGTGTGTGTGAAGCTTGTATTTCTGTATATTAGGGACATTTAAGCCATAGGTGATCCTATCTTTCCATTTGACCTTAATTGCAATTTGTTCATGTTCTGGTATCTCTAAATACATTCATCATATCATTATCAGTTTATATGCAAATCATGAAAAGATTTATTTTTATAAGTTTATAAGAGCTATTCATATTCTAGTTAAGAGACAAATCTTATTTTTTTTCAAAGGTAAGTGATTATTTATAATCACAATATGTAATAAGTCAATATGAGTAATTTTTTGCTGAAGTCCAATCCTGTCTTAGGAGGGCTATGCAAAATATTTGTTTTCCCACAGCTATGCTGAATCCATTTGTTCCAAACTGCACATAATATTGTAGAAAGAAAAATCCAATTATTAACATGAGTTTGACCCCCTATCATTTTAAGCAAAGAATAAACCATATACACACATACCTTTAAGCAGGAAAATGTTACTTAACTAATCTTTAATCACAGTTATGAGTGTTTTTTAAGTTTCATTTTTGTTCTTTAACTAGTTATTGGGCTGATCCTCAAGTCGAATACTAAACAAATAAATATATATAAATGTAGAATATATAATATACAAGGGATATAACAATTAAATGTAATGCTGCAAAACCAACACTTTCTGTGATTACTGGGAATGGAATAAAAAAACAAATACATCAAGTTTCTATACAACATATGTATATTTTACTATACTAGATTTTTTTGACAATGTGTACAAGAGAAATCACAAAAAAATGAAGAAAAATAACAGAAAGGAAGTACAAGCAATAGGGTTCCCGCCCTAAATGTAAGATGTCAAGTCGGTGTAACAAATTTCTCACACGTAATAACTGGCCATTTTTTAAACAAACGTAATGTTACCAACTGACAAGAAGAAAAATTTATCAGAAGAGGAAGATGCTTTAAAAATGCTGAAACTTCATATAGAATGTACAAGTAAAAAAAAAATGTACCAATTATATATATATATATATATATATTTTTTTTTAGAAAGTTATCAATCTAAGACATGTATCAACACAAGATACTGAATATCATCAGTTTAAAAATTTCAGCTGATTTGTTATGCATTTTTTTTTAAAGCTTGCTAAAACATCCGGGTTTCATCATTCAAACATTTACCACCAATAATAAATTCCAACAACTTCCTCTTCCAATTTATATCTGCCATATTTTTTTATTTGTAAAAAGAAAACTATTATTCATTAAAAACAAGTTAAAAGACATAAAAACACAATTTTTCATTGATCTGAAAACATTTTACAGAACTTAATGTATCCCCAAACATTAAGTGTGAAAACCAAATCTACACTAACGTGACATATGTGAAAAAATAAACATCATGGACAGTCAAAACAGAAAATATAGATAGGCATTTTTTCTCACCTATGACAACCTTAAAAAGAAACATTTTGCACAATGTGTTGTTGACAATTGTTTGTTACTTAACCAGATTATTGACACAAAAGCTAATCCAATGTTTCCATAAACAGCTAGAACACAAGTTAAACTTTTATGGAGATATGTTTTGTTTGATGTATTTAATCATCACTGTGGTAGAAATACACTGGAACTTGTTCTTAAATGGCTCTTATGTGTTTATTTCATGTATCAGTCAATTGTTTTAAACACAGTACATGTGATGTCTTGATACCGAAGTGGATGGACTCTACAGCCAAGAGAGAACACACTGCACATTTCTAAGAGTTAACAAGAAAGTGTGATGTCGCCTGTGCTGTCGCCGATGACAAAGCCAACAACAACAGATAAATTGCTATGTGACATATGACAAGCTAGCAGGCAACACGTAACTAATGCCCTGACTTAAGTTTCTGTATGGCAAAAAAACTGCAAGCTTTGCATGTGTTTTATCCTTATGTTCTGAATGGACTATTAATGGACAGCTGACTTCCTTTCAACTTACTGTATGGATCAACTTTACACTGTTAAATATTACAGTTTTGAAAAAAAAGATAAAGAAGTAAAAAAAAAGTTAAGGGCTAAGGTGTTTTTGTTTAAGTGTCACAAGCATTTAACAACAACATAAAAACATACTCCATAATGAAGACAGGCAGTCACAATACAACAGAAATATTTTTTTAAATAACAACACTGAGGTGGCAAATACATGTATGGAAAGAAAAGAACTGGTGCAATGAGACCATTTTGTTTTAAACAAATCCTTGAGATAGAAGAAGACTTTGAAGTCATTTAAATGTGCAGTCATCCAGCACTCTGAGTTAATGAAACATTGTTAGCATACTTGAAAATAAGCCAATCAAAATGCTTAGATTGCATATGCAATAATCCAGCAATATGATTGGTCAATACACAGTACTTAAAAACCAATCAACTTGCAAGGGATGTATGCAGTAAAAAAGAAGAAAAAAGAGGCAGTTTAAAAAATGTCTTAAGATGTCAAATGAAAACTTACACAAGTGTTCATAAATGACCAGGATTATTATTAAACATTTCTACATGTCCTCAATCTAATGCTTGCATTATTCTAGAAAAATGTGATGGCTAGAATTTGTTTAAGTTCAAGGTTAACATATGTGTAACATCACAAAGTAAATGGATATACCATAAGGTCTTATTCAAGTAGACTGTCTTTAACCTCAGAATAACATATTACAAACAAAAAATAATGTGCCATATTCTAAAACAGAAGTACATTTATAAACCATATCATCTTGTCTTTGGTGATTCAATAATTCTAATTAAGAAAATACTGCACTCTTAAAAGACTTAAAATTATCTTGCCTTACAGATATCTTACCCTACAAGTACCTTAACACACTATGTTTATGTTCAACCATGAAATAACATTGATATTTTGTAAGACAAGAAACATAAAAGTAGAGATGCAAGTACAAATTTGAGACACATAGTATACAACAACTTTGTTCATGTGGTTCAGTAATACACTAATAAAGTACTAAATCTTACAATGTATATCTATTCAAGTAGAGAGACTATTAACCATAAAACAAAATCATCAAAATCTTTATACAAATAGTAAAATTTTTTAATAAACACACACTTTGTTCAAAATGAGGTCATTTACCCTTCTTTACAATGCCTGTATAATACTGTGCAGTTCATCTTATGTATAAAATGTAAATAGAACATCTAAAAGCATTCATTGAAATACTATTTAAAACATGCGTGTACATGAAAAAAGTTATGCACATCCTACAAATCAAGCCATATGAACTTTAACTTGCTGACTACCCTTAATAATGATAATGAACAAATAACGCTACCTTGGTGGAGGATTCTATTTATGACCAAAGGGGACTGCGGGTTCAAAAAATGAGCAAACATGACTGAGACAATGAAAATGACAACAATGAGCAAATGGAAACAAAACAACATAATTACACCAGTACATAAACTACATGCACATTGCAGTCTATGGCATTACTTAAAAGGGGTGAAGAAATTTAATAAATCTGAGATACTAAAAACATGGTTTCGTTTAGTCAATGTTAAGCACCCATTTTTTACTTACTAGATGATAACAACTGTTGAAATGACTTTGATTAATACCATTAACCCTTAGCTTGCTACATCTTGTTAAAATACCCAGGTTAAGTTCTCAGGTTTTTTTGCTTTAATATTATGTACGTTACACATCAGGGATCTTCTTGATCTGGAGCTATGCTATTTGCCTAAGTTTTATAAATACAGGAATAGCAGGTTAAGAGTAAACAAACAAAAACACAACAGCAGTCCTGTGCAGAGTTTGGGTTGTTGTTATATTAGCACCTATTTGTATTGAATGCATCACTCATCACTCAAAATACAATACAAAGTATGCACCTATGGTACAGTTTCGGTAAAATATACAGGTATTAATTTTTTCTACATACTTTTTTTCCTTCTTGCTTCACTTGTCTTTTTGTTTATTACTAATTTAAACCAAGATGATTCAAAGATCTAGAAGATATATGTTAAAAGTAAACAAAATTTGTGGTAATAACAAAGAAAAAAATCACCTATTGTGTTTTGTTAAAAGAACTTCTTTTATCAAGCCATATTTTTTTCTTCCCCATTTTTTTTTACTTAGAACTTGTGAAAAAATGGTTGTGCAACATATGCAAGAATTAATATATTTCTATAACACACGCACTGTTCTACTACTTAACCCATTGAAAATGTTTAATAAACTGAAGAATATTCAGCCATTTTTACAAAACTTTGACTGCTATAACATTTTTTTACATTCTATTACATTCAGGGCTGCTAGAATAGTTTTGGCAAGGATAGCTAGGCTTTCTTTTTGGCATTGAGAGAAATCATGTGTGTTGTGATGGCAGTAACGCTACTATTTACTGGGTTTAAAAAAATGTTGTTCATTACATAAACAAGACATTAAAAACAAATTGAGTATAAAAAGTATGGAAGACAATAAATACATTATGGTTTATATAGGTAACATGTCTGTTTTACTATAGGAATAAAACACCTAATTACGTTTACAACTAAATAAGTGTCTAGACTAAAAAAATACCAAAATGAGGATTTAAGCTTGCTGCACACCTTGTTACCTTAATTAAAAACAAATTATGAACACTTACATCCATGAGAAAACATGTCTTTCATTCCGATTGATTTAACAACAGTTATATAAATACCACTTACTGGGTAGTCGAAATATTTGTTTGATTTTTAAGATGTTAAGAAAATTAAATCTTAGCACATTTCCCTTAAATATACAAAAAGAACTGGTGTAAAGAATGAAAAAGGACTAAGAACTTAAAAAAAAAGAAAGAACATTCAGTCATGTTAAAAGGGCATAAAAATATAAAAACAAGAAAATGCAAAGAAATAAATGAAGCACTAACAACAAGGAGTTAAAAATGTAAAATGAGGAAACAAACAGTGTAAAGGTTATAGTCAACAAAACATCTATTAAGCACCAGAAATGGTCAACCTTTTTATACAAGGATAACTAAGTTCTATTTAAATGAGTAAAACTACAAAAAGTAGGTAAAAATCTAAAACAAAAATACATGTTTAAGTTACTACATATACATGTAATATACACTCGGTAAAAATGAATAACAAAAAATAAATGCAAATTAGGAAAGACATTTCTAGCCAGAATGTTTTGATTATGGAGACAGTAAAACTAAACAACAACCATTGTGAAGCAAAAAGGTTTGCAACAAAAAATAACAAGACAATGAAACTGAGGAAAGAGCTTTCTTCACATTAATATAAGATCATTTTTGAATATACAAGAAATAAGTGATACTGACATCATTTTCTATTCTTTTTATCATGTTCATGTAAAATTAACATTGAAAAAAAAAAAAACCAGCAGTAAATACGAAATGGTTTGGTTTTCTGATTTTTTTCTAAACTACGTTTAACTAGGATATATATACAGAATCTTTTGTCAAATATCAAGATTTCTTAACACAGAAATGGTTTGGTTTTCTGATTTTTTTTTTTAAACTATGTTTAACTCGGATATATATACAGTATCTTTTGTCAAATATCAAGATTTCTTAAAACCTTACTAGAACTCATAAAGATGCAAACAATTCTTAAATGTATGCCTACACTATTAAAATAAGCTATTGTCATATTAGAGTTTACATTAAGAGAAATCAAATCTGCCTGCAAATAGAATGGACACATTACAGCAGAAAACCTGAAATATAAAAATGTACTTTTCAAGTCCAATATTTTCCTTGTTTGGACAAATAAGAATAATGAAACTATTCATACACACATGTTAAAGATGCCCTCTTCCCCAATACATCACCTTTTTATGATAAAAATAACAAAACTTTAAACCAAAACAAAAACATTTAAGTAGAATAAAACAAAAAACTACAGCTAATACTGAATATACACTTTGAAATTATCATACAAATTGAAAGTTTCACAAAGTTTAACATAACAAAAAACAACTGAGTTTGTATACTTACTCTTATTCTTAAATAATCTATGTAGATTTTTGTTCCCAATTTTAAGCTAACAGCTATTGACACATACTGTGGTTTAATTCTGAACATCAGTGATAATAACACAAATAAAATACCCAAGTATTTGGTTAACTTTTACACTAAAGACTAAAATTACAATAGTTTAAGATCGAGTACAACAAACAAAACTATGAAGGATCATTAGTGCATGCCAAACCAAACAGTACTCGCAAAATAAGCAAAATATGCATATAAATGGAAACATGCTAACAAATATCTGCAGGTATTTCTTAGGAACTCATGTAAGATGAATACATACTACAAATACATTTGATAAATCCAGAACAGTGTGTGCTTAAGATCAGAAAAATAACAATGTCCATTGTGTGTTTGGAAGAAAAATGACACAAGATACTACTATTAAAATAACACTCCAGGTAGTAACCCATATAAATGATTTGAAACAAACAATTAACACTGGATGATTATGCACCAACTTCAATTATATGGCAAGATGACATAGTCACAACAAAAATGTAACAATATATCTACTATTCACAACGTGCAACAGTACTTGATTTTAACTGACTCTTAACTTTTTTGTTTTTCTTTTCAAATACATCTATGCAGGACTATTACAGTCATAACTGTGACATCCAGCTTTAATTGGTGGCGGAAGATCACAGAGATATGTTGGTAGAACCAATGACAAACCATGGTCTGCTGGAAGACTTCCCACGTTAAGCTTTTGTCTCTAAAAGGTCTTCACAAAGCTCAGTTAACTGATAAACCAATAATATATTGTATTTGTTTATAAGTTTTATGGTACTTAAATTGTAGACAAGGCATTTTTTACAATTATTATGTATAGAAACAGCACTTAGTAAGAATAAAGTTCTTTTGATAAGATGACCAAATTTGGAAAGACCTACCATAAGCAGCAAAAATGGAAAAAAAATACAGGTCACTATCTTAGCAGCATTTCCATTTGTTAATCATTGTAATTTTACTTAATTATAATTTATCATGTATTATATTTTTTAGGAGTGTGTTAAATTTGCCCAGTATCAATCAAATACCAAATGAATTAAAAAAGAACTCAAGAATTATCTTGTAAATGTTAGTTTGGCATTGTGAAACAGTAAACACATGGTAGATGATTGATGACAAATGAAAATTTAACAGGTAATATAGAGTTTTATACTAAAACAGTTTAAACAAAATAATCTGTTTTAATCTAGTCCCTTTTGATAATACTGAAATTAAGAGGTGCTTAAATCTTTGACTAAACAAACAACATATGTTTTATTATGTACATTAATGCTGTTAAGTGTATTTATAGGTTTATCTTAAAGACTAAATGTGACTTTGGAATGTCAGAAGATTTGTTTTCTATTTTTTTTCAATACAAACAAGTAATGAGCCAAAAAAGTGAAACCACAGCATCTAGTGTAATCCAGGACAAAGGTGTTTCTTTAAAGAAAATTTAAATATTTTCAACTAATAACACACAATCTAAATGGTAAGCAAGACTAAGAGGTAGTCATTAAATATATCTTCAAATTACCAACTTCAAGTATGGTAAAAAACTTTTTTAAATGGCCTATATAGTCTGAATTTTATCCAGCAAACAACAAAAATTATGCTGATGTTTTTGTGTTTGTTAAAATAAATTGCTGAGATACAAACATGGTTATGGCATGCTGCTTTATGGGAAAATCTTTGGGTAAACCAAACCTGGATGACCATATATTTGGAAGTTTTAAATCAGGATCTAGTCCCTTTTATGTAAGCAATAGTTTCTTTAATATGTCTTTAAAAAAACAAACACAAGATCTACACAAACTGTTTTGGTTCAATACTTCTCTTCAACGATTCTTTAGTAAGTTTGGCGAATAAAATAAAAAATCCAATTTTGTCATGGCGTTAGTTAATTTTATATGATATTCAGTCTAGCTTTCTGCTTTAGATTTTGCAGATGCATAATTACAAAACAGGGTTTCTGAAAATCTACTAGGGACTAATTTATGATCTCTTCAAAATTGTTTAAAAGGAAACACTGCTTGAAAAAATCTACACTTACTTACTTTACAAATAGAAATACATACAAATAGACACTTACAATGTACATGGCACTAAAGACAAAATCACAACACCAATAGATGTAGAAAATTCACAACTATGAGACGTAACAATACCGAGTCACAACCTATGCAACAATGGGACCTATATTCATTGGTTCCAATACACATTTTAAGATAATATTACCAGTCTCACTGAATTGTTTAGTGTAACATTATGATTTATCATACTAATAACATGTGCAATCAGCTTCAACTTGTAACTTTGTAACACATCATTTGAACAAATGTATTTTTCTATGAGCATAGTTAGTATATAGTTATTCTACGTATATATACCAAAGAAAGATAATCTATAAGTATTTTCAGTACAATTCTATTAAATTTGCAACAGAAAATATTACATAATTACTGTAGTTCCAGCGAGAACTATTCTAGAATAAGAATATACCATATTAACCATTAAAATTTAACAATTACATGAAGCCATTACAAATTTCAATAAAGAAAACTTTAAAACATATGCATCTATAATTTTTAAATTCAGCTTGAGTTGTCAGAAAGTTTGCATGTTTAGGGGAGTTTTTTTTTGGCCTGTGGTCATTATAAATTTCATAATATTTGACTGTGTTCAGTTAAGTCAAAAGTGACATGTCAAAAAAGGAACAAACATTAAAAAAAAGGGTGAGATAGGTCTCCAACAGTGCAGACAATACCAATGCACTGCTATCATAACTATCATAAAAACTTAAGATCTCGTTAATTTTCTTTGTTATCTGTTACATCACACTGACACAGTTATGGTCTTATTGGCGAAGTCCTACTTTTTAATGTCAGTGGAAGACCCCAGAATTATGTCTGGGTAGAACCACTAGAGCACTGCAGGTAAGCTGAAAAAAAAACCCGTGTGAAGTTTACGCCCCATCTGGGACACATTTGGCGAGTGGTTGAGAAGTTAAGGTAGAGATTACGCCCACAAGTGGGACATAAACTCATGTGCCAAGTGGTCAAGAAGTTACGGTAGAGATTCTAGCCTCTCAGCCAAGGGCGGCTACAGGAATCTGGTGGACTTATTACATAACAGATTGATCTAAACAGCCTAAGGTCACATTTATAGGCTCGTGTTTCAGATTTGTTTGCACTGCACTTAAACCTCATGAGGCATCTGTGTTCCAATGGTGGATTGAATCCATACAATAACGTTTATGTTATTTTCCTAACAAGAAAGTGTGAAGAGGTTATTGACAACAACAAAATTATCCTTACATGTCTGCTGTTCTAGGGTGGCAACAAGATAAATGAATATTTGGTTTGAATAAGTTAAAGTTTTTGGTTTCATAACCTCTCATCCTAATGTCTCAATTACAATAACCCTAAAAACAAGACAATACAGGGTAGTAATTACCGGTAACATTTCACGAGGCCATCATCAAGAGAAAGCAGCCATAAATGACAACATACAAACAATAGCACACTTATATTAACATAGCCATTAAAATCTTTGTATTCTGTACAGTAACGTGTGTAAAAATGTTTTGAGATTCTGATCTTTGGTTTGTTTATCAACACAAAGTAAAAACCCTGTGCAAAAGAAGCAAAATACAACTTCAATGACATATTCACAAACATACATTTTACTGTAAGAGATAATGCTTTTACAAAAAATATTTCTGAGCATTTCTGATTCTGAAGTATCAAATGACAACATTATAAAATATAAGACTAATATTTAAACACTTTATTTTTTTAAGCATCATGTTTATATGGGAGGCGTGAACCTCTATGCTCCTGGTAAGCGGAGAATAGCTCCTGCTAATTTATTTCTCCCTCAAAACCCTTTATACCATGTATAAGAATTGCTTAGATGAGACCATTCTTATGAGTACCAGCAATTAAGGGTTTGTTTAAGGATTATGGGAGTCAACAATATTTTTTCATAATTAGTGTCACTTTTTTTTCTACATTAATGTCATTAGAAATAAACTTCACCTTTGTAAAACCAAAAGTTTGCCCTTTTGAATCCACTGAGACAACAAAATATTGTTCAACTGACAGGTCAGATTCAGAAATACTCTGTCAATTACAGACATCTATAGACACTTACAATTACATACAATCAGTTATGTACAAAACCACTTAATTACATTTGTCCATTAAAATAATAATTTTTCTCCAGCCTATGATATTAATGGACATATGCCACAACAAACATATAGATGAGAATGCTTTCATCCTATTGAACAATAAAGAATGAACAATCAGTAAACAAAATATCCGTATAAGAACAATTATGCAATAATGCTATGAAATGTTTCTACGTCAAACAAAATACTTTCAATACACTTTTCTCACGTCTGAGGTAAGGTTCTCCCCACAAAACTTTAGGACTAATGCTGAACTTTTCATTACCATGAACACTGAGTAAAGAAATAACCAATGCCTGTTTCTTCACAGTAGCACTTGTCTTGCTATGAACATGGATTTACGAGAATCATGACTTTTCCCAAATCCTTCATTTGTTCATTTGCAGTAACACCAGTAAGTTCCTTGACTACTGGCCAGTAATAGCTTTCTTCTTCTTTTCCTACTTCAACAATATGACACAAAACAGCACAACATAACCATCTACCGGCATCTATAAAACACAACCTATATCGTAGTTTGAGTAAAGATCCAAAATCCAACTGCAAAAATCCACACATCTTATAATATGCAGAATTCAGCACTCTTTAACTTCAAGCTCACAATACAAACCTGTCACAGCTTACTATTATTCTGCCAGTTTAGCATTACTTGCGGCAATCTTCTCCCATTCTTCAATCTGTGCCTGAACCTCTTCCATATCTGAGTTCAAATAATGCATTACGTTCATTTCCACTAGTTGCTTTGCAACAATTTGCTCCCAGCCTTTATTTGCATGAGGATTGATCGGACTTGGATGCAGGATGCATTCCACCTTCACATTCATGATACCTGCATTATGCAGGGCCTTTGACGCCCTGGTCTGGACAAACTTACCGACCGCAATGATAACACGAGTATTCAACAGTTTTACCAGCTCCACCAATCCCACGTCACATGTCTCTGTAATTTGGTCAAGCTCTGAGTGAGTGAGTTGTGGTGGTGTAATGTTCTTGCCAGACTCTGACATATAGGCATATGGACAGAAGTTGTAGACAAAGCAATTCTTGAAGAAGTTCTCCGGAACTTTGCAGATCTTCTGGAAAAGGCCCCAGAACCGAGCTCCACTCACCTGAGGAAAGAAATCAGAGAGAGTGAAAGTTAAAAACAAGTTAAAAAGACTTCCAGCAGATTAAAGTCTACATTAAATGATATTTGTCAACTAGTCATGCTAAAAATGCATGAAATAAGTCTCTCCAATTGTTTTTATCATTTCTGTAGAAACCATTGGATTTTTTTATCAAACTTGATGACCTGTTATAGATATTAACTTTCACCACTGTGGATGCATGCATGTTTTTGCCCAGTAGTCATCCACTAGTAAGCTTAACATCTGTGTCACTGTGATGTTTAAACCAAAACAGGTAATCTAATGCAGTGCATATCAGGAGCTTATTTATGTTGTAAAAAACAACAACAAAAGGTCTTAATGGCCTTGGATGACTAACCTGGGGACCAGACATTCAGTTGGATTTATAAGTCTAACTGCAGAATAGAATGTACACAACCTCAGTCATGTTCAGGGATTATTTTTATACAGAATAAATCTTTGCAAGTTTGTTAGTGGGTTGTTAGCTTCCTCAAGAAACACACTATTGTTACTTTTATGTCTTTACTTTAAGCATGATAGATTAATTTTCATATTGCTGCAATAGTGAAGAACAAATACATGTAAATCTCATATTAATGGAAGAAATGCTTTTGTTTTATTTTAGGAGATAACATGGACATTATAGCTATTTTGGTGGATAGAAACACCAGACAAATGCCCAGGTACAACCACTGTCTCACCCCAGGTCAGCTGAAAGACCTTCTTACATTAAGTACCTTGCTTCGACCTGGATGAGGCGAGAGGCTGAGGAGCTAGTTGATTACAAGTCTATGACTCTACCTCTAAACCAAAGGCCCCTAAAGGGAAGAACTGCAAGTGGCAACTTACTTCATTCCTTGTACATGCAAGACCTGTGACTGGTTTCTTGGGATGTTCCACCTCAGGTTTGTAGATATCACCACAGATCTTCAGCCAATCACGGGTCACTGTCGCTTCACCAAAAGGCACCTGCAGGCATAAAAAATAAAACAATGAAACAAAGATGCATAGATTAGTAATTTTATTTATACTAGAGGTGTAACAATATACCGTAGGATGGTATACCGCAGTTCTGTAGTCACGGTTTGGTTCAGGGTTCACTTCTCAAGAAATTCAGTATGAACTGTGCGACCCAGTTGAGTAAAAATCCTACGTTGTGCTTTCAGGTTCACACTGAATCATTGTTGAGTCAGCAGAGGACTATTATTTGAAACCGGGAAAACAACAATGTGGATCAATATATATTATTTTTATGACAATGTTTGCTGAATAGTAAGCATTCTTGTTTTCAAGAGTAGCTTAGCTGATTGTTCAGAACAGTATTTTGTCATTCTTAATTCTAATTCAGAAGAAAATAAAATGAATAAGCTATCTAGTGTTTCTTAGATTGGTAATGCTAATTTTTATTCAAAATGGCGGCTGTTGAAAACTGGCAACATCTGTTTAAGAAATCACTGTTGAACTCGGACAATCTATATTGCAAAAAGAAAACCATTGTAGATTTTGGCATGATTGATAACATCTTTGACTCTTGAACCTTCAGCTAATCCAGTGTATTGCCGTCATTATGAAATTGTGAAGCGATAACGAGAAAATGCCAAAATTAGCGTTTAGTCATGTTTAGTTGTTTTAATTTTTACGAAAGAAAACAAAAATACATTTGTTTAGTTATATATCAAAGATGTTGTTTCATAAGAAATTATCTTCCTGTATTTGTTATGACTTTTTTGCCCGACAAATGATCACACGTAACAGTCCCTCTCTGCCAATGGAAATGGATTCCTAGTTATAATTCCCCAGATAGTCAGAGCAAAAAAAAATATGCCTCAGCCAATACATATTCAGCATATATGGTAGTGAATGAAACTGGTAGCAGGAGCGTTAATTAATGAGCGAGTTAATTTATGCATAGATTGACACTATCAAATTTACTTGACTACATAAAATAAAAATTGGTGCACTTTTGGTTTTTGTTGATACAAACCATGTTTAAATGATGTTTAAAATTATTTACCTCGACTAATAACACGATGCTAGCTGTTTTAATTAAAGATAAGTTCAACAAACACACCATTCGGAACATCTTCGTCCGAATATATGTACACTTTTCTAACTACAATTTGACGATTATGTTGGTACACTCAGTCTAAATTTGATATGACTAATATAAAATGGTATGCTTTGTACCTACATGACCATACTACTTATAATGGAGCAAAATTTCTTTGCTTTAGATAGAAACTTCTGATATTCTGAATCATTGACATTACAAAAAGCAGTTATAATTGTGGTAAATATATATTTGAACAGTACTTTCCAGTAGATATACTATTTAAGTACATGTAATAGTTATTAGTAAGCATACAGGCTCACAGTAAGAGGCAAACTTTTCTTTTTAAGACCTAATATTTTTAAATTTAAGGTTATTCTAATAGTTAAAACATTTAATATTTTATGACATACATTCTGATGAGAGTCTTACAGACTTACAAGTCCTTAGTTTCAGTAAGTAACTATGCTAACATATTGTTTAATATGTCATGATGTAATAGTGTACCTATGTCATAAGCAAAAAAGTATCATCAGTACCAAAATATTTTGTATCGCGATACGTATCATATCCTGTGGTATGTATTGTGATATGTATCGTATCGTGAGGGTAGCGTATCGCTACACCCCTAATTTATACATAACCGGTTTGATATGCACGAGACTACTCTTGTTCTTTCTTTTGCCCTGGCCAGACAAGCAAAGGTTTTAACCTCTTCACAAACCTTTAGATTACTTTTGCAGCAGTGCCAAAAATTGAAACATCTTCCATAACATGTCTTGTCTGCTAAAAATATGAGCTTACAACTTCATTTTTGATTATACAGATTTTTAAATTTTGTTTTGTTTTTATTGTTGTTTTATAAAAACACTGCAGTGGGACAATTATGGTCATTATAGCTACTTTGGTGAAGGAAGACCCCAGACAAATGTCTGGGTAGAACCACCAGCACACCCAAATTTTTGGCTGAAACCTCTCTCTCATAAGTTCCCTGCCCTAAACGGGACTTGAACTCAATGCAATGAAAGGCTTGCAGTCAAGAGTTGCAACTCAGTTGCAACTCTGCAACACTACTGCTAGGCCATGGGTGCCTCCTTTTTAAAATATGAAACTTTCCTAACAGTTTTTGATCATTTTTAATTTTGTAAAGAATGAAAAAAAGAACAAGAAAAATCTTACAAACAACAAAAAGCCCATTTTAGAAAATAGACATGCAAATGTTAATAAAGACATGCAATGTTAAAGTAGACATGCAAATAATCAACTATCCTTTGTGCTTACCCCATTTTGAGACATCCCATAGGGGCCAGGGTTCATTCCAAGGAAGAGGATAGGGCGTTCTGAGGTGCAGTACTTGGACACAAAATCTCGATGGGTCTGGAAAGCATAGGATAGTGGATTGTACACCACTGTCACTGGATGACCATATTTAATAGGCAAGAGCTTGTGGCTTACGCGTTGTTCAATCTTGAGGAATTGAGCACCAATAGGGGAGAGGTCATCTCCAAGCTTAAAGTTGAAGATGGTTTCAATCTGCTGGTTATAGTCGTAGGTTTCTATAGGACAGTCTGGGTTGTCCACATCGATTAGAGGTCCT
This sequence comes from Sinonovacula constricta, assembly GCA_007844125.1. NCBI lineage: Eukaryota > Metazoa > Mollusca > Bivalvia > Cardiida > Solecurtidae > Sinonovacula > Sinonovacula constricta. Next base: position 58,053,758 of record CM017560.1, on the reverse strand, counting down.
ATACTCATCGAGGCTGTGACCACTGTGTTTGGTTTGGGTTTTGATTCGTCAGGAGGATCCTTGTCGACTTTACGCTTGCGACCTCGTTTCTTCTTTACCACTACTGGAGGTTCTGCAGCAAAGTCTGATACAGTGCTAGCTGGGCTGGAGTTACGAGGAAGATTAAAACTATGGCCAGAGTGGTTGGGATACTGACCACCCATACCGTCAGACGAACCATGGGACGGAGATTGTGGATTGTAATGCTGACTTCCGAAGCCACCCTGTCCTCCCCCGTATCCTTGGCTACCAAATCTTGCACCCATCATCTCACCAGAGTTAGGTGGATACATATTATGCGGTGAGTTGTTGTAGTCTCCCTTACTTCCATAGTAATTGCCACCATCATAACCTCTAGGACTGTTGCCATAGTTACCCTGATAGTTTTTCACAGATTGGTTCTGGTTATAGTAGTTTGGTGGATTTTGGTTATATTCCCCATGATACCCTGACTGGGCAAAGCCTTTGTCATTCCCATTCTGACCATGATTCATCTGAGAGTACCCTGACTGGTAGTTATTTCTGTACTGTCCATTTTCGTATTGACTACTGTCCATTTCACTAGTAATCATTTTACCATCATTTCCATTTCTTGAGAAGTTATTCCATCTTCCACCCATGCTGTAGCCATCATATGACTGGTTCCCATACATGCCTGAACCCCTTTGATAATTTGCCCTCTGGTAGGTTTTCCCATAATGCTTTGCATGAAATCCTTCCTTACCATCTTTATGCATACTGTCCCGTGCCTTCTTCTCTTTTGTAGTGGTATCAAGGTCTATAAACGTTTTAGGCGAGTCCGAGTCGCGTATACTTTCTGTGTCAGTTTTGACTGGTTCACAGCCCATTTGGTTTCCATAGATATTGTCAATGTATTGTTTCGAGTGCAGAAACTCCCACTGTAATGACGTCTCGTTGTCTGCCAGAAACACTCCGGAGCCATCAGGGTTATTTCCACAATGACCTACTCCCGCCATTATCCCAGCTTTATGTGAGAGAGAATCTCCACCCTGACTGAGCTGAGACTCGCAATCGTGCACGGCTTGGTTTGAATCTGAGACGCCGACAGAATTCTCATCATAATCAATTGATGAGTCCATGGTATCAATCCCACCACGCCCGGAAGTAATGGTAAAGTTTGAATTCTCTTCATGAGGTGGGAAGCTCCCCCTTTCAGACATGACGGACTCACTTTGGTTTGAAGCATAACAATTGTATGGTGGCAACATTTCTGCCTTGTCAGAGAACTGACCCTGGTCTTGAACACATAGATATGGCTTTTGATTATCATTGTCCATTTGGCACATTTGTGGCGGGTTTGTGTTACCCTTGAAGTACTGCCCATCCTCACAGCTTGAAGGATTCATGGGCGACATGAAGTTGTTATGAGGTTCTTGGCCATGGTTTGGCGGGAACATTGACCGAGTATTGAGACTTTGAGATTCTGAAAAAAGCTTCTCCGCATGATCATTTGACATCTGTGTATCAGAATCTGATTCTGAAATCTGAGAGCTTGAAATAGAAGCACTCAGAGAATCTTCTGAATTTTTTAACATAGACAAAGCACTTTCTGTTGAAGCCATTTTCAAGGACCGTCCGAACTTTGAACACTTTGAAGGCTTGTACTTGTAAACAACTGATGCTTTCGGATTCTCAACAGTAGATATGAATGTCTTATCAATGATATCAGTTTGAGCAATTTCTATAGGTTTACTTCTCACAAAAATGTTTTCTTTGTTAATACTGTTCCTACGACTTCTTATCTCATTAACCTGATTGCTCAAAGCTGATAGTTCATCTTTGACAGAGACAGACTCTCTTCTTGCACCAGTTCTTGTTTTAATCCCACCTCCTACACTGGGTGTTTTACCCTTCAATTCCTTCAAACTTTTTGGTGAACACAATTTTGATTTAAGTGGACTTTGCTGTGTGCTTAGAGCCTGCTTAGCATTATCTTTGGTGTCTTCAGTTTCATCCAAATGATGAGTATCTACATCGGATTTCTGATGATCATTAGCGCTGAATGTATTATATGAAAGGGAGGTAATGGCAGTGTCACTGTGGGCAACAACGGGGTTGTTATAGATAGTGAAAGAAGATGGAAATGTTGTGTCGGTGTAAAGTGAGGATGATTGTTCATATGGCACAGAGTAAGAGTTATTGACTGGTTCTCCTAACTCATTGTAAATATTGCTGATGTCATGGTTACTAACTGGTAAACAATTCTCCAACTTGGTCAAACCAGATTCATTTGCATGTATCTGTTCATTTGTTCCATACAATATAGTATAATTGCTTTTTGTTGCACACTGCCCAGATTCCGAGTTCTTTCTCTTATTTAAATCTTCATATGTTTTTTCTTCAGAAACAGTTACTAGCTCTGCATTCTTCTTTGAATCCAAGTGATCAAGACTTGCAGTTAGATTCAAAAGATTACAGTTTTTCTCTACCTCAATATTCTGGTTTAGGTCCTTTTCAACATTCTTAAATTTCTTGGATTCTTTACTTTTTTCACTTGAGGATTCTTTCTCTTCCAATTTATTTTTCAACTGAAATTGTTGTACCTCAGTTGACTGGGTTTCACTGCAAGAAACGGTACAACTTTTGAACTGTGATTGGCCAGGGCTGAACAATGAAGGAGCGGGTACAACACTTCTAGTGGGGTAGTCTCTACAACTCGTATCATACACCGCAAAAGGCTTCACTGGATAGTGTGGAATTGGTACAGCAGGAAAGGTTTTCTTAGAGGGTGCACTCACTTCACATTTGTTATTTTCATTTCCAAATTTTGAATCACATCTATCTTTACTTAGTGAATTAAGCTCAGTGTCACTTTCCGTTAGTTTAGAAACATTTGATGCCTCTTTGTCCGGACTATCTTTCTGGTTATATGTATCCTCACTTTCAAATGGATTCCAAATTTTTGCAATTTTACTTTTTAAAGAATCCCTTTTCGTGTGGTCAGTCACTTTTTGCTGCTTTTCTACCTTGTTATCATTGTGTGATTTATCAAAGTGAGAAGATGTTTTGTCTTTTCTTTCTACTCTTCTTTCCTTGTGATCATGAAAGAAATCTAATGATGAATTAGCATGTAACTTTGGTTCTGCAAGTCTATTAGGTAACAGAAGTCGACTGTTAATATACCGTTGATCAAACTGATTCCTGTACTGGCTAACTGGTGACACCGAGCTTGAAGCACGATAAATCTGATCAAATGTGAGAGGAGAGGGGTTCTGCGGCAGAGTTAAGTTTGGACTGTGGAGAAGACTGCGAGGTTCTGGAAGGCCAGGAAGACTGCAAGCATAGAGAGGTTCAAGTCCGGGTACATCCGCAAGGTACAGACCAGGATGTAGTCTGGCTTGTCCGACAGATGGAAATGCTCTAAGCGGGTTTGTAGGTAGCTGGGAGAATGGGTCTGGCAAAGCAGCAGCACGACCTGGAAGGAATCCTGGGTCTGAGAATCCAAGCGGAAATCCCGAGAGTGGAATATTCCCTGCAGGAAATGAGGTCCTTGATGTGGTATACTGATTCCATGTGCTAAAGGGTGATGGAAAGCCAGGGAAATCTGACATATTTCAACACATAACTGTCAGCATTGCTACGAGGTGAATGTAGACGTGACATCATCAGACATTGGGTAGAGTAACACCCCTTCTCAACAGCAGCTTGATTGTGTTTGCTATCTGCAATGAAAAAAAACATCTTTTTAAAGTATTGCAAATTGACAAATGCTTTAAATAAACAGTAAAATATATCTCAAATAAAAAAATCCAGACTCTTTTGGATGACCGTGGCCAATTTTTTAAAAACACCTACTTGTATTACCACATAGGTTTGAATCTTGGAGGAGATGAGAACTTTCATGAGATGAAGTCTTCCTGCAGACTTGTGGTGCATCTGCGATTTTACCCAAGCAGTTCACTGGCGATATTCATGAATTTCACTAATATAGCTATAATTATGTCAATGCAATGTAACTAACAATCAAAACAAACACGACTATACAAATGTATGTAGAAATGTGCTATGGAACAATGAAGGATGCTGAATTTCACAAATATATCTCATGTACTACTTGCACCATTCTAAATCAAGGATTTTATAATGCATAGTTTACAAATTAGTTTTGAAACAAAAAACAAAATAATGACGTATTACATAGAAACTTGGGTGCTGTCTATTCTTTGAAGGATGTGAGCATGCATGCATATACCCACTCAGCCTCCATTTTGGTATCAATATGGATGCCATTTAAACATCCCATAAATATTAATCAGTTAGCAATGTTTACCTATGCATGCAATAAAAATTAATTGTCTATGAGACGAATAAGGTATAAACTTAATAGTAGGACATATATGCATGCTTGCATTCAATGTAGGACAGCAATCATGGCCTCTCTGTGAACACATGTATGCAAATGGTGACAAAGAAAGAGTAGAAATGCATTTTCTTCAAAAGATATCGCTTTTCAGCTAAGACATATAGCGTAATTGAAAATTAAGCTTCGTTTTATGATAATTACTTTGAAATGTAACACCGCCCTGCCTTTATCTATGTCAGATTTATTTGTAGTGACAAAGGACCCCTCTGACTGACTGTCAAATGATAATGAGCTGTGCAGCATCTGAAAAATTGTCACATGACCAGACGGGATCAGACATTAGTTCCGGCTAATAATATAAAGACTTGATTAAATTTATTCACAATTTCCTAGAACAATTGTACAGGACCAAATGCTTTCATTTATAAATATTTTAATGTTTTTCTACTCAATAAATTTCTATTTTCAGACTAATATTTCATAATCATGCACAATGACAATGATATCTCCCTGGTCATGACGTCATTCGACATAGTGTTTACTTCCGCAGAAAAGTTCTATTTTCCTGGAGTTGTTATATTTCTACTGTAAAGAAACAACAACTAAAGATGAACAGATTATTTGGTCGCGGAAAACCAAAGGAGCCTCCGCCGAACTTGACGGATTGTGTCTCCAATGTATGTATATACTTGTTAATTGAAGACGAGGTCGCTGTTTTTCAGGGAATGTCAATTCGGCCCATTGATTAAGTTTAACAGTTCGTACCATTCACTGTACTCTATTGATATTAATAGTTCATAAATTTAGTATTTTGTAATTAGTTCAACTTAAAGAGTCTAATTGATAATTACCCGAAATGTTTGACAGATATATAACACAAGTATTTATCTTTTTATAATTAATAATGCATAAACTCAATTAAGCTTTAAGTGTGATTGATATAAATTGGAGTTTTTTGGTATTGTGATATATACAGTTGATTCCAGTTAATTGAATAACGGTTAATCACATATTCTTACTTGTGGAATCAAGTTTTAAAACACTAAACCTTTTCTTTTTTATCTTAAAAGTAATGGTTACATACATAATGTGTCAGCCCAATATCGGTTATAAGCATAATCCAAATCGAGGACAAAAAGGCCCAAAACTGAAAAGACCCACTACGAAAATGGCCCAGCACCAAAATGCCCAATTACTTGTTTCTGTCGACAGTTATTAAGGGATAAAGGGATTTGCGAAACAACCAATAATACATTTAATAATATACAGCAACAATCAGTATGCTACTTGAACAAATCAATAACATACATGTACATATTACAACACACATATGGGCTTTTTTACACACACCCCACCCCCCTTGGCCTTTATAATCCAACACTGCATAATCCAATGCTGCTCACCTACCTACAAAGTCAGTTGTAGACTGACAAAGACATTACAAAGTCAAGCTATATTCTGTAATTTCCATACAAAGTTGAGGCAAAATAATACAAAGGTATTTTATTTATTATTACATAAAGTAGTGTGTTATTTATGAAAAATGTTATTTGTTAATTTAAAGCATTAAATCCATAAGCCAGTTATAGTTTACCAGGGACAATACAAAGTCAAGCTATGATCCATATTTTCCATACAAAGTCAGACAAAGCCATGTACAATATTGAAAAAAAAAGCTTATATATGTTTTATATTAACAGTAAAATGTTGAATAAGAATATAAACATAATTTCAAAACAGAGGATGAAAAGAAAATTTTGTTGAACAAACTTCTGAAGACTGGATCATTTACAGAAATTAAAAATCTATCTCTCTAAGTGATGGTGATATACAAAATCTTTAAAGAGTCAAAATTGGCAAAAATAACAAATCAGCTCAACTAGGACCCAGAGAAAATAAAACAAGTGTGTCATACGATATTGCTTTATGCATATCATTACCCCATAGGGTACATTCTTCATTTTAGATTCTCTTGTAAACAAAATGAACAATTTGTGATACATAGTCAGTAAATAGTTATTGTATGTTATATAAGGGCTTTGAGAAATTAGACTAGAGTGTGTCATACGATATTGCTTGTGCTTATTAATGCCCAATAGGGTGTGTACTCTTGTTCAAAATCCAAGTCCGAAAAATTAACGAAAACATGCAGTTTTTTGTTGTTGAGAAATTGTCTGAGTTTGTGAAACATTCTGCTTTATTTTGTATACTACTGGTTTAATGGATTTATAACTGACTTTGTTTTGCATTTTTGTACCATTTGGTCATAAATAGCATTTTTAATGAATAATTAATTTAGGCTGATTTCCTCTGACTTTGTTTCAAATTAGTTCCACAAAGGCATAAATAACATTTTAAAATAAATCTTTTATTTTAAAATAAATATTTAATACTTTATACATCGAAAATGTTCATAACATGACTCTGTCGTACTTAATACTGACTTTGTCATTTAGTTTCACAAACTTGTAAAAATCATTTTTATATAAATATTACAAATATGCAGAATTGACTATATCTTTTTTTTATCACATTGATACTTTGGTGTATGTCGGTCAAAAGCTATTGATAGCTCATGTAATTTGAACTTTGAATCTGACTATAAACAAATTTTTATTGACTTTATTTAACCATTTCCTGCTTGTATTTTATGCCTTTACAAACCATTCACAATCATTAGCAGAATCTGCATGACTATGACTTCATGGGTAGAATGGTTCAGCCTTAAATTTATAATTACAAGTTGAACATACATTTATTAAAATCCTTTTATCTCTTTTAAAGAAAAACAGCAAAGTCAAGTGAATTTTCAAAATTATAGATGAATATGAATGAAAGTGTTAAAGAAGATGAATAATCCAAACTTTTTTATTTTTCACAGCGACACATTTATGTTTTAAGTGTCACCAGATTGCTTTTGTTAAAAAAGAAGGTCCCAGATAATTCCTTGTCAGAAAATGCTTTCGCACTAACAGGACTCTAATATATCTGCAGTTTGGCCAAGGGTATCCATCTTATGCCTTCAAAAATAAAGAAATAATCATACTTTCATACAGAGTCTTTTGAATATTTCAAATTCTATGGCACTGTTATGACAACACTGAGAAAAGTAGAGCACCCTGTCTACTGACACCTCTTGCTTGAAAGATCCACTTCCCTCATGTAATGTGCATCTTTTACAATGCAAGCTAAGAATAATATTTATTTGATCCTCATTTTTATAATGAAATTTCAGATTGATTCAAGAGGAGAATCTATTGACAAAAAGATTGCTCGCCTTGATGCTGAATTAAAGAAATATAAAGATCAAATGGCCAAGATGAGAAATGGACCCTCGAAGGTAAGCATTCATTCTGAATAGTCAGTTAAGAACAAGTCCTCCAAATTTACTAATTCTTTACTAAAATTAAGCACAGTTATTAGTATAGTTACTAAGTAACTCATGTGCCGTTCCATCCTACCACTTTTTAGATAATAGATGTCTTTTGTTTATCCTTTGTCCATTTAAATGTAATACAATTTAAATCAGTTAAGGAATTGAATTCATGCTTGTAATTCAATGTTTGAATGTTATAATTTCTATGATTGCATTTTTCTTTTTAGAACATGGTAAAGCAGAAAGCAATGAGAGTCCTGAAGCAGAAGAAAATGTAAGGGTTTTGTTACTTTTTCCACATTAATATGTTGAGTTGTCTGTGATTTATAAAATCAACATTGCAGCAATACATTTTTGGTCATTACAGTGATTTCCAGCTATTTTGGTAGAGGAATACTTGGACAAATGTCTAGGTAGAGGAATACCTGGACAAATGTCTACCTAGACATTTGTCTAGGTATTCCCCTACCTAGACTCTAGGTAGGGGAATACCTGGACAAATGTCTAGGTAGACAAATACCTGGACAAATGTCTAGGTAGAAGAATACCTGGACAAATGTCTAGTGTCTAGGTAGAGGAATACCTGGACAAATGTCTAGGTAGAGGAATACCTGGACAAACGTCTAGGTAGAAGCAATGGTGCATCACAGGTGAGCTAGAAAACCTCTCCAAACTAAGTCCTTCACCCCGCCAGTGAGTTGAGGCCACATGGTGAGAGACGAGATGTCATATAGGTTTCAAGTCTTAAGTCTACTGCTTGGCCATGGGTTGCTCATATGTCACCCTACTGCCCAACACTTTTGGGGCTATATTCTTAGATTAGAAACTTTCATATCAGGCCAACTGACCTGATATGTGACAGTGGATTTACATTCATATTCATATGGGATCTTCTTTCACGTCAAATTAACCAATAATAGCTGTAAGACCATATAAATAACTAGTGAAGCAACTTCTATGCACTAGACAATATATATACATGTACATTTCTTTCCTCTGTTTATGAAGGTCATGATATGTGTAAAGTTTTTACACTAGAATAGAACAGTGAAACAGGCAAAAGTTATAGAGGGTATTACAATGCACACACACACATATATATATGCACACATAATATGAGTTCTGATATCTAAATGCAATAGAATTTACTAATCATGATAGGAGAAGTTACTGATATAAGTGATTGTAACAGCTAACAAATAAATAAATAAATAATATCTAATGACATGCCAGAGGAAGATAACCAACCTAACCAGCAACAAAAATAGACGAATGAAAAAATATCAAAACATTTTAAATTAATCATAATAATAACAATAATTATTTTCATTATCATTACCACAATTAAAATACAATAACCATTACAATCATTTCCTTGCCATAATGAAATTCATGGGTTATATGATGGTGTTAGAGGCATTGAGGATAACACAATACAGATACACTAAATGGGAATGATACAAAGCAACTAGAAAATTAATCTTATTATAATCTAGCAAAATATGTGCCTTGCCAAAACACACTGTTTTTATGATGGTATTAAGGTTTAGACAAGTACTTCATTATATGGACAATATAAATTTTCATTTCACATTTTCATTAAAGAGGAAACGTAATAATAATAAAATAACAATAAGAGACAAAAAATCAAATTGTATTTGGAGCTGATGTTTTAACAGATTTCAACATAATGGTGTATATATCAATGATAAAGAAGAGATACAATGTGTTAAATGGTATGCACCACCATCAATTGTTCTTAAGGCTTGTATCCATTTAAATAAAGTGGAGTGTATTGTATAATACAATGAGCTGCAAAGACTTGTATGGTGTAGCCATGTCACATGTCAAAATTGCAACATTGTTTATTTGAGTCTTTCCTAATTGTCTTGTTGACCCTCAGACGAGGTAGGACAAGTAACACTGAGAAACATGATAATTAGTGTCTTTCGACTAAGGGTATGAATGGTTTCTTCTACAGACAAGCCAAACTTTCTGCAGATGAATCCAGAAAATCTAGTAGAATGTGATCAGTAAGATAAAAAAAATTGTCAAAGTTACTGTGCTGTTAGAGCAAATTTAAGCAAATTGGGTAGAGTGCAATCAGTTTTATTGCTGATTTACAGAATGTAATTTGTTGCGACTAATTTGTTGTTTCTTTATTACACTCTTATGGACCTTTGATTAATGCAAAAATCACATTCACTACTGTGTGATGGCTTAAATATGCAAAAACTGGTACTGTGTTTTTGACTTTGTCATTTTTTTTGTATTAAAGGTATGAGCAACAACGAGAGAATCTCTCTAACCAGTCCTTCAACATTGAACAACAAAATTTTGCAATTCAGCAGGTCAAAGACACAAAATCTACGGTCAGTATCTGCTAACATTTGCTAATAATTGTTTTATGTAAGACTTTTTACACACAGAAAAACATGAGCATATACTTGTCAATTGCCAATACCTAATGCCCTCATGCCTGTTTCATATAAATGTTTCATATTGTATTTGCAGCTTAATTTTTGCGATAGCATTATTGTAGAAAAACTGTTAACAGAGTTAACTCCAGTGCATGCCAAAGACCAGGAATACTTCAGGAGATGAGGTTCTGAGAATTTACAAGACTTTGTTCCATCTATCCCTGACACAGACACAATTACTACACAATGTCTAATTAATATAAAAGAATTATGTATTAATAAATAAGTCATTTTTTATGTGAAGGGAACAATTTTAATATATTTTAACTTAATAACAATATAAAACACTGTATTTTTTCCAAACAAGAGATCCTTTTATCTTGGACAAATTTTCATATTGTATCTTTCACACAGACAACATTGTCATGTTTGTTGCCTTAGTTAATGACTTTAAGAATTAATGATCTGACTGAATGCTGCTTACAAGCTGGCATATGTCATTCATATGAATTTCATATTCACCAGTTTGGTTAATGTCACTAGGATTTTAACAACATACTTTGAATTTCAAACTTTTTAAGACAATGACTATGTTAATGTCAGTATGAAGTTACTACCTAGTTTTTTTAGTTGGATGTCTTATTAAAAAAAATATGCTTCTCTTTTGCTGTTTTAATGTTAATTCTTACCTTATTTCTCATTTTCCAGGTTGATGCTATGAGAATCGGGGTGAAGGATTTTAAGAAAGCTTACAAACATGTTAATATTGATGACATAGAGGTAAGTGTTGGACTTGATTATCACATAATTCAAGTTTACTTCAGGGGCCAGTATGCATTACTGCCCATATCCTTGTCTTTTGTCTTGGAGCTATAAAGGTTATAGCGATATGGTAGGTATACAATTAATACAATATCTGCCCTGATATCCTTTGATTTCTAAAGGCTCTATTGTAGAATTTATTACACGATGTTGTCAAAAATTCATAAATATGTGATTAGTTTAACTTTTCAATGGCCATTATTGCTGATATTGGGTTTTTGTTGTACTAAGTAATCAAATTTGTACCCACTGGATGTTGCTTATGTGACTTAAGCAACATACAATACTAGAGAGGTGGTATTTTGGAAGATGTGCATTGGATATTAGTACAAAATTTGTTGTAATTAAAGACTTAGGTCAGTAATTTGACTTTTTTCTGGAAAGTGTTCTTTAAATTGCATAGACTTGAAAGCAGCATGAATTTTATTTTTTTAGTATCATTGGAATGATGTAAAATACAGTTTGGCACTGATTTTTTACTGAGGTTTTCAGCTGGGCATCAGCCTGAGGGTTTCAACCTTTAAAGCCCAGGACCCTCACACAGACGGCAGATTGGAGTTGATTATCGGACACTACTCCTCAGTAAAAGGCCTCCAGCTCTCTTGCTGTCTTTTGTTCTAGAGCAAGCTGTTTCATTTTATTGGGTCTACTTAATATGAAAAAAACATGAATTTCTGACCATTACCATTTTCTTTAATTGACAGTTATACAAGGATCTGAATCAACAGCTTCAAGTTATCTTGAATATTTTAAAGTATTTTGTGATAGAAATTGACAATGCATTTATTTGATTGATGTTTGAGTGAACAATTATTCTGCAGAACTTGCAAGATGAGCTTGAGGATCTCACAGAGCAGTCCAGTGAGATTCAGGAGATCATGGGTCGCAGCTACGGCATGCCAGAGATTGATGATGATGATTTGGAGGCAGAGCTAGATGCCTTGGGAGATGAGATTGGATTTGATGAGGACTCTTCCTACCTGGATGAAGCAGTAGCCACACCTTCTGTACCCACCAGTGATCCTGGTGCTGACAGTGTTCGGGTAGGTGTGGGTAAATTGGCAACGACACAACAATGCTAAAATGTATAAAGGATATATGTCGATTTTGGACTTTGTTCATATTTTATTTCATGAGTGGTGATAGAAAAATATATTTTTATGAGTGGTGCAACCACAATTAAAATATTATTTTTCTTTGACCACGAGTGAAAGAAAAATGATCATATACAGAAATTGACAAATTTTCTTTTTATTTCATGCTTTATTTTAATCTCAAGTCCTGTAATTACATTCTGGTTGGCCAGAGTGAAATGGTAAGTTTTCCTTTCACTGGTATTTTTTAGTCTTTCACCCAAAAGCATGAAATAGATAAGGATCTTCTACCCAGATGGTGTGTTGAAAGTCTGTTCATTCCCAAGTCATGTGCACAAGAACAATCACAAGTGAAAGGTTCATATTTTGTTGTGTCGAGTGGGTCAACAATTGAACATGCACTTAACAATTATGCTGATTGGATAGTTAATTTTATGTAACCAGGTGTGATTGACAGTTTCAGAACAGTCTATTATACCACCTCAGTAGGAGTAGGTTGGTATGATGGAATCACCTTGTTGATCAGTGGGCTGCTTGTTCATGTTCTCTTAAAAATTCACTCTTTTTTTTCTTGATGTAATGTTTAGGGTCAAGTGGTCCTTAAAAACATGATAATTCTGCATGGTAGCTTGATTGAGTTGTAAACTGGATTATATAGTTAGAAGAAGGTCACATGACTTTAATAAGCATATTTGGGCACATACTTAGTACATCATGATCGATTTGATTCTGAATGAGTTATGCCCCTTTGTTCACACTATTTTTCAGCTGTCTTTTGTTAGATATTCATTTAACTTCACCACAATAATAAAGCGCTTCTTGTGCATATCTTTGGCAGGTCAGATTTAGTATAATAAGTATCTCTTTTCAAAGAAAAAATGTGAAGCCCTTGTCACGACACTTTTCCCTGCATTGGCATTGGTTATCTTTTCTGATGAGGTCCATTTCCCAAAACTATCATAGACATTTGCTTCATTATTGAAAAAAGAACGTATTTCAAAAGAGCGCGGGACCCAAAAGTTTATTTTGGCAGGATTACTGGACTTAGTTTTTTATTGTTTGCTGTATGTATTGCCAATTGTTTGCCACATATATAAAGAATGAATGGAATGTCAAAACGTTACCTAATGGGATTACAGCAACTGTGGCAAAGAGGATTTCAGTTTTTTTATGAAAATCTATGTAAATTTACAATTGTTCTTTAGCTTAGTCTTCTTTTTTATTCTTGATAATCTGATTTTAATGATAAGGTCTATTCCAAGAAAACTAAAGAGCATTTAGCATTTTTAAAGCAGTTGATAATATATTACATAAAAAAACTATAAACAAACAAGGACATTTTATTTTGATGATAAGTGATGGTGAGATTGTTAAAAAGCTCTTACATAAGACCAGACCTGGTAGCACAATTGATAGAGCATCGGCTCCTGGTACGTGAGGCCCCGAGTTTGAACCCAGGCCACAACATACCAAAGTCGTTAAAAATGGTAGTGGTATAGCTCCCTTGCTAACACTCAAGCAAATATAAGGGTAGTTCCTTGACTAGTTGGCCTGATGTTAGGATAATGTGACTGGGTGTGGTATCATGCCAGGTTTTCATGGCATGCTATACACAGTGAAGGCAGCACTATACCTGCTTCAATTGGACACCGTCTCAAGATAACTGAAATACTGTTGGTGGGACGATAAACCCAATAAACAATCTTACAACAGAAAATATGATTTACTATAACTTTATTGCCTATACTGTATTTTTATCTATCTGTTACAATAAGTTCTTGCTTCCTGACGTATATCCTGTCTCTTTAGTTTTTAATCACTTTTTCTATATTAATGGTTATGTTTTGATTAGAATATGATAACATTTTAAAAAAATATTTGTGTTTTGTTTGATTTCATGTTTAGACTGTGTTTTTTTTCTTAAGATAAAGACTCCAAATAATTTTCTCTCATGAATTCAAGTGTTTTAAAGTAATTTGAAAGACAATACAAAAAGTTAAAAAAACATGTTGTAATATTCTTTCTGATTTTCTATTTCCAGGATAGTGTCCCAGTGGATGAGTTTGGGCTGCCTCAGATACCAGCAAAGTAGCCGTGGGACAGTTTTGTGTTGTGATATTTTCTGTCTGACATTATACAAAATCATCATTTATCCTCATCAGTGAAAATGAACATCTATAGAGTGCTGTAAAATTATAGCTTGTTGGATATCCCAATTCATACAGGGTGGTCAAGTGAAAGAAATATGAATGAAAGATGCATGTATAAGAAAATAGCTCAAATATGCATAGAAATCAGTAGTATGCATATGTTGTGGCTGAATACATGTTTTTCTGCCAAATTTATTTTCTTTGTTTTTTTGTGAGTGGAATGTTGTTTGTGAATTGCTGTAGCATCCCTTAATATACTAACTTGGCTTAGAAAAATGCTCAAGACTGATACTATAGTTGTTGCTGTATTTATATTTTTTAAGTTTGACTCCCTAAATTATATAAGCATGGTCATAGTTTAATCACGTAAATTTTTATTTCATACAAAATATTTTGCATTATTTTTGTGCAACAAATAAAACATTTTGCTGAAAAGCTTACTACCCATAATTATAGTATTCACTGGGGAAGAACATAATCAAATACATTATACAAATAAAGACTTGTGTTGAGGTCAATATATGGTTCTCAGGACCTGGGTAATCTGGTATCGACTAAGGACGCTGTCCATTGTCAATTACACATTACAAAGGTCCACAAAAACATAAGTCTATACATGTTATTGTAGCAACATTGTGTATACAAAGAACATGACCTTCAGTATTGTGCTCTTGATGCTCACATGAAAACATTCTCGAGTCAATATCACTTTATATTGACTCACACATGACCAGCAATATCCAATCAAAATGCTTTCAGTTCAAAGGCTATGATATATAATTATTAAAACTACTAATTTTTTATCAGTTAGTTTTTAGTCTCAACGTCATAATATTTGCAACATGATACAATTGAATAATACATACTGCTTCAAATAAAATCCCTGTTCAATTACATTTGCCATGGTTCTCACCAATTTGTGCTGAAAAACTCCATAATGTGTTGTATCGAAAATATTTAATTTGTCTTTACTGTGCTTTATCATTTATGATTAGGACTAAAATGAATTTAGTTCTATCATTTATTTTCTTTTATCAATTATTTTCTTTTTCTGTTTTCTTTAATATTTTCTACCTTGTTATTTTGAGATTTGAATAAATCTTTCGGCATCATTACATTAAATCTGTCATCTATTTATACTTGCAAATATTAAATATTATATATAACTGCTAAGAATTTTTTCTTATTTTCCCCTTTCCTTTTGACATAGATTTGGTTTGATTGTACAATAATAACACTATCTTCATTTTCTTTGACAAAAATCCAATTTAATATTGCTGTATCACTATGCCATTTCAGTGAGTACTGGATGCTACCATAGTTTGATGTTGTTTCGAATTATGTTTATCTCTGTTTATTTTTTAACTTTTTAAACCATAATATCACTGGCATGGTCATTGTTTTACCTTGTCCTAAACGGTTTTAAATGGTCTGTTATTAAAATGGATACTACAAATAATTTGTCAGTAAAGTTCAGTTTAATGTTTAATCGAGAAAAAAACGACTAAAATGTAATAAAAGGAATATATAAAAAATGCTTGATATTTCTAGGATTCAAACCTTTAACTTCTTAGGTGACTTACGAGTGCTCTTCTGACTGTGCGACCGAGTCTTGTGCATGCTTGTTTAAAATAGTTTTATTATTAATTGCACAATGTTTACATTTAAATTTCAAAATAATAAATGATATGATTTTGACAGGGTAACGGTGCTTATCAATTCATTTGGATGAAAGTAGACTTATTGAGGTTTCACTGGTTGCTGTCTTGGTCGGTCTTTAAAGGCTTTCACCTCCTTTTCTAAAAATTATTACAAATTACACTATTAATCTGGAGATGTATGACTTAAATGTTTAACAATTTTATCTGCAGTTTTTGTTCCATAAGTTTATCTGGTACAGGCTGAATACTTCAGAATAAAACTTGTCTATGGTTTATTCATTATAATGTTGGAATTTCATCAAAAACAAGATTATAAAAATTAGTTTCAAATATAGAAAAGAGCTTTTTCTTAATTAAAAACAAACAAGAAATGACATATGACCCCAAAGATGCAATGACCTTAAATGTAACTTTTACCTTGATTGTTGCGTGTTGCCTTCAGGTGTATGTCAGTAAGATTGTGCAGTTTGTTAATACAGCAGTCTCTAGTATTCTTAATCATAGATCTGGACACCCTAGGTCCGACCATAATAATTGCAAACTTAATCCTCTATCCCTTACCGAGTGGGTTAAGAGTCTCGATCAGTCATGTTGGAACATCTTCCATCTGACCTGGTTCTACCCAAATTTATGTATGGGGATTTCCCTCAATCAATAGATAGCAAGCTGGACGTCGCCAATATGACCATAACAGTGTCATGTGATATGTAGCAAACTAAAGAATCCTTATATTAAAATCCTTATATCAAATAACATTTCCAAAGTCTTTATATATTGTAGATTTTAAATCTTTAAGGTTTGATGCGTTTTCCAACATGAATAATTAAAGGGTGTTTTTCTATTTATTCTGGGTAATTTTTCTTAATTTATTTAATAATGCACAGTTTCAAATAAATTACAAGTCACACATTTACACTTTTGTGTAATTCTCACGCGACCACCAAGCATGGCGAACAAGTTGACATTTCTCGTCAATGTCAGAAGAGTCTTGCAGAACTTTGACAACATTTTAAGAAATATAGCCAACCGCAGATTTGAGAATGGTGAGATCAATTTATTGACTCTATTTAAGCCCGTAGACAAGTTTTTTTGAATGCCGTTTTACCCTTGTATGGTCGTGTGTTTTTTTCGGACCTAAGACGTTTCGTACTAAATTGTCCATTGCGGGCGTCTATTTTCGATCATCTGTACTAGCACATAAATGAATTTGTTTTATGCTAGCACTGCAAGTAAAGTAAACGTGAGAGTAACGATCGTTAACTTTGCAGTAGGATGTCGTCCTGTTTATGCTAAATTGATTTCAAGTGTAATGTACAATTCCTTATTTAAATGTTAAAAGTAAGCAGCACTAGGACAACAGTGATTCATAACGATGCCGTTTTAGCTAGCGCAAATACCAGAGCACTCTCCTAGTCTTAATGCCAAGGATCAGGCGTTTCTGTCATGCATCTGCTGCATTTTAATGATATATGAATGCTTACTTTTATTTTCTGAGCTAGCATATTAAGCATGCAGTTGTTTAGTTATATTCTATTTGCAATGGTTAGAATTATTAATAATTAATAAATTATTTATATCATAGGGATGATGGCAATGCCTGCTGTGTGCTCAGCTGGTGCAGCTCAACAATCGAGGACCAATGAGAGCAATGACTCCATTCTAGAGGCCATTCTTTCACCAATCTTACTGGCAGTTCCCAGACACAGGCGCTCAGCTGACAAGAGGCGAATGAGAAAATTCTTTCTCCGAGATTATGAGGAATATGCAAAACCAAAAAAGAACATAGTAATCTGTTTGAACTGTGGTCAGCCTCATGAGATTCATACAATTTGTGGTGAGTAATAAACTTGGATCTTTAATCAGGTCACTCATACCATAAATACAATGCTTGCCTGACCAAAAAGCTTGTAGTTCAAGGTATATTTTTATGATTTTTTTCTCTGGAAAATATAAGCAAGACTATTCATTGTCAGAAAACATTTTGATAATACATCTTAGTGTTGGTAAGTCTTCCTTATTCTTCTTTAATATAATATTTTTGTGCAGGATTATCTTGTCTACACATATGACCATTTTTGTCTTGTACTTCATTTAACCAGGTAACTGCTATGACAAAGTCAGAAAGGAGACAGTCGCAATGCGAGAGGCTATGGGTGAAGATGTCTACAAGTATGATCACCCTCGACACGAGGTGGGCTACCTCTACAAGGGAGAGAAACCTGAGGACTTCCCACAATACAGGGGGCGCTACCTGGTCCAGGTGCCAAAAGAACGACCAGGATGGTTCCCTAAAATTCTAACCAATAAACCAAAAGGACAAACATGAAGGAGTGAATTACATTGTTTAACTGTATGAATAATGTATCAGATAATTCTTTGTCCTACATTTTGTATTTTATAAAACCTGTTTGAAAAACATACAAATGTCTGCAGTAAAACTTTTGAGGAAATTTCTAATGTCAATTGTCGAAGACATATTTTTAGTCCCTCAATATTATTCATCATTTATTTGCATGGATAGGAAGACTCCGAGTGTACCATTTATAAAAATGTGAGCAAACCACCCACCCCCAAATCTGGTATCAATAAAATAAAGCTGTGCTCAAGTGCATTATTTGGTAACTAAATACTACTTTTTATGTGCACATTAAGTTTCTATGAATTTTACCTAAATACACCTTAACCAAGTGGGTAGTCACAGACTTGTGATTCGTCTAACTTGCCAGCCCCTCACCTTATGGGTTGGAATTATGGTCCTGGTCAGGTGTAAACTTTTCGCATGGAAAGACTCTTCAGCAAATCATGAGTGTGCTTGGGGTCTGTGGCCAACATTAATAGTTGGACATTGCTATTAATGATGATTATTATGTATTGCCGTGTTGTATTTCAAACAAGTAATTGCAAGTAACAAGTAATTGCAAAATACTCCTATGTAAACACCAAATGCATTAACCTGTTTTGAAATAGATAACTTTCATGTACAATTTGTTATGCTTCATATAATGGTATCCAACAAAGAAATAATATTGAAGAAAATGCTTACAATGCATGATTAATGTAAAAGGTATGTCTTGAAGGTATTTGTATTATATTTGGTGGGGGTTGACCTGAACCACCATAAACATGATTTCAATGGGATAAAGTTTGTCTCTGCATACATGTAGCATAGTTAGCTGTTTATAGAATCGGCAATCAAGAGTTTTAAACTATTTGGCCACAAACACATTGATTGTATAACAATATTATACTGTTGCTTTGTTTCATTAGTAAATATTATCATTTCTCTCATTAAAAAAAGATTTTCCATCAGACTTGAAATCTATACTCAGTGAAAATTCCAACTGCATCTATAAACATGCAAAAAAATGCTGAAAGGTATAATTGAGTTGCTCATTACTTACATATCTACCTTAGAAGCTGTGATAGAAATTAACAAAGCCAACAGCAAGGCCCTACCAATGGTTAGCTCACCATTCCTATTAGACAATAGTTGTTTAATGCTACATGTGACACTGGACTAGGTTAATTTGGTATTTTTCGGTAGGAAACTGGACCAGATTTGGTATTTGTAAAATGTCACCCAGGAGTAGTTTTTATGTGGTCGAGCAAAGCAACAATGAAGACGCAAGAAAAGAGGTTGCCATTTTGACGATTCCACAGCAGACTGGGCATACATTTTGACCCTGTGGCAAATGTTAAAACAATTGCAATTTCTTGCCTGCAAGTTCCGTACCACTCCATGCAAGTGTGAAAATGCATTTGATAATTTTGAAATTTATATTGATATATAATCAATAGAATTACTTCTGCATCACAGCTTGGTTTTTGTTGGTTTTTAAGTTTTTCTTAGTTTTAATTTTTACATCATAACTAAATTATGAATGTATATCGATTTATGTTAACTCAATAAACTTTGAATGAATATGGAAGTAGAAGCAAGGATGCTTAATTCTGTCTGTGATTCAAGAAAACAGTTATACAGTAACTATAATGTTATAATCCTAGGAAAGCACATAGATCTGGGATAATTTAATTTATTCAACTGATTTTATTTTCGAAACACTTATCATTTAAACATAATAAAATGTTAAATATAATCTAGGCCTTGGGCAAACATACAGGAAAAATTATTATCACTATTAAAATAACTGCTCAGCTGTCTGTCGATCCTGTCTTTTTATTATCAGTAAAACATCAACATACTAAGACTACAGCAGGATTAATTAATCACTGCCAGTCTGCTTCATTGGTTATAAAATCATTATGTTCTGCTTTCAACACCCGTTAGTTGTTCTGTTAGTTGTTCTAGTGCGCAACGCCACTGTGACAGTTTCAGCCTTTGGTTTAAATTTCCTTGTCACACAGGACTAGGTTTATTCCGTGTATCTATCCACCCCCATGGAGTAGGTTTATTCGGTATTTATCCACATCATACAGACCTAGGTTTATTCAGTATGTCTATCCACACCACACAGGACTAGGTTTTTTTCGCTATTTATCCGGGAGTAGGTTTATACCTATGTATCTATCTACACAGACCTAGGTTTATTCCGTATGTATATCCACGCCACACAAGACTAGGTTTATTCCGTATTTATCCATGCCACACAGACCTAGGTTTATTCAGTATGTCTATCCACGCCACACAAGACTAGGTTTATTCCGTATTTATCCATGCCACACAGACCTAGGTTTATTCAGTATGTCTATCCTCGCCACACAAGACTAGGTTTATTCCGTATTTATCCATGCCACACAGACCTAGGTTTATTCAGTATGTCTATCCACGCCACACAAGACTAGGTTTATTCGGTATGTGTTTCAACACCACACAGGACCAGGTTTATTCTGTATATATCCGTATAAACCTACTTCCGGATAAATACAGATACTGAATAAACCTAGTTTTTTTTTATTTAGCAGTGTCATACAGATCTAGGGTTATTTTGTTTTTAGCCGTGTCATACTGGACTTTTTTTTGTATTTATCTGTGTCACACTGGACTAAGGTTATTTTGTAGTTATCCGTGTCACACGGGGAAAGGTCCATTCATTATTCTTGGCTGCTAGATTTTCTTATAGCCTAATGTTGGTGTCTTAATCACTAAGAAAAAGAAGACTTACGATCGTTTTGTATATTCAGTTTATATTGCTGTGTAACATACGCACTGAACATCATAGGGTTAATTGTTAGCATTCACTTTGTTAGTTAGAAAAATACAAGGTAATTTATTCATTTAAAGGTTGTATACCACAGTTTGCCTTTATCGGAAGCATGTACATATGGGGGACGTGGGGGATAGAAGCATGATATTGTGACAAAAATCAGGCTAAATGTTCATTCTTTCAGAATCTATAAATAAGCACGATAGTGATCTCCGCTAAAAATTGCGGACTATCCGGACGACGATGTAACGTGTTCTCAAAAGTGAGTGGTCACTTGGCTTTCTTAGTTTAAACAAAGCGATCTCTGCAGCGTGGCTCGGATAGGAAATACAAGTCTGCAATGACGAATTGGGATTAATGCTTTGCTGTTCAGACATATCTAGGGCACCAATGAATAGCATTTTGCTGAACGTTTTAAGGTAACAATGACTTATTTGAATATTTGAGGAAAAAAATCCTCGGTACAGACTGTTGGACACTACCTTTAAGATACAAGAAAACAAACGCATTTTATTCAGCAGTCACTTGTAAGTGTCGCATTCCCAGTGAGAACTTCAGTAATTTGAGATAAATCGCAATACATCGAAGAGCTTTTTAAAACCAACAATCGGCCGAGTGGAAGCAATCATGTATCCACGCAAGGTTATGTCGGTGTGTTATTTATAACAATTATCTCGACAGGTACAAAGTAAATACAGAGTGATGACAATTAGTTCTTCGCAAATTGTAGCTTTTTTGCCCTGTTTTTTTTTTCTTTTAGACGAATAACGGCATTTTGTTGCGTACTGGAAAGTCATGTGATAGAAGGAATCTTTGAATTATTGAAAACAAAACAAAGCTACCAACATCGAGGTAGTTTTATGAGTGACAAATGATGGCTTCCACAAATGATTGAGGATGTAAAAAAATGACAATAAATCAGTCTAGAAGTTAATCCGATTTGTGTAAAAGTATTGTACACTATAATGAAGTGATGTGCCCTGATTAATTTGTTTACATAAGCGAATTGTCAACCTAAGTTATATAATTGTTTACCATTCTCAACTCTCGAAAGCAGAGAACATAAAAATAACGACATTTGATAGAAGCTTTGTTCTATTGAGAAAAGTATCCTTGTTTTAACTTTTCAATGATAAATGCAAACAAGTATTTCCACGCATCTTCAACGTCTGTGGTAAAAGCAACACCAAGCGCATTCTTCCAATGATCTAGTAGTACCTCGTAGAATACTGTGAAATAATCCGGATCGAATCCCATCAACTTTTTATGTTCGCAGCCCAGATTAAACAACAAGGGGGATAACTTATTATCTATATCTCCCAAATTCTCAACCGCGCCGCCTATAGCTTGCATGAATCTTGCACCGTGTGTTTTGATCACCGTGTTTGCTTTGATTTCATCCAATGACTGACCATCAACGAAAAAAAGTTTCTTCACCTCCGGACAGCGTTCAAATATTCTGAGAAAGAGTTGCAATCCGCTCCCAGGAATGTCTTGGGACACCAGGCGCCATGTTTGAGCGAGCATGTATTTGGACTGGAAGGAGAAAGACCATTTTCGATGGGACTTTTCTGAAGGCGTAGGTGCGGGTCTCGTATCGAGGCGTGTTGTCTGCACGGAAGATGCACATCCCATTTTGAGTCATGCAACTGAATGTTGATGAATAGAAAACAAAGCGTCACTTATAGGATTGCTTCCGGTGTAAACAAACCTAGGACAATATGAGTGTTGCGCGAAAATGCTATCTGTCGTTAGAAGACCATATTGAGCCATTTTACCAAACCATTTTTAAGACAAAAAACAAACTGTCACACTTTAATTGGTTTGATTATGGTAAATGATTAACAACGCGGCTGCTTCTTATTAACACTCATAATTAACATTTTCTCAGAAGTTGCTTTAGAGAGTGTTATTTGATTCAAATTGTTCATGTCAATTTAATTTGTAATTGTGTTTAGAGTTCACCGTAGGTCAGACCCTGAGCTGCAAGTTGTATTTGAAATATTTCCTCGCTCGCAAACTAAAAGTAACTGAAATCTTCGATCAACAATGCGGCACTTTAAATCTGCAATCATTAATCTCTGGCGTGTTTTAATTGAATGACACAAGAAACGCACAAGCGAAACACGTGTTTCTATGAATACACACAAGGTAATGGTCCTTCTTTACTTTGGTCACCGCTTATTTACACGATTGTATACACGTGTTTATATAATGCGATTTCCTTCACAAGGACCAATTGTGTGTTTTGTCGTGAAGATACGTTAGCGGCTGACATTAAAACACGTATACAAACAATTATTTCCAGAAATCCATCTTACCGCATTTCTCTTCACAAGTCAATCATTAAAATTCCTTTCACTTAAGTTGAAAGAAAAAGTTATTGTGTTTGTTATATTACTTGTATATTCTTAAAACACAAATGAGAAGAAAAAAACAGCGTATTTAATCCAATGAACCTTTCGTGTAGTAGGCCTATGCTGTACAATGAACAGGAATTATACCTAATGGAACGATTGCTCGAATCAGTCATACTTCCGGTTATTTCCATTAGCTACCAGTAGCGATACACAACGCCTTATACGACATCTTCGTTGACGAAACAGTGAAATACGGCTCTAACACATCGTTATCACACGAGTTTTACAACAGTATGACATTGGCTTCCCTTCTCGAGAGGTCATTTGTCTGCCAAGTGGTCAATTATCTACGGAACAAATTTCCCGATGGCGCAAAGCCACAGTTGGCCGAATTACACAGGTATGTAGCGGAGAGTTTCCAATGTTTGCGAACCCCAGGGAAACTAGTTCTATCGGAATAAAGGTGCATATATTGTTATTGGTTGATGAAAATTGGATTTTTGAAATTACGTCGCTTTGGGAAAAAAAAATCCTTCTATCGTTCATAAGACCAGTTTTTTCGGTATTTTGTAAACAACTCATGCACACATTTTATTTATTCGCTTATAACTTTATGCAAAGTTAATACGTATACAAATACAAGGCAGTAAATAAAGTAGATCCTGACCAGACGACTCAACTGGAAAACTTCCCTACATGAAAGCTCTCGTACCGACCACGACTCGAACCCACGGGGTGAGAGACTGAGAAGTAATAAGTTCCTAACCGCTCAGCCACGATCTTGAGCTCCACTATCTGTCTAAACATGATTAATAGATGTGTAGCTGGCTATGCTGCTTTTTCTTCTAGAATCCTATCTGGCTAGATCAGGGACAGATGACCGAGGTGAACACCCCTTTGAAACAATAAAGTGAATAAACATGTTAAAGGATAATACAACAAGAAATGGTGTCAGAGACGGAGGTTTACCGTCTATGCCATTCTTACAATGAAATTCAGTCTTTTTTGTACAAGTTCCGTTTCTAAATGTAAAATATCCAAGATGATCCAATTGCGCCTATACAGACGACGACAACAACGATTTTGATGGGTTGGATATTACGAAGAGCATGCTATTTTCTAAATATGACAAATCAACAAAAATACAAATTATCCGATGAAGAGGTAGTTACTGTGCGTACGCTGTTAATACTTTCGTGTGTCAACTCATTTGGAACATCGATTTGCCTAGACAATGCCTAATGAACTGTAATCCCAATGCGTGGATTCGACCAGTTAAACCAGTTTGAATAGCAATTACAATGGAACAAATCCTGATGAGTACTTGTTCTACTCAGCAAGTGGGTGTCGATATTTCTGTGGGTTTCGGCTACTAGTGTTGTACCATTACCTGCATCAAAACATGTTTCTTTTATAGAATGTCCGTGATAAAGCTGGTACCTGATATTATGTGCCAGAACTATTCGCCAGGCTTTACACTGTCTTACATTATAATAAGTATAAAATTAGTCTCAGCAGGACATATGGAATATGTCTTTGGCCAGAAATGATTTCCAAACAGGAGTATACTGTCGTTATGTGTTTTTGGTATTGACATTGACCTATGCTACCTTTAATACAAGTAAAAGGAACGTTATTTTCAATCGTTATCAAAACAATAACAGATATCTTTTATTTTATATGGATAAATAATCAATTAAAATTTTCACTTTTCAGGTAATACAGAAGTAATATTAAAACTATCGCATATGAATAAACTTATCTTAATCTTATATTAAAATAATAAAACATGTACAATGTAGTATAAGACAACAAAGCACGTAAACTATGGACATTGGAAGACAATATTGGAATTTATTAATTTAGGGCTGTAATCATACTTGATATGTATAAACATTTTAGAACGGCGAACCTAATAATATTGAGGATTCGAAAACAAATACTTTTGTTGTATTAAATGTCTTAAAGTGAACCACTACGAAAAATCTGCAACAAAGTCGCCATCAAGTTCAGACCTTATGTAACACTTTTATAAATCTAAAACTCAGACATTAAATGGTATCTTTTTGAATAACGAAGTTTTTAACTTACCGTCATATTCTGTTTGTAAAAATACCTTTTAATTGCTTAGTTACCGTGGCGCCTATCGTTGTTCATACTGTACAATTTTAGATAATGTTATTTGCTATTATTATTATTATTATTATTCATTGCTTTACTATTGGCCCCTGAGTCAGGTGCTTACAGTTAGTTGTCTCATTCGGATGGATAATTTACGTACACTGCTTGTCTTTAAGATTAGAAAGCCCCATAGAGGAACGGCGATATTAGAGCTCTTAGTCTATACCGTCGTAATGGCCCTTGACTGGCCATTCCAAGGGGTCAATTGTTGGTCTGTCTGTCTGTCTGTCTGTCTGCCTGGCTGGCTGGCTGGCTGTCTTGCTGGCTTTGTCTCTGTCTGCCTGTCTGTTTGTCTGTTGGCCTGCCTGCTGACCGCCCGCCCGCCCGCCCGTCAGTCTGTCTGTCTGTCTTATCTGTCTGTCTATCTGTCTCTGTCTGTCTGGCTGGCTGTCTTGCTGGCTTTGTCTCTGTCTGCCTGTCTGTTTGTCTGTTGGCCTGCCTGCTGACCGCCCGCCCGCCCGTCAGTCTGTCTGTCTTATCTGTCTGTCTATCTGTCTCTGTCTGTCTGGCTTATCTGTCTGTCTGTCTTATCTGTCTGTCTGTCTTATCTGTCTGTCTATCTGTCTCTGTCTGTCTGTCTGCAAGTCTCTCTCTCTCTGTCTCTCCTTTGTCCCTCTCTCTTTCTCTCTCTCTGTCATCATTTTACCAGTTCCCCAAAATCTCAAAAATATATGTTACAAAATCTAATTTAAAAAAGAAATAAATTAACAGCAAACGGACACCTCAAGAATGAGAGGCTAGAATATTACCAATATACAATTAAGGCAGACGCTAGTTAAGCGCCTTTTAAAAATAGTGTTCGTATTACTGCTTGGCTTTATCAGACTAATGCGCAATTTTAGTTTAATTGTCCAAGCAATTACTTGTTCAACTTTATTGCTTTGCCAACGGAGCAGATTTAAAAAAAAATCCATCGGAGAAAACGTTTAAACAAAAACATACATTAAACATACCATGCTGAGCTGTTATTTGCTTCACGGCCCTTTCCTGAAGTTTAAACAGTTATATGTGTAACGTTTTAATGAGCAGAATTGCCATTGTGGTACATTAAAGTGTGATGTGAATAATGAAAAAACACTTTAATCTGAAATGATTTTTTATTAAAAGTTCGTATCATTTACTGTCATTATAAATTCAGGACTATCGCAATATTTCTTAACACTAATTAAAAAATAATTTCTTTTACCTCTGTTTGCATATTCTCTGTAAATGCTTCGAGTCATTAATTTTATATGCATATATACATGTTTATTATATTTACTGGTCAAAATACATTATATAAAGCTGCTTATATATGTAGCCTATTGTTTATTCCTGAAAATGCGTTCTTTCTGGTATGTGTTCAAGACATGGTATACCTGGACGAGCACAATGCTAGTAAAAAATCAAACACACACACACACACACACACACACACACGCGCACACGCACACACACACACACACACACACACACACACACACACACACACACACACACACACACACACACACACACACACACACACACACACACACATATCAAGTGGACGTTTCTGAATATTTGACGTTATTAATGTTTGACGGTATTTTTTATAAACTGACAAGACTAGTTGGCGCTTCCGAAATACATTATCGTATGTGCAAAATACATGACATAGCACACAATGTAATTGTCACTGGATATGCCATGAATTGGGGTGTTTTCAGTGATAGTTACGTTCTGTACTGTGAGTACATTGTCCTTCCAGCTATTTATCTTTCATTATATCTGGATAAATTAATCTCATATAGGTTACTATTCACCTTTATGTGAGATCAGTGGTGTAAATTGTTCACAGAACCGTGCAAGTATTGCCCCCCCCACACACACACACAGAGCACCCCACCACCCCAGGATGGTACTATTCGACGTACTATTTTTCTTCCTTTAAAGAAAACTATGTACTTGTTTAAGTAATCAGTTAATCAGTGTATATTCCAAAAAGAGCAACACCACCAAATTATATTATATGGCACTATAGCATCAGACAAACAAAGCAAACCTGTTACTTGACTGGTTTGACTAAATATTACACAATAAGGTAGCCCATGTACGTATAATTATACTTTCGAAAAAAATAAGATAAAGATCACATTGCTTTAATCATCGTTATTACGATACTCGTTGAAAATCTAAATAACGTAAGTTTAGTTATATTATTTTATTGCGTTGCATTTTCATTTGATATCATTGACGAGATACGAATTTACTCATAGGCTCCAAAAGATAGCGCAATGTTATAAAGGAGGTTAGCTGAATCTGAATGTCATGATGAATAGATTTTTTATTGATTAATTAATGAAAATCATTTATACGAGGAATAAAAACGGAATGCAGTCGGGGTATTTAACAACACGGTCTTTGATATTCGCAAGATGTCGGATATTCATTAATTGGTTTGTAAACATGTTTTATTAAAATAAATGAAATATGTACCAGCGTTTGGTTTTAAAAGAGCGAATTTAGCGTGTATATTATTTAAAAAGAATATTAATATTACATATCAACTACAAACGCATATAATAGTACCTAAGGATTTGTCAAAATATCTGCGCAAATGACTTCCGCAATAAAAAAACCGTTAAACAATGTTTTTTTTTTCCTCAGTTTTCTACAGTTTGTTAAGTATACCACGCCTACCATATAAGGGCGGCAAATCATCATAGATATTTTGTGTGACGAAAGCACTAAAGGAGTGAACGGTTCATTGTGATAACACTAGATGGAGTAAAGGTGGTATCTAAAGGTTTGGACGCAAGTTCCGTTTCTTAAACAACCAAATAAATATTGTTACCCGATAAGATTCAGCGACATGTCTATGTGAAAGTGAAGCATAATACCCCACTCGTCATTACAAACATGTCTTTCATATCTGAGCACCAATGCACGGTTAGCTTTTATTAAACTAAGAAAACCGCTGGGCCGCGTTACTTTCGATATATCATCATCCAGGTATTTCGCTATGACGTCGCTTTCTATTTTTAGCAGATATCTCCATCGTGCGTGTTAATAGATATGGAAAGAATGAACATTTTGAGCGACTTATTTTACGATTTGTACTGTCCAACCTTTGAACAATTGAGGCTGTGCTCAATATCTTCCTTATTAAGTAGGAGTATATATAAAATATGCCCAAATTTCACAAAACAGGGGTGAGATATTGATATGGCCAAACAGGGGAGAGATATTGATATGACCAAACAGGGGTGAGATATGGATATGGCCAAACAGGGGTGAGATATTGATATGGCCAAACAGGGGTGAGATATTGATATGGCCAAACAGGGGCAAGATATGACCAAACAGGGGTAAGATATTGATATGGTCAAACAGGGGCGAGATATTGATATGGCCAAACAGGGGCGAGATATGACCAAACAGGGGAGAGATACTGATATGGCCAAACAGGGGTGAGATATTGATATGGCCAAACAGGGGTGAGATATTGATATGGCCAAATAGGGTTGAGATATTGATATGGCCAAACAAGGGGGAGATATGACCAAACAGGGGTGAGATATTGATATGACCAAACAGGGGAGAGATATTGATATGGCCAAACAGGGGAGAGATATTGATATGGCCAAACAGGGGTGAGGTATTGATATGGCCAAGCAGGGGAGAGATATTGATATGGCCAAACAGGGGAGAGATATTGATATGGCCAAACAGGGGTGAGATATTGATATGGCCAAACAGGGGAGAGATATTGATATGGCCAAACAGGGGTAAGATATTGATATGGCCAAACAGGGGTGAGATATTGATATGGCCAAACAGGGGTGAGATATTGATATGGCCAAACATGGGTGAGATATTGATATGGCCAAACAGGGGCGAGATATGACCAAACAGGGGTGAGATATTGATATGGCCAAACAGGGGAGAGATATCGATATGGCCAAACAGGGGCGAGATATTGATATGGCCAAACAGGGGCGAGATATGACCAAACAGGGGAGAGATATTGATATGGCCAAACAGGGGTGAGATATTGATATGGCCAAACAGGGGTAAGATATTGATATGGTCAAACAGGGTCGAGATATTGATATGGCCAAACAGGGAAGAGATATGACCAAACAGGGGTGAGATATTGATATGACCAAACAGGGGAGAGATATTGATATGGCCAAACAGGGGAGAGATATTGATATGGTCAAACAGGGGTGAGATATTGATATGGCCAAACAGGGGAGAGATATTGATATGGCCAAACAGGGGAGAGATATTGATATGGCCAAACAGGGGTGAGATATTGATATGGCCAAACAGGGGAGAGATATTGATATGGCCAAACAGGGGTGAGATATTGATAAGACCAAACAGGGGTGAGATATGACCAAACAGGGGTGAGATATTGATATGACCAAACAGGGGAGATATATTGATATGGCCAAACAGGGGTGAGATATTGATATGGCCAAACAGGGGAGAGATATTGATATGGCCAAACAGGAGTGAGATATTAATATGGCCAAACAGGGGAGAGATATTGATATGGCCAAACAGGGGTGAGATATTGATATGGCCAAACAGGAGTGAGATATTAATATGGCCAAACAGGGGAGAGATATTGATATGGCCAAACAGGGGTGAGATATTGATATGACCAAACAGGGGAGAGATATTGATATGACCAAACAGGGGTGAGATGTTGATATGACCAAACAGGGCTGAGATATGACAAAACAAGGATGAGATATGACCAAACAGGGGAGAGATATGACCAAACAGGGATGAGATATGACCAAACAGGGATGAGATATGACCAAACAGGGGTGAGATATGGCGAAACAGGGATGAGCTATGACCAACCAGGGGTGAGATATGACCAAACAGGGGGAGATATTGATATGGCCAAACAGGGGAGAGATATTGATATGGCCAAACAGGGATGAGCTATGACCAACCAGGGGTGAGATATGACCAAACAGGGGGAGATATTGATATGGCCAAACAGGGGAGAGATATTGATATGGCCAAACAGGGGAGAGATATTGATATGGCCAAACAGGGGAGAGATATTGATATGGCCAAACAGGGATGAGCTATGACCAACCAGGGGTGAGATATGACCAACCAGGGGTGAGATATTGATATGGCCAAACAGGGGAGAGATATTGATATGGCCAAACAGGGGAGAGATATTGATATGGCCAAACAGGGGTGAGATATTGATATGGCCAAACAGGGGAGAGATATTGATATGGCCAAACAGGGGTGAGATATTGATAAGACCAAACAGGGGTGAGATATGACCAAACAGGGGTGAGATATTGATATGACCAAACAGGGGAGATATATTGATATGGCCAAACAGGGGTGAGATATTGATATGGCCAAACAGGGGAGAGATATTGATATGGCCAAACAGGAGTGAGATATTAATATGGCCAAACAGGGGAGAGATATTGATATGGCCAAACAGGGGTGAGATATTGATATGGCCAAACAGGAGTGAGATATTAATATGGCCAAACAGGGGAGAGATATTGATATGGCCAAACAGGGGTGAGATATTGATATGACCAAACAGGGGAGAGATATTGATATGACCAAACAGGGGTGAGATGTTGATATGACCAAACAGGGCTGAGATATGGCCAAACAGGGATGAGCTATGACCAACCAGGGGTGAGATATGACCAAACAAGGGTAAGCTATTGATATAACCAAACAGGGGTGAGATATTGATATGACCAAACAGGGGTGAGATATGACCAAACAGGGGTGAGATATGACCAAACAAGGGTGAGATATTGATATGACCAAACAGGGGTGAGATATTGATATGGCTAAACAGGGGTGAGATGTTGATATGACACCACAGGGGTGAGATATGACCATACAGGGGTGAGATATGACCACACGGGCGAGATATGACCAACCAGGGGCGAGATATGACCAAACAGGGGTGAGATATGACCAGTCTGGGTGAGATATGACCAAACAAGGGTGAGATATGACCAAACAGGGGTGAGATATGACCAAACAGGGGTGGGATATGACCACACAGGGGTGAGATACGACCAAACAGGGGTGAGATATGACCAATCTGGGGTGAGATATGACCAAACAAGGGTGAGATATTGATATGACCAAACAGGGGTGAGATATTGATATGGCTAAACAGGGGTGAGATATGACCACACGGGCGAGATATGACCAACCAGGGGCGAGATATGACCAAACAGGGGTGAGATATGACCAGTCTGGGTGAGATATGACCAAACAGGGGTGAGATATGACCAAACAGGGGTGGGATATGACCACACAGGGGTGAGATACGACCAAACAGGTGTGAGATATGACCAATCTGGGGTGAGATATGACCAAACAGGGGTGAGATATGACCACACAGGGGTGAGATACGACCAAACAGGGGTGAGATATGACCAAACTGTCGGACACCACCTTTGAAGCAGCGTATAGATATTTTCATATCATTTAGCAGTTAACAATCATTTTTCTTGTCTGCAAAATCTAAGCTCTAACGCAAATAAAGCTAGAAATGAGGCTGATTTTATATGCAAAAAAATATATTTTAAAACAAAAGTCAAAACCTACGCCATATGAATAAATCAAACATTTCATACATACTAATGATATTTGAAGCATATGTGCATAAAAAAGAAAACAGATACATAAAGCACAAATTCTATATTTAAAAATCGACCGTGTCCATTAAAAACTTTTACAGTGATACTTAATCCAGTGAAACTGTCATGTCGCACTTGATCTTTGTATTTTTCACAAGTCTTTGTTTTGATGTTTTATGTTCATGTATAGTTAATATAGTCAATAGTTATTGGCCTCAGTAAGAGCATGGCTTGCAATCAAATCTATTATCGGAAGTCACGGAACCGGAAGTCTACCTGTAAAGTCACATCATCAAACTTGAGACATTATCACGAGGTACCACACATTGGCGTCGTCTGTGGCCCGATATTCTTATAATATCGGTGATAGTATTTACGCATGTCTAGTCGAATGACGTCATGGCGTTACCACTTCTGATATCTTTACATTTCCGTGTGACGTCATTTCGCCCTATCTCGCCATTGGACGCCACGATGTTATCACGTTTCGTTATTAGTTTTTGAGACGTTTTCAAATTGCACCTCATCATGTGACGTGTCGTCGATAAAACGCTATGTTTTTACAACATGTCTCGCTATTTGACGTCCAGCCGTATCAACGTTTAGTATCATCGTCTGTAGTAGATCATTGCATAAGTCATATGACGTAACGTTTTCATTGTTATTGCTTTCATTACAAGTCAGAATTGCTTATTCATGTTGCACCTCGTCGTATCAGGAGACGTCGTCATTTTATTCATTTTTCCAAGAGTTCACGATACGTTTTCATAACGGCGTCATGATGATTATTGTATTACAAATCCGAACGATATAACTATTTTGCTTATCTCGTTGGACACCGTTGACAGCATTTATCGTTGTTTTCAATTCGGGGGGAGGTTTTTATGCAAGGTATGCTAATCAGGTGTGGCGTCATCTTCACATTTAACGTCATCACCCTGGAAGACGTCAATATCCAATTTCTGGGCTTGATGCTGGCTTTTTCCAATCCCTGAGATTGACTGATGGGATGAATTATTGGAGGTTGAAGCTAAAACTTTCTTCGTCTGAACGGAACTGGGAGACCTGAAAGGTCTCATGGGTCCATTTGATGATCTGGATATAACTCTAAGAATAATTTCTCTTATCTCAAAGCACTTTAAAAGCGACGCTATACTTCGACGGAATGCCGGGGACATGAATGCATATATAAACGGGTTGATTCCACTGTTTAATAAAAACAGTATGCTGCCAATGTGTAGCAGATGGAACAAGAAACCCGACCGTGGATTTAGTTTGATTCCTGTTTTAGCAAGAACTTCGCAGATAAACTTCGGAATCGGAAGAACAAATGCCAATATGAGAACAATTGCGATAATCCTTGACATTCTGCTTAATTCTGATTGTCTGTATACCGTCGTATTGTCTTTTGTTGCTTTCCGAACCTTCCTTAATTTGATCACGTGGAGTGTCGCAGTGATGAGAAATGGAATTAGATACGACACGCACCATACGACAAAAACGATCTCCTCGGATCTCTTCGCACTGATAATTCTTTTCGCCAACAATATTCCTCTCGTTGTAAACAAGCATGCACTAACAAGCCATACTAGGCCGGACGACAAAATAACCCGCTTGATCGTTAGATGGATGTGAGCTTTGAGTGGATGAACAAGTATAAGGTATCGGATCCCCGACATCAAAGTCAGATGCCCATTGGCTGCGCACCAACAAGTTCCCGCAAATGATGGGAAATAATCCTCGTTGATCCTAAACGACGCACAAGAAAATGCTTTAATAACAACGTCAACGCTCACGGTCAGATTTAGCGACAAAAACGCAGCGTCAGCTAACGCAAGACACGCTAACGTGACGTACGTCGTTTTTTGTAGTCGCTTATCACGAATAACACAGAAAATCAACATCAGATTTGCAATAACACAAAGAATTAACAACAGCTCTATGGATTTATAAATACATGCCACATTGCATACATAACATGGCGGTGAAAGCAAATGATTGACATCTGTCTCGTTCTTTTGCGGCGGGGGTCTCCGGATCTGTGTGGTGGTTAAGTTCGAATTCAGTTTGTCCGTCAGATGATCAAAGGACCCGTTTATCGTCTTGTTGACCATAGACATGGCTGTCTGGAATATAAGATTAAAAGTATATAATTCATGACAATAATTGTTATTGCCGTCGTAGTTAAAGCCGTCGTCGTCATTATAATCTCACCACCACCACCACTACCACCACCACCACACTCCTTCTCCTCCTCCTTCTCTTCATCACCATCAAATTTAACATTATCATGTTCATTATCAGCAGCAGCAACAATAACAGCATCATAGTCGTTCCACACGTTTTGTATAAAACCTTTATTCATATACATTGTACAAAAATATATGGCTTATGATTTTATCAATACTCTGGACATAGCCTTAGGAACTCCTGTGCTATTTTCTTTATCACTGTAATATCTTCATATCTTCAGCTGTACATGTTTGAGATATCTTCATCTCAAGATACATGTATACTGAGATTGTCCTCTTAAAGCCAATAGTTTATAACAGTTCTAAACACATTGATAGATTCTGCCGTTATATGATTTTCATGTTTTGTAATGTTGCATACGACAGTATCACGGTGTTTAAAGAGCTACACAAAACTAAGTCCAATCGCCGGTCGCTTCTCGTTCAAAAGTTTATATAGTCTTCCATTCTACCTGAGCAGCAGTTCAATACACGTTTTAATTGATTTGTAATTTATTAGCGATTATCCTATCACAATTCCTGTTATTTAATATTTTCAACGGACATTCGATTTTTAAATTGTTAACACAGCCACAACTTCTTGATGTTGACGTCGTTACCATTATGAAGGATAAAACAGTCATCTAATAAGCTACGAAGACAATCGGAACACCACGGATTTTTCAAGTAAACGATGATTTTGGAAAAAGTCCAAGATTTCCAGTTGTTCCGTGTGAGGATGCATAATGAGTTCACATTCACAATTTGTTTCAAAAAAGGGATTTATTTCACTTTTATCTTTTTGGGGCATATCCTTATGACAAAAAATAGAGATTCATCGTGAAATGCAATTTAACGAGAGTTTCATTAAGAAAAGACTATATGGCATTTAAAATATTTGGTCAGTTACATCTTTACATCAATGAATCTAACTTTAACCTAAATACGCTATATCTAAATGCCCCTAAAATTAAATTGTTATGGTTGAGTGATTTATTTATCTAGAAATTTATCAATTTTAAAATGATTTTTATTTGAAAAACAAAAACAAGAACAAAACCGAAACAATTATATGGTTTCAAGATGCCTGCATTTCTAAAACGGCTGGTTTATTAGGTAACTCCCTTTAATATTGATTTACGGTCAAAATACGCACAAAAACTCACATGCACTTGATGACAAAATTGTCAAATATTCTCCAAGTTCTATTGTTTCAAATAAATGTGCCACAAACGTTCACTTGTAAACATAAACTATACGGAACATTATATTAAACTTATCTGCAGTATCTGCAATGTAGCTGTCTATTCTTACGTTCCCTACTTACGGATGTCCAAGCTCGGATGAATATCAAAGCGGCCCGCATTGGTAGAAATTAAACAATGCACGAGTATACCCATCTAAACAAGAAAAACGCCACATAACCAACAACATATTCATATAGTGTACTAAAATCTAGCGATGTCACGTTACGTTTTGCAGTAAGTGTAGAGAATTTTGAACTCGGCTGGGTAGAAAAGTAACTGCTAGGTTATAAAAAGTAAAGAAGTAGAGAGTATAGTAAGCTCTTTGCATTACTCAGTTTGATAGCATATATTGTGCAGAAGACGTTTATCTGCTTTTTAATATGGTATGAAAAATAATCTCGGCAACCGAGGGTTGCATACAGCGTGCGTTTTATGATTTACAAAAGTGGATAGATTATTACCAGAGTAAGTTATCTGTATTGTTAAATAATCGTTAAATAAATTGTGATTAGGTTTTCATGAATATACGTCCCAGTTGCAAAACACGTTGCGCATTTTGAAGCCTAATCAACGCCACATTTTTGTTTAAAGATATTTATGTTTCAATCTAAAAGGCATGGTTATATTTAACCTAAAACTGATTTCAATGAAGAAATTATGTTAGTATAAAGATTTAACAACGTTCCAGATTTACATTTGTGAAAGATCCCCTCCCCTCTATAACCAACCAACAGTGAATCCAACAACTACATCCGTTCAAGATCAAACACAATAAACACAGTTACACGAAATATGTTCAAATTACCTTTGCACTATATAATAACGAAACGTGTGCACTTTATAGAGCTTAGCGGTGAAATGGACGGTTTTCCTTTTGTTGTCAACATCTATAAGTTACCGGTGGTAAATAGTGTCTATTTATAGCCCCTTTGACGCGAATTGTGAACCCGTGGAACGTGGTCGGTCAATCGTAACCTAAACAAAATATCCCTAAACACCATTGATACGCCGGTGATAAGTAAAGTTGATAGTCTTTGGATTTTGCCCCAAACTAATATGTAGAGGCCAATAGCGGTCGTGGTGTAATCTTGTTTGACCTATAGTCACATGTGTTTGTAGACAACATATTTTGTTTGTTCGAGTCGGTTCCAGGTACAGGGGGCCTCGAGTTCAAACGCGAGCCCAAACGTAACAAGGGCGTAAAAATGAACAGAACAGAACAGAACAGAACCTCATTGACGTAATCTCCAATAGTTTCTCATCAACACAATGCAAGCACATTGTCAAAATGCTAGGGGTATGGCTCATTGTCTGACGCTAATACAAATATATTTATGCTCTCATGCTAGTACCCTTTATACAAACGTTATTACTTATATTGGTTTGAGACTCAATCTTTAATATTTAATTTGCAGATTCGACCAACAACTACATTTGGTCATTTCAAACAATATAAACATATTGGCAGAAATAAGATGACGACAAGATGCAAAAGACGATATTATAAGTGACTATAGATAGTTTCCACATCAGTGAAAACTGAAAATCCCTTATCTTCGCAGCCATCTTTGATGGCATCTTCAAGTGATTTTCAGATGAATTGTATAGAAGCCAAATTTTTATTTTCTTGTAATTTCTTCATTTGTGGTAAAAAAAATAAAAGCTTTACACCATTGGAAAGTTCTTGAAATTCAGGTGTTAAGAATGCAGTATTTTTTTTAATTGATAAATGCACGAAGAATTAATACACAGAAATAAATAAAATTATCGGCTCATCCTTAAACAAAATGAACAGTGTAGCTTTTGTTGGTTGTATTTTTTTTACCTTTTAAACTATCAAAATATAGTTTTGATATTTAAAATACTTCATAAAAGCTGATAGATTTGATATAAAATTCAGTAAAATATATTGAAAAATGACAACACAGTGGTGAGTTTAATACAGCACATATTTCCCGATTTCAGCCTGCATTAGCTTCTGCCTTCAAAGATGGCTGACTTAAACTGTCTTATAATTGCCATTGACATCACATGGAAACTATCTATTGCTGCACAGAAATAAAAACACCTTGGATATGTAAATAGTATCTAAACATTAGGTATGACTGTTAAAGAAGTCGAAACATAATGGATCTAGGTGTCAGTGGTTCTTGTTTTATCTCTTACGGTTCTCCCATCGGTTTGCCGTCTCGAAATTCACAAAATGAAAATATTATCTCTATTTTTGTAAAATAATTTAATATCATGTCAAATCTGTCAAACGAATAGGAAAGTCATGTGAGAATTTACCACAAATATTAAATTTTTAACTAAGGGTAGACACATGTCAGGTAATGTAATTAGAACAAGTCACAGAGAAGTGATATTAAACACAGAGATAAATCAGTTACCGCCTTGGAATGGCCAGTCGACAGAAGGGTCGACTGAGGTATTAAAACCAAGTTTATTTAGAGCTTCAATCACGCACTTCCAAAAGGTTTGTCTCAGACATACCGAGCAAATAAAATATTCAATCAAAGTGACACAACTCACAGTATGCACCAGTATCGGGAGTTAATAAATGACCAAACATACACTTACAAACAATTTAACATAACTAACAATGAACTGCTAGTATAAAGATATATACATTATATACTGTCGCTTAAAGCCTCGATAGCTTTAGCCTGGTGTTCCTTCCCCTGGTCACTATGTGACACTGTAATATCAGTAGTACGCAGGGAACCAGACTACGGCAGCCTAACAATTTCTTTTCGGAATGTCGAACGCTTTCGGAATGTCGAACGCGGGTCGTGAAGTACTAGTATATGTATTATGTATGAGACAAAGTAAGTTGTATTTGTTAATCTGTATTTTTATCGTCTATACCCATATTTCTGTTAGTTAATTTCAAACATGCAAATAAATTATTGTTACCTAAAAGATTCAGCGAAATGCTATTTATTGGAGTCCTACATCTTTGTGAAAACTGAAGAATAAAACCCCATTTCATGCCCACTATTTATTACAAAGATGTATTTCCAGTCTAAGCACGCTGCTACTTAAACTATTTTCACACTAAGAAAGGCATATGAACACTAACTTTTGAAATATATCATAATCCGGGAAATCCCAGTTGTGCAGATATATATATAGATTAAATTCATTGCCAAGGAACATTTCAAAATATGTAGTCAATCTTCCATAAAACAAAACCCGTTTTAAGTTCTGACTAGTAAAATAACTATTAGAATGAGAAAGTCGTTCTTGCTTACACTGATCTTTAACATTTATGCAAAATGTCGTAGCTGGACACCAGAATTACTTATTTTATTTACAATATATGTTTATACATATGTATGTTCCATAAGTGGGTTGTCCAGTTGACAGGATAATGAGACTGAGTGGGGTTCTTGTTTCTGTTGCCTGGTCGTTAGCAGTGATAAACAAACATATCAAAAGAAAATCATTTAGTGATTATTATGAATAAAAGCAGTTTCAATATGTGTTAATATTATATTTGTCAACAGATAAGATAAAACAAACAAAATGTAATTTCATTATTAAACAGGAATATAGCTATGTGATGTGTTGTTGTTTTTTTACAATAGAAGTAACATGTTGTGAGCTCATTTCTTCTTTAGATATGTGTGTGTGTGTGTGTGTGCGTGCGTGCGTGCGTGCGTGCGTGCGTGCGTGTGTGTGTGTGTGTGTGTGTGTGTGTGTGTGTGTGTGAGGGGGTGGGGGTTGATATGAAAGAGCACGAGTTCTCCTTATATTTTATTAATAATCCGGATCAGATTCAAATATTTCCATTAATGTATAACTTCATTTCATGACAATTTTATTTGAACAGCAGCGAATCAAAAATCGTACCATAAATAAAATCGGCACATGATATCTAGGACAATTTATATTTCATTGAATCCCGTGGCAAATCTCAATGATGTATGACTGTGAATGTTTTTCAATATTTATTATTCGGTAACAATCAAAAAATATAAACGATAAACAAAAAAATTCAAATTATTTTATTGTTACAACTGTATGTCCAGCATTTTTAAATTAACTCGCTAGTTTCGTTTAATTAAATCAAAGAGGGAAACAAATTAAGTAATGAATTGTTAATTTTCATTAGAAATTTAAACTGTAGTGTAATATACGTCATCAAAGAATAGCAATGTTAGGAGAAAGGTTCGCTCAACAATATCACTGCGTTGCTTGATGCAATATATATTTACCAATCAGGACCATAAACCGTCTGTGTACTGTGTCACGCTTTGGGCACGTGGGCATTTTCCACTGGCATTGCCAATCGGAACTCCTCGGGTAATTCCGTCCTCGGGACAATCATCCCTCGGATGTATCTGGTGCAATAATACTTAATGAAATCACGATCGTTTTGTTCGCAGGAAGTCGGAAGAAGAATATGCCTAAGTAGTTCGCACAAAACATAAACATTGCCATCGTTTGACAGCTCTGTATCTGCTGCGCGGGGTAAATTAAAATCGGATGATTTAATTTTGAAGCCGCCACAAATTTAAGTTTTACTGGCATCTACTGTAGTGAGCTGTCACCCGAGCTGCCATCTTTGTTTTCACGTCTGTCTCAAAAGAAGTTCCATTTAGATAAGTGGCCGAGGTGATCCGACTACCTACATACATCCGAGAGATGATTCATGAATTATCCGAGGTGTTCCGATTGTGCCATTGCCTAGCAATAAGCCAGAAACAATCCTGTTCGTAGTGATCTCCCTTGCTATCATTCGGATCGAGATGAGGATCTTGTGAGTTTTCATAATCTTAACTGGAGCTATTTCATTTCATTTAAATTACGCAGTGATTTACCTACCTTTATCGTGTGACATGGAAAGCTCTATAGTCACGTGACAACTAATTTGTTGCGTTTTAAGCCAATCTACTCCATAGGAGTTTGAACTAGTATGGGTGTCATATGCCTTACATTTAATTTACAAAGTATTTTAGGTGAAATCAATATTTCCAGA
This sequence comes from Sinonovacula constricta, assembly GCA_007844125.1. Classification (NCBI taxonomy): domain Eukaryota; kingdom Metazoa; phylum Mollusca; class Bivalvia; order Cardiida; family Solecurtidae; genus Sinonovacula; species Sinonovacula constricta. The sequence goes on along the minus strand of CM017560.1, from coordinate 58,013,081 downwards.
CGTATGTTTGTTAGCGTGTGCTGAAATCTATGACTTGACCACTTGACATATCCTTACTTAAGAATGAATGGCCAACACATGTCATTATTCTTAATATATAATCACACTACAACAAGCAGTAGAAATTAGAATCAGTTAAGTCCAACACTTAAAGGCAGCCATCTTCACTGAAAATCATATTCACTTATAAAACACCACTACTTACAGACCATTGGGAATATGCGAGTGAATTACAGTTTTCGGAAAGGGAGTCTCAAATTTTCCCGCCATCTTATCGACCGTTAAATATACAAAAAAAATTTTTTTTATAATTAAACTGATATTTTCCTTCTTTATAAAATTTTCTTAAATATGGCCTTTAATTATGAAGTTAAGATCTTTATCTTACAGTACATTAACTTTGTTTATTATCATACATGGCAGGGGGGCTGTCCGATTGCTGACATTTTCAGTTGAGTAAATTCCTTGTAAATCAAAACAAAATCCCATTTGCTGGACACATCTAAGGTCACATAAGAATGAGTACATCGCTTTATTTTCATTAAGGTCATGGTCACAATTAACACTCGATGGACTAAAGCAGATTTATGTTTGTTTGTTTGTTTATTGGGTTTATCGTCCCACCAACAGTATTTCAGTTATCTGGAGACGGTGTCCACTTGAAGCAGATATAGTGCTGACTCCACTGTGTATAACATGCCGTGAACACCTGGAATGATACCACACCCAGTCACATTATCCTGACACCGGGCCAACCAGTCGTGGAACTACCCTTATATTTGTTTGAGCGTTAGCAAGGGGAGCTATACCACTACCTTTTTTTACGACTATGGTATGTCGCGGGCCGGGATCGAACCCGGGGCCTCCCGTACCAGGAGCCGACGCTCTACCGATTGCGCTACCAGGTCTGGTGCAGATTTATGTATCAGTAAAATTGTGTTGTCTAGTTTATAAAAACTTTTCAGCAACATGAAGATAGCAAAGATTGCATTTTATTTACAATTATGTGTTAAAACATTTATGATATAAAAAGTAATCGTATACACCATATAAATTCCTAATACCGTTTAGTCAAACTAGCGATAGAAGGATGCATGTGTACATTAAAAAAATAAAACAAAAGCAAAAATCCACAATACCGGTACTTTAATATCCCATTTTACACAATAGCTGTATGAACCAACTTTATAGTTTCATATCACTTTACGCACCAGATGAACGCATGTAATGCGGCGTTGTCATTATGTCTCCAGTTTGTATGGCTATCACTCCAAGGCATTATCACAGCGTGGCTTGCAATATGGCGTAACGTCATAACAACATTAACGGTTATAGCCACATTGTACAGCGTCAAATAAAAATGGCGTCATAATTAGGGCTGGTAACAATTCGACTTAAACATTAACTTGTACTCTAGTTGGACGCAGTTGTCTGATTTGCTACGTTTGTATCTTGATGACGTCATTAATACAAGTACACTCCTCTGAATTCGGTGTGGCGTCGTCCTCGCGTTTATCGTTGTCATCTGGGAGGAGTTCAGTATTTACCACTTCTTGTATTGGACGTTGGTTTCTCAGAGTCTCTGGCGATGATTTAATAGATGAAGGATTTGAGATAGTAGCCAGGATTCTTTTAGTCCGCACAGCACATGGAGAGTTTGTGGAGCTCAAAGTTTTACTTGATAACCTTTTGCTTGATATATTACTGAACCTTTCTTTCATCGTAAAACACTTAAAGAACGTCGCCAAACTTCGACGGATTGCTGGTGACATGAACGCATAAATTAGTGGGTTGATACCACTATTTAACAAAAACAATATAATACTAATGTTATGAAAATGGAAAAGGAAGCCAGATCTTGGACCAATACTGATGCCTGTTTTGAGCAACATTTCGTTGATCAGTTTCGGAATCGGAAGAACAAATGCCAATATGAGAACAATTATGATGATCCTTGACATTCTGCTTAATTCTGTTTGTCTGTATACCGTCGTATTGTCTTTTGTTGCTTTCCGAACCTTCCTTAGTTTTGCCATGTGGAGTGTCGCAGTGATGAGAAATGGAATTAGATACGACACGCACCATGCTATAAGGACAATTTCCTCGGATCTTTCAGCACTGATGATACTTTTGGCCAACAATATTCCTCTCGTTGTAAACAAGCATGCACTTACAAACCATACTAGACCGGACGACAAAATGACCCTTCTGACTGTTAGATGGATGTGAGCTTTGAGTGGATGAACCAGCATGAGGTATCGGACCACTGACAACAAGGTTAGATGTCCATTGGCCGCGCACCAACAAGTTCCCACCAAGGACGGGAAATAAAGTTCACTTATCCTAAACGACGCACAAGAGAACGCTTTAATAACAACGTCTATGCTAATAGTCAGATTGAACGACAAGAAAGCCGCATCAGCTAACGCAAGGCATGCTAACGTCACGTACGTCGGCCTATGGAGTCGCTTATCACGAATAACACAGAAAATCACCGTTAGGTTTGTAAGCACGCCTAGAATAAACACAAGTTCTATGGATTTATATATACATGCCACATTGCAAACATAACATGTCGGTGGCAAAACACGATTTGAATGTGTTCCATTCTGCATTTTCGGAGGTCTCTGGCTTTCGGAGCCAGTCAGGTTCATATCCACCTCCAAAAGGTCGGCCAGGAAACCGCTGGTGTCATTCTCGAGCAGGTTTATCATCGACATGGCTCACTGAAATGAACATTTAACATGTAAACAAATTAAAATTTTTAGTCATCAGCATCATTATCCTCGGCGTTACCATTATCATTTACATCAGCAGCACCAACGTCATAATAATAATAATAATAATAATAATAATAATAATAATAATAATAATAATAATAATAATAATAATAATAATATTTTGCTAATCGCGATTGAAAAGCAGAAAATATTGCCCACTGAAAATGATTTGTAAGATTACTCTGCTTAACAGATAAGAAAGGTGTTGTTTTTGTTGTTAATATATCCATGTCTGCGCTTGGCCTAGAATCATGTGTGTAAGTTGCACAGTAAAATAACACAAAATGGGGATTACAAGAGACATTATTTAATTGACCAAAGTAAACACGTAACTTTTTTTGTCAACATCAGTTTTGCATTTTTTTCCAAAACGTTTAGAATCCAAGCGTTATGCACCACGTACTAGACTTCTGGTAGTTGATGATTATATCAATATTCTGGATAAAGCCTTAGGGATAACTCTGTCATGTAGTATCCTATTGTTTTATCTTCACATCTTCGGATATATATATATATCAGTTATGTTCACCGCCAGAGATATTGAATTATATCATAAAACTGTTAATATTTTATAACATTAACAACACGCATTTTGCGACAAAAAGATTCGACTGTTGCTGTCTTATAAACTAAGTATTTCAGAAAAAATATAAAAATAATAAGCAAGCTTAAGTTGTCTTATAATCATGAAGTGTACAGCGTCTATTAGAAGTCTACCAAGCACGATTTCTTTACAAATAGTTGTGCAGATTTATAATCTTACCAGCGATAATCTTTTCAACCGGTCCACTTGTTAAAGCTTTAATTACAAAGTTTTTTTAACAGATAATCACGAATACCAATAGAGGGGTCTAATGGCATTTCTTCCATGGTAGTAATTGCGGAAATGATTGAAGATCTATGTGATTTTCCTTTGGTGACGTAGGACTTTGTTTGAATTGTGTCAATTAAATACGTTGTTTATTGAACGTTGTAATATAATGAGTGTTTCATTTAATGTTCATAATACAATGGTTTTGCAGAGCGAGGACATTATCAAAAAAGCTTATACTGACAAAACGATTACTTATGATTCATCTTGTACAACAAATTCTATAACAGTTTAATTACATCCATGGCATAGATTTTAGCCCCAGAGTATAATGGTCGTTTATCACAGACACTTTTTTAAAGAGACATTGAATGAATTTATTTGTACAGATCTGACTGGCAGCCTGTCTACCCACATGTATGTCCCTCTGTCCGTCCGACCCTTTGTCAATTTAGCTTTGTTTTCTATGAGTGTACACGGTTTTTAGTTGGGGTGAATAAAACGATTACGGTATTGTTTAATAACAAATTGTAAAAACAAACTCACTTCATTTAAAAAAAAAAAATTAATTATTTTATTTGTTTTTAGATTAACCACAACGGCGACGTGATACAATTATGGTCACGATCAGCTGTAGAGGGAGACACCAGACACTTGTCTAGGAAGTACCACTGGACCTCAGCAGGATTCTTGTTTATTTTATAGTTACCTTTGGTATTCATTTATTGTCTTTATCATGAACACAAACTCTTTTATGTTAATACATTTAAACGTTATTTATTTAGGTATGACAAAGAACACATGCAAACACACACTTGGTGACACAAGTGTAAAATACAAAGTGTAATTGCGAAAAATAATACTGAATGATAACGGTATTTTTTCAACTTTATCTACTGCACCAAGAATGACAAAGTTAAAGATATAAATGTTAATTACTATTTTCAACCTTCAGTAATTGCAGGTTATACACAATAATCGTCATTAAACAATCAACTTTATTTGCCCATCTTTACTCTTACTAAGCACTATTAAAGCCTCTCATAATGAGAGTTTGCTTTTATTTTGCATCGCTTGGTCATATTTACCTCATTTGTATTATAAAAATAGGTCCTGTTTGTGAGTTCCTGTAAAACTTAGAGTCAGATTGTGTCGCCAACAGCAACTTTTTATAGGAAAAACACACTTTGGGAAGAATTTTATATCCCTAGGTTTATTTTAAGCATATATAAGATATATAAGTAAATCTTTCATAACTTTAAGCAAAATGAAACAGGTATTTACACGTTTGTAATAATGCCAGTAGAAATGACCTTTACACATACATTGTCTAAATTGGACGATAGATCCAAACGCCTTAATTGCACAACGTTCATCTATTTAATCCGGGGAGAACCAAGCATAATTACACAAGACATGATGTAAATCCGTTTGCACACAAATATGCTAAATAGAAATCAGAACGTACTGTCTATACACTGCTTTCAGTAAACGCGTCTCTGGTGTCAAATCTTTACTATATATCTTGACAGGTTTATAGTGCGTCTATTATCGCCCCATTGACGTGGATTACAAACCCGATGAAAGTGGTCGGTCGAGCGGAACAGAAATAATCACCCGTAAACACAACGTCTGTATAGGTACTTAACGGTGGTATCCAAAAGATTACCCAAATCTAGTACATGTAACAAATATTCCTGTTCTTGGGAATGTGTGCAAATTTGCTTCATAAACATATACTTTAAATTAAGAAAAGGCAATACCATTGAACAGTTAAAATTGTATCGCTTCAAATGAGTATTATTTCCAAATCTATAAATAAGCACGATGAGGATATCAACCAATGAGAGAAAAATCATCCAAACTCTCGAATACCACCGTTAACTACTGCTAAGTATAGTATATGTTTGTATTTTCTACATTCCAACTTGTGGGGGTGGGATAAAGGTCGTGGTGGTGTTAGAGTGTGCGTCTCTGGTATATGTTGACCATAGCTTTTGTTTGTTAATCTCGACTCCAGGTATACATGAAAGGTTCAGGGTTCAAACTCAGATCGCGAAAAGAATTTTGATAAGAGGTACAACTCCATTACGCTGCAGTATATTGTCGTTTCACGGCTGGAATATTCGATGTCAGAATATTGTGACTGTGTGTGGTTCCATGTTAGCTGTTACCGGTGCGCTATAGCAGTGAATGCCATGTCAACTCAGCTTTCAATTCAAGCTTTGGCTAACTGAACTGATGTTGGTAAGACATACCCCTCTAAAAACAATAACAGCAACAAACAACAACAACAAAAAACAACAACAACCACAAAACGTATCCACGTGTTGGTTTGGGTAAGATAGTAAAATGTGTGTTTGGAACATGGCAACACAATGCATTATGACGTCAGATATCATAAGACAACGATTTTATCCACGATGTAAATGAGAATTAAATGTTTTAATTAGATGTGCAATATTATTGAAACACTAACCCGATAAATGCTGGGAAATGCACCTACATGTATCATAGAACAAATGTCCCCAGCAGCATGCCGCTGGACGTCCTACCACCATTACACACATATCAATTTAGACCATGCTATACCAATGGCATACTTCATGAACTGGTATTTGTTAGCAAGCAACATAATGAATGTTAAATGTTTTTAATGCATCGACCAGTAAGGGTCTGGCTATTTTGGTGGAGAAAGACACCAGACAATTTTCTGATTAGATTCACCGCGCACCACAGGTCAGTTGGTAGACCTTTCAACATCGAGCCCTTCGCCCCGAACTGGTCTCGAATCCACGCATGACAGCCTAAGCAGTCACAGGAGTTACAAGTGGGCGACTCTACCACAAAGCCACGGGCGCCAAGTGTTGTATTAATTTGGGAAAAGCTGTTGGGCTTTATTTCTAAGCGTGGAAAAAGGCAGCTCGAGGTAAATTGTCAAAAAGGTGATGCCTAAATAATTGATTTTAAATAAAAATAAAATTACAAAGTTCACACATGTCAAAGAATATTAATTGTATTTCAGGTGGGCATGCAATAAGCACTCAATCACGAAAGATAGATGAGTTTTTATTGGCTTAGACGCCTGAAAATTCAAGTCAGTATCTGGTAAATGAGAACCAGATTGTGAAATAACTTCGTAATGGCTACGTTTGGTATCGTTATCTTTATTCCTGATGTTTCCAGGGCCGGATCCAGAATTATTTTTTTTTGGCGGGGGGGGGGGGGGGGGGGGGGGGCGGGGGTAAATTAATAAAGATTCATTCAACTTTATCACAGTAAATACCAGATATATATACACAGTAACGGCCCCTTACGTCGACCTTAGCAGTAAACAGACAAAAATTACTTAACAGCTTTGTATTTTTAAGCTTACTTATATGTGTTTTTACAGCTCTACTCTTTTACCTGGTTGGTGGGGGTGGGAGTGGGGGATGCATACCCCCCTCCACCCTGGATCCATCCCTGGATGTGACGTAAAGTTTGTATCATAAATGGCTTCGTTAAGACTCATTTGCACCTCAGCACATTAAACTACGCCATATGACGTGACGGCGTTAATATCACCTTTAGAACTGTTGTCAGTCCGTGTGTAGTCGTGATGTCACGTCTTGTTATCCTGCGTAGCGCCCCCCCCCACCCCCCCACCCCCTCAATCAATGTGTAGCGCGTCCTATAATCGGGCGTTAAAATTTGATTTTGGAATTAGCGTTGGTTTATTGCTGTGTCATCTGCAGAATCGACAACATCCGGGGAGTTTAAAGAACTTGTTGTCGCCTTTTGGTTGCATGATGACCTGGTCACGTCTTCTTTACATGAGCATTTGAATAACGACACGACACTTCGACGGAAAACCGGGGACATAAATGCGTATATAAAAGGGTTGATGCTACTGTTTAACAGGAAAAGGGTGATACCAATGGTACAGAAATGGAACAAGAATCCAGATTGTGTATTCATGTTAAATCCTGACTTCTTCATACTTTCGCAGATAACTTTCGGAATTGGTAGAAAAAATGCCAATATTAGAACAAGCGCGATGGTCTTCGACATCCTGCTTAGCTCCGTTTGTCTGCTGGCCGTGGAATTGTCTTTTGCTGCTTTCCGCACTTTCCTCAATTTCACCAAGTGAAGACTTGCCGTAATGAGAAATGGGATTAAAAACCACACACACCACGCGGCTAGAACGATTTCCTCCGAACTTTTGGCATTTATAATACTTTTCGAGAAAAGTACTCCCCTCACTGCAAAGAAGGATGCACTTATAAACCAGACTATTTCTGACAACAAAATGACCCTTCTGACTGTAAGATGGATGTGAGCTTTGAGTGGATGTACAAGTATAAGGTATCGGACCACTGACATCAAGGTTAGATGTCCATTGGCCGCGCACCAACAAGTTCCAACCAATGACGAGAAATAGGTGGCGCTTATATTAAAAGACGCACAGGAAAATGCTTTCAGAACAATGTCAATACTGATCGTCAAATTCAGCGACAAAAACGTAGTGTCCGCTAACGCAAGACACGCTAACACGACGTAGGTGGGCTTATGGAGTCGCTTGTCACAGATTAGGCAGATAATCACTACCAAGTTTGCCAGTACGCCTAAAATTAACAGCAGTTCTATGGACTTATACACGCATGCCATATTGCATGTATAGCATTGCAATGATTTGAAATTTTGATTCTCATGTGTTCCGTTTTGTAGTTTTTGAGATCCTCTGATGTCGGGATTTGTTAGGTTCAAGTCAAGTGGTCCCGCCACCGGACTATTTGGCCCGTTCCCCGAACCACGCATCATTGGCATCACAACGACAGGCTTTTTCTGAAAGAACATTATATGAATAAGTTTAAGTTTCTTGATATACTGTTAAAGCTTTACTGTTTTTTTTCTACGTATGCGAGTCTGCGAGCTCATTTGGATAAAATCTTTAGTTTAATTGAACATCATCAGTCATAATTAATTTGAGAAATGTCATGTATACATAGCTTTTATGTTTCTTGAGTTTGTAGGTTATTTGCTTAACTGTCTTCTTTTATTCTTGTTGTGCGTGTAAAATTAGAACATTTATTTTTCTAGATTTTGTTTCTATGTATTTTCCAAATAAAAGGAAGAGTAGGAGAATATAACGGCCACCATCTTTGGACTAGTAACTGGCTCTTAAAATGGCCTGAGTGTTTATCATCATCATCATCATCATCATCATCATCATCATCATCATCATCATCATCATCATCATCAACAACAACCAAAACAACAACAACAACGTCGTCGTCGTCATCATCATCATCTTCACTATCATCATCATCATCATCATCATCATCGTCATCGTCATCGTCATCGTCGTCATCGTCGTCATCGCCATCGTCATCGTCGTCGTCCTCTTCGTCGTCGTCGTCGTCGTCGTCGTCGTCGTCATCATCATCATCATCATCATCATCATCATCATCATCATCATCATCATCATCATCATCATCATCACAATAAGGACACTTAAGCTTAACACAATTTGTAGAATGTTACGATTTAAACATAACACAAAATGACAGTTGAAGTACATACTTCCAGTCAGTGTCTGTAAAGTCATTTGCTGCATTGTTTGTTTGGAGACATGTTTACTGCCATCAATCTTTTACTTAACTTATTCACACCGATGAGTATTCAAAGAAAGAGTAAAAAAATTATCTATTTTATAACATACACAGTTTGGGCCTAAGCATGTATTGTCATAGAAAAAACAACAACGGGTGTGTGCAGAACGGGGCTTGGTAATCATTTAAAGAATTACTTAGTTTGATGGAGGCCTTAAATGAATCTTTCCATAATGATTTTTATTATCCTATGTATAATTGTGACGATATTAAATTCCACACAAAAAGAAACTGTTTGGGATGGAAGCAAACACCCTGCAGTATTTACCCATCTGCCACCAGTACCATTCCAAACAATGGCGGCGAATGACTTTTACGACATATGTGTCTTCACAGGTCAAACTTAATCAGCGTCCAAAACCTCTTGCTGGTTAAGTACTAACTTGAATTTAGTTCTTAAGTAAATCTGAGAGGAGAAAATAATCCTGTCCCTAACGGGGATTCCCACCCGGGACCTTCAGATCAGTAGGCTGACACTCAACCACGTCGCTAAAGGGTTAAAACAACAGAAAGGCTGTTGGAAGTGCCTAAATGCACTACATTCCTCCCACTTTACTTTTTCTGTGCCCAAGCCCATCTCAGGACAGCCACACCAGGCTTCCGTTTACTTCTGACACCATTAAAGTGAATCTGAGAGGAGACAATGATCCTGTCCCTAACGGGGATTCGAAACCGGGACCTTCAGATCAGTAGGCTGACACTCAACCACGTCGCTAAAGGGTTAACACAACAGCAAGGCTGTTGGAAGTGCCTATATGCACTGCAGTTCTCTATCTTTTCTACAAATTAATTTACATTACAAACAAATATATACACATTTATAAGAACTAAGTTACAATCTTAAAGGTAATAGTCGATAGTTTGCCCATATCAAATACATATATACATGGAACAATGTCTCGCTCCTGTTGGGAGGAAGTAGGGCATAATTTCTGCAAAAGATCTAACTTCCGTCTAAAACGATTCTGAAAACTGCGTCACTTGTTAGACAGTACAAATCGTGTTATAAGTCGTTCAGAATGTTCATTATTTCTAAATCTGCAAATAAGCACGACAGCTATTTCTGCTAAAATAGACATCGATGTCAGAGTGGATAATCTGGATCATGGTAAAACATGGTGTCAAAAGTAAGTAGTCACACAGTTTTAAAATAGCTAACTGTGACGCGTTGCTCATATACGAAATATATGTGTGTAATGACGTATGGAGTGTAATACTTCACTTTTCTCATAGATGTAGGACATTAATAACATTTCGCTGGACATTTACAGGCAACTACATGTATAATTTATGCTTTGGTTTTAGAGGGAAAAATTTCCAAACTGTCAAATTCTACCTTTGAGACTTGGAATTAACTTAGCAACAAGCATCATCTACTTGTGCACTACATATGATAGCATAAACAATACAGAATAACTCCCTAAGACATAGGCTACCAGTGTGCAAAAAATGTATTAGAAACACATTTACTTACTAGAGATTCTTCACTGCATCAACGCACGGAGACTGTCTATAAAGCACCCGCTATCCAATTTCCAAAATTTATCAGAATCTTGTCTATTTTCACTCTCACGTTCATAGTTAAATATAGTAGTTTGTCGGGATATTGTTTTATTAAGCCAGTTTTAGTGTGTTTTTACGCGAGAAAAAGAGGCTGAATGTGTTTTCAGTGATACACATACCATTAAACGTATGCGAATTTATAGGACAATGTATGATTCGGTTTGTGGATTGAAATGCCTATTGATAATCGCAAATCAAGCGTTACTGAACGAATCCATGACAATAAAGATTGTCGAAATAAGCTGAGGGACCCGCGAACTTTTTATGTGTATAGTTTGTGTTTCGCCTGAAGCCCTTGTCTGATGACGGAGGTGTTAAATCATTAGGGGTGTTGTTTGGACGCCATCTGTGTTGATTGTGTTCTGTATATATAAGTGTCTCGATCTTTTGTGTTAACTGTATAGCATTTTTGTTCAGGGTACTTCAAAGTGGTATTTCACACTTGAGACATGACTATATCGGAGAAATGCAAACAAGCGATGGGATACTTTTTTTTGTTACATCGCACCGCCGCAGTTATGGTCATTTTGGCAGCGTCCAGCCAATTATTGGTGAAGAAAGACCCCAGAGAGAACCACCGGTGCACCGCATATAAGCTGGCAAACCCACATGAAAGTTTTCGCCTAGACTGTTACTCGAACCAAATCGGCGGGAGATTGAGGAGTTGCAAGTCGTGTCTACTAACTACTCGGCCAATGGAGACCCTGGTTAACTTGAAGTGTCTTGCTATAAGCTTTTGAATATATTTGTGCAGTTGTTATTAAGTGGTAACTCTAGTACAAAAACTTCGGTACTCCAACCTTTGTTAAATGTAACATTGTAGTTGCATGTTACTTATTAGCATATGGAAAATTCCAAGTCCTCTCAAAAGATTTTACGGTGCACATTTGCCAAATCAATGCATATGTCGATCTCTGCGTCATCTCTGAAGTCGTGAACAAAACATTTATGAGAGTCAGCCATACTTGTTTATAAATGGCTCTTTTGATTTCCAATAATACAAATTAAGCTGAATGGAAGCGACTTCTGTTTCCTTTTTGTAGCTGTTAAAAACGACCAGCCAGTCACTTTTTACCACTTAATGAGGTAGAGACAAAAGGTAAACGAATTTGAAATACTTGCAGTCAGGCAGTGATGAAGTTTGATCTATTGAAATTATTATCATTATTATTATCATCATCATCATCATCATCATCATCATCATCATCATCATCATCATCATCATCATCATCATCATCATCATCATCATTATTTGCGACGCCAGTGTCATTAGACACATATTTAAACAAAGACGGGCTCGGCAGCTTCCGGAAAAATATACGGTATTTCCGTAAGGTTTGATGAATTGAACATTTATAAACACCCGTAAGCTCGTGGTTGGTAATTTTCACCCGGAATGTTTAAATCAGTATTGGCAAACAGTTGCCAATATTTTAAGAAGAAACAAGTATTTCATTTCTAACTATTTTTTTTTTATATTTCGCAGCATAAGATAAAAAGAAATTCAGAAGTGACCTTGTGTTGTAATATATGTTGCACTTCTTATATAGGGTAATTTTTTAAACTTGGTAAAGAAATGTATTTTAGTGCATTTAAAATGTTTTGCCCCTGATTTAAGTGAGAATAGTCTTCCGTTGACCAACAGGTTTGTGGTATGAAAATAGACTTCCTTGTCAGATAAGATCTGAGGAAGTCCAATTATAAGTAGATCCTTTCATTTGGAATCTTTGGTGGACAGTGAAATGTCATACTGTGCCATAAAGGTAAAGCTCCATACAAAAGTATATACTGTTAACAAGTTTTTGATTGTTTGTTGATGATTGTTTGATGATTGTTAATCTCAGTATAACAACCTTAGCACAAAAGTCAACAAACCCTCTATAGAGAATTACCGTAAACGCCGAGAAATCCAAATGAAGGACCTACTTTGCATTTATGGAGCATTAAGGGGAGACTATTCATACATGTCGCCAATCACACGGAACACTTCGGCGTGTATTCCGGACTTGTCCGGATTCCGTCGAATAGTTACAAACGGTCCCCCAATATAATGTACACGAAAATGCACAACATTAAGTAAACAATAAGTGGGGTTAAACATCAGTTTTGTTTCTAGAGCCAGTATAAAAACGGCACATATGACTAACTGTTTTACCACTTCGCTGTTTTACTTATTTACTTAGGTGAACATGACAAAACCGGCAAAAGGACGGCATGTTTACAGTTTTATGTGTTTATATCGAAACAGTAATAAAAAAATCTAAAGCTGATACATTACTGTGCTATTGTTCTTGACAATGGGTCCATTCTTTCTTTCTTTCTTTCTTTCTTTCTTTCTTTCTTTCTTTCTTTCTTTCTTTCTTTCTTTCCTTCTTTCTTTCTAACACACATTGTGAAAACAATGGCACCTTTATTATAAAACAGTTTATACATTGTCTCCATTTTGCCCTTCCCTTACTCTGCAAATTTTAATATTTCATTCTATTTACTCGTATGTTTAACACAAGTAAACTCTACCGAAGTAGTACATGTACATTTCTTTTAATTGATAGTAGTAATGTTTTGTTGGTTGTTGAAATGAGTCTAACAAAACAAAAAAGGCAGTTTCTATTTCTAAAAATTGAAACATAGGAACGTTTGTTGTTTTATACAATACACAGAAATAGTAACAAATTTGAGAATATAAAATGTAACCTTGCCTGTGTTGGTTATTGTTGGTTTTGTTACGGTACATATAAATATGATAGTTGGAGTATTAGGAAAGTTTCCTATTTTGTTGGATATACTTCGAATTGCCACTTTTAAGAGCAATACTTTGTTCAATAATTTAAGCTCTGTTTTTCAAATTCTCTTGCAATGAGTAAATAAAATATTGCTTTGAGCAGGAAATGAAATACTTCATAATCAATATAAGTATGATAAATACACGTGGTTGTGGAAATTCCTTGCAAGACATTGTCTTTTGGAATAACGATTTAAAAGCATAACAAAAACAAACATTTTTGTAGTTCAGCATAAAGTTGATATCTTTATGTATAGATAAAATTACCAAAGCAATAACAACAACGACAACGACGACAACAACAACAACAACAACAACAACAACAACAACAACAACAACAACAACAACAACAACAACAACAACAACAACAACACAAGAACAACAAAAACACACGAAAAAGGAAATAATATTACAAGGCATTAGCACTTTGTCACAAAGAAAAAGAAAACTTTTCATTGCCTATTAAATGTTCAGAATAATTGTTTTTTATTGTTGTTTTGCTTTTGAAAGACAACAAACTGACTTTATATCTTTGGCTATTTAGAAATAATTTAATGGCCAAAGAACAGGCGAACAAATAACAAACAATTTACTCGTGCGTCAATTATGTTTACGATTAATCTTGTCATATTATCTATTTTCTTATAGTTGTACACGTTTAAAATATAGTTTCTCTTATTCTTCTATAACTTAATATACTAGGATATGGTTGCAATAAAAAAGCAAATATAAAGGGACAGTTTAGTATTCGAAATACATTTCGCATATATTAAAGCACCCTATTTATAAAAAGTTAAGTTTAATAAAAACAACAACAACATTTTTTCTAACAATTCACCAGGTGATTGTATGAATAACAATTGAAATCCATTTTACCCAATTATTTAATGTATGCACAACGACGAGCTGTTTGGAAGGGGAAGTAACTCAATTAGAACTATATGGAAATCTAGTAGCGGTTATCAAACATTATACGTTCCATACTAGTTTATTGTTGTCAACTAGGTCGTTGTTTACTGTTAGTTTTGAAAATATGCTTGATATTACATTGTTTTTTTTCGCTGAATGAATTGGAAGCTTAAGTAAGCATACAACAAGAATATTTAAACACAACAATTTCTTTATTTGTTTAGCCACCAAATCGGACGGTCTTCAAGAGAGGAGAAGTGAGAGAAAAGCCGTCCCGTCTATCCATGTTTGTTTCAAATATATAAATAATGTTTTATCTCAGAACGCTTAATTTGTTATGCAGATGAGCTTGGGCCCGAATGATCTATCAAAGAAAACTGTTTTAATAGATAGGTCGGCGCCGGTTTCAGTCGTAATGAAATAGACGCGTAAAATACTCGTCGTCTGCTTCACCTTGATGACGGGGTGTGAGAGAACGTGTGAAATGATTACTTTACTAATTCTATCAACTCGACGTTTTCTGCAAATACGTGACAACTGACGAGCAGATTAATTCGATAAAAATCGTATTTAACCAATGGCCATTTATCGCAGTTCCAAAACTAATATGGCCCGTGTCCAATATGGCGGAATGAACTTGTAAGATGGATGTAGTGTTTGAGAAGGTGTTGTACTTCATTTAGTGGTAGAAATGACATTTAACAAACCAGTTTTGGTTAGTTGATTATTATCATTTTCTTTGCGGTATAACATGTGTATAGTTTCTTAGTTTTTTTCTCTTTTTGAAGTAGGGGGAGGGGTAGGTGGTGAAACTATGTTTTTGGGTGTGCGGCTCGTCTCTTTTGTGGTGTTATGTTTATTTTATTTCTCTTTCTGCATAAAAGTTGAAGTTTGAACGATTGTCCATTTTGTGACCATTTTTGTTTGTTGTTATTGCGTACATGCTGCACAGCAGTTGTAGAAATGTTGGCCATGTTTTTAATGTTTCTTGTTGCTTATTTTCTTTGTTTAATTCATCCCGGAGTGAGAAAACAAGCAACACGCTCATTACAGACATGTAATAAGAGCGATTATTTCATAATTGTTAATATAACAGAATTCTAAAGATAAACATGGTTTATAGAATATAGAAACCCTCATTTATTTAATATTGATACAAAGATAAGCATATGTCAATTTATTCTACATCCTATTGACTTTATACTTTATCACATATATTTTGCATTGCGCGCTTAATGTCATGGACAATGTCAGGATCATCCTAGTCTTGACTTTTGAAAAATCGTTTTGTTTTATTTTATAATTATGATAAACTTTTATCATCTGACCGCTCTTTTCTCTTGTAGAGGAATCTTAATTTGGCTTTAAAAAGAAAACGTGCTAAATCCTTGATTTCGTCGGATAAATGAGTTGATAAACACACACACACAATTGTATTTACATTTATTTAAAACACACATCATACTGGCATTACTTACACAACGGATATATAATCGTATCAAAACCACACGGATTAACATTTTATTTTAGTTGATATGCTGTACCATATAAATAATTGTCTGTCAAGAAGTACCTTATTTTACTGAAATTACAAAACCGACATGAATTCGCATACTGTTTACTTTTGTTTGGTCGGATTTAGAACTCTGTGAAATTATTTTATTTATTGAAAATTTGAACATGATGCTACTGTAATGTAACTAGGCACTAAAAACCACATTAACAAAACATAGTTTTTATATTTCTTAAAGCTTAAATATCAACAAACTCTTTTGCAGCGCAGTGTTGGAGTATAACGTATCATGTGGCCGAACACCCACATCAGTATGTGGGGAGCCCAACTGCAGGATGATGATCCGAAGATGACATCATATTCTGTCCAAAGCCTTGATGGATTTCCACCCTGCCAATAAGTACATTAGACAGCGATCTATAGACTTAACACAGCCTTAATCTTGTTTCCTAAATTAAGCGCGAAAATAATTGAATTGTTCTTTGTACTTTTTTATTATTTTCTTCCTATTTGTAAAGCTGACTAATTACTAACACCGCATTTAAATTTGTCACAACAAAGCAAGCACTCTTATCATCCTTGCATGGAAAGCTTTACTGGCAGTGGTAATAAAAGAAGGAATGAAAGAAAAAGCAACATTTAACGGACACAGATACAGCGAAAACCACCGCACCAAGAGTTTTTTTTGTTTTATTTGTATAAATCGATCAGCCTCATTTTAAAAAAAAGTCAAAGGTATCTATTGCGACAACATTGACATATACTGGGCTTTAAATAAGATGATTAATTTTATGCAATCAGATTTCCTAATCCACGAAAATTCCTACAATCAATTCAAATATAATTAAGCTTATTTGTGAGTTTTATGGAACAATTACTAGTATATTGTGCAATATCAACATTTTTATAACAAAACACACAAAAATCTCCATATACAACCATACGAAGTCAACGTTTAATAAACAAGAACAGCGCACTTTTCCATCTCCGTAATTCACTTCAATGCTACTCGTTTATCTTTTATTTATTATATGTTAATCGGTCTAAACTCGAGTATTTAGATATGTTGACAAAGAAAACTAATTTATCTGCCTTATGATCAAGAGCATAACACGTGTTTACTTGTATAGTTTTCATATTTATGCCATTTAACTAGAATTATGTTATATAATAAATCCAATATAACTTGAAGATTGATTGATGAATTGAACGTTTTGCAATGTTACATACTGGCTTCACAATAAAAACACGGAGATAATTCTTCATATGCAAATTATATCTTTAATCCGAAATCTTTATTATAAAGTCTATATGTACCATTACTGTAATTTATTAAATTTAATTTAACGAACGAAATAAAGAAAGTAGTATAATGTAATATCATGTTATTGAAGATACAAGTACTGTTAATATACATTGTATTAGCTACGATATCATGATGGTTAAGTTATTGAGCAGTAACCTTTGTATATCTATAGAGTTGATACAGGAAATAAAAATAAGGAAATAAAATGCTTTCAGATTTCCTGTTAGTCTTTTCCTCTTTAAATGACATATTTGCTTTTTTTTAAATTGTGTTTCAACAAAGTCACGTGATAGATTTATGTTAGTCTTAGAAAGCATCATTAAACGTATTATATTTTAGTCACGGAACAAAGGAAATTTTTAGATGTGTTGTTGGTCTCCATTAAATACAAATATATATCTATTTTATTTAACTAAACAAATAAAACGACCAGAAAATCCCACAACGCTGTGCCTTTTGTCACATAATAAAAATCTTCAATCCATCTTAAAGACAGATTACACCGCACTTCATAGGAATTTAGCTTTACAATATAAGTAGAGAAATACCACAATTAACAAAGCACCGTATCGTATTAATCGCTGCATAATTCATTTATTATAATAACATACATGTTGCAGTTACTATTTCGAGGTCCCAATAAGTTAATTGTAACTTGATCATGTCGACTGTTTTAAGAGACAAAGTATGATATTTATGCTTAATTTTCTTATTTTTGTTAAAAAGGATCGATATTTGTCAATTATAGAGTTTAACGAAATATAGTTAAACCAAATAAAAAATATAAACACACCAGGTTGTATCAGGAAGGTTTTAACAAAATGATGGAATTTTTCTGTTAAAATGAATGTACTTTATTGAAATTTTGTTTAATGTTATAAGTAAAATCTATCTTATGATACACGCGTATAATTACGTGAAACAACAACAACAACAACGAACACAAACAAAAACAAACATGACAGTTTACGCCTCGACTGGGACTCGAACACATGCAGTTAAGGCAATGGACATCAGAGGAGTCGGCGACTTTACTACTGGTCCATCCCCACCACCACTTGATTCACGTCTTTACTGAGTTTGCTTAAAAAGATTTTCTGTATTCAATACTGCACATAATAAAATGCACTAATAACTTTCCCAAAATACCCAGTGTTTCTGCAGAAAAAAGCTATATATGTAAAAGGTTCGCACCAAAAACACTTGATAAATCACTGTACTCAAAGGCTGATCAATGCAGTAAATATTGGTACTAAATACAATTAGATCAAATTGGTCTTTGTAATTGCTTTGGTAAATGACTGAAGAACATAACGTCGTCATTATTCTACATATTTACGACATCTTACGTCTTGCACGATTTTGTTCACTTGTGTCATTTATAATTAAAGGTAAAGTGATGTGTTGTGCTTTTAAAAGAAATCTTACTATGGATTTTTTTTAATATATTTTTCCACTTTTGATCCACGGGAAGCTCCTTAATGAGTAATTCCCATTTTCGAAATGGAAAGACGTGTATTAGTTATCTCCCTTGTAGGTCGGAATATTCATATACTAAAATAATCATCGTCGGCTCTTTCCGTACACTTTCGTAAAGGAACCTCGAAAGTAGGAGAATTTCGAACCTCGAAAGTATTGACACGTTGGGATTCTCGCTAGGTGCTTCGGTCTTCCTGTGTCGTTAAGTAGCTCTTGCTCAGTGAAATAAGGGTAGGTTACAATGTAGAAATAACGCTTGGCTGGCTTTTTTTGAGCAATGTTTTGAAAATCCGCATCAGACTTTACAGAACAGAACAGAACAGAACAGAACATTTCGTTATTTTATCCCAGGTACAATATTACAACATGGGGTAATGTACAATAATACAAGTTTACAAAATACAATGTTCCGGCTTCAACAGGAAGTTATCATTTTTCATAAAGAAGTAAATTGTAAGGGTATTTTGCTGAAGGGTAGAAGGTTGGGGGAACACACAGCATATGAAATGAAATGCTGGCGGATAAACTCGAGTTTTCAGCTCAAACGGGGCTAACACACACGATTCGGTAATGTAAGGTCCGCGCGACTTTAAGTAAGAATTCTTATTTGGATCAAAGATCTTTACACACGTGAACTTTCTAAGTTTCTGCCATATAGACTTTGTAATGCCAATTATAAACTAGATGTAAATTTTAAATACTTGTTGCAAGTATATCAAATAGTTTGTGATTGCTGTACATAGATTTCAGCGAAGGAATAAAAAAGTTTGTGTGTGTGTGTCTCTGTCTGTCTGTCTGCCTGTCTGTCTGTCTGTCTGTCTATCTGTCTCTCTCTCTCTAAGGGTTTGAGACTGTTCTATCCAGTTAGGAAGAATAGAACGATAATACTTTGACTTTCGCGATATTGACTATTCTAGGGTTCCGTAAGCTTTCACTATGTGCAATATTACAAACATACTCAAACACCTACGCAGAGAAGTTGTATATGACATGGGCTCAAACCTATCTGATTCTGTAACTACTCTACTAATCTGTGAAATACCGATTTCATTTCACACATTTCTGATTAATATGGCTTATTGACAACAGACAACAAGCGTTAACGTTCAAAATCTAAGTAGACCTAAATCCCATACAAACAATGAGGCCATTGACTCATTGAAAGCCTATGTTACGGTCCATTGTACTACTGGAGGCACATAAATGTCAGCTCAGTCAATGGACAATCAAACGTACAAGTGTCACCTGGTGATGTCTGATCGACAACGCTGATCAGATGTTAAAGGTAGGTAGTTAGGATGTCAGTAAAATATTTAGCATGTATTTAAGGAATAATAACATAATTTTGCTTATGTATTATAGAACATTTAAATTGTTTTCATTGACTAAAGGTAGATGTTTTAAATATTTTATTGTTCATTTGCGATATTATTTGACGAACTTTAACATTATATCTTTAAATTATGATTTCATCAGTGACGGTTCTATGATGTTTACCTTAGAGGGCGTGATTTTCGTTTCAAATGGCGTGTGTTTGAATCAAAACTGAGATTACTTCTACAGTGTAATAAATTTATGTTTGTAATACACCACAGCGAAACAATGATGTTCATTATAGCGACGTCCAGCTAAAATGGTAAAAGGAAGACCTTATAAGCATAGGAAAACGAGAAAAGGTCCTACAAGAAATTCCACAATATTAATATTTGAAGGACAACTCGACAAAAGCAGAGGAGCTGCAAGTCGGCAAGCGTTTTGATTGGTCGAGGGCTGGTCATACGTGAGTCGAAATAAAGTGATAATGACTCGAGAATGATTTCACGTGAGCACCGATAATATAATACTGACGATCGTGTTCTTTTTTACGCGCACCATTGCTACAACAACATGGCGTCTAATAAAAGAAATCGACAGTTTTCATTGTGTCCGTAATGATTTGATAATATTAAGTGAAAATGTAACCAAGAAAACAACAAAAAACTGTAACCTCGGTAGCAGTAAATGTTTTATCTGATTATCTTTCGAAGAAATGAACGCTGGCGAATTGGATCGACATCTTTTAATGTTTTATATTAAATGTGAAGCACGTGTGCCTCGTTGCACAAAAACACCCCAACAACAATGAAAGAGTAATTCAATAGGGTGTGTGATATAACAAGTAAAGACTTATGTTTCGGTCAATATATAGTTTTGCTGACTTGGCTAATATGATATTCACCTCGGACTGCGTCCTCGGTCAATATCTCATTACCCAGGTCCTTAAAACTATATACTGACCTCAACACACGTCTTTATTTGTATAATAATCGAGTTTATATGTTATATATCAGATACTTTATACAAAAGTTTTACAAGAGAGGGTGATGTCTTACCAAGTTCATATAGATTTATATTGTTTTGTGTAGAATATAAGCAGAAGAAGTATGTGTCACAAATAAGAAGAACGTGCAATTCCCTTGTTTCCTTACATTCACATATAAAAACAAAACGATATTTGTTCCTTCCGGTGTATGATCAATCATGTCACCGTGAGGTCACCAACAAAAACTTTTACGTTCAATAGCTACCAATAAAAAGAGTAATTTCAAATACCAAGAGCTGAAAAAAAAAGTTTATCTAACACCGGAAAAATAAATATTTCATTAATTTTTTTCTTCTCTAAAATCCAATTTGGTACTTTATTTTTCACAAGATGCTCTTATAGGTGAAATATAACTTATTTACACTGCAAAAGTAGTTCATAATGTATCAGTTTATTTATTTAATTTGTTCTCAAATCAAATACACATTAATATTTTAATTAGAATATGTGAATGTGAAATCATTTTAATGTTTAGTTAAGGAATGATAATGTCTTACTGAAGACATAGTAAAAGTTATATTTAAAGTCGCCATTTTTGTCAACGATTCAAAGAGGAAACCATTTTTGCATTCTATGTACATTAATTCCTGTGCAATGTTAATTGACTGAAATGAAATAGTCAGTGTGTTCTTGTGAAAACATTTATTCACTGACATACCTAGTTTTATAGATTTCAACAGGGTGAACAGTGGGATATTTAGTAAGTAGTTAAAAAAGTGCCTTTTCCATTGTGAATATGCTTTTGACCACATGGTTCAACTTGTTTTCTATTTGGTACTCTCATAACATATTTTGACTCGTTTAACAAAAGTTTGTATTAAATGACAACTCGTGTTAGATCCTCGTTTTATTTAACAATAATGTCTTCATTTTACACTGCTCGTCGAAAAATCAGTTATTATTCATAACTGAATTTAAATAGCTGTTAATGCTAAAATACATAGTTTTATAAAAACAACAATTGCGCAGACTTTTTGAACAAAGACAAACCACCAGCTAATATGTTGTTTTATGAAAATGTCATCAACACCTTTGTACATAATTTATAAACGTACTAAATGGAGCGTTCAGAGTTTTACCAACGAGACAATTATTTCAATGTATTTAAAACTATATAAATGTACACATTATTTGAACAGTTTTAACGAATTTAAATATCTTGACCTTTTCATTGTTTGTAAAAAAACCCACAAATACCTCGACTGTATGTCTTTAAACTGTCCCTCTTACAAACATGGCATTTTCCAATCGTTCTAAACATTCAATTGTTTAATCAACAGCTATTAATGTCAGTTGTGTTCTTACATAAAACAGTGGTATATTTTTGCTTAATTTTTATGACTGTTTTATTTTTACAAATGAAAAAGAAACAGACACTGTTAAACATCAAATCTCTTGTAATTACATTGGCGTTTTTTTTAAACAAAGACGACACGCACACACACACACACACACGCACGAACGCACGCACGCACGCACGCACGCATGCACGCACGCACGCACACACACAGACACACACACACATATATAAAATTATGGAGATATTTCTTGTTTTCCGAACGCCAATTTACAATCGCACTTTATGGATACAGTTCACCATACACGTGTCATATACATTGTAAATGATAACTTTGGGCAATGTTTATAAATGTTAGTTTGAAAGAAAGTTATGGATCGGATTATGAAGTTTAAACAGAACACTCCTCATATATCAAATGCTAGTAGCTTACATTTGTCCTGTGTATGGTATGGTATATAATGATGGCATGCATTTTAGAATCTATTTTAGCATCGATCCAATCGTTTTGCATATCTAAAACGCTATATTCAAATCGTGCCACTGTTAGACTTACAACATCTTGACGTAAACTAGTTTTAAGAAAATTTGCATAAACCGTCTACTAGTTCTTGTCATAAAACCGATGCAAACCTTTTTCGTATTGAACACGCATTTTACGTGGAATAATAACAATCCATTTTGTATTGCATCAATAAGCCTGGCTCCGACTTTCTCTATTGGAAGTTGTTTTTATTGACACACTACTTAATGTCGTTTGCCCCGAGTCCATTTACATTGTTAAGCGTAACCGTCGTGCCTATTTCTACTTTTTTTTATCAAATCAGCTAAAAGCAAATAGTCGCAAGTGTTTAGTTTATTGACACCTTAGACTGGATGCGCGAAAACACCTGCAGATGCCCAGTGATGGATTATAGAGCTAAAACTTGTACGTTTATGTCTTTTTCGTGGCAGTACGCAAAAAATGGCGGCGGTGTCTGTCCGGGTTCTAAACCATAGAGAAGAAAAGAGAAAAACACGTTGCCCGTCATTGGCTTTGGTAGCAAACTGTGTCAAATCGATATACATGTCACTTTTTGTCGTTCGAAACAGCAGAAATTAATGTTTTTAGTCAAGGCCTTGCGGACGCTGCAAGATTTAGGTGGATTTGATAATGTGTAATGCCCAAAGATTATACAACTCATACTGAATATCAGAAATATCTTTGTTAAAATGATTTTTACTATTAAGACATTTTGAAAAAAACAACAGTTGTGCGAATCGCAAATTTGCAATGGACGAGGGTCGTCACACTTATGCTCGAAGAGATTAAAACATGTGTGAGGTTTCCTTAGAAACAAATAATCAAGAAAAAGTTTTTGAAATTGAATTTTATGTTTGGTTTTGTGTCGGTGAAAAAAATAAGATTATTTTTATTGTCTTGGTACTCAGTTAGAATAGAAAGGTTCCATACATCTTATGATAACAGCAATTTAGTTTTACAAAATATATGTTACCTATGTCTCGGAAACTGTGAAAATAATGAGTAACATTTATTGTGCCATTATTCTTTGTGTTATGTGCCATAATGATTGCTTGATTTATTTAAAATCGATAGAATTTGTGTTCTAAAACGCTCTGTTCCATAGTTTATTCTGGTTTCCTCGTTTTCGTGGTTATCGTTTTATTTTTTACAAATGAGAAAATGGCTTCATATTACAAAGCATTGAAGCGCTGTTAACAGTTGTTGTTCTCCTCTATATTAAAAGCCATTTAAAATCGAGATAAGTCCTAAGTGAAGTGGTTGTAGTGTTATCGTGTTCCTAAAATGTTTTGTAATTGCCCAATTGCAATTATATGTTACGTAACAGTTTTTGATCAGAATCAAATTCAATATAAAACACATCTCTTTGAATAACGTATGTTATATAGGCACCGTTGAAAACGTTGAGTTGCATTGATTTGAATTAAGTAAACACCTATATACCATACTGATGATAAATACAAAAATGTATAATAAATGTGAGCCTTTGTACTGAACATTTTAAAGTGTTTCTAAATTATCCTTTGTCACTAGAGGGTCTAACGTATGTTGAAATACAAGATGTAAATGTTGATGATAAGAGGCAGTAATTTGGCATATTTAGAAATCATTGTTTCCACGACGGCATTCTTTGTCTTCTCAATTTTAAAAACTTTTTTTTTTTCAATTTTATATGTCCTGGCGGTACTCACATAGGCTCGGCTATGTCTATTAATTTATGGTTTTTATTTTACAAACATATGTTTTCCCATACTAAACTACATAATTCTTCTTCGGATTATATACTCTGCATTATTATTTCTAAGAACCCCATATCTTTGTCATTGTATCTCGAACTTTCAATTTCATAGAAAACTCATTTACCTCGATCAGTTTTGCAAAATTACGTTACTTGAGGCAATACTTTGAAAATAAGATGATGATAACAAATTCGTTCATAACATCGAATGCAGGACTATTTTTTTTAAACGAATGCATTAATTAAGACCATCTTCGAACATGGGATGTGCATTATATTGAACGCAATCGTCTTAATAATAATTAAAACTTTGGCTGCTTATTAGCGTTTCATTTATCTTTGGAGCCATCAGATATGTCAGTTCGACAAGGGACCATGTTTTCTCCACCTGTAGACATCGTATCTTTATGTACATTCCTTGTGTGACAAAAATTATGTTACGTGCATTGCTACGATTTCAGGTCAACTTGGCGACTTGCGAATTGATTTATAAACAATGTCGATACCTAGGCGTTGTCGCAACATGCAATAATGGGGGCAGAAAGATGCCGTCATCAGGGCATGTGTGCAGATGTGAGAAACATTTCAATAATTGCAATGGGGAGCATGCATAAAACGTTCGTGGCCAAAGAGTCTGGAGCTTTCGTCACCTTCCTGCGTTATTATCAGCCGGCCTCAGCCAGGATGCATGTCTGCCTTGGACGTATAAAGTGCAGTTGGAACAATATCAGCATCATCGTAAGAAGCAGCACATTTAAGATCAGCATCCTCATAATCACCAGCATCTACAGCAACAACAACAATAACAATGTCGACTACGACGACTAAGACGGCGATGACGTAGACAACAATAACGACGATGATGATGATAAAAACGGCAATGACATAGAGAATAAGAACAAAACAACAACAACATGATGATGACGAGGACAGAGAAAACTCTATCAGCTTATCATTATTATTCTTTGTTTTATTTTTTTAAGTTTAAAAAATTCCTTGTTTCCGTTGACAAATACTTCCTCATCGTTTTCAACTTTAAGTGTATAACTTAAAAAAATCACTAAGTAAAATGTTGTGCAAATGTCAATTACTTTGGTAAAATTAGCGTAAATCATGTGGTTTCAACTTTAGATGTAAGTTATAAAGTACAGATAAAGATGTTCATGTTCAGACATAAGCGAGAGCGGGAGAGTCCAGTGGTAGAACTATCGAGTCTAGATCAAGGGGTCCGTGGTATGAACCTCGTTTGGGTTGCCGCTAATTTTCTTGAGCAAGAAATTAACCTCGATTTGTTCTACGCCATCCAGGTGTATAAATGGGTACCTACGGCGGTTATTCGGGTCATGCAAATGACTTCCTAGCGCCATATGTCTCGGCTGCTCATACGGGATATATGTATATACCCAATGTCCAGGGGGTAAAACTGTATAGTTGGCTGAATATGCCATCGGCGTAGAAGAAAATTTTACCTCTGCTTATAGGTTTTCTATAAAATAGGTTCGGTTATAAATAATTCTACTAACACCTGACCAGAAAGTTTCAACTTTCAAACATGGTATTTATCGTACATTGCTTTATATTTCCGGTGTATTTATCAAGGATACAAAACAGCCTATCATGATAACTGACTCTTTCACGAAGAAAACCGTGACAATTACATCATCATTTTACTGTCGCTCAGGATTATCTCTATGCAGTTGTTGTTGTATAGAAAAATGTTGTTTTATTCATCGGAAGATGTCAGAAAATCAACAAATGTCCTTCAGCAGATGACGCTTCTACAAAGGTGCAAAGGGATTAAGACGGAAGTAAGACGAACACAGCATTAACTCGGACATAAAACACAAGTCAAATTGCTGATAAAACATCTACTTAACCTATAAATTACCGGGTTTCATGTGTTGTATTTTTATCGTCAAAATAAACTATTTCTAAGTATTACAAGGAAATGTAAAATCATCACTGTTATCGTTTCTTGATATGTATTTGGCATCCTAATTGCTGGACAGGAACCATGAACTTCAAATTAATTAATAATTAAAAGTAGTAACAGTGTGTTCAATAAAATGTACATTCGGCAGGTTGAATTATAATTTTAAATACAGTGCGAAAATCAAAATGCACACTGGACCTGCGCAGCCGGGACCCAAACCGCATTAGTAATTAGCCACCAAATTATAGTAGAAGCCGAATAGCGACTATAACAGTGACGTTTAGAGACATACTCCCCTATGGGGGCGAGCATAGGCAGCAACGTCCTAAATCTAATTTATATGTGCTTTCCTTTTCTATGTAAATGGAAAATAGAAATAAGACAGATACAAAATATAGTCCTGTAGGAATTACATTACATATTAACCACTTAAGCCGGTTATCGACATCGATTGATCAAAAATAAAGTTCGAATTACAAGAAATAACTAGAAGGGAGGCAAGTAAACAGGACAAAACATATAAGATCATGAAAACAACAAAAATTATTTGAAATATATTTTATCATGAATAATCATTATTCATTTAGGTTTAATAAATGGATCTATATATTTTCCCCCAATAAGATAAACATTAAAACCATTAGTAATTATTAATGCAGTTTTAAAACATTAAGACATGATAGTGACCACAACCACTTATTGCATGACATGTATTTCATTTAAATACCAAACTGAAACGAGACATGTCATTTGACATTTTAAATAAAGATCAGACATGATTTTGTGGGTTTATTGCAACTTTCAAAATATGGATTGGAAAGTGTTTATATGTATTCCTACTACAGAAGGTGAAGGAAAGGAATATTGCAAATATAAATAATTGAAAGATGAAAACAGGAGTTCAATTGCATCAGCTTATTAAAATATATTTTATATCGCCTCACTTTACACGTATGTAATACTCAATTGTTTAATTGTTTTTATATCGCACCGACAAGAAATCATCATTTAATCGGTAAAACTACCTGTAATTTTACTGTTATTCAGTTCCAAACATTTTAATTATATAGAATATATATTCCTAATATAGTTTGACCAATGTTGTTCATAATCGATGTGCACATTTTATGTACGTAACTAGCCAACTGTTTATTTTCCCATACAATCTATATATTATGTCAGCGTTTAACTTGCACCTTTTGGCTGGACTTATAAATGAACAATGAAATGATCTTGTCAGTGCTCCTGATGGGAACTATGTTATTACTGAAAATCTCAAAGAGGTCTTCACTGTGATGGCGTATTTGTGGTTTCTGCACAAACTACTTTCAAGTGTGTTGCTCCTTAAGAATACTCCCACAGGGGATCACGTCTCTAACCGTCATTGGTACAGCCGCCATTCGGCTTCTACTTTAATCTGGAACATGTTAAGTAACAATGTTAAGTATACTAAATTTTGTAAATTTGTTTTATTGTCAAATTTAGATGAAGATGGCGATGTTATGTTCACCTCCACACATATTATCTTTTCTTTATGATATTGTCGTTATATCTTATTGTATTGCAATGCCTCTTTCTTTTATTTCTTATATTTTACATTGTCTGTGCTCATTTTGTCATGTTCATTGACATGAGATACGAAATAAAAAGAAAAAAGAAACAGGTGACTAATTACCAACAATTAAAAAAATCAACATGATAAATTGACTGCCGCAGCCAGGACTCAAACCGCGGTCCTTTTGATCTAAGAACACACCAATAGAAAGTCGGGTTTCATGTCAGGGTTGCGGCTGTCAATTTTTCACGTCGATTGTCGATTGTTTCAAATGGACAGGTATAAGAAAGATTTTTCCCTTGTCATGAATTCATCTTATTGGTAAATCTTTATTGGACGATATTTGCTCGGTATAATATGTAAGTAAAGAGTCTTCATATTTACTTTAATACCAGTAACAAAGTAAACATTATCGCTTACCGAAGGCTTAAGTTGTTTAACTGCAGGTGGTTTTATTATATTAACATATTTCTAAATTTGAATTTAGTCTAAATCAAACGCTAAATGTGTTATTACTATATAGGCGTATTCTACGTTTTTTTGTTGTACTGAAAAATATAATACTACAGTGCAGCCCCTCTTTTAGTTAGTTTCTGTTCACATTGTTTGATAAAGAAAGTATAGCGCCACATTGATATGCATAATCAAATAAAGGCAATAGTTTATATTTTCAAAATAGCATTTATGAATAAGTGTTAGAATCTATAAAACGGGGATGCAACTCGTTTAAAAGCTTCAAACTTTCTTTATTACTAAATACAAATCATTTTGCATCCACAAGATTGGTCCATGTTTGATAACAACAATATAAATAACTGTAGATACGAGCATTTATTTTTTTTATATATTATCAATATGCACCTACCCATAAAACAATAATCTCTTTCTACCATAGTACATATAAATGAATTTTGAAAAGTTGATTTTATTGACTTTCTTCAAAATAATTTAAAATATTTTGAACATGTTTATGTTCATCATAATTGTGATCTTAAGCTAAACCATTCTACAAATAAACTCTTAGTTATACAGATTGTACTGGAGATAAGAGTGGTAAAGGTGTGGGCTTTGTGCAGGATTAAATTAGAGAAAGGATCACCCTACTGCATTGATCTTAAAATCATGGAAAAGACTTATAAAATAGTAATCGGTTTTCAGTTCTTTGTACCTACTTTAAACATATAGAATATTGCCTGTACTAAAAGAATCAATAATTACCTGAAATTAGTTAACAGGACGAGCGCTTTTCAATCTACTTAAATCGGATTTTCAAGATTTTAGCGATGTAAAAATTCAAAAGTAAAATAAGGCAAACAAAAGAGAAAAGATTTTCTAATAAAATGAATCGAATTACTATCTCGTTCCTTTGTCTAATCCTCGAAGACACACATGTAAAATATTACACGCGTATCAGAGTATATTTAGAAATCAGGATTTTTTTTAATTTTTACATTGATGCATACTATTTGCATGTGAATTAGATATTTCATAAATAAATGCTGACAAAACTAAATGCGTAACAATTGTCCTCAAGGGTTTGGATTCATAAAGAATCCTAATTGATTTTTTTTCTCACATAAGCTAAGAAATTTCCTTAAAACAAAAAATAAACTCTTAGATGGAATGATTTTATTAATGAAATTTAAAAGTTTGTCTTTTCAATCAATCAATCAATCAATCAATCCATTTTACATTATTGTTTTTATCAAAGATATAATTATCACAAATGTAAATACTGTTTATGTGCTTTACAATTAGTAAATAAATCTTTCATAAAACAATGATTAAACAAATTTAAACAAATCGGAAGCGAAAAAGTAAGAGTGTTGCTGTAGATACAGTACAAATATATCAACATATATCATATTAATCTAAGCATACATATTTATATAGTGTTGACATATTTTTACTATCATTAAATTAGTAGATAGATAGAAATATAGATGCACAGATATACGCATAGATTTATAGATACATAGATGATGAGATTAATAAATTCATTTTAGTAGCACTAGTCAAACACGAAGGGGACATCTGTTGTTTCGTATACTATGTAACCAAAGTGCCTTTTAATATAATGTAATGTAAAACTGAACTGAACTAAGCAAGTTATTTTGTAATTCCTCCCCAAAAGTGTCTTATTTTTACCATGACATTTTAGCTTTCTATACTTATATTGAACATATAATGCTTTCTTACCATGATTCTGATACAGTTCCGAGATAAAATAGAAAGTATCTTCTACTTATAACAAAAATACAACAACACAAACACTGTCTGGTAAATATTCTACATTAAAACTAAATAACACTTCAGATTAGAAACTTAAAAATTTACTTAAATCTTTCAAGTTCCTTGACAAAAGATTAAAAAAGATCGTGGCGAATTAGCACGAGTCGCCGACTTGCACCTTTTTGGTGTCTCGCCGCGAATGTTCGTGTCCCGGCCGGGGCGAGAACTTCCAAATAGGAAGGTCTTCCAGCTGACCAGCGATGTGCCGTATTAGTATCGGTACTGTGCAACAAGAACAGACAACAACAAACACCCCCAAAACAAAACAAAACAAACACAAACAAACATACACAAATTCAGCAAGTGTAACATTTTTAAAACAAAACAGGCTGATTGCAAATATGTCTGTGTTCCAGTTTCTTTCACACTTGTGTTTATTTCTTCAA
Source organism: Sinonovacula constricta (assembly GCA_007844125.1). Taxonomy (NCBI): domain Eukaryota; kingdom Metazoa; phylum Mollusca; class Bivalvia; order Cardiida; family Solecurtidae; genus Sinonovacula; species Sinonovacula constricta. The sequence continues at coordinate 57,982,198 of CM017560.1, read as the reverse complement.
ATATTTTCCTTAAATTGCTACTGTAATATTTTCAGAGATAATTATGATAGAAGTATCTGCCATATTTTATTGCAGCAGTGCCAAGATGTGTTATTAAGCAGCAGTAAACATCATATAAAGCAACATTTAAACAATCAATGTTTTCGAAATGGGAATACTGGAGTAAGACTGACTCACGAATTACAGAGTTTGGTCTGTTGTAATATGCCAGTATTTGTGTTGATTTTTGTAAAACGGTTATAAAATGAAATTTGAAAATAGCACATTAATTTCTTAAATTAGCAATACACTTTAATAAAGACCGTTGTCACATGCGGATATATACTTGAGATGCAGTAAGTAAATTGTCTTTGTTGTATAACTCTCTAAATGATATATGATGTATTAAAAGTACATGTATGTATAAAATTCTACAGTCATTGATTGTCTTTTGTTTAACAGTTCGTGTTGTTAATCAAATAAAAACAAAAATCTAGACCTTCCTGTAAATGATTGAAAATAACGAAATATTTGTCTAATAATATATAGATCTTATATGATAGAATCGAGTCGATGAAAAGTGTAACAGTGCAGCGAGATGATATTTCTTGACAGAAATAAACGGAGTTTAAGTTCCCAATAATAATAATCTGCTATTAGTTTAAAGCAATAATAACACTGACAGACACAAAACTTTTACATGTTCAATAAAAACCTTTATAGCATGCTGTTTAAAAATAAAAATAGGTGTTGTAAATATATGATAGCAAGGGAACTGAAAGAAGAAGACATACATCCAATTAATGCAAATATAATAAATAAATTAAATAATGAATAAGGATATAAAATAAATAAATAAATAAATAAATAAATAAATAATTGAATAAATAAATAATAAAATAAATAAATAAATAAATAAATAAACGAAGAAACACATATTGAATAAATAAACAAATTAATTGATCAATAACAAATAAATGTTTTGTAAGCTTCAAGCTTCATGTCTTTTGTACGACTGTCCATTGCTTTTCCGACTGCGCCGATTTTTTTTTGGTACATGCTTATTTCATATTTCCGGCCAAAGCCCTCCCGAACAAAATCCCGAAGAGTTACGGTAGGTTTTTAGTCCGGTTTAATCTGTAGGGTTTCCATACGGGTAAGAAAAAAAGATGGAACTGTGTTCACCCCACCTTTTCCAAACAGAGTCAGGGTCTTTGTCCGAGAGGATTTTTGTCCGAGAGGGGTTTTGTCCGAGACAGTTTTTGTCCGTGAGAGGCTTTGTCCTTGTCTGAAAAACCAAGGATGGTTCTTGTTCTTAAGGATTGTTGTCCAGATTGGAAAAATGATGGGAAGGTCCGACCCTTCCTAAACAGTGGGAGGCTGTTAGTGTCCAGAAGGAGTTTTGTCGGTCGTTCATGTTTCAGTTTTATTATAAATTGCGACAATATAAACATACAGATTTTAACATAACGTACGTATGTCATAGTTTTGAAGGGGTCCAACGAACGCTTTGCAGTTTATTTGAATCAACGTCGGACCCATAAAGTTTTTGTCATTCTTCTTTGACATGGACTTTTTGTTTGTCGAGTTGTTTATTACGGTTACATTATAACATTGAAGTTAATATGACTTAATCATGTGAACACTTTTATATGCAAAGTATTCGCCAATGGTTTGAAAACTGTGTTGGTTTTATGTTTACGAAATGTAAGTGTCACAAAATGCATTAGTTGCGAACATTTCCATGTACAAATAATAAATAAATTGGAAATATTTTCTGTAAAGGCTAACTTTCAAGGCATTTCAAAATTCGTACATTTTATATAGACACTTTGAACAAACCTCACGGGTTTAACATCAACATCTTTGTTTCTAAACATATCAAACAAAAAGACTTAGGTTATATTCATCACGTACAACAGCTTATATAGTTGACATTTAAAAACAGCAATCAATGTCAAAACATATTGGTCACAGTTGATCAAATTTGCGTTGTATGTTAAAAATTTAAAACTTAGTTGGACCACAATTAATAATGGGGAAAACATTGCCTCTGATCCCATAAACATATAGTCATTAAAACATAATATTGTATTTTTGGTATGTGATTCAATAGCGTCGCGACGTTTTCTAACTGTTTTAGCGCAGCAATCCTGTTTATCTCCGAACTGCGCATGAGTCATGTGTATACGTCAACTATAAGCAATAATCTGATTGGTTCGATAGTGACAATGAAATGTTTAAAGCAGATAAAAGTCTGCGTGACACAGGCGCCTCGAATGCTAGCTGGAAGACCGTTCCGCTTGAAAGTTCTCGCCCTCATCGGAGCTCGAACCCACGCAGTGATGCGCTGAGAAGATAAATGTCAGCAACTCTCATCGTTTGGTAAACGCCTCCCCTCCCTCTAACATAGTAAGTCACGACACTTTGTTGTCAGAAAGAAACTAGGATTGTGTCATAGTTTTAAAATCTGTCATTTAAAACCATGCCGGACAAAACCTTTCGTTGAAGAGCATTGATTTATAGCATTCCGAACGAGACCAAAGTAAAATGTCACGTAGACACTCAATGCGTCCTTTCTTGTCGAAAATTTGCAACTTCCTGTCGGAAAGTACCAAATAATTTGCTTTGCTTGCGAACCAGACTACTTAACAGACAAAATATCAAATATTGCAGAGTTACAAAGTCACATTAAGTCGATTTTTTAGGAGTGTGTCAACAATATATTCCACTTTATCTCTGTATACACCAAAATATGAAGAGTCGATATGTGTTAATGTTCTTTGCGAGTACCCAAACATGCTTTATGAAATCGGACAACTTATTTATTTATATAATGACATGCGTTTCATATTTTGGATAGTCAAATGCATACATACGAAATGATTGCTAGCATTTTTTGTGTCATTTTATTCTGTTTTGTTATTTACTGCTCGCTTTGCTTTAATTTTTTACTCCACCAGGAAAAAATTTTCTCAGAGATTTTGCTCAAGTTTAAATTGCAAAAATATTAATTAATTATTTTTTATTTGTATAAATAAGAAGAGCACTTCACAAAAAATAAATAAAAAGTTATTATTTTTGTAACCGGAAAGGGAAATTGATTGTCCATAAAATATCCCATGAGTCCAATTAAATGTAAGTTTATGTTTAAAGAGATTAAATAAGATAAGATAAGATCACTATATTGCTATTTTGCTAAAAATGGTTAAGCAAATTATTAATTGTCCTTGCATTTGGCAAGATTAAAACAGAAGCATGTCCATATTAAAATTGTAACATTGTTTAAAGTAAAAAAATATGTCCAGCATTGGATTGAAAATAGATCTTGCCTGTAAACGTCAGAGAAATAAAGAAATTAACCAAGCAGTTGATATCAGACGAAAGTCATCTACAAACAAACACAGGAAACAAAGAGAGAACAAAAAATCATCGTTGTTTTTAGTTTTTAATAGTAATATAAAACATGAAATATCAGATATATAATAAGGAACGTATTATGCAAGTGCAGAAGATATCCAGAGGTGAACACAATTTATGGAGAAATCACACAAGCTCTGTACAGACTTTAGTCATATACACAATGAGACTATAAATAACCAGCTTTACACAGCCGTGTTTTAATTGCGTGCAGTCATAGTTTGCTATTTATAAATTCGAATTGAAACATTTTTACGAAGTTGTGATTTATTTGAATTATTTAAAAAAAACAACAACATTGTAATAACAAAACGCACAATTTCTATTAAACATGTCCAAAATATTTAAGCGGGAAATGCGTGTAATTTGATCCGGATAACTGGATTTAATTTATTTACGAATTATCTCAAAATAAATTTTCTTGGTTAGATATATTATTCCTTTATTTTTCAAACGTACGCTCCATACTATAATTACGAGGACATGCATTTCAAGGAGATGATATGTATTTCATTTCATATTTTCTAATAGAATAAAATGTGAACATTACAGTTTGGTCTCAAAAACTAAGCCCTTTGGCCATCTTTGGCAAAATGGTAAAAACGATAATTTTTAAACCTCCTGTTAGAGGTATATTTGGAACATTTACATAAATAGAGGTCGAATATGCAAATGTGGTTTTATTCCATAATAACATTCGAACCATTCTGATATTTTTTATCCAGTTTGAGAGAATATTAACAAAATAAAACATACATACTGCTTACAAAAAAGAGTTTGATATTATATAGCATTATACACTAAACATAGAAACGAAAGTAACGGATCATGAAATATATTTTATAACTTAAGTCAATAGGACCGATTTTTCAGTAACTTAATAACAAATTGTAAAAATGCAGTGAGATGTTTTGTTTAAATTGATAAACAAAAGCTTGGATAGATTTGTTTACGAAAGTATTAAAGTTAAAAACCTAACTTTCAATCCTCCTAATTTTCACCTTTCGTTTCAATTTGTGTTTAAGTATTTCATATAGATGTTCTCTGAAAATAAAAAAGAACAACTCCATTTTAATCAAGAACGCAACTGGACTCATACAGATTTCGCGTTGTTAAAGTATTACAAGACATATTCGTGTAGATAAGATGGTTTCTGAAATTTCAGAACAGGGTGTACAAACGGACTATTTTTGAAAATGTATAAAAACCGTTTCACAATGGCTGAAGTATAAAACGGGTTTTCTTTGTATAACTAAATATTTGTGTTTATGTACTTTCTAAATTTCGTCTAGTACGAACATTAAAACAAAATTTATTTAGGGTTGCATTTGATAATATTGTTGCTTTCAGTTCATTTGTTTAAGATACACATAAACATAACATTGTATTCTGGATGAAAAAAATTGATATATCTTAAGAAGTTATTGTAAAATCTTACGCTTATCAATTTGTTAATTGAATGTAGACAAACAAATAAATATCAAACAACGAATATATTTCTAAATCACCCAAACCGCTTACTGATAACCAGTTAAAAGTATTTATCTAAATGGTTTTAGAAGTATAATTTCATTGAAATATTGTCATTCAGACATATAAACACAGTGATTTATTGTTACCTCCGTTTATTAAAAATACAGTTTGCTGTCAAAACCAGTCTTGGACAACAACCCGTATCCTTCGTAACAAACTACCAAACGCCTTCATTAACGATAAATAAACAAGTATACATGCTCCAGAAACTTATTAAAGTAAAACGATCATGTTACTAGGGACAGAATTAACACAATAATGTTCCTGACAGAAAAAACACACAAACCATATCGAAGACTAGTGGCCCAACACGCTGAAAAGTCACGTGATGCGCCGATGACATGAGCACTGAAGAGTCTGTGTACACACGAAATAACTACGTCATTGTGTCAGTACACATCTACATCTAACATATTGCACGATATTGAAATGTGTATGTGTTGAACTAAGTTGGCGGCGATGCGTCTCCCTACCATTTCCGGTTTGATGCAAAAATTAACTAAATGTACGAAAAACACAAACGTTACAGAGCACTGTTTACACGGTCTTGACTAGACGTAACAAAATAGTGACAACTGGACCACGCACATATAAAACTAAACGGCCAAGCATTTTGTCCATGCTGGCGTTAGGAATTCTCTGTTCAGATTATGCAATGTTAGACCCTCATATCACACTGAAAGCCCTGGTTTTATCTTGTGTCATGACAAAGTGCCATTGTATTAACACCAAGGGACTCCAAACCGAGCTGACAATTCTCCCTGTTGGACGAAAACTGTGCTTCTCTCATACGTTTCTTCTGTTTCATGCGTCTGTTTTGGAACCAGATTTTGACTTGAGTTTCGTTCAGACCCAGCGATGCCGCAATTTCAATCCGTCTCGCTCGTGTGAGATATTTATTAAAATGGAACTCCTTTTCTAATTCGGTAAGTTGTTTGTTTGTAAAGTTCGTCCGTCCCATGTTCGAGCCTGCTCCAGCTCCGGTTTGTGGCGCATTGGTGTAACCATAGTCCCCAGGTGTGGTTTTGGTAACTGGCGTAGTGCTGGCTGTAGAATAGACAAAATGATGGTAGGTTTGAGTAAAGCATAAATTTATTTATTCATTTGGCTGTAGATTTTAAATATACATATATTTTTAGCTGATTACAAATAACATTATAAGGGATTTAACGAATATCGAAGGGATAACTATTATGGAACGATTTATTTAGGATAGATAAGATTAAAACATAAAGATCCTTTATAATAATTTTCAGATTCTAAATTTAAAGATGACCAATTTAAACCCATTTTCTCTACAAAAACATTAATAAGTTTTTATCTTTTGGACTTTGTATTACCAAAATAAATTAAACTCGGCAATTTACCTTCATTTAAAAAAGTCACCCCTAAATTTTCATTTCATTAAAAATGCGACAATATTTTAATAATAATATTCATAACAAAGCAAAATACAGATTTGTAAAACATTCACGAGATGTCAAACTCCGTCTTCTGACACCTATCTCTAACACAGACACTGCCGTACAGGTGTGGTTTATGTTTTACAACAAATTCCCCTTTTCTCTCTAATTGAACACACAACTTTGGGATGATTCATAACATTAGAAAAAATCCACGTCATTTTTTTCAACTTTCAGCCATATCTGCCATTCATGCCGACATATGCGTTGTCTCAGTTTTTTTATTTTCCCAGCGCGTTCAATATCATACCGTACCATACGGTACTCGATCGGAGGCTTTCTGTTTATGTGGCGTCATTAAACAAAGACGGACTGGTCAAAACACCATGTATTGACCATTTTATTGCGTTTTTCTTGTCTCCTTGTTACAAGAACATATCATAAGCGCGGGAATAAACCTTAAGCCCACCCATCGTCAACATTTGTTTGACAAGAGTGTGGTCACACAAAAGTGTAGACAGACCGCATCTTTTTTTTCAGTCAGAAAAGATTGTTTATTTTGTTGTTTATGATTAGCTGGTTGATAAATGTTTATGCTTTAGTGACTGGATAGACAGTCGTCAGATAGAGATACATTGCTTGTCTGAAAAGTGTCGTTTCATGGTGGTTTTATAGGAGAATACATTTTTAAATTTTCGAACATTTCAGAGTGCCGCCCCCATTCGGCGCATGACACCACTTTCAAAAGTACACCATAATGTCGATATATACAATAACTATTGTGTTATACGTTTATGTTGCTTGTTTTTGTTTGAGATGGTGTGTGTTTGGGAAGTGGGAGGGTATGCGCAGACGGCGTTAACTTCAGACATACTTGTTCAATATCTATTTATATTTTATCTTTCTAACAATTTCGAATATTCGTCAAAAACTTGCCGTGTTAACATTAAACCTCTCTGTGACTTGAATTTTAATTGTTACGCTCGACTTCTTATAATGGTCGTTACGTATACCTCGGCGTCAAACTTATTGACGTTTTGACTACGTTGCTTATTATTATTTTATGCACATACCGCCACATCAAAGAACGTTGAAAGCTCATTAGCATTTATTAGTGTTTGAGTTAGAATGAATTATCGGCTTAATGTTATTGTACCTCGAGAAATCACCGCGTCATTGTTGGTCATGAAAGAATGTTTCAAAAGATATACATTTAATAGGTGTTAATGTTTGAACGTTGCGCAGTTTGCACTATGTCTTATCCAAAAATTATGTGACATTTAAAAAGAGGAAATAGAAGTGTTTTATGCAAAGAGTAGAGGAAAACAGTTGACATACTGTTTGATGTTAAAACCTTTCTAGAGAATGCAGTTTGCTCAAGAACAGGCAAAACAATTTTCTTGTATAATTTTGAACCGTAAAACCACTTAAATGTAAATGACTTTGATAAAGATATAAACGTCAGATTACATCTTTTTAGATTTGTGTAGCTCAAATAATCGTAAGTTAAATTGTAAGTATTTTAAACAAATATAGTTTAGTCATAAGATTAGAAAAACTTAACTATTCAGTGTAATATGACATTAATCCTATAAAATCCGAGCGAAATATAATAAATAAGATCATAAAATAAAAAATGAACGATTTCAGATTGTTTTATTCCTTGTCCAACCCAATCTCAGTTAAGAATGATTTTTGGTTTGCGATAAGCAAAGTACTTACAATATTTACTTAAGAAGGAACTAACTTGGTCCACTTCCAAGAAATATATATACAAAGGGTAAATCCATCAATTTTAAGGTCCGCTTATACTCTTCCCTAACTATCATCAATTGTATGGAGGCGCATTTATTTTCTGGGGCTAACTCGCGACTTGTCTGGGTCTACTTTATCAATCAAACTATCACCTTAACCCCACGCTTGATCAGCAAACATGTGAAATGGAGGGCTAGAATTAAATTTACGGCAAAGATTAATCGTCAACCGTCACCAATGTTTTGGCGTTTGCCTCTTCCGGCGTGGGGAAGTCAAAAAGGCTTAGTGAGATGCCTAATCATTGGGCAGATTAAGATGACGAAAATAAACAGCTGCACTCAAAAGATGGAACTGTATCTGTCAAATTGTCTGATCATCTAACGCTTGACGCATTTTACACCTTAAACTCAAACTTATTACTTTTCGCAGTGGTTTTTTGCGCTGCGGCCAAAGACCAAGCATTTCATGCAAATTTACAATATACATTTTCTCTGCGGGATTGCCACGGTCGATAAAAATATGGAATGAAATATGAATCTTGTTTGCATTTTAAGGATTTTATCCGCTCCTCACGCTGAGCAGATCATATTTCGCGTTCATTCTCTTTATCCATACCCGAAGATCGTTGCTAATGTATACGACGGCATGCTTCAAATACATGTGCGCATGCGCAATGCGGTTTTGTCTACAGGGGTTTCAATCTAAGTCGATCAATCTATAATATGATTGTCAATCTGACAGTAATTTGCCGACTTTATGCCTCAGACAAAATAGTAAAATATTTAATCACAAGAATTTTACAATTATGGTGTAATGATGATAAATAATTAAAATAGTAAACGCAATCTGCCACGGGCATAGCTAAAGGGGTGAAGTAAATGATTAACCGCATTTAATGGATTACTGGTAAATATTTTGTCATTTTTTGTACCAGATGTGATGTATCTGTTGTCATTTAATAGTTTTACTATGCATAATGAGAACTCGTATTATAACATTATGAAACCTTTCAAAGGAAAGTGAAATTTTGAAATGAATCCTGGAGTAAAATAGAACTTTTGCAAATGTTTATATTAGTAATAATGCATCAATTGCTTATTTACAATTAAATACTAGTATGATTTAACGAGTAAATGATACATTTATACTTATGTCAAGGCAATTTTATAAATAAGTGCCACATATTAAGCTCTTGAGCCAACATTTAAGCGCATACATATGTATTTAAATATGTGAATTACTATGCTAGTTTGAAAAGTATACATCGCAAAATAAGGGTACATATTTTTTTATTATTAAATTAAAATTATTATAATTATTTACCACGAATAGATCTGCACCATGAAGACAATAAATTCAAAACTTTTAAATGTGACAATATGCAGTAATGCAGTATAATCCCATATGTTATATCTTCGATTCAAAGTTTTATGTATCAAGTTTCCGGTGTATGTAAGTTTTAAGAGATGCTTTGCAGTGTGTACTTTCAGTCTACGTTATCCCAATAAATAATATAACAATTCCACGCCACGATCCTTATCTCTCTACTAACAGATTATCACATTCTGCAATGAAATAACCACTAGGATTGATGCTTGTATCCTTTTGACGTCACTAGAAAAGCGAAAAGGGAGAAAAGAGAACATAAAAGAGAATAAAAAAGGTCGAAGAACCAATTTGAGATATTGCGGATGTTCTTCTGCTATACATCGGATTATGGTGAAACTTGCCAGGAAGTGTGGATGATGCATCATGGTCAAACATTTCACAAGTTTCCCAGAACTGTCCAGTACTTTGTTTATTTTCTGCTTTTCCCTCCACAGCCTTCCTTTATTACCAGAGTTACCAGGATGTCTATGACAGTCTTGTTTTAGTTCTTGATCGATGATGGTCTTGCTTATTACGATAGCCAATGGTTTGGCGAATCCAATTCCAAACTATATTTTGACGCCCGAACCCAGTTCGAAGAGATCCGTTTTCTGATATGACGTGAGGAAACTGACACGTAGATTGTAAAGACAGATGTAATTGTGTAGATAAAATTGTGATTAATGTTAGGCGGAAATGTGTATTTGGCATGAACTACTATTAAAAAAAGTTTGATTTGGTTAAAATTATTTTCTAAATGTCAAGATAAAAATATGTACCAATACGTTGTTGTACGAAATCTAGAAACCGTCTTTTGCGATGAACTTAACCTATTTACAGCTTCTTGACCTCATCTTGAAATACGCATTCGTGTGTGTTTATCTCTTCAGAAATAAATCAGGTATACTTTACCATAACAGGAACCAGAACTGTGTTACAAGTAAAACTCAGTGGTTTCTTTCTAGGAAAAGCCAAAACCCACTTTGGGAATAAGTCCTATTGAGGTAATGAAACAGTCCATGTATAATTCACTACCCCAGCTCGTGTGAGGAGATGCATACAAGAGATGGAGGGAGAGAAACGTTGCATGCAAGGCAAGCTGGAATGGCAAGAAGAGAAACTGACGTCGAGCTGTGTAGAATCGATGCCAACACGAGAAACCGTGAGATGTCTATTCTATAAATTGTCTTTAATTTAAACCAATTCTTACCACTTTCCAGGATTTGATTCATTATTTTGCCAATTTTAAACGTTACAGAATGACACTTCATGATGGATGGCGTGGGGCCGACTACTCTCCACGGAACCTGCAGGAGGATGCGTATAAAAATGTCGTCTCTAGAGTCCCATAAATCAAACTTGGTATTTGCTTTAAATTATGCGTCAATGTTGAAGGTTTTCGGAAAGCGATCTCTGGCTTTTACATTGTTTTGGCAACAGTTCCTAGTAACTGTATTCGTAAGGAGTTTCTATTGTTCTATCACAGTTTGGATACATTTATAACAACGTTGTTTCTTTGTACCGTATATCAAACAATTAAGTTCCAATTATCTTTAATATCTTATCTTTTAGTGTCTTTTTAATAAAACAAAACAATTATGTCTTAGTCTAATGTGTGTTAATAAATATACATTGTATATATATGTAAATGAAAGATTTATAGATTATTTTCGGCATAGGAAACACACAATGGTTAAATGCAATTCATTTCACAGCATAAAAGTTAACATTGTTATAAAAATGATGCAATTACAAAAAATAGTAAACATGGGATGCTTTCAATTAGAATGATGACAAAAAAAGTGCCAGCACTTCTTTCGGATATATATATTCCAATTATGCAACATAATTTCATTTTTATATTTCCGAAATCCTTTACCGCTATAAGCTATGATTTGATCGATGTACACTTTAAAACTTTTCATTATCAGTACAGCACTATTAAATTCTAATTTTCAAACATACAAATTAGCCTTATATCGCTTGCACAAGATTACAACAGTGTATGCGACGCGTTTAACGATTTTATTTTCTCAGACGCGATTAATATTAATGGTCAATACATGCCAATTTCAAGCACGAAGGGAGATTAATAAGGTTTTGTGAAGCTTGTGAGCAAAATAATCACCCGGGGCCTAATAATGTGAGGCTCGATTGAAAGACAAGTACTTAAAGTGAGTATAATCCCTCGCGGTCCCTTTAACAATTATTTGACACTCGCCCTGGCGTCTCAATGAACGGAAGAAATCGAAATTATAAACTGAAATGAGTGACGTCAAGCACGCGATAGTCACGTGTCAATTCCAGTGCACGGCTCGTAAATGTCTGTATCGAGAGCGTGGCCGTAGGTATGTTTACTGTTACAGGTGTTTTAGGAAATTAGAATCGATTCGAAGCAAGCAAGGTTTCTGGGCGTAAACGCATGTGTTGCCGGTTATAAAACGCTATTCCAATTTTAGAGATCCTGCTAACTAAGAGCTATTCACTGGACGGTATTCATATTTAAATAATGTCTGGTATTTTAATTGTAATTGATACTAAAGCATCTGAAATATTCCATTGAACAGATTTTCAAAAGTAGAAATTGTAGTACATATATGTGTTTATATTTCCAACCGGGCAGGTGTGTTTGAATAACATTTTTGATAAGTTTAGTCATTACAGTCTCGTGTACATATCATTTAACTCTGCCATTGATCTGAACTATTTATATAATAAACATCTTCAAATCCTGTACTCACAGGCCAGACGGCTTTTGTATTAAATAAACAATACGTGTTGATTAATCTTTTAACATTAACTAGTTTATTAATATTAAGGTTGGGGATCTTAAGGGGCCAAAATGATAAGTTCTTAACCAATAATAAATCAAAGGAATCAAAGTTATTTCTTGTATAAACAGTTCACCTTTAAATGCACTATATAGAGAAAGACACGACAAGAAACAACTGCAAATGCCATTGAAAGGTGTAGGTTTCATTTTTCAACTTCATAATAATGATAAGGCAACAGATGTCTTTTCGGTGAACATGTCGCTCTAATGGGGTCCGTACACTTTCACAGGTTGACGACTAAAAAAACGAGACAATAAAAATGAAAATAAAAACCATAAAATGTCAAACTGGCAAAGGAACCTTGTTAAAAACTTGTCAACATATATGACAGTATCTTGCCATTAGAGGACTCTAAATCCGGTGATTTTTATCGTGATAGCAAGTCATGGTTTATGCTTGTAAAATACCAGAGCTTTTACACGGAGCAATGTGTCCCCACCGCGAAACGGATTAAGAGCACTTTAATCATCGTTAAATGGACAATAAAACCTCTGGACACCACACTGACCAATGGTCTTTGAGCTTTATGGCGAAAATGCAAATTACATTTGTGGTGAATTGTTGTAACTGTGCCGATAATGTTTACCGTGGTTACCGCTGTATTATATGGTAAGCTGCTACCTTCAATTGTGTGATTCTGTTATACGATTTTCTCAAGCATAATGAATATAAAGTGGCGGATCATATATATATATATCTTATTATGTCTGTGCTGATGGAATGACATATTCAAATTTGTATCAATTTAAAAGGAATAACTTAAAAATCCCTTTTACGTCTACCGGTTTATATCATTAATGGTGTCCAGTAATATAATTATAACTTTAATTGACCATACATACTACTTATAATGCAAGCACATCATTTATTATTTGGAAAGATAAAAAAATAAAGTTTTGTTGTCTGTACAAACGTATGAGAAAATGATTTCAACAGCGTCAAACTCAACATTGTTTCCCCAATAAAATGCCGTCAACAGTGGTGTTCAAGTGTGGCAAAGCAATATTTTTATCAGTTTCAGTGACTTTGAATAAAGAAAAATATAACCATAGTTGAAGGTATTCAATAGGGGGCAAGGGATTATAGAAGTTTAACAACTTTAGTGGTCATTATCCGTTCTGCATTTTTACTAACAGGCATATGCTAACAGAAATAAGTGTCGCGACATTATTTAACGAAACTGACGTCATATTGTCCTATTTTGAAAATGAACATTTTTTTTAATCTCGACTCTACTGTTTTAAGCTTAGGAAAACCACTCATATGACATCCAAAAGATCATTCTACCTGCTTTGTCGTATAAATTATCAAACAAACAAATGTTTTACGTATATTATGGGACCCCCTGTACTTTTATCTGTTTAGGTAATTGTTATTTAGTGGGTGGATTTTAGTTTACACGCAATATGAAGGACTTTTGACAGTTTTCAAAGCTTTCACTTGGCAAGTAGTTGTCATTTACAGTTGACACTTTATACATTTGTCCAAAGTCAACCCCCGTGATGACTGTAATTTGGACAGATGGGCATGGCTTACGTCATGTGAATACCATGTGAACGGTGAATTATACAATCATGCATGGTGTACAGCATCTGGTTCAATCAAATAATTCGAAAACGTAGGCCACGGAAAGATTTCTCTTTGAGCTTCCAAACACAAATACTACTTTATCACATATCATATCATAACCTTCATTTAATATAGGTACATTGTTGGCCGTTTTAAACTGTCAAAACGGACAAAAATCATCATCAACACATACCATATCGTGAGGAGTTACATGGCGCATTTTTCCTCATATTCAAGCAATTACCTTTTGTATTAAGATACATATGTAAGATATAAGCATTTGTAGATAAAAAGCCCAACATGTATATTGTATAAAATAATGTTCTTCGATAATATTTACTTGTCATATAGGTTAGTCGGTCTATAGGCATGCTTTCCCCATAAAATGCCATTGAAATGCCATAATGCATAATGGGGTTATGAAAAGCCAACATTTAAAAGTTCCAAATGATAATAGATACTACACAGATTCATTTAGGATTAACTTTCCTCTCCGATTGTTTGATTCATCACGAACAAAGGAAAATACTCTACAAATCAGACATAATCACATCATAATCTTTGCAAACGGTTGAATTTATTTGTTTTAAAGTAGTTTTTTTTTCCATTTTTCAATTCAACTGTCCAGACATGCCCCTGTCAGCAATAAGCCGCAAAAATGAGGAGCCTTGGTGTTCTGTAAATTGATGATTATTAATCAAGTATACATTTTCAGTGATTGACAGTCATGAAGTTGTCACATTGTAAGGATTCCAACTAAGATTCTGACTGACAGGCTATGACATACTCGACACTGAACATTCGGGGTATACCAGCTTAGTCATAAGCGGACCATAACACACACCGGACAAATGACGGATCTTCAGTCAAATGATACTGTATAATAAAGTAAAACTTTGACACGCCAGTTATATATGTATATCTTTCATATCAATTCAGAATTTATCTAATTAATATAAAAGTGTATGCTATTGAAATCAAGTCTCATGCATTTAAAAAACATACTGATCTCGAAGCATAGAATTATAAATATATCACTATATAACTATATATAGTGATATAGTTTATATATATACATATAAATATATAAATACACATAAATATATAAATATAAATATATATAAATATATAAATAGAAATAAGATAATAACATTTCTTGTTATTTATTATCTAAATACACATTATTCTGAACGAAATGTTTTCACTTATTCCTATCTTTTAAGCAGTCTAAGGTTACTGCTTATCATCTTGCATGTAAATAGTTTACAAGGAATGCTATAATTATACCACACTGATACCATTGATACTATAATTGTGTATGTGTTATGTTCACGATGGCCTCTGACCAGCACCACTGTGCACAGCTTGCGGCAAATTGGCCAAATCATGACAAATATTGTACATATGATGTATGATGTAAACGTATTACGTAGTTCCCTTCACGCCAATGTAATGTTGTCAACATACCGAGATATACGTTAGGTTACAAAGTGTGTATTTTTCATGCGATTATCAAGTGTTCTTTTCTTTGTATAAAAAGATGAAAAAGTCACAATCACTTAAACATCTTATATTCGAAAATCATGTTTGTTAAATTAATAAATTACTTAATATATACTCTTAATTAATAAACATGTTGGACAACATTTTCTTTTTTTTTCAAAGTTATTGCTAACTCTAATGGTTAAAAGAACAGTTTGCAACAAGTTTGATTCAACTAATATTTTAGTTAACAGAGATAATACAATCTTAGTACTATGTGCATTTTTAGGTACTTTAAGTTACTTACCTACTTCATGTAGTACGCACATAAAACTGATATATACTCACACTTTGGGAATTCATTAAGATGATTCTTAGATTATTAAGCCTCGGGAAAAATATGTCCGTTTGATAGATTGGGTAAATATTGCAGTTCCCTGGTCATCATTCGGCTATTTAATTAGCTTGACCATTACGGGCAAATATGTCCCGGCTCTACATCAATCATTTCTAAAGTAGATGGGTAACTACCACTGGCCGAAATGGTCATCTAATGAACTAGTCAAAGGCTGATTTTAGGTGGACATGGTCCGTGAATACTCGATCTAATGTCTGTATCATGGCATAGTTGACGTGATTCGAATATTTATACATCAACCATCTACGTTTGATGGATGTCGTAATTATAATTTTATAAGTGTGACTTATGATGGGTGACATGCGATACACTTTGATGTGACCAAAGTTTGCGAGTTTTACGTTTAAACGGTTAATGAAAAACTAGAAAATAATAGATATGAAGTAGATGATACTATGCATGTTCCTGTCACAATGTCCCATACAACAGTGTGGCACGAAACCAATAAAACCAAGTCTCTTGGAAAATAAAAGGACTCATAAACTGAAAGTCTACGATACAAAAACTTCTTATAAAGTTCTTGAGTGTGTGCTGTAGTGCAAAATTCCGTTTTTATTTAATATTTATGCTTCCATCAAACAAATTAATACAGTAAAAGACAGCCAAGTTTCAAGTTCTTTTATGAAAAGAATTACTAATAAATAATTAAAAAAACAAACAAACAATATTTTGCCTTCTATTACATGCATTGTTTAACATATCGGATAAAGTTACTGAAACAGACGTTTGAAATTTTACACGATCTATTTTCAACAAGGTTCACATTTGCTATGGGTATTTACATAATCCTAATTGATATTGATATGTAGTCACAAAGCACAAAGAAAACAACTACAAAAGACATGTTTGAAAATCTTAATAAATCCTAAATGTTTAAAAACATTGCCACTTTTCATAAACAAACGTGACAAAACCGTCCCTTTTCTCCCATAGTTTTACTGCTTCCGGCACTCTAAGTGGTGCAAAAACCGGCGTGACAAGTTACCGGACGGTGGTTTTCCGCGGAAGGAAGTTTGAGCCAAACTGTTTTAATATGACACCGGGATAACGACCAAGAATGGATGAGGAGATAGCGTGCCATGTCCGAGTAAAAGAGTGGGAACAATTAGATGGATGCAGGGAAATCTCAACCGGGCCACTCACACGGAGATGTCTTAATATGACGTTTTACCGGCAGAAGTATCAACAATAAAGGTGATTTAAGATTAGGTTTCTTGTTGGTCGCGATTTCGTTTGGACTCGTTTCTATTTAATTGCTTCTATTTAATTATAGATTTTAAACGGCAACTTTTAGCAAATAATAGTCTCCTGATTATTAACTGTTTACAGTCATTATATCTTACTGTAGAGCCAGCTTTGTTTAGTAATATGTCCGTAATATATATTTGTTTATTATTTTCAAATCATTTAACACGTAGAATTTATTTATGTTTGTATTTCTAAATAACCTTTATGTTAGTACTTATTTGAAATCATAAGGAGGGCCATGTTACTCTCGATCAATTAAGTATTGAAAGTTTGACATCATTATTTCATGTGATATGAAGTAGTTGAAGGAAACCGATAACAACATTTAGTCGGAAAATGATACTTCTAAACTTCCTTTATAAATCCATTAACCAGTTTACAAGATATGGGTTTGAAAAGGAAAACATCAATTCGAGTAAAAGCTTTAGCAACCGCTTAGCCCAAGCTTTTTGCGAATCAACTTTCTGCCAACATTTCAAGAAACTAATGTGTTAATGCATACGCAACATTAGAGAGATTATTCCATTCGTGACAAACTCAACCACTTGTAGAGACAACTAAATATTTCGGAAGACCATTGTAATGGCAGCTATCAAAATACAGGAATGCGGAGTCCCGGCTTTTTGCAAGCTTCCGTTTAGGTTTATCCGTCATAGACAATGATGCGCGGCGCTTGGCTCCCGCACACAAGTCCGCAATTTATTCATCAATATGGCTGAACCCACGACATACAAGCTAGATTACATGGAAAATGTCACTTCCAACATGGTCATTAGGGCTTGATTTGAGTTGGGCAGAGTAAAATATTATAGTATACGATTTCTAATATCAGACAATGTCTAAATATGTTTATACCTTAAAATGGGACTGACGGTTTGCAGGGGGTAGTAAACACGTATCTGTCACGAGCCGGTTGATGCTTCGGGGAAAATGTGGGTCTTAGTTTCTGACAACCCATAAAAGTACTTTCTGTTCCAAAATTGCAATGATAAAAAAGTATGAGCATAAGATTTATGATTGATTCTCTGTAAAACGAAACTGAGTTTAACAAACATTCGTACTCCAAAAACGTATATGAACGTATATAGTAAGCCTTGTTTTTATTCTATAGAAAACCTATCATAATAAATAAAAATGCAAAATTCTAATATATGTAAGTAGACGTGTATTTATATAATTGATGTTATTAAGTATAAAGAGCAGTTGGGGATGTTACTTCATTTTTAAGTTAAAAATAAATAATTCTTTAAATAGTTTAAATGACGAGATATAAGATATGTATACAATAAATGCATGTAAATTATTAACTGTTGTTAGCGTATTCACAAGGTTTAGGCAAATACTTTAATTCCAGATCAGCCATTTCCTGCTGGGAGCTGTCTGATCAGGATCTGCATTATTTGCTGCTCGGTATCTGTTTATTAGTATATAAACCCTGATATGTAACATATATATAATTTAAGTAAAAATTTGAGAATTGAGCATGTTTTTTTTTAAACAAAATATAGCAAGCTAAGAGTTAACAAACATTACGTATACAGTTCAATGCTGAATGCAGTGCTGAAGTTGTCAATTTCTATTGTAATTCCTTTGGTAAAACATTTCAGCCAGTTTCTTTTATTTCTCACGCCATGTTGGTCAGTTAATCATATATTAACAAACACATGAAGAAATAACAAAGATGAAACACCACCAACAACATTCAAATGAGGTTTGTCAGTTGACAGATGTGAATATAATGAGTGAATTAGACATATATAGGGTGCTTTTCTCTTTAGAAGTGGGTAGCTTGTGTTGGAGTATTAAATGTCTTACATTTTTATAACGAACTTATTTTTTTTACAAATCAATATACGCATATCAACAATTCAAAATTTACTTTGAAAATTTACAACAAGCTTTTCCATTTAGTTTTCCGTGACTGTCATGAAAAAAATAAGTCAAAGTAGAGTTATCTTATAAAAGATAAATAATATTTTGTTAAAATGTGGTGTTGATGTATTTTGGTTTCTGTGGGAAACTTAATGAATTCTTTAAAACCAAAAATAATTGATAGCTTTGTGGAGAATAAAATGAATCATATAAGAACATAATAAACCATTTATTTTAGCATAAAAGCACACCCTGGCTTTTGGGTTTTTTATTGTGTCGATTGTCTGTTTTTTGCCTAATTGGGTTTGGAAAGACCTGCTTGATTTTACTTCTGAAAGTTATTGGGATACTTCACAAATAGTGTTTGAACAATACAGGCGCATTGTTGAATTGAATATTTCCAAATACATATCACATCCTAACTCTGCTTGTAAACGTAGCCAAATGATAAGTTATCATTGTGATTAAAAGTACGAAAACTGAAACCGTATACCTTTGTAAACCAATCATATAAAAATGGTTATTATTTCATTTTTCAGCAAAAGAAACTTAGACTTTCTTTGTGTTGCTACTCTCTCTAACAACAAAATATAAGACAACAACTGTTAACGTTTAAAATATTACAAAATTGTATTTAATTTTGCCGTTTCGTTAATTTTGGAAATTTATAAGTAAGCCTTCTGTACGATTTCTTAATGAGAAACCTTGTTCAATTTGCCAAAGAAACTAAACCCCCACAACAAACAAATTTCTGTTTGGTTTAAATTATAAAAGCTGAATGGAAAAAATATAATAACCACATGTTGAACTTCAGAAATTGAAGTAGTGTATAAATGGAATCATTTTGACTTGCCGAGTTTGAGCGACACAAAGACTCCCTTAATTTTTTTAATATGTATGTAAATACTAGAAAATAATCATATCTATGTAAAAATTACATCCAAACTGTGACGAGACAATATATAAACAATGTTAAAACAATGGATTGGCTCTTTGCAATTAAATACTAGATCATCTACATCATTTATTGTGTGAGAATCCCTAGTTCTGTTTTGAAACAGCCAAGAACCATGGCACTTGGCCACCATGTCAACAGATAGTGTTAATGATGGATCCTTCCATTTTCTTCCCGAGCCAATTGAATTTGGATGAAGAGACACTTGTGAGATGCTTCAAAACCACCCGAATGTCGCATAGGCTTTCTAATGTCCAGCACACCCCAATTGTTTTGCAAATATCTCAGACCGTCCAGCAAAGGTAGCGACAAAGTTTGCTATCAAGCATTCTTTAATGGTGTCTAGCCGTCTTTTAATGTGATATCAAGAAAAGACTCGACAATCTATCATAATTTTCAAACTTAACCATTAATATTCGTGCTCTCTCAGTTGACATCAATGAAAATGGGAAAGGCCACATCGAAGCGTCTATGAGAGTATAAAAATAACCCTCGCAGACTCGGTACCGATCAGTCATATAATCAAGGATGTGTTTTTGCAAAAATTGACACTAGCAGTGAACTAATTAAGGGGCCCATTTATCAATGCTGTCCAAAGCGTCACCCTAGCTAACCCCAGTGCGACCGTCGGCGGAAATTCGGGGACAATATCTGTTTGCCTTTGTTAGGAAATATGTTTATTTTAAACAGAAAGGAAATGTGATCTTGCCCCGAGAGCTGAGCTAATGTGCGAATTACTGGATCCTATCCAAGACATTTTTCCTTCAGTTACATTTCTTTCTTTACCACACTAATATGGTTCATACAATATAATTTGTCTAATTGTATATTTTAACAGTAGATTTTGGGCTAATTTATTCTGTCTTTGTTTGCTGTCGATGCGTTATCTGTATAGAAAATGGTGCTGATAGTGATGGATTAATGATTTGAATTTTCATTGATGTTTTACTCAACGGAAGTGCTTAAATTAAAATAAAATAAGTTAACATACTTTGTGTCATGCGTTCGATTCTTTGTCGATATAAAAACATGTGTAAATACCAAAAAATCTATCACCTGTCAGTAGGTTATGACGTATTGTTACAAATATGTCTATTAAAGGAATGTTTCTGGCTACACAAACTTCAGACAACAAATGCTCTGAATAGATCTACTCAAGTTTTGTTCAGTATTAACTGATCATTGAGCCTTATTTCTCTATCTCTTAAACTGTTCACCGTGTATCTTACAATATATAGTTAGTGAAGATTTTTACAAAAAATGTTCTGTAAACATTTTCTCGGTGCATTATACTGTCTAATTCAAAAGATCCTATATTGTTTATACACTGTTAATTTCTATTTTACGCCAAACCTGATGACGTTCTTGTCATCATTTTGTAACCTAGGTATAATGACGTCAACAAAAAAAAAAAATAAACATTAAGAAGCTTAGCTTCGAATCGAACAGTATTTCAACAGAATGTAGTTTTGTATTTTTATTTTAACCCATATATTTTTTGTATAAACAAACACCTTAGTTTTGAACTGTATCATCGTATGCAATCCCCAAGACCCATGCAGTATCATGCCATGAGTCTTTATTTAATGTATACAAATATGAATGTAATTTTGCTTGATTAGTCGTATTAATATATTGTTTAATGTTATAAGTTGCCATAAAACTAAATATTTATTATTAATAACTAAATTACACAATGTCTTTATTTTGGGAAAAATAAGGTTTTAAACTAAAATACTGTTTGTGTTTTATGGGTATACATTTAATGCCATCAGCATACTAAGCCGTGTGTAGGCCGCTGTGTAGTCGTAGCTGATATAGCATGATCAAGTCCTTGTTTTATTTTATTTATTTTCAGAGAAAATAAAAAGCACTTCAGTCCTTTTTCCCACTTCCTGCATGGAAACAGAATTCGGGTTTTATTTACCCTTAGCGATGTGT
This sequence comes from Sinonovacula constricta, assembly GCA_007844125.1. NCBI lineage: Eukaryota > Metazoa > Mollusca > Bivalvia > Cardiida > Solecurtidae > Sinonovacula > Sinonovacula constricta. The sequence goes on along the minus strand of CM017560.1, from coordinate 57,960,421 downwards.
ATAATGTAGTCTTGTTCAAGAACTAACATCTCTTGTCACACATGGTGTTTGAACCCATGGCACCTGAACCAATGTACCAAGGAAGTTAGGCTAACCTAACTGGAAGATCGTTACCGGTTAACAGTAAGAATAACAGTTATATGTAATATTAACATAAAGCAATACATTGTAATGGGTTTGTCCTGATCGTTGTCAATCAAGACAACAGTGAATCTTAAATGCCAAATCGACACCATTATTTTATTTGCTATACAAACAAGGAAGTACGGGATTAATATCGGATATCATAGACCGGAATTTATACCGCTAATTGAATTATAACTCCGCATTATTGCCGACGTAGATGGCTGACAATTATCCGGGATCCCTTCGCGAATGTCGGGGTCTGGTGTTTGTTCAAAGCGTTACGGGGCGCGTGTCAAGAGGCTCTGATTCTTGTGTCAACTAACAGTGCATCGAGTCCAATTTCTTAGTCCATTGATTTGGACTTAAATCAGACAAGGGGGAAGAAATGAAAACTATCGAAAATGTCAGAAATACGATTTGTTCAAGGCATATTAGAAAGGCAATCCTTTAGATCGTATGTAGTTTCTTCCTGGTCAAATATTTAGCTTAAATCAAAATGGTATGATTTACAATAAATATATATTTTTACCAGCCACTGTCGTTAAAGACAATATAATAACGCAAATATATAACGGAGTTAGGGAGCAGTTAGTGATATAGACATTTCTATCCAATTGAACATGTTAATATGCTAACACGAGTTTACTGTTTATGTGCTTTAAGAATGTCGATAGGACGTTTATGTTGAGATTTCAGTTTACAGACAATTCAATTAATAATAATTCCAATACGTTATAACACACCCGTGTCCTTTCTGCACTGACGCAGCATTTGCTAATTAAATGAAAACATAAAAAGTCATAAATGTTTGAAAATAAGCAAAATAATTATACTCTATACATATGGTATATAGAAATGCAATAATATTAACCATTTCGTTCATAATTTATGTATACGTACTTCACTTAGTATAATTAAGAATTTAACAATTTGTTGACAAAATGGTAGCATTTCAGATAATTAAGATAAACATTTTAAAAATAAATATGTAGTAACAAGTTTGGTTAAATGGGTCCAGTATATGTAAATATATATCTTTTCAGACTATGATTTTTTTCTGACTTATAATTTTATAAATCCGTTTGAACGTTATACGTTTGATTTGTTTTAATTAAGCAATGATGAATCACATCTTGGAGTTAGTAGAAACATCATAAACGGAAATAAAACATAAATGTTGTTGTATTCTACCTTTTATTTTGCCTTTCGTCAATCCTTGCAATCGTGCAAAATTAAAAACTTATCTAATAGTCCTAAATGTTATTATCATCTAACATTTTTCTCCGATTTATGTTAATGCTGAAATGTAATTTATTCAAATATGAAAATTGTATATTTACTTCTCGATTATTTTTTATCGTCCATGCAACGTTTCGGTGTCACGACTCGAAGCACCTTAGAGTCTGAGTGAGTCACAAGGTTGACCTTCATCTGCTTATCCTTCATCTCTTGATTTATACTCGAATGATTATCATGCTCAGATAATTAAACGTATTGCTAGTCACGGCAGCAAATAGTGCGGATCATGATCAGACTGCCAACAGCGGAAACTGGTTGATCTGAATCTACGCAATGTGTCTACAGCCTGAACTTTTCGTGCATAGCAGGATTAGAATTTACCACGCCCCTCCCCCCATCCCTAAACAAGCCTTGGTCTAGTCGGCCTCGAAATGTCACCCTACACATTGACATGTGTGTCCTATTCAATACCGTTGTACGTTGGGGACCCCTCTTCTACAATCCGACACTTCATTGTCACAAACAAATCAACATTATCTTAACCCACCACTGTCCTGGATGCAATAAAATGTTCCTTTGTTGTTGAACTGTGTGAGAGTTATTTGCGTACTGTGTGTATTATCTATATGTGTATTTTATATAACCTGAACGTAAATATGTAATCAAAACTGAAAATAATATTCGCAAATCTGATAATTCCAAGCGCAGATATGTGTAAAAAGTCTAAACGACAGAAATATGTGTCGTCTAAATATTTGCTGTCTAAAATATCGAATTATGTTGATCTCAAAAGATGCAACTAACAGTACCTTAACTTGCCTATATACATTCAAATGATGATATAAACATAACGGGGGTGAACTAAATTGGCTAGTGTTTCTAGCATTGTCCAGTGTTTCTCACGTAAAAGAATATACATCAGTGATCATGTTGACTCATTTCCATTCATTTATTTATTGTTTAAAACAAAATAATTAGCAGCGATTTATAACATACTTTAACAAATACTGAAGATAACAATTCATAACAGAGCAGAATCATACAGCTTAAAGGTTATATCAATGACATGTTTAACATTTAATTCTAAAAAGTTGTACATTTTCCCCCTTGCTTTAAAGTATATTCTTCGGAAAATATGCATTTGTAATGATATCATAACCAAAATAAATCGTTTAGATATCTTGGAAGATGCAGAAGAACTTTAGACAAACCCAAACAGTTATCTTTAATCTGTTTCTGGCAAACAGGGAGTTGTCATTTCGCAAAAGCCCGGTCAAAACCTTCTGAACCCTTTGTTTCACACTCTATCGACGAAGCAAAAGCTCATTTAGATGATGCCAGTAAATGGAGAATCAATTCCATGTAATTCCTTCATTATAGGGGTATAGCGGTACTCCTTAAGATAGTTGGTAGGGGGACAACCCCGGTCGGTTTGGGGACTACTGCCACTGCATTTATCATCATTTGACTGGGAAAGGTCACCATATGGATGCCAAGAGAGATGACATTTAAGGAGAAAAATGTATTTTCCTTTACTAATGATACGGAATGGTCCGGAATGGCCGAATTGGCAGCTCTTGTCCGGCAATTCCCAGACCAAGCTGTCCCCAAGCAACGGTCATCCGAGCTATTTACGTCCGGATACTTTGACCCTTCTCTTGTCTTAAATAACGGTTACCGGACATAAAGCGACATAATGTTCATAAACTGCGAATTATTTGCCGTTTATAAATATTACAGATGCTAAAGTTAGTTACAACGTATTGCGAAAATCGTGCTGAACGATGTACACAAATGGCGTCGGTCGTTTTATTGACCTTGGTAGGGTTTACGTCATTTTTACAGATTAGCTGTTTAAAATAATGACAATAAATGAAAAAAAGCAAGTAAAATTAAGAGTTATCAGAGTATTGTAAAATAGATAAAAGGTATGCATTTCTTCACGGTAGTTTATCTAAAATTATAGTGTTTGTATTTAATACAACACATAATGCTTATTACTTTCAGCAATTACCCACCGCATACGCCCAAATGTCAGCAAAAAAGATAGGATAAAATATGTCTACATATACATAATATTTGATTGGGACCATCGTGTATTGATTATATTCAGACGGCTACGAGTAAATGTTTTACATATGTGGGACATGTTTACGAACACACGGGATGCGAAATGTTAATGGTCTATCGATTGATACACACATCACGTCAGCTGATGACTGTCATATGACCCATATACAGTGTCACATTTATGTCTCACATACAACCAACCGGATCATCTTCTGCCACTAAGGTTTCCGTTAACGTGTTTTTGCCCTCTTCCCTAAACCTCACAGTGTTGTCTGTGTGAAAATATTTTTGTTTACCCTGACGTTAAGACAACTGTCTCCATATAGGTTGAAAGGCGACGTTTTGCATCTAATGTGAGAAAAATGCAAAGATACACGCACAAAAACGCACAAGAAAACACTGTTGCGAAAGGAAAATAAATATTGTTATGGTATCTAGAAACATGTTGCCATTTTCAGATGACAGTGATACTAATAATACTAATGTTCCTACTTTTACTTATAATAATGATTTTGACGATGATACTATTAAGAATAAAACAACTAAAATGTTATTTAATATAACTTGTTATTATCATACTTATTAAATTATCGTAATTTTATTACCTAAGTACAATGTATAATACTGTAGATGTACCTTGGATTATCAAATCTTAATGCTTAAACATATTATATATACTATAGACAAGCTATATATATATATGTATTTAAAGAATGCTAACCCAATTTCTCCATTTTAAATAGTACCACATATTCTTTATTCCTGATGTATTGAATTGATTTTTAAAATAATTCAAGCGGTGCATCGCAAATATACATTGATCTTGTATGAGAACAGGCATATGGCCAGTCCTATATACCGTGAGCTGACCTTTTGTGTGTACAAGCTGGGCGAACAACTTGCGGATAGTGTTTGCTCAGACATTACGCAATGGTTTCACAAAAACTCAAACAGACTCCAAGTTCTTCAGATTTGGTTGCGAATCCATTGAGTCAATATTTTAAGAACCCTTGGTTATTTGACTAGAGTGCTTATTAAATATTTCCAAACCTGTTGTTTAAATGATCCGTATTTAATCCCTAAATATTCACATAGCACATGCCGACTTTCAAATATGCAGACACGCTATGAAACCACATTGTGGACAGGTTATTTTCGATCAAGTACATGTATGAAATGAACTTAAAATTTGAGTTTATCATTAGAAACAATTTAAATATGGTTGTATGATGTTGTATGAAATGTTATATCAACGATAAATAGTTGATACGTGTTATAACAACGATAAATAGTTGATGAGTGTTATATCAACGATAAATAGTTGATGAGTGTTATATCAACGATAAATAGTTGATGAGTGTTATATCAACGATAAATAGTTGATGAGTGTTATATCAACGATGAATAGTTGATGAGTGTTATATCAACGATAAATAGTTGATGAGTGTGTAGGTGTTTTGATAACCAATTCTTAAAGAGTAAATAAAGGGATAATTATTGATAAGTTGAGGAGACCTGATTTTTGATATAACAAATTCCTCATTTAACAATGTTGATAAACAACTATACTGTGTTGTCAGTTGAAGTTTTATTAATATTTGTATAGCACATTAAAATCATATCTAAGTTGATGAACTTGTTACTCAGCCCGTCTTAGCTTGTTGTATCTCAACATGGAGTATACAAAAACCCGCCATCATTTGGCAATTAATTGCGTATAATTAATCTAAATTATAACAAATTGAAACATCCTCTCATTTCTATTCTCCGCCCAATTTTCCATTGGTAAATATTTATATATTACGTCAGATTTAAAACGCCATTATTTTTGCAAAGTAAAACAACATCAATATGGCGGGCGTAGTTGTGCGTACAAGACTTTATACTGCCTGCAGATTTAAGTTGGGAAAGGGGATCTGCCTTTCCCGACCCCGCAGTGATTTCCCGACTGACATGGACCACTTTCCTGTGACTCCTTTAATGCGGTAACTAGTCCCCTCCTTTCTGGGACCGCATGCCTCGCTAGCATAATAAGCACTTGTCGCTTTCAATGACTGTGAATTAAAGACACTTGACGTGAACAGTGTTTGGCGTTAAACAGACATTATTAGTTGTTACAAGTTTACAAATCGCAACGTCGTTGATTCAGTTCGCTCGGTATAGGATTACGGGCCTTTCTTAAGCCTGTCGGCTCACTCCCAAATTCAAAGGGTCTTGGGTGCTTTAGCATTATTTAGGGGACATCGCAGCAAACACAGCATGTGCCCGCCTTCAGAAGAGTGTAAGCTTGATCTTCGCGCAAACAGTGGTTTTGTGGTCTCTTAAAGCATGTAATGCTGACTCTAAAGTTATTTTAATAAAGTTGGCGCAAGATCACAGCATGCGATGGTTGACGTTTGAGATTTTTCTTGCTTTGTCTTTGTACATGAATACCATATAACGCTGGCCGAGTTGGCCATTTTATTCCTTTGACTAGTAGCTTTGTTGTTGGCACTTGGGGGATGACTAACACATTTAAAAAAAATATCACTTACACGTATGTTTGCCTCATAATTTGTGTATAGTAAACCAACAGTAAAATATGATTGACGTATTTAAAACTTGAACAGGTTGGTAACAATTTTTGTTTGCTATTGGGCAACAGGCAGAATTCCATTCAATGTTTTGTCCCAATACACACAGACCGATGTTAGGTTTCCGTTTCGAAGGGTTAATAATAGATGAAAATGACTTGGGGCAAAGAAATGCAATTATTCTAACATTACTTGAGCACGAAGAAAACTGTTTAGACTATATATTATGCAAAAGTAGCATGCATGCTAAAAATGGTTAAATCCTCGTATACTGAAGTTCAAAACACATTAACAACAATTAAAACAGTTATATTCAATCATTAATAAGTATATGGTTAAAAGTACCCGTTGTTTTCAGATGTATCAATATGACCTTTCATGTAATTTATTAATTAAATGTATGCATGTTTTCTTGATTCAAGGACTTTATGTTTGTGTTTCTTGATTTTGGTAAATTGTCTACGTAGACATTATACAGTGAAATAAATCAATTTATCTTTGAAAAAAGGTTTTATGAAAAATGTACTTTTCACGTTCATTTAATGTTTTTGAATCATCTGTTGTACTATTAGTTTGTGGTTGACTTTGGCTATTTCTGTGGTTTTAAATGCCGCAAGGTATATATTCACAAACACAAGTCTATATGAAACAAACATAATCACGGCTGGACCATCAAGGCCACAGTCATACTAAAACAGGGACTTGTATTTAGAGTTACTTCCTTGTATGAAGATTGTGATCTTTATACAGGTTTATAAGCTGCCAAGCCCAACTGTCACAGAAACGAAAATATAAACAGTTATCGATCGTATCTTCTCGGCCTAGCAAATTATGGTAACATAATCTGGATTTGATATCTAGCCAGATAAGATGAAAGATAAATATAGTGTATATTGACTGGTTAGCGTTTGACAATAATCGTTTACTTTTATTTTTAATAGATATTTTTATAAACTTTTATACTAGTTTTTTTCCCCATAGTTCTACCGCTCTAGACAGATTTTAAATTATTTTATATTTTTCGTATTACTTTTTATTAACGTTATGATAACTATTGATCAAAACAGGTCACCATGGTAAAAAAACATATCATCTAAACTTATGGACTTTTTATCTTTCAATTACTTTTAACACGTAATAATAATAATAATAATAATAATAATAATAATAATAATTATAATAATAATAATAATAATAATAATAATAAAAATAATGATGATGATGATGATAATAATAATATTAATCGTAATAATAATAACAATTATAATAATCATATTAAAGTATATTAAAATATATTATTGTGCTGCTGCTGCTACTGCTGCTGCTGCTGATGAAAATGATTATTATTATTATTATTATTATCATTATCATTATTGATATTATTATTATTATTATTGTTTTATGATAATAATAATAATAATAATAATAATAATAATAATAATAATAATAATAATAATAATAATAATAATAATAATAATAATAATAATAATTATTATTATTATTATTATTATCATCATCATTATCATCATTTTGTTGTTTTACCATTTTTTTATATTACTACTCTTTGCTGAACACGCTTCATCGCTAGAAATAAAAGGTTTGGTCTAATTTACGGAAGTGTTCTATTTTATTAGAAATACTTTAGTTTCAGATATACAATTATGTTTTTAATTGACTTGTGTATATACAAGTGTATATCTTACATATGATATCCTAAATGTTTAACATGTATTTGTTTGGAAATTTGAAAATGCTGTTAGCACTGCATAGACTTTTACAAACATATTTCTATATTACTCCATAGTTTATAAATTATTGGTACTATGATAGGAGGAAAAAAATTATTATTTTTTAAATGTATTGGATTACTGAATACAAATAATGTACAGAGACACGGAACAAAACACAATCATGTCGTTTTCAATACAGTGTGAAACATGTATACGGAAATTGTCTCTTAAAACAAACATTTAAAACATTTAAGCCCCCCCAAAAGAATTCTTTACTTCCTGTGGAGACAAAGATCATTTTTGATAAATTATGTACAAGTCCGCGGATTGTTTTAGATTTAAACAAAAGTCATGATCAATTAATGCTTAATACCTAATGCTTACACGGCTGTACTTTTTAAAATGTAATTTTATCCGCTTAAAGTTTAGATAAAGCAGCTATTGCATTATTCAAGTAAAAGATATACAAATTAATTATATAATAAATACAATATTAAGTAACAGAGAATTTTGTGCTCTGAAATTGTGACATATACTAATTTGCCCGAAGACAAAGTTTTACCAGCGTGGTTTGAAATACTTTATATGAAAAAGTTACGGCTTATTCTATAAATAGAAATATATTTAATAATATATTATAAGTATGTCTCAGCTCATTATATGGACGGTTTGTCAGAAACCACATGCCATTGAAAGTTATTATTTATATTTGCCCAAATCACATGTATAATTATAATATACGCGAACTGCTGAATTATAAAATTATTTTTCAGGCATATAGTAGATTAACAAGATGTTTTTCTGGGCGTACTGTTTACAAGTCAAGTTTTATTTTTTCCCCGTAATAATAAAAAGGTTTCAAGAAGCCAGACGTGTGTTCAAAACATTGTGCACTATGAGGAGACTCGTACTATTATAATATTGAGTCATGTGCCGTACAATTGTGTCATATGCTAGTTCCCTCGCAGGGCTCGTGCGCTTGTCACTCGAGTTAGTGATAAGATCTTTTTTCAGATCAAGAGGGAAGTAATAGGGTAAATAATAGACAGTCTTAGACAACCCTGATGTGAGAAGATATATCTGATTGCGACGCGAGTCAAAGTAATATTGTCCCATACTCGCCCGACCAATATTTTTAATCAGATAAAACTAAATAAACTAGGCGGGATATACTCAAAGACAATCGGCAGTAAGGTCGTTTGTACTAATAATGAGGGAAGAATTATCGATTGGTGAAATATTGTTAGGAATTTTATCGTTCTTATTCTTAGGAAAATTGTATTTGTATGGATTATTTTATCACAGAATAATATGTTTGTTATGCATTGTTTTTCTTTGATGTTGATCTGATAATATGCTGAACAAAATACTTGAAATGAAAAGGAGGATTTGTTCTAAATTTCATTTTAATAAAATAATAAAACAATAAAAGTAGGAAGTTATCATCCTCAAGACTATTTGTCTATATACACGATGTACAGCGAGTGTCACTTACACAAATATTATTTATTTAATACTTTCTCAAATAGTTTGCTTCTAAATAGAAATTTGCTAAAAGGTTATTTGCAATATTATCGGGTTTCATTCGAGTTACGTTTTGATAATGTAAAATAATTGTAATAGATTTAAATGCTCTGTGTGGTTTTCATGTAAGCCTTTAAATTAATTGTTTTGTATGGTTATTTTATCATAAATTAAAACCACAAGAGTGTTGGGAAGAAAAATGCTATTTTACATAAATCATCATAGTATAACACCACATTTCAGGTTCATTTACCTTACATTGCCGGCAACATACATCAAAACAACACTGATGGAAGTCATACGTTCCACGGAAAGTGTACAGTCATAACAGGTGATAATATAGATCATGAAGCGGAGCACATTATGCAGTTGATCATGTGTTCTGTGCAAATTTACCATTATTACATTGCCTTCGAGTATAATTAAACAAGTAAGATAAATATGCCGTAAAGATTATGTTTGGTGTTGAGTTTACGCTTCTATTCAGTAAATACTGTTAATTAAAAATAGAATAGACATAGACAGATTTCCCATATAGTTATTATTTTATGTGATTCGTGTAGGTGACATTTGGCTGCAAACATTAAATTATGCTTCTCAAAATCACTAATATTTTTCAAGCAGAAATTCACAATAAAACAAACACCGAAATATACTTGATTAATCATCTCGTTCACTAGACTAAAATGAATATCAAGTATTCAAAGATAAATAAAAAGAAAGCTTTGCATTGAACATACGAAAAAGATAATAAATAAAACGTGTCTTTACCTTGTTTTCCGGGATTCCTTTTTATCTGCATCCACCGGAATGGTTTGGCTTGTAAACTCTGTGGCGAAGGGGACTCGGATTTGACGGGTGATGGCGGGGTCATTTGGGAGAGGTAGGCATTCTGATTTCCGTTCTGTATTGAGCATTGTCCCATAGAATCCATGATCTGGCTGCCGTAGACCCCTCGACCCCCGCCCGGGGAGTGGGGCGGGAGACCTCCGCCCGGGTGTTGTTGAGTGTCGCAACTTATGGCCGCTAGACCCCCGTACGGGTCCAAGCACTGAGCCAACTGACCATCAAGGTCCTGATAACCCGTGGGCCGCATCCCTCGACCCATCATAGAATTATTGTTAATATGATTTACATTGTACCCAAAGTTCTGATGTTGTGACACTCCGTGTCCATTTACCATAGAAATATCCACGCCACTGTGCAAGAGGTTAACACCGTTGTCACCGGTATAATATCCATGCTGACCGGTGTCTATGGATCTGTTATTGACAGAGTATCCATAAGAGGAATTTGAATTGTCCGAACCAACACTATAACCAGTCCCGTACGAGTGTGCGTCTAAATTACACAAAGTATAATCTCCTTCGGAATTCATCCTTTGACGACTACGTCGCGAGTCTCTCTCTGAGAATTGTTGCCACTCTTGTCAGTTTCTAAGACTCAAATTAGCTGTCTGATACGAGATGCATCTGAAATAAATGAAGGTAAATTACGAAGCGAAAATGACAACATTAGTAAAACCCCACATAGACCACGTGCTTCTCGGCAGCCAATCAGCGACAAGCTACAGGTCTGAGCGATGAAAGCCGTTCTTGATAGATCGGGCGGTGATGTGTTGCTCGAAGCATTTCTGATATTTTCCACCGTCAAATTGAATCCAACCGCCTCGAGTCAAACATCGACAGTCCGCACGGCAATACGGACGTTGAATTATAAAAATTATTTTAAGAAAACTTACCTGAGTTAAACCAACGCGACTTTCTGTCTGTTGTAACATACGCGTTGACTGCCGTTCACGCGCGTTCTCTAGCGATGAACTAATTGAGGCCGTATTTTCTTTCAGCCGACGTAGAGCAGAGCCTTATGCGGCTAATAACTTAAAATGCGGTACAAAACGCAGCAGCCAAGGCTATGACACTAATATCCATCGAGTCATCTTTGAAAAACGTAATCACTAGCAAAGCTCACAATTTTACGCGCCCGCTGCGGGACTCTCCGAGTCGCTTATTCGAAAGATGGTAGAAGTCTTTTTAAACGAATGAATTGCAAAATGATGTGATTTATGCGTTTTTATGAGCCGTTGAAGGGTCAGTGAAGTATGACAGTAGTTTTGTTTCTGTCATGCTGGGCGAAACCTTCTGAGCATTGGCTATAAGGGGATTACTTTCATGGTAATTTGAAATTGTCAATGGTTGGAAATTAGCTACAAACTACATGTTATGAATATTAGAGCTTGCGTCTCTCGTGGATCAATTATAACCGGATGGTGCAGCTCTTGCGAAGCTTGTTGATTTCTGGCTAAATGCATCTAAAAATACTTGCCATTACACATGTCCACGGATCCCGACACTTGTGTATGTAAAATGATAAAAAACAAACCACCTGTCTTTTCTTAATCTTTACTACTGTGATATATGAACAGATTGAAAAGAAAAAAAACAACAACACAACACAGCGTCACAGTCTCTCCAGTAGTAAAGTACTTTTAATTTCAGATTAAAATATGGAAAATGAAAGCTGCTGTATTGATAATTTGATATTATAAGTCACTTTCCAGGAACTTGGGGTACACGCACCGTCTAAGACCTGTTTACAGAGTATATTATCCTTGCTTAATTTTAGAAGTTTGAGTCATAAACTTCATCTTTTTTGTACTTGTAGCAAATATAATGTTTACACACCCGGTACAAACCCAGTCTCAACATACGAACTTTTCGTTAGTATACAAATGCCACCTGAAATAGACATGCTTTCAAGAAAACGTACGTATGAGATTGTCGTTTTCCCCCTTTTGAATTGAAATACACGTAAATTTTCCGAAGAATTAAGGTTGTGCTGGCATATCCTACGTAAATATCGCAATTTAAGCAATTTAAATTCACTGTCGGATAACTTTAACATGTATAAACTGCAAGAAGCGCCTATATTTGACGATGTTAAACATATAGACAAAAGAGAAATCATCACGTCCCAACAACTATTTATAGAATTCGCGTTGAAATAGTAATTGTGACTAAATACTGATCGATTTATCACGAAGAGGTATTTCCTTGTTACAGCAGTCGTATGCTCGTTACAAACACAAATATCTTCGTTTATTTTGCAATAGATGCAAAGGTTATTTTTTGCTAACCTTTCCGACATTTTATTCGCCCACAATGAATATGTTTTAACTATATTTAGACAAAATCATGACGTCAATTTTTTTTTCTTTATGGGATAATACATTTAATTGCGGTCGCGCGTGTGTGAACTTGAGAAAAAGATCGGCACTTTTAAATTTTGATTCATGTCTTTTTAAATATACTAATTTATTGCGGAAACCTTATACAGGATTGTATACTGTAGAGTCTACAGAAGAGTATCCGTTTAACAAGATTAATCCAGCACATGAACCGGAATCAAAAGCCCGAAGCCTTTTTTTAAAAATTTATTTCCTCTTTACTTGAAACTTCTGATAAATGTCAACTTTAAACACAGTATTTTTTTTTCTATCTCAGAAACAGGAAGGCGCAATGTGTAGATGAACCAGGACTGCGAGATACCAGAGTTGTTTAGTATGGTAGCTCAAGCAATTATTAGTGCAGTTCCACGGCCGACATGGTGTTAGGACAATGAGACTAGGTGTGCCATCATTCCATGTGTTCACGGCATGTTATACACAATAAAGGCAGCACTATATCTGCTTCAAGTGAACACCAACTTCCGAAAACTTAAAGAGTGTTGATAGCACTCTATTAAATTAAAATGTTTCAGAAGTGCTAGTACGTAACTGGTTTCACCAAACTTCCATATTATAGATTGGTGTTCCGTGCAAAATTATATGACTTATTCGCGCTATTTGACATTTATCCACAACATAAGTGAGTTATTATTTTTTACATTGATGGTGTATATAAACTAATAACTTTTACTTAAACAAACATCTTAAATTGTACCTTTCATGCATAAAAGAGATCGCGTACATGTTCTTACACAGTTTCGGCAAAGAAGTGGAGGGTAAAGGTAAATATCTGTTCCCAAATAAAGGGAAGAGAGACGAATAGTTAACAATGGGAAATCGCTTTGACTACTTCAAATCATTAGCCCTAACGGTTAAAGAAGTCAATCGAGGTGTGTTCAAGTCTTTTAACCTCTTTGTCATATCTTAGCCTCTTGTGACACACGCAAAGTCAAAACATCCCTCCCTGTTTCTCACTTCGTTTGATATCAGAGGCCAAAACGAGCGAATCCAACCCGCAATATGTTGAACAGTCATTGTTATACACAATGTAACGCCTTTTATTTCTGGTCTTGTTTGATGCCCCCGACAGGTCATCATCACAAATGTCACCTCCGAAATGTGGGAGCCTTTGATCGCCGGCACAAAAGCTAAGCCAACCCATCTTGTTAGAAGACCGTGTAGCCAGCCATACATGCACTTGCATAAATCGCGGTAAAGAATCAAGCTGTACGTTATTATGTCAGTGATGTTTGATTATGGTTATTGTTATGTTGTAATTAATGGGTCACCAATGATATTGTCTATGTTGAACGTGTGTTGGAAAAATAAGACAATACATTGCAAAAATGAAGTAATTTTCTTTAATGGAAGTTTCTTTCCTGTTTAAAGAAGCATAGTAAAAAAAAACTCGAGTCAAGTGATGGGCACTTTTACGGTCCATACTACGTAGTGGAGATATTTATAACTAAAGTTGCAATAAATTGATATAACCCCAATCTTTCCCTTTTGTGTCCCAAATAAGAAAAAAACTTTTATCATTAACACTAGATATTCGTGTATGTTTAATGAAAGACGCCAGTTTCTCGCGTATATTCAAACGTCTAGAGAACTGGAACTTAAATGTTTTTATAGCTTGCAATTTTGACATAGCTATACTTATCGTATTCTGTTTAAAGGTTGCTTATAAACTGTCGAATGCCACCTTTAATAGTAGACTATATAAGACAAGATATATTAAAATGCAATTAATACACACGTTATTTAAGGATATAAATAAGACACATGTGTATCTCCAGAAGATACAAACAATATATGAACAGATACATTTCCAATATATTGTGAAATTATACCACAGAAGATAAGTACATGTAAAGATGAAAAGAAATGGAACCATAAGTACTGTGTTCTTACAACATACCAAATGAAGATGAGCTTACTGGTTAAAAATCATTCAATTTGTGAGTGCATACAAAAAACAAACACTCTATTCTAGGATATTTCATAGAATAGAAACACATATACAAATTATTCAATGAACATAATTTTAAGTGCATACACGTCGTGTTTGCTGGTGCACTCTTATAATGACACACCATTGACGAGATCTACATGTAAAAAATGCAACCAATATATGAGTGCACACACCACGTATGGACAATATTAAAGCATATAACTTAGCAAATTATCCAAAATTCCAAAACGCAATCGTTAAATAAAGCAGGACTTTTTCGTAGCAGTCTTTAATCGAAATGGCTTTTCCGACCTTATTACGAAATGTACTTACCTTCGTGGTATTTCCTCTTAACGTTCGAGTAAGATGCAAATCACAATCGTCTGATTGGTTTTAAATGGGGTGAGGGAAACTCGAACATGTAGTCGTGCATGGTGAAAAGGAGGAAATACCTTCAAGTTTCTGGATTTGACGATATAAGTACTTCAATGTCATCGTGATAAACGGTCAATACCTAAATTATAGTCGCTTTATCCTATTCAATTTTAGATAGCTGGTAGTTTGATCCGGAAAATAGCTAAGAGGATGTCCCTTTATTCATATAACATGTCATCTCTGGTCTAGAGTTTACCATACGCTCAGGACATTTTAGCTGATTATAGGCCTTCAAATCTTCTGTCCATGTCCTGGACAGAACCATGTCGCCCTTTCAGATTTTGCACAAGTTTTACCCATTATTTTTTGTACACTCTTAACCACCCAAGATTAAGGTATAAATGCCCTCCGTGAGGTGTTAAAGATTTATATAAATAAATACTGAGCAGTCAACATTTGAACTTCAGCAAAATCTGAACTGAGAAAGAATTCTGCAAGTGGGGCCAATAGCGGATGGTTGAAAAATAACCGAAACAAGAATAAATATTGATTATGATTTGATATAGAAAGATAATCAGCTGGTCCAAACTTAAGGATAAATGCAGCTTTGATTCAGGGCCAAAAATGGGACGGGACATACTGCCTATTTCATCGTCTGTCCATTTCCGAATGGTTGTTATTGTAACAATACCTTATTTGAGTGATAACAAAACTATCTCCAGGAAAATTACGCACGGTTGACAAATGTTGAGCCGTACGCTAGGTCTATATCTGGCATGATTATGACATAGGGCAATTTCGTTCTTTATTATATGAACTACGCGTCACGTAATATTTACATTTTACAGATTCGTCGACATTTATCAAATATTTTGTATTCATCTTAGATTTGGGGAAACTTATTATGATATAAGTCACTAATATGTTGTGCATTTCTATATGTGTCGCTTTCATCACAATGTGTATTTCTACAGTGGCTCTGTATTGATCAGATGCATCTAAGTTGTATTATTCATTTGATTCATGCGCTAGATTGTAAATAACTGACGTTACGAGCTAAGACCAGTGTCTGCGTTTTCATTTAGAAGCACCGCCCATTTTGCCACCACCCCCTAAAAACAGGAGACCACCTCATGACAAATGGCTGATCGCAAGCCAATGACGTCCATCGATGTTCGGTATTGACACTTTTTATATAAATAGTATAGGCATGAGTCAATACTGTTCCCGAGTGATGTAGCAGTTTTGTAAAATTAGATGCGTTTTAAGAAGGCATTCTAGCTAAGAGATCAAACAACTTTTTAGTGATGAATAGCTGCGATAAATTAAGTTGGTAGGAGAAAAAAGCCTTTAAACGAAACACAATTGTCGTCTTTATTGTAACGTCGTCGAGGAGCGTCATGGCTGACGGCGTCATGAAACGCATTTCGGTGACGTCTTCTTAGATGTGTTTGGGGAAATGAAATTTATGCTTCCATAAAACTAGCCGGATCTAAAGGAAATCGAAATAAGGAAAAAAAGTAAGGTCTACCACCTTATGCATCAAACTGCACGAACAGTGCATGATTTGTAAAATTCGGGCGAAACCAAATAAATTCTAAACTAGGTATATTTTGCTTTCGTTGGATGCTTTGATATTTTACAAAACAATTCAATTTATGTAGAAGTATATGGCTTTTGTTTAAAGAAGAAAAAGGTAAAAGAACTGCGTGTTATTTAAATTTACATGGGCCGTCTTATGAAGACGTTTGTTGTGTATATAATTATTTTTATAATTACGGTAAAATGTGTAAACAAAGCATTTAATTATGTTTTTTTTTTCATGACAAGATATACAGAGTAATGCGTAAAACACATCAATTTGAGATTTAATAGTGTACAATTTTTATATTGCTTTTGAAACATACTCTTACAAACAAAGACAACAGCCAAAAACCGCATTGCATTTATAATAATAACACAAAAATAATTCACGAATTATTGTAGAACACTTGTACGGATGAATATCATTATTTCGCGGCCAGTGCTCTAATAAACGCCATAAAATATGGTGTAAAAAGATTCAAGTATTTATGTCTTTGACCGTTACGAGCGCAAGTAATTATTACCATTGTATTGTTAGTTGCGCATCTTTGCTTAGGTCTGATGGGATGGCACGACAGAATAATGGCGGGAGCCGGCCAAATACACCGATATTGTCACTTTAATGGTCGGGGAATCATCTCGTTATATAGTCCTCACTAAGTTCAGTGACATCTGTCGAGTTGAAGCCAGCTGTAGTCGCAAACATTGTTGCTGTCGTATTTAGTTGATACCATCTTCATCCAAAGGTTTTTTTAATACAGTGCAACGACCAAATTAGTAAATTACTATAGCGACGTCCATCCATTTTATTGGAGGAAGACCTCAGACAGTTCTCTGGGTAGAACCACCAGCGCACCGCAGGTCAGCTGCAAGACCTTGTGGAGCTTTCGTGGTCTAGTGGTTAAGACGTTGGAATCCGGATCGGAGGGTCCCGGGTTCGAACCACGAAACTGACTACGGGATGTAAGTCCTTGAGCAAGACTATTTACTGCACATTGCTCCAGGTATTTAGTACCTGAGTACTGGTTCTACCCAGGAAGTGGACAGTCGAGAGGGATTAATATAAGTTAAAAGAACTTGTTTCCCAATCGACTATAAATAAATAGATTTAAACTAAGACCTTCCCACATTAAGTTCGTCGCTTCGAATGGAAGGCTAAAGCAGTTAGAGGAGATAAAAGACGGCGACTCTACCACTACTGACAGTGAGCTGCATATAACTTTCTATGATTTTGTAAGGTCTGTATGAAAAAATGAATGATATCTAGATAAGTGGTTATGAACATTGAACTGCACTGCATGTGAATGTCTGTGACTGAACGTAGAAGTTATGTGGAACTAAGTTGTCTGGTAAAGAGCATTGAATTGCATTGAACTGCTTTGCGCATGTCTATAATCGAACTTAAGGTCTCTAAGAAACCCTACTTCAACGTTTTATGAACTCATGGCAATACCGTCAAAATTGTCTAAAATGTGAATTCACAATATCGTCATCTTCGGAAAGTATGACCTTTTTTATGGTATAAGTTCTGTAAAGTGTAATTGTGAACAACATTCATTCCGAGAACTCGGATTATGGCGTCAATGGTTGCCAAATAAGTTATATACCAATAGTAAGAAAGTTAGATAAATAATTCTTACAAATCAATATACACATGTTAAAGAGTTTAAAATATTAAATCTGATAAATCATCCACATCACAAAATAACGGGATCCATTTTTAAACCCCTTTCCTAGCCAAAGAGTAAAGGTTTTATTGAATTATATTGGATAAGCAATGTTATATGTGAAATTAAACGAAGCTCAGCCCGTTTGGCGCCATTACTAAAATTTGTAATTAAAAAATGAGCAGTTTGTTTGTAATACGTCTGCATGATCGCAGTTTCGCCCTGTATTTATCAGGTAAAAAGCGGTTTATTGTTTATCCGACATTAAAGCATGTTTAACCTTGCTAATATGATTAATTACTTCAAAGATGCAATAAAAACAGTGTTTCTATATATTGTTACATATAATACCTTATCGCACTGAAGTCGGAATAAAAAATGTTTAAATAAAATCTAATTATTGTTGCATTTACTAAATTGAATTTAAATTTGAACTAAATTGTATTGAATTTCTAATGCAGGATATTAATTAAAATATTTTTAAAAGATATCAAAGGCAACCAGCCCATTCTACTGTTTCCATCTTTTTAAATGAAAATACAAATTAAAAAAGAGGATATCTTAAAGCCGTTAAATATTAAAAACGACAAAAGAATCGGCATTGCTTTTGAAGTCGATCAAACTTTCAATAAACAATTCTTTACTATATTTTGTCAGTAGTCTCACAACATTGAAATAACAATTGATACGCATTATTCATTACTTGAAACCGTTTGTCAAGCTTAAATTGCTTAATTTAACAATAGAAGTAACAGTTTTATATCTACCTTACTTTGTTTTCTGTCATATCAAAGCGCCGTTCACGGACATCAGCGGAAACTAACGAACATAACCATGACATCTCTTCTGGTGATTAAGAAATATCTGCTGTTGAAATCACGAATTTAACTTGTCATTTTTAAACATTTTAAACTTCGACGAAGCTAATATTTGATTTATGCGTAATGGTAAGTTCATTCCCTTTATACAGGACACAATGGTCAAGCGGATTTATTGTCATTTTATTGTCTGATCTGCTGTTCCTGCCTTAAGGCATTTGTCGTCTGCGCGCTTTCGTCTGCAGCAGTCCTCCATACGTCGCGCGCTTTTCTCCTTTTATTTTTTCGATTTTATTGTGTTTGTTTACTTTGATAAATTATCATTGGCAAATATAAAAATGCAAGTTTCATAAATGTAGTCAGTCTGTTATATAGTTTTATTGATAAATGCATTAAATGACTATTATTAAAGTATTAAATATTGTAATCAATGAATAGATTTATGTAAACGTTTAACACAGATGAATAGATATAAAATAATGTTATTTTACCTTGGGACTATGTTATGTTTAAATGAAAATATATATGAGTTGAATAATCGATAAGAAAACAGCAATGAGACAAAACAAGTATTGTTTTAAATAGTTTGATTTAATCAACTACATACGGTTATGAAATATTGTGATAAATGACTTGACAGATTTAATAATGTTTCTTTATGAGCATGACTTTTAAAATACATTAAGTAGAAACATCAATATGATCAAACCTCACGTCATTCAGTTATTATTCAGAAGTATCAAGATCTTACTTTCTCCGTAATATATGTTGTTAAGGTAAAAGGTATTCACTACGCTGAAAGGTTATATCTATATCAAATAGCATTGATCATTTTTATATAATTAAGTATATATTAATTATATATTTATATCCCGCATGAATACACTTGAAGTATGAAATTTACATAAATCATCTCATTAAAATTCACTGAGTTGCAGTATCGTTCATTCTGCACGCTTCTTTTTTGACATAAATCATTTTCCTACATTAGTTTATGCGGTTCCCTATATCAAAGTTGATAAGATTAATAATCGGTACAAATCAAAGAAACCACCAACAATGGCTACCGCAATTTTAAAAGAAAGAAGTGGCTTCGGACTCAAAAATATCAACCGCAAGTAAACAATCGATGTTTTTTTATCAACTAAAAGGGTTATTTTATTGGCAGTATAATATTTCCACTGTGAGGTCTTGACATGAATCGCAAAAACACAATAACTATCTTTCACGGCGAATTTCGGTGCTAATGTTAAATTGTAAACGTGCTGCTTTGTAGAGTTGCGTAAAATCAATTGGTTCGGAAATATCCGGCATTTTCCGTCAAATGCTCTTATGACGTCATTGACCTGACGTTATAGCCAAAGGGCGTTTCAAGTATACGTAAACATTTTAACTTTATCAAGTCTTTATTAATAACATTTCACGATTTGCCGCACAAAATAAAAGTAAATATTGAAAAATAAATCTGTCAACATCTTCCCTGATAATCATATTTTGCCAAAAACAAAAATCCACAAAACATTCCGCCTATTACGTCATAATCATTTTTTTACGCTTAAGTCATCGGCAATTTCTGTAAATGTTTCGTATCAGGCACGACGACTTCTCGCAGTGTAAGGTGAAAATAATGACGTCGACCAACGGAAATGTCGACAAAGTAATTTGAACTCGCAGTTCTTAGGAACACTGGAAAGTTTATTTTAGCAGTATAAAACCCCCTTAATAATACAGATTTTGATAGAATTCTTGTTAAGTTAATTTATGCCACAATCCAAAATACGCAACGAAGCATCATTACGATGTATAAATAAGTTGTGATGACTCTATCTACTATGGAACATATGAATTGTTTAGACAATCTTCATGGACGTGTTACTGGAAGTTTCGATACTAGTTGGCATGATGTACACATCGATGGAGCTACGTCATAGGTGAGTGTACAGTAGTTTGGTTCTGGCACTTACACGTGTATCTGAAAAATTGGGCCTTTGAACGAAGACATGCATGTTGATATTCTAGAGCGATAATAGTATCTGTTTTATGTACAGTAAAAGGTTTCGGTCGTAAGTCACATAAACAGGAAAATTACAAGTATCGCGTTTGAGGCCATAGTCACGGAGGTTTCAATGATTGCTCTACGTGAGGTAATTACAGTGACATCTTGGTTCTTTTCACATGATCTTAAAGTAAAATACATGTAGTGAATTTAGCAATAGTGAATACCATCGCGATATAAGCATAAAATTGGCTTTATCGTGACAGTAGGTTGTTACACTCGACAATAATACCAATAATTTCTATTTGTATCTTGGATTTTTATCTAAGATCATGTTTCTACTGACAACTACAAATTAAAGGCTATTTTAGTTAACCGGTTACAACTTAATCTTTATGGAGGAGACACCCAGATATGTGTTTTGTTTGTTTTTGGTTTGTTTTTTATAAAACAAAAATGTGCACGGAGTGCCATCTCAAATATATATCTACTGTTTTACTCTTCCTGGACTGACGGGTTAAAAGAAGGCAATTCTAAACCAATCAGCCACGGCCGATCCTTTCCATATAGGATTTATAATTAAATGGACGTGATTTTTTTCCAGTTGTGAAGTAGTTAACTGTTTTTCTGAAGTGTTGGCGATGCGTTCTGGCGTGGACCTGAACACGACGTCACATTGTGTTACTGCAGTTAATAAACAACTTATTATGTTAATTAGATTTTTGAAGCAAGAGATCAGTAGGAAAACTACACAACTGTACAGTTCTTTTAAATTTCAAATATTGTTTTTATTGCTATTGGGTGAAGATTCATTTTTTTTATCAAAGAGGTAATATAGGTCCGCTTTCCATCTTTTATCTTTAATGTAACAATTACAGCTCGTATAAAACATGATCTCAGATAACTAAGAAATTATCTCCTTTCATTACATAATAACGACTGTTTAATGATTACTGTGATGACATCCATCATGCCGATTGTACAATGTCGTTTACAGTTTTGAGCACTCGTCCAATATACGACGATACACATGCTGATGTATCTCCATATAACATGTAAAGTAGACTCCACTTGTTCATGGAGCGAAATAAAATAATCTAAGTTTACATTTTAACATGTAATAACAGGTTTTATTTGTTTCTGTAATATCTCACCGACACAGTTAATTGGAGGAGGTAAACCCCAGACTTATGTAATAGCATTCCTTATTTTAAGGTCCTGTTTGAAAGGACCAGTTTGTTGAGTAAAATATAGAAATTGTGCAAAACTTTTCCAAAATATATATAAAAATGCAACATACAACAACTTCGTAATTTTATATGAGTATGACATATATACGCTATGCGGCTTGTATTTTGTCTATCTGACAAATGTTAAGTTATGCTGCTAATCAAAAGACACGTGCAGCTGGCGAGGTAACGGACTTCCATCACCAAGACTGGTCTGTTCCTTAAACATAACATAGTCCCAAGGTAAAATAACAATAGACATCGACATAGTTATCGGCTCATCTCCATTATATTAGTTATAAAGCCGTCTTGTCCTGACATCGACAAAGCTATCCACCTATCTTCTTTATATTAGTTATAAGGCCATCTTGTCCTGACATCGACAAAGCTATCCACCTATCTTCTTTATATTAGTTATAAGGCCGTCTTGTCCTAACATCGACATAGCTATCTGCCCGTCTCCTTTATATAAGTTATAAAACCGTCTTGTCCTGACATCGACAAAGCTATCCACCTATCTTCTTTATATTAGTTATAAGGCCGTCTTGTCCTGACATCGACAAAGCTATCCACCTATCTTCTTTATATTAGTTATAAGGCCGTTTTGTCCTGACATCGACAAAGTTATCCATCTATCTTCTTTATATTAGTTATAAGGCCGTCTTGTCCTGACATCGACAAAGCTATCCACCTATCTTCTTTATATTAGTTATAAGGCCGTCTTGTTCTGACATCGACAAAGCTATCCACCTATCTTCTTTATATTAGTTATAAGGCCGTCTTGTCCTGACATCGACAAAGCTATCCACATATCTTCTTTATATTAGTTATAAGGCCGTGTTTACCGACATCGACATAGCTAACCGCCCGTCTCCTTTATATTAGTTATAAGGCCGTCTTGTCCTAACATCGACATAGCCATCTGCCCGTCTCCTTTATATTAGTTATAAGGCCGTGTTAACCGACACCGACATAACTATCCTCCCATCTGCTTTATATTAGTTATAATGCCGTGTTTACCGACATCGACATAGCTATCCGCCCATTTCCTTTATATTAGTTATACGACCGTGTTTACCGACATTGACATAGGTAACCGCTCATCTCCTTTATATTAGTTATAAGGCCGTGTTTAAAGACACCGACATAGCTATCCGCCCATTTCCTTTATATTAGTTATACGACCGTGTTTACTGACATTGACATAGCTAACCGATCATCTCCATTATATTAGTTATAAGGCCGTGTTTACCGACAGCGACATAGCTAACCGCCCGTCTCCTTTGTATTAGTTATAAGGCCGTGTTTAAAGACACCGACATAGCTATCCGCCCATTTCCATTATATTAGTTAAAAGGCCGTGTTTACCGACATCGACATAGCTAACCGCCCGTCTCCTTTATATTAGTTATAAGGCCGTGTTTACCGACATCGACATAGCTAACCGCCCGTCTCCTTTATATTAGTTATAAGGCCGTGTTTTACCGACATCGACATAGCTAACCGCCCGTCTCCTTTATATTAGTTATAAGGCCGTGTTTTACCGACATCGACATAGCTAACCGCCCATCTCCTTTATATTAGTTATAAGGCCGTGTCTATCGGTATACGACACATAGAGCAACACGTTTCAAACTCCATATGCATCTGAACTATTTGGTCACTATCGGGACAGTCAGTGTTTATGACTGACGTATTCGCATGAATCTCATGATATATTCACATTCGCAGTACCTAGAGACATACTGGATTGTTTAGTTAAGATTAAAAATAGGTGAAAAGCGTCGCAGCGCTTTTGATAATGTAAACTTAAACACATTTTTTCAAGGAGAGTGTGTTCAAAAATATCTCAGACGCAAAAGTCTATCAATTGATGTTTAACGACGTTTGCTTTTTGAAAAACAATAACAAACAAAACAAAACAAAACTAAAACAAAAACAACAAAGAAACTAAAATATACATGAAGTGACAAATTCGCTTTAAGGCTTAAATTATAAATTATTATAAGTGTTGGTCTTACCACAGCGTATTTTTTTCTTCTTATCGTGCTATTGATAAAGTAACACTCTATTGCATCTCACATGTGTAGACTTCTCTATATAAACTGTAAACTTATCCATGCATCAATCGATTCATGTTGCATCATGGCTTGTTTTATGTTAACATGGCTTACATGTTATTAAATCAGATAATTAATTCTGTTACTCGAACAAAAAAAAACAACAACAACAAAAAAAAACAACAACAACATATGCATGTATGGAGTTATAAAATACAAGATATGTAATAAGTTAACTCCAAACATTGGATTATGAAAGGGATTGAAAAGAAATGTTCAACAGTTAAAGAAGTGTTCAAAATCGTCGTTTCTTAGACTAGAGTACGAGTTTGTTTGTGAGATCATGCAAAAATTTCACCAAAGCAGTTGTAAGATATTGTTACATGTATTTAATATAAGCAAACTGTCGGACAGCACCTTTATTACCATCAGCTGAATAATCTTTTTAAGCGTATAACCGTTAGTTCTTTGGAATTTTTATCTAAAATACAATGGAACATCAAGATATAAAACAGTAATCATTTTCATATCACACAGCATTTCAAGGTCAATTCAATATTATGTTATTCTATAAAATCTTGAAAAGATAAACGATATCTTAGTATCTCTTGAAAAACAACAACAACAACATGGTTACTACAACTGAGTTAGCAATACCATGTTTTGAAGTAGTTTCTTTCATGCATAATAGTAAATACATAAATGTTCAAATACAAAGTTATATACATATTTTATTTTAGATATTTCAATTATATATATATATAATAGTGTAATTTAAGAAAAAAAAAATCACGTTAACTTACCAGAAAATAGGTCACATTCGTTCAACATTTAACTGACCCATGCTTTACCACAACCGACGCCATGTTAACCTATCAGGTACGTATTTTAATGTATATCGGTGCATTTTAAAATGCTTGCATATCGTGGGCATGTCGATTGTACGGATTACAACCCAACAACAATAAAATGATTTCATAATGACCCTTTAGGAGGCAGTCGGATTGAAGGTGAACATTTAAAACATTTAAAATACATGCGAATATAAATCATCGAGCGTTGTCTGCCCCTAGTTCGAACAGGTCCTGGCTAACATTGAAGCGTTGTCTTTTCGTAGCAATAATAGCAGCGATCTCCTTAGCCTGCGACGTTTTTTTAAATAACCCTTCTTATTTCTTATTTATATCTTCTAGTTTTACAA
Organism: Sinonovacula constricta; assembly: GCA_007844125.1. Taxonomy (NCBI): domain Eukaryota; kingdom Metazoa; phylum Mollusca; class Bivalvia; order Cardiida; family Solecurtidae; genus Sinonovacula; species Sinonovacula constricta. The sequence goes on along the minus strand of CM017560.1, from coordinate 57,935,052 downwards.
TTGAATACATGTTTTAATTAGCGTATTGCTACAAACGCAGTAGCGAATAGTTTAGATCATGGCATCTCTGTTTGATCAGGATCCACTCAATTTGCAAACGTCCGTTCAAGTTGTATGTTTATCGCAGCCTCGGGGTTTAAAAGACCCCTTGCCATTATATCATTAGCGAGATCATTTTACCGGCATATTAATGCGCTGAATTAAACAGTTCATTTCCCATCCGCCAGACGTATAAAAACCGAACTACCGCGCATTGATATCTATGGAGTCTCATTGTCTTAAGTGTGTTCGACAGACTTTTAACTGACAGGTTTAATTGCTTATTGGTGAAATGTTAACAAAAGTGAAAATATGCAGTTTGATATACGCGTTGTTGTTGAGGATTTAGTGTCCCTCGCATGGACAAACTTTCTCCCAAAACAAGTCTATAGCGCCCGTAAGTCCAGTCAATTGTCTGTCTGTGTGTCTGTCCCAATACGAACGCGGTGTTGTTTTTTGTTTCAAAACGGTAATATATTGATGCACGTGATGTACAAACAATACCACCAATGCCTGCACGCCCTGGTTTCCCAAATAGCGTCACACAACAAGGTGAATTTGAAATGGACCGATTTTGCGGACTCGACTTTGACACCGATGTACCGATATAGCCATTTGTCCTGTACCGATGGTACATAACATCTACATTTCGATTTTTTATTTTTGTTGAAAATGTAACAACAACGAATTATAAGTTTATAACACAAACATGCAATGCTACTTAAGTTCTGCAAAGGCATTTCACCTGTTTTATATTTTCGTCAGGGCTGTCTTAACCCCGAGTTTAACTTTTTGTTAGCGGGCCCATTTAGCATTGAGTTCAGTCACCAAGTAGCTTTACATTGAGACCGTATTAATTTTCGATGTTTTTAATTAAAGCGTTTTGAGGATTTTATTGTTTTGTCGGTATGTCCCCTTTGTATATTTTGCCGATAGACTTGTGTCATATTTGTAAGATTTAGCAGAAAGATATGAAAAGTGGCATTGTTTAACACACACATAGGACATAATCTATTCGCCTTAAAAATGAACATTGAAGAAACTGGTACAAAGCTTACATCTTAATGTCCGAGTACTAAACAAGTTATTTTTCATGAAACTATTGAAGATCCGGGGAAATAGCGAAAAGAACAATGCGTAAATGACTATTACCGATTTTTTTTTTCAGTCACCTTTTACTGTCACCAAATACTGTGTGTAAGCCAATAAGACCTTGTAGTGCGAAAGCTTAAATTATGAAACGAGTAAAATATAACGTTTATTCTTCTCACTAACAAATATATATATGATCGACTATGGCGACGAAAGCGAATATATATACGTAACTAAAATCTTACCTTCGCTTTCGTCGCCATAGTCGATCATAGCCGATAATTTCATCGGGCATTTCCGGTAAATACGCCCGGAAGTATACGTTATCGTCTGTGTTTTTTCCGACCGGAGGTTAAGTCTAGATTTGTGCTGTTTCATTCTTCGAGTTCAATGTATTTTATGAATATTGTATTGACTTAATTGAAATAATGTTCACAACTATGGACTTACAGTCATTATATATGTCATATGGTGTATCTGAAATGGTATTTGTTCCAAACTTGATGCTGAAATTCCAAACAATATATAAATATAATGTAATTTAAGAAATTAAAAAGAAAAAATGTTTACCTGTTTTCACCTTTAAGTTAAGTGAAGATGCAACTTTTGCGCGCAAGACATCATACAAGTAGTGAGCTCGTTTTGTATAGTGATATGCATATAAAGGTTAAACAGACAAAGTGTATAGTCTTACAGGGGCGCTACGATATTGTTATTTCATTTATAAAACATTTTATTTGAAGACAGACAAGATAGACCTTCCCAAGAAAATGACCGAAAGCGTCTTTTGGTTTTTACTAAAATATGCTTGATTGTGTTTAAAATAAAACTATCAATACCGAAACCATAAAAAGAACAAACAATGTGGTTTGTTAAACAGTTTGTTATATTTAGAAGCTGAACATTTAACCTTTTTTAAATTATGTAATTGTATATATTTATTGCTCACATAATTCAAATGCTAAACAAGCCAATTTAAGTTACAATATATTCCTGTTTGTCTTCTTTGACACAACACAAAACGAAAAGCAATCTTAAAAAAAAATTACTCTGATTCCCTCCGCCCTGTCATACTTGTTGATTATACTTGTCTTCTCTGCAAATTTACCCTTTAACTTTTCTTGCCCTCCAATTATCACCCTTAATCTTCTCTACCAATTATCCCTTTAACTTCTCTTCCCTGCCAATTATGCCTTTAACTTAATTTCCCTGCCAATCATGCCTTTAACTTATCTTCCCTGCCAATTATCACCTTTAACTTCTCTCCTCTGCCAATTATCCCTTTAACTTTTCTGCCCTGTCAATTATCAAGTTTAACATCTCTTCCCTACCAATTATCCCTTTAACTTCTCTTCCCTGTCAATTTTCCATTTAACTTCTCTTCCCTGTCAATTATCAAGTTTAACATCTCTTCCCTGCCAGTTATCCATTTAACGTCTCTTCCCTGCCAATTATCCCTTTAACTTCTCTTCCCTGTCAATTATCAAGTTTAACTACTCTTCCCTGCCAATTATTCCTTTAACATCTCTTCCCTACCAATTATCACCTTTAAATACAATTCCCTGCCAATTTATTACCTTTACCTATAATTCCAATTTTTGTCATCGTTTTGAAACGCGTACCCTTTTCTTGAGAAACGTGAATCTCAGAAATGCAGACGGACGCTTTCAGTACTGCATTTTCACCAACTATGTTAAATAACACACATTTCTTTTAACCTACTCCATCATGCATATATCATAACCTGGCTTGAGTTGGCGATTTTCTTTTGTGTCATACGTTACAAACTCAGCTCGTGACTGACAGCTTTGTAAATGCAATTAAGCGCGCTTATTCTTTGAAGCGTTTGATTAAGACATCTAGCTGGGCTGAAAGAGAGACCTACAATGATGGATCGGACGGTGTCTAGAAGGTGTTGGGACAATAATCGATAAATCAATATCTACTATAATGATTAACGAGCTAATACTATTCTAACTTTTCATAACAATTCTGACTTTAAAATACTAGTCAGGATATTTTCCTTTGAGCATCTTTTCGCAAATTCTTAACAACTACAAGATAGTAAACAGTGTTTTATGTTTTTATTTTTCTCAGATTATTTGTATACATAGTACGATTTTTGTGACCTTGTTTGTTTACTGGGCTCACATAATTGACTTATTAAAAAACTGATTTAAAATGTCGTATTTTAATGTCATCGATATTGGCTATTACATTGTGTGAAGTGTCGTTTGTGCCAAATAGTTAACATTAACCAGTAAAGAGAATCATGTTTTCACCTTATTGACATAAAACAGTGCTTCGTGTATATACCGAGTTGTATCTTCACATTGTTGACGCAGAATAGTACTACATACAACGTCGTATTTTCAAATAATTGACATGAAATGAATTAATCCTCGCCCTGCCTATATTGTGATCTTATCTGCAGCTCCAATCTTGTATGCTGTGCTCATCTAATATTTGCTGCAACGCAGGAAACACATGTATTAGATATACTTGTGACTCAAAAAATCCATAAGTACATGTATATGCTTGGGACGTGTGTATGTGCGTGTGTGTGCGTGTGTGTGTGTGCGCGTTTGTGTGTATGCGTATATGTATGCGAGAGCGCGCGTGTGCGCGCGCGTGTTGTACATGTGCAGTTTATGTGCTGTCCTTGATTTATGTTCACTTACTTTATCCTCAATCCACTTTTGTTAAACATAATAATGTATATGTATCAGATATGTAAATCACTGCAAAGTGGAATAAAAGTGTATATATACAGTGTCGTATTTTCACAAAATTGACATAAAATAGTGCCATAAACAGTGTCGCACTTTCACATAAAATAGTAATTTCATGTATTAAAATATAGTATACAGTGCTTTTTAACATAATAAAGTATACGGTGTCGTATTTTCACATTATTACTTTAACAAGTCTAAAGTGCCTATTGTCTAATATTTAATGTTTTCTGCATTTTATCAAAATGTTAACAGAAACTTGTAAACACTGTCCTACAGTTTGTCCTTTTCACCATTCCATTCTCACATAACTTGTCAAGTGTATGTATTGTCAATGCAAGAATTAAACCTTATTTTAACTTTTATTTGCATTATTTTATATTTCTTACTTTCGTCACATTATATAGTATTAAGTCACTCTTAAGTCACCAGGATCAATCCTCATATTTATTGTTCTCCGTCATTTCGCACACCATTTTTATAAAGAGTCAGACTTTTAGTTGTTTTTGTTTTGTCATTTCGCATATAATGATCATAAATAAGTAAACACAGTCCGATCTTCAGTCTATTTTGATACTTTATAATTTGTCATAATATGCTAGTAGTGATACCGTTGTTGATGCATTCAGTCAGATAATCTGTCAATCATAACACGCTGACCTTAATTACAAGTCATTACTACAAAGTGTTTCGACCAGTAAGTTTGACCTGAAGTGAATGTGACGTATTAGAGATATACTGTATATTAAACAAGTGACGGATGAATTAATTGGCGTTACATGATACCATGATATAAAGAAATTATGTTCTGTTTTGTTATAAATATAGTGACAGATGCATTACAGTGATAATTTAATAGCAATACATGTATGATAAATTTTTATATTAACAAGTTTTAAACAATATGTGAAAGATGCTATGTCACCATGACATACGCTTTGCCTAGCAATATTAAATGATGTTTACAATAGTAGACTTTTTTTTTCTTGTAATTAATTTCGTCCTTAGCATTTCCTGTGTTCTTCTATTGGATTGTATAACCCTTGAATGGCAAAATGTATATTTTATTATACAATTGATATGTGTTACACTAAAATTGTATTTGGAGCCGGTGGCCTGTATTTACAAAATAAACGAGTTGAGTTGTGTTGATCGAGAAAGGCTCTTGAGATTATCTGGAAGAATCGCAAGTACTGGTCTGTAAATTCTTGTTTGGCTTCTTTATAAAAACAATTGGGTGTAAGAACTTAGGCTACGTGACAGTTTTATGCAAAAAGACAAAACAACAAAACAAATGTTTCATACTTGCTTTACGCTTAAGTTTCGTTGTGAAGCTCAATGAGCATATATGATATTGTTGCACGATTCAAAATATATATGATTTGAATTTACTTTGATTGATTTCTAATCAAACATGAGAGTCAGAGATGTTTAAATATATAAACATTTAAATACATTCCTTGTCAAAAGCTTTCTGCATATTAATAAAAGTAAGGTTTTGTGTTTCGTACCAGCAAGGTTGCTGTTTTGCGGTTACGATACTGTTTCTCTTTCTACATACACTTTTATTTCTAAATTTCTCGTGCTGGTATATCCATTCGTGTTGTTTAAGAAAAAACGCCGTGTATCTTTATCAGTCCTATAATTGATATATTTACCACGTGACACTCAATTATAAGCCTAAACATGTTTGCTTATTGCTAATTATGTTTTGACTTTAAATGCGCTCTGTGTAGATGTTAGTATGTTCGATGTATATTTGAATATATCTCCTAGATAAATATTGAAGCATTAGACAGGTACATTTTATAATAATGAAACCAAAAGACACGTGAAACAGCTTCATTAATATTTAACACACACTAATATTTACATAGTACATGCTCTTGATCATAACTTAGATATGCCCTATTACCAAATTGCCTTTAAATTAATTGAGTCAATTAATTCTTTAACATTCACAGACGCCAGTGTCGTCAATACATATGACATGGGTTACTGTTTCGCCTAGACACAGACCTAAACAATAAGGTTATTTTAATATGACTCATATTAAAGGTAAAGTAGGCCAATTTACAGGTCGCGACATTAGATAGGAACGTGGTACGATACACATGTGTCACGATGTTGTGGTGTTCGATATATACATGGTTTGTCTGACAATTGAACAACTTGCCTAATTAACGCTAAATTGGCAGGAATAATTAAATCAAATAGTCAACCAAGTTTAGCAATGCTTTACGCATATACCTTTTATATAATGTACCTTTTAACTTCCCTAACCTTGGATCACTGGTTCGAATCTACTTCATTTTTACTGCACATGTTTTCCTTTTAGAAAAATGACAATTTTGTTTATTATCCCTATTATATGAATGACTATATATAATTTGCATATTATTTCTATTTACTTTTGAACAAAAAGAAAAAACATATAAATAAAAAAATATGTTGTTTTAAAAAAATCACTTAAAACATTACCACTTAATTGCTAAAAAGGAAACGTCAAATCCAGTATTAAACCATGTACTATATTTAGCTTTGTTTATTTATCATCTAGGACAGAAGGAAAAAATACACTTTTTCCGCTAATGGCGGAGAACGAAAGTAATACGTTATACAAATGGTCGATTGGATAAATAAAAAAAAACCTTTGTAAATTGTTCCGAAGCCTATATATGACTTTAAAATGTATGTGAAATAATATGTTTTGTCATAAAAGTGATACACTTTATCGGATTTGAACCACGCGCTGATGAAAAAACATAGTATTGTAATATAGGGCTTTATTAAATAAATACACTTTTCTTCTTTCCTGAAAAATATGTCAATAACGTATTTTTTGTTGTTTTCTGTAAAAATTGCCGACAAGATGAATTAATTGCACTTGAAAGGCTTTATTTTATCACAATATTTATTTTTTACTGATGTATGATATCGTAATATCATAGAATGTAAGATGGTTGTACCAGGAATCCATAACCTCGAATATTTTTATGGTACAAAGCTGTATATATATATATATTCGTTATATTTACTCGTTTTATAATTTAAGCATTGGCACTACAAGGTCAAATCGGCTTACACACAGTATTTGGTGACAGAAAACGGTCCAATCCGAAGCCATATCTGACTTACGAGTAAACGTTACAACAGCAATCTTCTGGGATATATATATTCTGAAGAACATATATGCACAATATCCAATTGTAGTTTTTTCGTGTAAAATGCAAAATTTGATTTGAAAAAAAAAGCAAATGGAAATACATTGGCTGAAATCAATACATTAAAAGAAAGAAAAAAGCACAATTTACTCTAACAGTAGAACAGCACTTTCGTGATTGATGTTTAATGTGATATTTTTGTGGTTGAACTGGAATAACTTTAATAGTTTAGTTTTCTGAAAATCTCTGTATTTTTCATTTCTTTGTATTTAAGATAATATTTAATAAACAAACACGACAATAAGCTTGAAAAAAGAATCACTCTTTTAATAATAAAACAAATCGTTTTATTCACTTCACTTGAAATTGACACCTTTATTTCACCATGTGAATCAATCATTCTCAAATATATTACTTAAATTTACGATTACATTTATTTCTTATTTTATTCAACAATTATTATTTCCTATCGTACTTAACTATTCTAACAAAGCTAAAACGCTTGAAGCGTTTTACATAAACAAACATGTCTTGAACGATGTCAAAACATGAACATTTAAGTTTCGCTTAAGGTGGTGGCGATGATTCGCTTTGCGCATGCCCGGGGGCGCCAAACGGCTCACTTCCCGTCAAAGGTGTCAGAAATGGCCCTATATTAGTATCATATTAGTGTTACAATTGTATTACCAGGCAATAAAGTGTCCAGTGTCAGCTGCCTATGACACTAAAGCTCGAGGTCATTCATCTACGTTAAGTAAAGTCACCTCGTACACCCTCTTCTGTGATTTATTAATGTTGACATTCTTATCAAAATATTGATTTTTCATCTAGAAAAGTTCCAATGAAAAGTATATCATGTAGATGAGTTTTCAAAGAAAACGCTTTGTTTCGATAATTTGTTTCTTTTTGTTTAAAATGTCAATAACATTGCGTAATCGACGAATTGTTAAGACAATATTAAATCCTAATGAGACGGTTTGTTTGTTTAAATTTTAACTAGAGTGATTTATACTGTTGTTCCGAAATAATGTCAGAAACAGTGTCAAAACAAAACATAGAAAAATAGGCGTCATGTAATGAGACGTTTGTTAGTATAAATACGCTGCAGGAATCATATATGATTTTTACGAAATAACGTTGACGAATGATTGAAGCAACTGACATGAAAGCAAAATACTGAGCACATAATGAGACATTTTATTTACTTTAATTATACAATCGATCATGAATTGTTAGTATACAGCATATACAAATCCCGATGGAAGTAATATGGTTAAATCGCAATATCTGTGTTAAAAGTAGCAGATGAGCTCAGATAAGTGCGCACAACCAATGATAATTCCTTAAACAATTTGTATGATAATTAAATGAAATCGACTAAACATGATCTTTTATCATTAAAATAAGCGAAAATAACATTTCATATGTATATGCTGAAGTTATACCCTATGTATAAACTTCTTATATATTTATAAAATTCATAATTTTGTTCTAAAAGTGTCTAGTCATTAAAGATTTTAAAATTCGTTTAAAAAAAATTCTAATTTTCCGATTAGTTTCAGATACATGCGTATAGTCCTGTTAAGTGCATTTAAGGAATACGTTCTCAAAATGATGGCGTCCTACGTATACGTCACTGCCATTTGTCTACTAATATAATAACAAACTTGTGTTAACAAACAAAACTTTATCTTCAGAAGTCAAATATGGATAAAAATGGAAAAAATATTTATGAACACATCCACATTACTTTAACCTTGTCGTTTTTATAAGTGATAATTCAATGAGATTGAAATTGACTTCACGCGGTGGACACCTACACTGCTGTGTGTATGTGAATATTTTTAACACCATTAAATGAGAGCAGAAATAAACAACCTCTGTCAAAACAGAATGGTATCAATAAATATTATTAATTTTGCATTTTCTATAAGGATTAATATTAGATATTTAACACATGTCAGATAAAACATATGTGAATGACTATAATCAAAATATGTAGACACAATGTAAACAATGAAGATAAAATGTAAAATATATGTAGATAACAGTGCGATGCACGCCGTTTGAGTAAAGAAAATCGGATTGGAAAATAGTTGAAAATCAAATGTTTATGTCTGGGCATGCACATGGCTGTCTTTGGCTTTTATAAATTAAGCGAAATAAAAGTAACATTTATTATATCAATAATTTGTTTCGATTTTTTTTTCATAGGATAGACTTCTTTTGCACAATCATTTTGTATGTGCTGTTTTATTTTACTTTTTAGGATGATAAAGTTGACCACTTTGTGCAAAAATGATACAAGACAAGAAAATGAAATACTTCTTGAAATAGATGTTTTGTTAAATTAAGTGAAATAAAAAGATATAGACTGTGTTCAAGGTCAATTGAAAAACGAATACGTAGAAAACCTAAAATAGGGCAAAGTCGTCTTCCAGTTTCAAAGGGATGAAAGTTATTTGCAAAAACACGATATATCTTGTCAAACATACATTCCTGCATTCATATTTACTCAACACACCTGAGTCGAGATAGCAGTTAAAACGATACGTTGTTACTATGTCTCCACATTGCACACGATGATATAGAACAAGTATAAAATATTGTTAAACAAGAGCGCGCATAACTACCCATCGCGAAAATGTCATCATTTAGTCAAAAGGAACGTTATTTATGTTTTGTAATTCACACCATTGTTCAAGGTTGTATGTGCATGAATAAATACAGAGAAAAATATGTTCATATTAATTACTATGTCATGTTTTAAAAATTAAATCCTGCGCCTTTGTGAACAGAGCTCGATATGACTTTGATAAGACGCATATATAAAAGTACAAAGTACATAGTCCGTAAAACAATACCAATATACAATTGAATTGTCACATAGTTATAAAAATGCAAATTAACCTGAACAAACAACAACAACAAAGATTTATGAATCAAAATAGGTAAAGTATATCCAGAAATTAATGTACATATCAGCTTTACGATTTAACTTCATTTGGAAACATACACAAAATGGCATATATAAAAATAACATACCACAACTTTTCGACAAATGCCTTCCAAAGGAAAAACTGTGTATGAGCAATTGATAACATTATGTTATATGATTATTATACTACTATCGTTCAGCAAAAGTTGTAGAAATAGTAAATGAGGGCACGGGAAACAATCAACAACTTTTTAGTATTATAATCAACAGAATAAAACAAAAAAATCGTCCTTGGAAATAAGTTCATTTAATTCCTCAAGCTCGATAAAGACAAATACATGGTATGTCAAACATATTGACCATGCGGGAAACAGGTATGGGTTTTAACTCTATAATTAAGGAGTTCTCGGCCTTCGTTAGTAGATAGTGAATAAAACGAGAAACAATAAAGAAGAGAGCATAACATACACAATCTAGATAAAGCATCATACAAATCATCGACAGTGGTGATTTTGAGATATTTCCAAAAGACAAATTGCAACCATCGTAAAATGATATAGCTTTTTTTCAATTTATTTCAAAACGCTTCATTGGCACAAACATGCAGCCGTTAATCTCTATAGAACTTATACACATATAGAGCAAGAGTAAAATTTGGGAAACGAATTAAATAAAATAATAAATAGGTTCGTGCTCTTACGATGTCACATTAATGTCTAAAGATAGGATATTTTCAAGGTAATGAGTTGCAGACTAAGTAACGTAAGGTGTCATCTAAATACTCTCAATGCCTCAAACAGTTGTTGTAGCCAAAGAAATTTAAAATATGTAGGTATATGTCTATATATACGATCAAGCTTAAATGTTGACAAGACCTAAATGATATAGACATTTTAAAATTTCATTTCATCAATATATGCTTTTAATATCGATCAAAATAGTTATATTCCATATTATTTCACTCCTATACTTTTTATTTTAACCTACGTGTTTTAATTCTAACCAGAGTGTACATTATTTACATTAAACCTTATCGTCTTTGGCGCCGTATGACATCACGCGTCAGTGTGACGTAAAACCCCAAATACACAATTGTATACATTTTATTTTAGTGATATATTATGACAAAAATGCATGCTGAACGTAGCAGTTCTACTTGCGTTTAATTGTGTTATTGTGTAAAAGGTTCAAACTATCAATCGCATATTATTTCAATGATATATTATGACAAAATCCATGAACAACGTCACAATTCTATTAGAGTTTTATTGTATTATTGTGTAAAAGGTTAAAAAATATTAATCGTATTTGAAAGTATGGACACAACTGTAGACATTTTACTGTTTTATGCCTTACAGTATTTCTACAGCTTTGTCATTTGAACGCCGTTTGCACATAATCTTAAGTGGCTTTATTGGCCTAATGTAGATTAACATTTATTTATCCGAAATTTTTTCAATAAATTTAAACGAAAGCGAAAGTTAATATAATACAAACTGTTAACCTATATTTATGTTGAACTATATTTCTAACATATAAAACAACACAATGAAAACACGGAAAGTGATATTTTATTTGACATTGGTTTTATAAGATATTCTGCACTTTTCTTTACTTAAAAAAACGTTACCAGATGATCGAACATAGGAAGACTATAACACGGAGAGAGTTAAATTAAATCTAGACATTCAACATCATTGGCATTCTCGTAACTCTTGGATTGTACGAACTAATTGATAACAAAGTAGAGATGATATCAGTATATTTAACTATTTTATATAAATGTCAAGATGGACATGTTGAGATGTTTTCTTCAAGTCCGGAATAAAATAAACCCTTACTAAGTTTCATAGGAATATAAAAGTATTTTGTTTAAAATTATCATTTTTATTCCTTACTGACGCACGTTGCGACAAATTTTTGGCACGTGAGTGTAAACAAGCTGTCTAATTATGGGTCATTATTGTCCTAATAGATGGCATAATGTTTACCTATATGTCACATTTCATATAAAAATAATGTCAAGTCATTTGTATATACTTATCGGGTATATCTACAATAAAGCAGTATCATGGCAGTGGTTAAACAACCATCAATCAATCTAAAGTTTAAGCTGTCAATACGTGTTTGTATCTTAAGACAGTTTAAACGGAGATTTACCAAACTTTGTGCACCAGTACTATTCTAGTTTAAGCAGCATTATGTAATAAAAAATTAAACATTAGGGGCTGTCGTGCTTGTTTTAGAACATACCACCTTTCCTACTGCAAATACTCTGCCATTATCCCAAATATTCATTTAATCAATTAAATGCGATATAAAATAACTATTACCTGTAGAAATATGCCTATTTACATGCTGATTAAGATTAAAAAGTACGATTTTTTTGTAGAATCTTTTGTTTAAATTTATTTTTTTTCTAATATTGCTAGAAGCTAGAAATAAGAACGAGTGCGAATAACTGCATACCGCTTTATCGTTGTTATTGCACTACAAACAATGACTTGCTATACATATTGCAATAAATAAAATGTGTAAAAATATAGTCTACGATAAATTGAGTATGAATATCATAACACCAACGATTGTTATGGTACCTCAAGATATAAAACCTACTAAGATATTGCACTGTTCAGTGCTATTAAAAATATTAGGTTCGATTTTAAATAACTTTCGACACACTGCTGATTTCTAAAAACACAGGAAAAAATATATATAATAATATTTCAGAAAACAATATGTACCTGCAATAAAGTAGTATTTTATGGCGTTTTCAAGGCAATGGATATATCGGAAATTATATTCTCTGAAGTATGATTCGACGCAGAATAATGAAAACTTCGCAAACCAACCATTATCGCCAACACTTACCGCTTTATTCTGACACAATTTCTGAACTTCTATTTACTTAAGGAAATTATTAAACTTTACATGTTTGTCTAGAAACTATACCAGCTTATCGTTGTTAAAAGATGTTTATACATTAAAATGGAAGGAATCAAAATTTGTTTTGGACACACATGCATTTAATTACATCTATACACACAAAAATTAAGGGCATCTCCGCTTTAAGCCCCAAAACACGGCTCATTCGGTGCATTGCACGACCATCAATCTTTGGAAGATATTGGTCTATGGGACCGAATCCCACCAGCTCCACCAAACGTCTCTCTCTTTCTCTCTCTCTCTCTCTCTCTCTCTCTCTCTCTCTTTCGGAATCTTTGTTCTGTGCATGTTGTTTTTCTTTTTCTTTTAATTTGGTAGTATTAAGAAAAAAATGACTAAACAACATGTTTCTTACTTGCACATGAGCAATTACATGTATAAGGGTATTTGCATGACTACTCGGTTTGGTGTAAGGATACTGTGACTAGGTGTGATATTAGGTGTTTAAGACAACCTTTTCAAGTAAATGCAGCTCTATATTAGCTCCAGTTGGATAAACCAAACATCATCATTCATCCTATTATATTAACAATGTGAACCCGTATAAAGATACCTACTTTGTATTTAACCATCCTCTCGATATCAGACAACTGTACTTAATGCGTTGATGACTTTGAAGTTGTTGTTTTTTTGTATGATTTCTCACAGGTTATATAAAAAAGATAAATCACAACTTGAACTAACCTATGTAATAGTACACGGCAACCTCGTTTAAAAAGAGGACCTATATTGGTTCTACATTGCACTCGTAGTTCTTCAATGATTTCTGTTTATTGTCAATATTTACATGTTAGATCTATTTAATTTGTTACAACTCTACGCCTGTCTTGTACAACTTTGTATTATTAAGGCTTATCTCTGATTGAAATGTAATATTGATTACCAAGTCAAATGGCACTGGTATTTGAGAACGGAAATCACAGGTTGCCTGTGTCATATGTATTAGTGTTTTAAGTTGTCACGTTTTTTGTTTATCGACGTAAATACCATTCGTAATATTCACGAAATCGTTAGCTATCATGCATTTATAAATATCACTTTCGTTTAGTTATATGTTTTTACTTTGTGCGATTTAGATAGTATTTTGAGCAATTAAGTTAAAGTATTTTGTACACAAAATACTCTATTTTGTACACTACTGACACTCATACTACATTATTATACATTCAGATACAGAGCTCCGTCTTATTTAAGTCATATTGGCGGTGTCCATCTATTATAGGATTAACATCTTAGACGCCATGCAAGGTCAGTATGAAAACCTCGCCACTTGAAAAATGTTCTTACCGCACTGAAACACGAACCCACATGGTGCGTTAAGACAAAGACCTCCAGACCTTGACCACAGGCAACACCCTGCTGTAAACATGCGCACGTTTTCTCTGAGTAGTTTTGTTTATTTTTAACTTTTGTTTAAGAAAAGAAGCCTGGAAATAAAACTGTTTTTTTACATTCAAATAATTAGCTGCGTGAGAAGAAACCAATAAAATACATGTTGTTTGAATCAATATAGCATTATATGTCAAAGCCCAGAAGGACCAAACTCTCAAAAAGCCATACAAAAACAGATTAAAACACTCACTAAATAAAGTGAATGGTTATTTTTCTACCTGTACTTGTTTTATAGGTCATAATCATTTTTGTTTTGTTCTATTTAAGTCGGCTTCTAACCCCTTAGCCCCTCGCTAGTCGGGGCCAGAACTGTCTGGGGAAGATTTTCCATCTGACCGGTGGTGCGCCGGTAGTTCTTCTAAGATACTTTTCTGGGGTCTTCCTTCACCAATAACTATCTGGGTGTCACCAATATGACCCTTATTGTGTCGGTGCGATGTTACGTAAAAGAAAAAAATCTTCACACATATCAGATCACCTCTTTGTCGTCTAATATACAATGTATCGCAACATTCTTCAACCCATCAATGTAAACCAAATTTGCAGTTCAATGAAGTCAAGCTCATGACAATTTGAGTCATCAAATAGAGCAACGAACATTGTCTATATACATGCTATTTAGAAGTTTAAAATTTATCCAATACCAGTCCTGCAAAACATATAACATAAGTGTACAAAACATATAACGTAAGTATACAAAACAGATAACGTAAGTGTACAACACATATAACGTAAGTGTACAAAACAGATAACGTAAGTATACAAAACAGATAACGTAAGTGTACAAAACATATAACGTAAGTGTACAAAACAGATAACGTAAGTGTACAACACATATAACGTAAGTATACAAAACATATAACGTAAGTGAACAAAACATATAACGTAAGTATACAACACATATAACGTAAGTGTACAAAACATATAACGCAAGTGTACAAAACATATAACTTGTAAGTGTACAAAACATATAACGTAAGTTTACAAAACATATAACGTAAGTGTACAAAACATATAACGTAAGTGTACAACACATATAACGTAAGTGTACAAAACATATAACGTAAGTGTACAAAACATATAACGCAAGTGTACAAAACATATAACGTTGTGTACAAAAGCTGTCGGATGTAGACCATGAACATCTGTAGATGTGTATCGTTATCGAGCTCGAAGAAATCGAAGAAATATTACAAAACATCCCCCAAACAACATACGTCTGGAACCATTTTTACACAATCTACTGACTATAAGCATAAACACAAAAAACCCATGTCATTTGAAAAAGGAACAAAAATGTTTTCGGAAGGAATTTTATAATTACTTCTTCAAATCATATATAAAAGGGGCGATTTTTCTTACAACTCTTTACATTTTACAGTAAGTACGAATGTGTATATTACAGTATTAATGTACAGGCAACGTCTCATTGGACCAAGCAGTTAAACCCTTCACAAGCGGTACTTTTCATGAGCATTTGATAGCAAGAAAAGATAAAAGAAAACATATTTGATCTAAGGGACCTGTGTATAAACAAAATAAAGTTTTAAATTCAAATTAAACACACGCCCTTTTCGTCGATTTGTCTTTTCAAATACATTAAACAAGAAAACAATGAAAAATTCTTTATGATTATGTATCACTAGGCTAACAACAGCAGACAATATAGGAACAGCTCTATGTGGCGTCTGATCTTAATTTACTTTAAAAGCACAGTAACGTACCACTTTTTATAAAAGAACTTTTTAAAAAGTTTTTTTAATCCTTATCTTTCCTCAATAAGATAAACAACTGCCACATCTGTGACCAATTTATGAATATTGTTTAACTTTTTTTGTTTTATGCAAATCAGATAAAATTAGAAGTTTTCATAACACGGATAGTAATGTAGCCAATTGTTTTATTTATGAACCATATAATAATTAACTAATAATAGCATACTACTTATAACGCCTGTTATATTTCTGATGTTTAATCAGGAATTCAAACATCGCTGTAGTTAGCGATAACGACATGTTTTATTTTTCTTATTTTACTTTTTTTTTACTCAGCTTTGAAGATGTCTCAAAGGCACAGTCTGATTGTGTTTTACTAGGGAACTGTCAGATCCTCCACCTGTCCTGCCGGAGCCTTTGGTTCTACCCAGTAAATTGTCTTGTGTCTTCCTCTACCAATAAAAGCTGGGCATATGATGATATAAATTGTGTCGCTACGTCATATTTATGAAACAAAAATATTACGAAACAAAGTAGAGTGTGTCTGTATTAATATATTCTAAAACTACTCTGCCCTTCTCCACATATATTGCTCAGTAAAATATAACTCTACACATAACAAAACAATTATTTCATCAAGCATAAAATACTTTCGCAATTTCGCCATATTAACACAGCCGTTGAGGTTATGAAGTACGCGTTAATTGACATCTATTAGAATCCAACTCACTTGTATTCTATACCTTTCAATAACTCTCACACTTTGTCGGTTCCATAATCCGTTATGCTCCTTTCGGTTTTCTCCAAACAAAATATAACGATGAAAACACACGTTTTAATCCTCATTTGAAATTCAATGGCTCACCTAAACGATTCGCTCACGGGCCATTTAACGGGCAAAAGTGAGAATAGACTTATAAAGGTGACGCTAAGCTTTTAACAGTTTAATTCACGTTTCTAACGTCTCAGCCCGGAATAAAACGATGAACAAGTTGACTTTAATAATGAATGTGAATGTGGTAGTAAGGTTGACAAATCCCTTTCCAAAATGGAGGGGTTTTAAGATTAAATTAAGATGCATTTATTTTAGAAATGCATGTATACCACATTTGATGGCTTGCTTGTATTTTAACTAGTGATTTGTTGTAACTCTTTTAACTGTCAGAGCAACTCCACTCATAATGTAAAATATTGTCTATCAAGTTAGGCCAATACTGAAAAGAACATAAAACCTATAACAGAACTGACGATATTGTCTTTCTTTCATACACAATTCTACCCAATTCTTTCTGATAATATGTGAATTGTGTAAATTGGATTAGGCTTGCGAGACTTCACAATCTAGCAGAAACCCTATCATAAACGAAGCATATTAGTGTTTTTTTAGTTTACACAACCCCTGTGTAGCGATGCAACATGGTTAAAATATTAATATTATATTGCTATATATTAATATTGTTGCCTTTGTTGCCTTTAAATTATAAAATGTGAAATATGTTCTTTGATGCTTAAATTAGCTAAATAGATAGATACATTGATGTTTTGACACCTTTGTGCATCGTGGCGGCCATTTTACAAAGGCGGCCACTAAAAACTTCGTTTTTTTTTTCTAATTTTACTTACTAAATCGCCCAAAACAATTATTTTTTTTTTTATTTGATGAAAATTAAATGGCGAAAATCATAACCACTTGAATAAGTAATATGCTATTATGAAGACTGTATGAAAATAATAATAGAAAGTTGTCATGATGTGTGACGCTTATGCACAATTTATTCTATTTTAGTCCAAACCCATTGCCACCAATGTTCCCGACTTGTGTGCTTAATACACCATGTCAATAAATATAATTGATTTAAATGATGATAAATTATATATGTTCTTCTACACGACATCATCGGCTTTAGCGAGCTGCGTTCATGGAATTTTGCACAAATCATTGCATGACTATTTTTTAATCACAAGAAATTACTGTGTTTAGCTCGATGGCGACTGACAACACAATATCATATATGCTTCTCCAACGAAATTTATACTAGGTGTGATATGATGGAACCTAAATATTCACGTGTAGTACGTGTTGTTTGTCATAAACTGTCACAATTAAATTGTAGCATTGATTGGTTCTAATTAAATAGACAGTTAAACATTTCAGCGCATTGTGTTGGAGTTTATTTGCTGAATGAATAAAGAACACATGTATAAAAGGCATCGGCTTTCAAGGAGTTGGTGCTGATCTGCAATGATGCAATTACGTCAAGTCTAATTCATACTCACTGTTGTAGGAAAAGTATGGTCTCCAAGTAGGTAACTTTCCAAACAACTTGACAGTTAATGAGGCCAGCGATCATTTTCCCCTGTGAACTATTCGCAAACAAGTGAATATGTCATGGTTTGAGAGATTTAAGAATGGTGATGGTTCTAACCTCCTTAAGAAAGCATTTATCTAGCCAGAGTGTATGGCAACTCAATAAAAGCTGTTGATATGGTAACAAGTGTGAGGACTTACCGTAAATATATACATGTATAAGGATACGAGCTTTAAATTCTTCAGAAAATTGAAATAAGAGTTTGACAAACCAGGCCAGTTAAGCCTGTACTAAATACACACCAACTTTACTGTTATATTTATAAAATTCTTGAACTTGAGTTTCTGTGTGTGAAACTTTTTGGAATTATTTAGATCAGTATATTTATGTACAATTACAATGTTAGTTACAAAAGGCAGCCTAATGTCTTACCTGTACAATGGCGGCAAATGAAATATCCATATTTGATAAAAATGATGCTAATAGATAGTACAACAGTTTAATTCTGATTTGAACACAATCTTGCGAAGAAAAAAAATCAACGTCTATATAATTTATCTAGAGGTTGTTGTTTACTTGAGCGGGCTGTAGAGGTACTACATATCGACAGGCATGCATACCAATTATACCATCAGCTGCAAAATGGGACTTAAACCATATGCAAATTGAAGCACGTTGGCACAATGCTTTGTCATGCGTTTTTATTACCGAGCTTATTAAAATAGCCAGATAATTGTTTAGGTCGAATTACCCATATGCGTGTTTTTGTTACATTTCAATAGCATATTCCAAAGAGGAGAGTTAATTTTTAAAAACAATTATAAACAATAAACAACAGTTCCAATATTTCTCTTCCTTATTAGCTGGCATTAGTCTGGTAGTGAGTACTATTGTGGTTTATCATATGTTTGTATATGTTCCCGTGAACATTATGTAACACTATATATTTCATTTAATGTTTGTAAGAAGAACATATTCCATCACACACGCAAAGGAAAAGCATGGTCCATCGTTAATCAAATGACCCACTCACCTAATGTCAACAATTGCATGTTTTGACAGAAGAGTTAAAGCAGAAAAATACATATATCTGACACGAAAAATCTCCGGGATAATAATACCTGTTGGGCTGGAACAACATTATTTTAATCAACAACAGAAGACTGCTGTACAGGCGTTATAAAGATCAGATTTAAATTGACTACGTGCTAAATGGTGGTTTCCGTGGTTACTGTTACCACGCAGCTTATTAGAGATGGAAGCAATAAAGTCGACCATTAAATATTATCGAAACATCAAAATTAAGGAATAAATAGGAATGCTAAAGAAGTAACCAAAATGCTACATAAAATGTTAAACAGTTGTTATAGGTATGAATTTAAAGATAAGTCTTCATAGCCTGTACATTCGTTCATTTCTAAAGTTTCTACTACTACTACTACTACTTCTACTATTACTACTTAAATAATAATTCCCCCCCCCCCACACACACACACAATTCCAACAATAACAACAATAACAACAGTCATTTTTGTAACTATTGAAACTGATTTAAGATTTTCGTCCATGTACTAGCACAAAATGACACATTACATTTACTGGTGTGTAGACGGACTCATCTCAAAAGGTTAATTCGTTCATAAGAGTTGACATTTCGCAGTAATTTTACCCGAAAACTCTGAAACTGGCGTATACAAGGCACGCCGTCGTTTAGAACGGTTCGCCTTGTGCGCACAGTGAACGGACTCCGGGCCGCTTTCTGGCACGATAGGACACCAGGCGAACATGCCGGCATTAATTTCAAGCTTTTTAAAGAGCACGGCATGAGGTACGTAATGTTGATATGCAAATATGCTCATTATTACTACCAATTGATTATTGGCTAACTCAAAGCGTATGTTTGTATTATAAATAGACACATCGACGTGAAAAATGCTTATTAGCAAGCGGTTTCTTAGTGCTTGCCGGCTTGCAAGGCAATTGGGAGCGGTAAATGGGTTCGTGGTTATGGTTATATTATGCAAATTGAAAATGGATTTTGAAAAGCTTTACTAAATTGGATGTTTGTCAATGGGCGACCCGGAATGACCAGTGGATTCGATAATGTTTGCAACCCAGCGAAGCGTTGATATCTAGTTTTATGCTCAGCAAACACTGGTGTCGGTGTGAGACTGGTATGGAGATTTCTAAATCGCCATGACGTCACGGATGCTTTCAAGGTACAAAGAACATGCACATATTAAGAAAAAATGTGTTACGGCTTTGTTGAAGTCGTAAGTATGTTTATATATTGACAGAATAAAATAATGAATTCAATGTTTCTATTACACTTTTCTAGGTATCTTCCAGCATATTACAAACTATTCATCACCATCTCACATGTATGGTTCATTGTATATCTGTTTGAGTCAACTCAGGCGATATGCAAGCAAGTTATATGCTGTTGATTTTTATAGTTTTAATCCTAAAATGATGCTTACCGGTTCAGGTCAAACCTAGGGAACTTTCTTTAAGTCAGTGTAATCTAACAATGAATAATCTACACGTTGTTTACTCCGCATATTACTCATAGCTTGCTGCACAAAAGACTTGCTCGTTAACAACTCTGAGGTGAGGGCGAGAGTAAACAAAACCAATTCCTCGACATAAGGCTTCTAATGAACGAAGATTATAATAGGGATTATTTTCAGTTGCTACAATGCTGATTTATTGCTTTTGAATTACCCGCCTTCTTGTCTGAAAATTTTAAAACACTATTTTGAATGACGTCATATTTTAATGGATGTATGACGTCACAACTTGACCTAAATGTTGTCACTAATTAGACATTTGACGTTGATTAGTTTTATTTCGTTTCATTATTTTATCTTGAGTATGTAACAGCCATTTTGTGGCGTGGCCTCTATCTGGTGTACCTATGCAACTGTAATAATTTCAAAATTCAATACGCAACTTCACCGTTAATGGTTATATATTTTTGTTAAAATAAACATAAACACAGCCTTCGCTGTCACAGAGTACCAGTGTTAAGTTAGCGGCAGTGTTTATGACATTGTTATTATGAGAAATCACAGCACTAAAAACTGTAAAGTAAATACAATTAACGACACTCGACAATAATTATTCTATGGAATTGATTGTCGATTTTACTGAAAATCTTAGTTTAGTCATACATTTATAATTCTATTTTTAATACTCTTTATTAACAGCGACGTAAATTTGTCAAGTTTTTGTTTCTTCATCTTGTAGGCGAGTCAAACTACATGTAATCAGCCTATAAGGATTTATTTTTGCCTAGCTCGAGCTCATATAGTGGTTCCTTAGACCAGTATCATATGATCAAGATATGTATATATATATACAATTAGGGTAGAGCAAATGTAATGCTGCACCTCCAATTGACGAGTATCAAAATAAGGGTTAAAATGCTTCAAAACCGGGGGTTGAGGATTCAACCCGGTATGGGCACGTATGGTCATCTTTTTTTTTCTTTCTACTTTTTCACTTTTACAATTATTCTTGCATCACTCTATTAATAAGGAAACATGTAAAATTTATAAATTTTATTTTTGTAAATGAATTTTAATTGTTTGATTTGTGCTTAATTTGTCTACAAATTCGTTATCTGGTATATTCAATGTCTAAAATACTTTACAGAACATTTTGGGCAACTATGAAATAAATCGTGTGGCTATCAAGAGATTAGTTATTGTTGCAATAAAGTGCAATATGCACAAGAATCGGGAAAATCAGTCTTAAACGTGTCGGGTTTGTAAACAAAAATTACATATTTGGGTAACTTCAGTGAAACTAGTCAAGTAACATGTTTGGTTGATTTGTCTTATGCCATATCTTGTTTCCAAATGATACTCAATAGCAATACACTTCTCCTAAAGAAGATATAACACAATATTTGGAGTTTGCTTATTACTAAAAGGGAGACACATTAAATGCAATTTTAAGAAAACAAAAATATCCATAAATTCAAAATAAGATGGAGAATTTTCTTAAAATTTGGCATACACTTCTACATTAAAGTATAGAAATCACCCGTTGTGTTAAAACGTGTTCACTTTCTATATATTTCCTATTACGCTTGTTTTACGTTAAGGCTGTGTGATATTCCAGAGAGTCATTTGACATCATTAAAAATTATGGCATGAGTTCGTAGAATATTATTTAAAATATAACACTAAATAGCACATATTTTTAGCAAAACCAGATCGCAAAGTCCGCATCGTCTACCCCTAAGTATATGTTGGCTCAAAATTATCTACCCCTAAGTGTATGTTGGCATATTCTGGTAATCGGCCTTCATGTCGTCGATATCGTGAAAAAAACTACGAACGTATTTCAATAAAGAACTTTGTAACATGAATGAGGTAAACTTGTTAGTCATAACTTTATGGTACTCATGGGCTAATTTAGACGGTCGTGGAACGGTAAACGGTCCAGCTAAAATTCACATACATGTAATACAGTACATACATTTTAGTAAAAAAACTAGTAAAATAAGTATGAATTTAGATCCAGATAAACACCGAATGCATCTGTTAAATTTTCCGCGTCTTCATTCCGCATAAATGGCATTTGCCAAATAGTTTCTCCCTTTTAAATGTAGTATCCGAGAGAATGGGCTAAATATTTTGCTTAAATAACCAAATAAGTCATTGTTACCTGAAAAGGTTCTGCAAAATGCAGGCATAAATTCCCACTCGTCATTGCAAACATGTATTTCTTTTCTAAGTCACTCTGCAGAGATAGCTATTTTTAAACTACGAATACCACCTGACAACTTACTTTTGAGACCACGTTCTATCGTCATCCGGTTAATCCACTGTGACGTCGATATCTGTGTTTAACACAGATCACCCCTGTGGTTATTTATAGACTTTGGAAGAGTGAACATTAAGAGTGATTTCTTTTCGCGATATTTACTGTTTATAAATAAAGGTAGTATTCAAAATCTTTTATAGACTTCAGAATGAGAAATTTACGCCCAAATTCCCTAAAGCAGCGATAAGATATTGTCACATGTAATTAAAATGCAAACTGGCGGATACCACCTTTTAGGCAAAATCCTAAATTTACCCCTTGTCTTAAGACGGCAGAAATGGTTCATATTTTGTCCACATTTGGCGCATGTGTCTCGAGTTCTTGTTGGCATACAACTCATTTTATATTGTTGTTTTTATATACATACTGAAAATTACGTCATAGCTGCTCATGGGAAATAACTGCCTTTTAACATGACACGTAGTCCAAACGAGTTATGCACCTTACCTTACCTAACATGATATGTTATTTGATGGCTTTTTATGATTATTGCTGTGTATCTTTAAATCAATTATCGTATACTATTAAGTATGGAAAATGTTAATTCATAATACTACGTTTGTGACATCACTGACCTCTATAGCAAGAACTACAAAGTTGGCCAAATATCGCATGTGTATGTTACTATGTAAGACTCTTGTATCAGTAAAAACGCGTTAACAAGTAAAGGGAAATAACTCGACATTTTCGAACTTAATGTGCTCCAAGAGCTGCAAATTTAACATAATGGTAATAAAATAAAACAAAATAACGACGGGGTTAAAAAAAGGATGATATAATATGATGTCACCAGTGCATTTACCATGGCCTTTTTTTCATTAATTACTTTATAACAGACAAATATATTTAATCTTTTTTTACGCAAACCATTGTGTTTCGCCTTTTTTGCCTGCACAATTGAGAACTTAAATTGTTTATTGCATAATGTGAAACTATAAAGCTGTAGTATTTGCTGTAAAAATAATATCTAAATGGTTTTAGATAAATTCTTGTCATTTTTTCACTTTAGTTTAGTTGTAAATTATTATTTATTGATTGCCGTATAACACGTATTTATATGGCTTGCGAAAAATATTAAGTTCTGGGGATAGTATCTATAAAGAGACTATTTTGTTCTGAATTAAACTCAGGGGCCACTTCCGTAACAGAACCAGCACACAGTTGTAGTCCATGTCCCGAGAAAAATCACTACTTGGGCAGTAACTACCTCGAGCAATGCGTAGTAAATAGGTTACAATACCAATAACTAGTGTCGGGTTGGAGGTTTAAACCTGGAACACTGCAACCCCAAGGCCCGACAGCGAACTTCCTCCGTTAGGCCTACTTACACGAACACAAACCTCGGGGTGCGGCTTTTCTTAGCATTGTCTCACTGCTGTCCCATGAAGGAAGCCAATCAGTGATTGCTTTGGGTGTAATACTAAATGTATTTGCCATGGTATCAAGGACGAAGCAGCAGCTACAACTGTTACGTAC
This sequence comes from Sinonovacula constricta, assembly GCA_007844125.1. Lineage (NCBI taxonomy): Eukaryota > Metazoa > Mollusca > Bivalvia > Cardiida > Solecurtidae > Sinonovacula > Sinonovacula constricta. The sequence continues at coordinate 57,910,413 of CM017560.1, read as the reverse complement.
AATAGTACACCAGCGTTTAAGGTTGCGCTAGTCAGATTAAGGGTTGTTTAGAGTAACCTAGTCGAAATGAGTCGCACACATGACCCTGGGCCCCTTCTGCTTAACATTAGTAGAATGTTTCTACTCTTCTTCATGCTATTTTTCATGACGTTTATAATATGTGAAGCTTGTTTCATGTTCTCATTTTTATTAATAACTAAAAACCATCGACAAGTAATGCATAATTTAAACGGATGCCATTATATGAAAAAGAAGCATTCCGTATTTTCTTTTGATCTGACTATCAGCATATTTTGTTTAGCAGTTTCAGCAAGTGCGATTTCATTATGTCTTATATTGGCACTACTTTCACTATCTGGGGATATTCACCCCAACCCAGGCCCAGATACGTCTTCTAGTATAGACATGTCTCGAACATCCTCTGTATTATCGGGATATTCATCCATAGACTTAACACAGTACTTTTCCTTCGTACATTATAACGTGCAGAGTATTCTCCCCAAATTTGATTTACTGTCTTCTGAATTGAAAGACTTTGATATTTTGGCTTTTTCTGAAACTTGGCTTTACTCAAATACAGATTCGGATGACCTAAACATGCCATTATTTTCACCACCTGAAAGAAAAGATCGTGTAACTGATTGTCATGGAGGTGTCATGCTTTATGTGAAACACAATATATCTTATAGGCGTAGACTTGACTTAGAACCAAACGGGATTGAATGCATCTGGATTTAAATAAAACTGAAAAGTAAAAATATTTTATTTGGATTATTCTACAGGCCGCCTGATACTGATATTACTAAACATAGGTTAATTGAAGAATCTTTCAGTATGGCATGTGATACATCGGTTAATAATGTTGTTGTAACTGGAGATTTTAACCTTAATACAAAATATCCCTCTAATAAATACAAAATTGAGTCATTGTGTCGGGAAAATTCTCTTAGTCAATGTATACAAGAAGATACTCATTTTACTGAAACTAATTCTAGTTTACTTGATATTATACTTGTTAAGGATAAAAGCCAAGTTTTGTTTGCTGGTGTTGGAGAACCCTTTCTTGACCAAAATGTAAGATACCACTGTCCTATAATTTGTGCTTTAAATTTTAAAAAGATATGTACCAAGTCATTTTCAAGACATGTGTGGTACTATGATAAAGGAGATTATAAAACTCTGAGACAAATGGCTAGAAATACTGATTGGGACTCACTGGTTGATAGTGATATAAATACTTATACAGAAAAGGTAACAGAGCATATACATATACTTTCGAATACATGCATTCCTAATAAGGTTGTTACAGTTTCACCTAACGACCATCCTTGGATCACTAGTAACATAAAATTATATATAAGAAAACGCAAAAGGGCTTTTCATAAAGCTAAAAAAACTATGTTTCAATCTCACTGGCACTCATTTAAAGTATTAAGAAATAAGGTGGTATAACTTATAAGGAAAAGCAAAAAAGAATATGTTTCAAAACTCTCGGAAAAACTTCGCACTGCAAATAAAACATCAAAGGGATGGTGGACAACTCTAAGTTTCTTTATGAAAGATAAAAGCTCACACGAAATACCACCATTAATTTGTAACGGTTCTTTAGTTTTTGATGATCTAGACAAAGCAAATGCTTTAAATAACTATTTTAGAGAGCAAACAGTTATTAATGATTCAGATAAAGATCCTCCTGTTTTACCCCAGTCTCACTTTAGCCTTACTTCAATATGTCTGTCAGTACTTGATGTCGAAGATATCTTAAAAGGATTGAAACCCGGGAAAGCGGTTGGTCCAGATTCAATTAACAATTACGTTCTCCGTGAACTATCAACTGAGTTATCGGGTCCATTATGTAAACTTTTTAATATGTCCTTATCAAGTGGCAAGATACCTTCCTCATGGAAGGAAGCAAATGTATGTGCTATATACAAATCAGGTGACCGGTCTCTTACGTCAAATTATCGACCAGTATCTTTGCTAAGCTCGATTGAAAAGGTATTTGAAAAATGTGTTTTTAAGTATGTTCATAACTATTTCATTCATTGTAACACTATTTCTTGTTTTCAGTCAGGTTTCACTTCTGGCGACTCCACTATTAATCAGCTGACCTATCTCTACCACATTATTTCAAATTGTGTTGATAATGGAAGCGAAGTTAGTGCAGTTTTCTGTGATATAAGTAAAGCTTTTGATCGTGTTTGGCACAAAGGTATTTTAATCAAACTTAAAGCAGCTGGCATCACAGGAGATTTATTGTCCTGGTTTTGTGATTATCTATCTGATCGAAAACAAAGAGTGGTTTTAAAGGGAGTAAAGTCTAATTTAGTCACTATAAAAGCTGGAGTCCCCCAGGGTTCCGTATTAGGGCCTTTATTGTTTTTGCTTTATATAAATGATATCGTTGTAAACTTAAACTCAAACATTAGACTATTTGCAGACGATACAGCTCTATTCATTGAGGTAGATGATCCTCTAAGTGCAGCACATAAGCTCAATAGTGATTTAGACAAAATAAGTAAGTGGGCAGATAAGTGGTTAGTACAATTTAATCCAAAAAAATCAGAATCATTACTACATTAGCCCCAAGTCATCCTCCTGTCTTAATGAATAACGAGATTATTCTTGAGGTTGAAACACATAAACATTTAGGTATGCATTTTACAAATAATCTCACGTGGCATAATCATATCGAATATTTAAAAACAAAAGCATGGAAACGGATAAATGTTATGAAAAAAACTTAAATACACATTAGATAGATCATCACTAGAAATCATATATATCTCTTTTATCAGGCCAATTGTTGAATATGGTGATATCATCTTTGGTAATTGTACTAACTATGAAAAGCTTGAATTGGACAAAATACAGAATGAGGCAGCCAGAATTGTTACAGGTGTTACAAAACTTGTATCTTTGATTAATTTAGATAGAGAAACAGGGTGGGAATCGCTTCACACTCGGAGAAAAAATATAAACTTATATTATTTTACAAAATGGTCCATGGCCTTTCACCTCCATATCTGCAGGAACTTATTCTTGAAAATGTAGGTCTAATCTCTAACTATAACTTACGAAATGCAAATCATTTCAGAAATATACCTACTAAATCAAATTCGTTTACAAATTCTTTTCTTCCCTCGGTAATAAGAGAGTGGAATAGCCTATATAGTGAAAGAAGAAATTGCAGCTCTCTTAGTGGATTAAAACGACTTATTAATTCTGACAGACCAACGATTCCCAGGCACTATTATCATGGTGGAAGACAATTACAAATCCAGCATGCACGGTTTCGTACTAAATGTATACCATTAAACTCTTTTTTGTTTTCTAAAAATTTGGTTATGTCTCCGAACTGTAAGTGTGGGTCACTTGAAAATATAGAACATTACTTTCTAACTTGTCCAGTGTATTCTTACGAGAGGCATATATTATTTACCAAACTTTCTTTTCTACCAAGTGTCTCCCTTGACATTCTGATATATGGTGATGATACCTTGTCACTGGCTGCGAATACAAATATCGTTGATGCAGTTCATAGTTTCATCAAATCTACTAAACGTTTTAGCTTGGATTGAGTGGATATACTGAGGTTAACTTATACCCACGCCCCATGAAACCTATTTCCCATAATAAGCCACCGTATATTTTCTTCTTAACTTAAAACTGATAAATGTACGGAAAAGTATTGTTAGCTAATAGCCATATCATTGTATAATTATTTCTTACAGGGAAAAGAACACGATAAGAATATTATTCTTTCGTTCTTATCCCCATATATTGTATAACATGTTTTGTAAATGCTTGTTTTTCCAAATAAAATATGTTTAAACCAAGGGTTGTTTACCGTTGTGGTTTTGATGACGTAGCATTCGCGTAACTGCTAGAAAAAAAGGATCATGCTAGAAAGTTCAATTGTTTATTTTTCACTGGTTTTTGAGAATGTTCTGGGTACGTGAATGTTCTGGGTATATATAACGGCGTGTTTGCCGAATTGAAGTTTGCTGCCTTTAATATTATTTTGAATTGCATTACCAAAAGTCGCTTCACAATACTACATTTTTTTTTTAAAATTTAATATTTTTGAACATTGTACATTTCAGTTTTAACATATGATGTCATTGCATGTTTACCTTATCATTAACAAGTTCGTATAATAGGTCATCGCTTCGAACGTTTAATCTCAAATTTTCTATGGGGACAGTTTAGTTGCCCAAGGTTTGTATTTCTTGTATATATCTTGATCTTTCATCAAAACACTTGTTATATTGTTTGTGAAGTGTATTCACTGAACAGTTTCAACACCCGATATCTGCGCTTTCTGTTTGTTGTCTCATTCTGATGGGATATTTTTATTAACACCGTTTGTATTTGAGAAAAACCTTCAAGTCGTTCGATGTTGGCAGGCTCCAAAAACCAGGTTTATGCAACAAAAGACGATCATTTTGCCGACCGAACGTTCTAAGGCGGTATCGGCTGTTTTTTGCCTGTGCGTGTAATGTCTCGTCTCAATATTTTACCACATTTTCATTTACTTTGTGTTCTTTTGTAAAGTAGTAGTTCAAATTCTAATATTAGTGGCAAGGTTCTTTTTTAATATTTTATGTTATTAAATCTAGATTATTGGTTGTTATAAGTCTATGTTTATTTGCTTTGTAATAATTTTTATTTTACCTTTTAAGACGAGTAAAATGAAATTAATTAAACGGCGATTAGTTTTTTTAAGGCCATGGTAAGATTTTACGTTATGAACGTGATATTTTATAAAAGAAAATGCATCGTTCACTTTCTCATGACTGCAGGATTTGGCCAGTTGTATCTAACCCCAGTCCTAATCTTGCTGACTGACCTGATTTCAAACAAACGTTCAAAACATTCCATAAAAGAGAAAGAACAAAGATCATGTATCAATTGAAAAGAAACCAATCATCATGTCGATTGTAATTCGATAAAAAGTCGACATAATTATTTATCGGAGCGTCTTTTGCGGACCGGTGTTATAAGGTATTTTTCTAGAGGCGATGTTGACAAATGTGTTATTTACATGCAATCAAAAATGTATATCACAACTTTGAATTGAAAGTTAATATTTTTCAAATTATTCTGGATTATTTTTAACTATAAGTTATAAATCGTATTTTTAGAGTAATTGCCTTTGACAATTATACCTGATCCGGAACTACACCTGATTCCGAACTGCCTGGATGACTAACACTATATAAATAAATGGTCTAAATGGCTTAACATAAGCCTGGCAATTAAAAAGGCAGTAAATATTGATTGCTATTCTTGTCTCATGTTAAGTGTTATGTCACGGAAGGTGTAAAAAAAAAACAATCCATATATGACTGTACCAGAATAAGGCTTTGATAAGAATATATATGACAAAGCCCTATGAGCATTGCAACATATACACACATTTGAAATGCACAGGACAAAGGTATTCTCACGCAAGCCAAATGTAAAAGTAAGAGCAAATCTGTGATTAGTCACCTTTACATATCTCAACGTCTTGTTTTATTATTATGCAAAATTAATTCAAACTGATAATTCTAAAATGGTAAAAATGCAAATATATATAGTACATCAATGAATATCCCCCATATATGGATTTTCTTCTGAAATAATGAGTATTATTGGTAAGATAAAATATGCATATCCTTCAGTTTATGGTATTTTTCTTAGAACATATTTATAAATAGGTTGGATGACTCAAATTCTTAGTTTAAATTAGAGTAAATTGGAAAAAAATGTTTGTCAAACTATTTAAACACTTGCACATGTCGCTCTTAACAAAAGTTACGACAAAATAAGAAATTATTTTTAACAGTCGTATGTTTAGACAATGACATCCTTATCGCCAAAAACAAACAAAACTGAAATAATCGGAAAGCGTTTTATTTCAATTTCAGAAGACTGTCTAAATGTCTGTCTTTTTTATTATTTTAATCGTAAAAAAATGATAGGTAAATTTTGCAAAACAGTCAAACACCGATCGCCAATATTTTACTTCTATCTTATTTAACAAAATGTGATGTAGGGCGCCCCAGACCTAGTGCCCAAGCTTTCCTCCGTGGTTTCAAGTGCCGGTCGAGGCAAAAAACTTAATGTGGAAAGGTCTTCCAGCTGACTTGCTATGCGCCGGCGGGGTTCTGCCAAGACATTTATATGTTATCTTACTCCTACTCCGCCAAAATACATGGACGCCGCCATAACTACCGTAAAGTGTGTTGCTGCGATGTTTTTCAAGTTTTGAAAAGTGATTAAAGTGTTTCTTGTTTATGTTTTGTACGGTTTTATTCACATGAATACTGCTTAGTCCATTTTTTTTTTTGAGTCGCTAGTCCAATGTTAGAGACACAACAATGAGAGTGATTTTTTGTGTTTACGTAGAGACATATATTACATTATTGTAAGAATATACTCTTCAAGCTTTTTCAACCTGAAATATCATACAGTCGTTGACTACAACTTTTATAAAAATAAAAAATAAAACACACTATATATTCGTTTCCCATATCAAAAGTAAGTCCATAAATCATATGAATTTAAAAAACAACAACAACAACCAGTACAACACCATTATTTAAAACTCAACTTAAACAGAATCTCATTTATAATCGAAATAATAGAAGTGAGTGTTTATTTTGTGGGTTTGTTTTGTGAATATTTCAAATCCAAATGTATGAATGAAACTAACGGATATACTTGCCACGTTTCGCAATTATTCAGTCTCTTTGATGAATGGGAATAAGAGTAAAACGGTAACTGATAAGTCAATGAAGATTACATTTCATGAATCAAAGAAAAAGCGGTAACAATAATACTATGACCTTCTTGTAATACTGTATGCTATCTCCAAATTGATATCACTGGGTTGTTTTCTTTGCTAGTTATCGATGGCCATTTATTTTTATAAGGAAAAGACGGTGTTTTGCAAACTAAATTATTACCCAAACACAGTAATTAGAATAATATAACATGTTCAAAGGACTTTAACCAATACCATCTGATCCGGGTTAGTGTATAGATTGAGGGCTTTGGCGTTTGCCAATGAGCAGGATTGTTCTACTTTGACAGAACACATTTGTCACCGAATCACTGACCATACCGATGAATGAAGGCTTCACCAAATATTCTCTATCTCAACGTGCCATCTTGGCTGGTACGACATAAGCATGAAATCCGAAACTTCAACTCCAACGTGAATCCTCCGTTAGAGCTGATTTGTCTTGGAGTTAAGACAAAAATGGCTTCTTCAAAAGCCAACTTCTTGGCGACAATTTGCGCATGTCAATGGCCAAATTCATTGAGGTCGACTTACTTTGTGACAGACAATGCGCTCATGGTCGCTGATCGTATTTCCAAGCATATATCAAGTTTAAACATGTTATGGACAATTAGTCAGACTGTACCAGAGAGTACCGGTACAGAGACACGGCAATGTTTTGCCATCGGTCTTGCCTTGGTCCAAATATGGGGCGATCGGGCACTTGGAGTCACGGCGTAAGTCCACCGTAGTTGATACACGCAATAAATTAAGATGAACTGTTATAAATTGAGACTTTCGTAACATCCAGGGACAGGAAAGAGTCATTGACTGTATAATTATTTGATTTCAATCCCGGTAACCGTGACAACATATAAACGTTTGCCGGTTTAAGCAAAAAAAGAGATTAGGTAGCGAGTGAATCATTTGAAACCGTTGCCTGTTCCTGATTTTGGTGACGTTTTCGAGGGATAATTAACATCAATTGATAACACTATTTGCTACAATCAAAGTTCATCGTAAAATACCAACGTAATCAACATGCTGTAAACGAAAAGGTTTTCGTGTTATTTACTTATTGCTATGTATTGTTACCCATTGAAGTTTTAAGTTAAAAATGTAGGCCAAGAGTGTAGGTCGCGTCATGTCCAGTATGCTAGGGTGATTAACCTCGGCACATTCGGCAGTTAATACCGTCATTAGGAGGAAATAACCTTTATGCAGAATTTGCGACTAACAAAAGGTCGTGGCGATTGTTTTTCTGCTTTTGACTGATTTATCTACAATCTTGACCCTCGTTCAATTGAAGAAAACCACCCAAAATGATTAATCAGACAAAGTAATTATCGGAAAGCCATGCATCTTTACAATATATTCCATCCCCCCAAAAGCCCGCTAATTACCCTTGTACTTAGTATGAAACTTAAGACATATAGATATGATGAGGGCTTGACCACTCTCAAGAAGGTAATTAGGAAAATAAATATACCTTTTAAGCTAGTAAAATACGATTAAACCTCAGTTAGTGCCCGGACTATGGATGAATTCTGAAGAGCTTTGCAAGATTTTTCTTACTTATATTTAGGTGTATTTTTGTTGGAACTTATTACAATGTGCTGACACTGGTGAATATGGATGATATATACCAGAAGGTAGTATGTCTAATACCATAACAGTTCTGTAAACTGCAATTACTTCATCCTTGCATTGTTATAAGCTGGGAATCTGTGAAAGTACATTTCTTTTTATTTTTTGAACATACACAAAATATCAGAGACAATATACAGACACAAAATCGTATCTCCAAGAGAAGATATTATAGTTGCTAGCTTTAAAGTAGTTTTGAGGTAGCGGGTATATGGAGAAGCAACGACAGGGGGCGGGGAAAGAGAATCATGAGGAGTGACGGCATTTTATATTTTATGTATATTATGTATATTATGTATATGGTCTTTGTTATTTACGAATTTATTGATATATTTATACATTTATTTAATATTTATGGCATAAAACTATACAATAAGGTTTATACATATGTGAGTAACAACCACAACGTATAACACATAAATGGCAATGTTGCCTGTACAAATAAGTTTGAACTTCAACATTTCCCCTTATTACAAACTAGCAGCGTATTTGCCGTTCGATAAGTGATTGCCTAATCTAAAATCGTTAAAGATTGAAAGAAATCGGTGTTACTTCATGTTTTACTTACAAAAAAACAACACAAAACAAATGCACTTTGAAAAAAAAAACAGTCACACATTCAAATAGCTCAATGATGTTTAATCGCAAACAGCAGCCATTTATTGGTAATCATGTGTCACCAGAATTTACTAAGAATTCACCACAACATTGGAATGAATTAACCACTTATTTAAACTTGCAAAAAACAAAAGAAAAATAACTTATAACAAGTAAATAATGAAAAAATAAACAAAGTAAACAAAAAAGGTTTTTATGTGAAAAAGTCACGGAAACTTAACCAATTAAAACCGTGACAATAAAACCATATTTGTTACTATATACGAAATTGATGCTTTTCATCCCTTTTCAGTATTTGCCTAAAATTTAAAGGTTTTTAAAAGAAATTGTGCACTTTTAAACTTTTAACTTACTAATTATGTTTTTTTTTCTTATTTTTTATATATAAAATTAGAAAATTATATCAGTTAACTGCATTTGTTGATACGCTTGTCAATTTGTTTAAATCTAAGATAACACGCAATATTGTAACTAGTTTTTCTTACAAATGTTTGCAAAATTTATTTAATAAAAATAATTAAATCACAAAAACAGGCATTTTAACAAAATAAACAGATCCAAAAGAAATAAGATTTTGACAGAAAAAGCAAAACAATAACAGTTGTTTATGCACTGACATATAAACTGCATGAGAGACCAATCTTACAAATAACACCTAGAAATAGCATTATTTGTCGAATAATTTATAAGGGATGAACATTATGAAATCGAATATAAATGCTTGCAGTGAAATAAATTTTAAACAAAACGATAACCATAAAATTAACTATTGCTGAAATTAGTAAATAATTAACCGTTATGCAATTTGGGATGATGCGTATATATTTTCCTTTTATCAATTTATTATGATTAACATGTTCGAATAAAAGAACTTCACAAAATTGAAAATAAACTATTTTTTCATAAAAAAGAACAAAATGTCGAGACAAAACAACAACAAATCCCATTATAAAAGAGAGTGTATAGGCACAGAATGTAAAATGCACACAATTGTAGCATTTCATTGTGTAATTATTAGTTATTAGTATTTTCTCACACAAATGCCGGTATTTTTCCGACTGAAAGTTCCAAGGCAGTAACGGTTATTTTTGTGTGTTATGTCTCTGTGTTTTGTCACATTTACCTTATGTGTCTTTGTATAGAGCTTATTTACATTAAAAAAATCTGAAGTAATTCTTATTGGACATGTTCCTATTTTGCTAAAACTCCATAACATTTACAATTATGATAGATCGCAATATATTCTTTTTCTATTGATCGATTATATCCTTCATCCTCTCGTTCGAACTAATTGGTCATTGTTTGATACTTTATGCTACTTTTTGAGATGTGTTCCTAATATAATATCATACAATAGTAATAACAACAAGTTAAGAGTAAATATATTTAATTTTACACTTTCAATAACTTACGGTATGCTATTCTTAATGAGGGTGTTGTAATGATTAAGTGTTATCTTTTTTAATACATTTGTTTCTGTATTATAACTGAAAATATTGACTTATAACATGTTTTATTGTGAGTATCTTATGTATATCTGTGTGTGTGCGTGCGTGGGTGCGTGCGTATGTGTGTATATTGAATACTTACAATGATACAATTCGTAAAAAAACCCACAGAACAATTGTTAAATAATATATCTATGCTCCAACTCTTGTCATCTTAAAAGTCTTACAATAGTAATTACATTGATGCAGCAAAAAAAAACAAACAACATAAGCGTTAAAATAGGGTTAAAAAACTCTCGTACTAAAATATATTTATTTTATAGAATATTAGTATACAGACGCATAGCTACCTATGGGGGTTTGCAGGTAAATAAACGTAATTTTGTCGACGTTTTGCTGTCGGCTTTGCTCTTTTCGTTAAATGATTCTTCGTTTGGCTTGCATGTGAAAAACCTTTGTTCTGTGCCTTTTCGGAGTTTGGTATATGTTGCAATGCTCATAGGACTTTGTCATATATTCTTATTATTGCTAAGAAGAAATAGTTGCATATATTAGTTAAGAAGATATTATGATTATTAGATCTGAACTTGTGCCACTCACAAACTAAAATTTTGTAATGGCTACGTCTAAGTTAACGTTTTTTTTCTATTTTAGATGTACATCCTTCAATCTTATGTTTTGAAATATATTTTTGTCATTTTTAGTTGAATATATAATCTAATTGTATCTTTATTGGAGAGCTTCGGGTGGTTAGGGAAAGAATCTATGTAAATTCTTGATTTTAACATTTACACGCACTTGTTGTTTACTTTAAAGATGGAATGGCAAATCGACTTTTTGTTAAGCATTTTATTTTACTGTTGTATTAATTTAAAACTTATTACACCTTCTTGACACCTCTCAATTTTTGGTGATTTTTATAGTGAATGAATGTTATTCATGTCAAAATCAATTTTCAATCTTAGAGCCTAATGTTTACTAACGTTCTAACAGTTTACCATTATGATGGCAATTCATCTGTGGCGGTTCTAAAGATTCATCTTAATTATAACAAACAAATGTCCTAAACACACTTTAAAAGCAATACCTGCTGATGAGACTGAATACTGAAATCGTAACAACATTTGATAACTTTTAAACGGTGCAGAATAACTACAAGAATTGATTCCAGATATAGACGCACTTATTGTAAATGTCGTCGGACCGAGCAGACACCGAATTTTTAAAAGAATATTTTTTTTTTGCATTGAAACAAAAGGAACACATACATTTTCAGCAATAATATATTAATATATCACATATTATCAAACTAGTATATTATCATTCTTAAGGCAGATATACGTACGGGTTCAAATTATAATTTATACCACTGATTGACCATTATTCAAGGAAAAGTATTTATTGAATATATTTTTACATCACGTGATTATTATAGAATGATAATGACGGCGATAATCTACATTAAATAGACTGGTGCATAAATATATTTTCAGACAAAAGATGTTTCTTATTATTTTATAAAAGCGCGTATTGAAGATGTGTCTGCATCACCGTATTTCGTGCATGACTTTCCTTAAACTTTATGAAGGATGTGTTTCTTTTCACTTTTCAAGTAAAGATTTCATAGACCAGACCCTACTCCGTAATTAAAGGTAGAACGTAAACTTTTATTTGTTAGCTTTCAAAAAAAATTGGCCAAATCTTTCCACTGCGTAAAATTATACGAACAATATTTACGAAACGTTAAAATAGCATCGGTCTGAAATGGATAGCGGCTTCACTTACTTCAATTTTCATGAACATCTGCGTCAATTTCTTTTATCAGAATTCGTTTTACAATGTACTATAATATACTTTTCATAACCGAATATTCTTGCTATCAATAACAAAATCGAGTTGATAATATAAAAATTACACCTTTCTGGCTGATTCAATGTCTTATTGTGTGTTTTAAATTTCTGTCTCACTTATTTACACTTAAAATTCCTTACACATTTTGATTTTTTTATATTCATTAATATTGTCGTCCAATAAATTAAAAGAATAATTCAGACATTTCAGAGATGGTCGATTTTCCTAGAAAGTTTAACGACAGACCTTCATTTAATTATTTAGCAATGATTATTTTTTTCACGGAAATGAAAAAAAAATGTTCTTAGATATTCACGTCTTAGTATAAGAAAACAAGTATAAACTCATATTTTGTATTAAGCATTTTCATTGATTATCTAAGAAAGAGAAAAGATATAGACACATTTCTTAACAAAGAGATAATATTAACACACATGTACATGTATTTTAATGTAACTATCATCAATATATAATATCAAAATATATCAGCGAACAATATTCACTGAGCTCAAAGACAATATTTAACAATAATTTCCAACATTATATATGGTCAATATTTAACAATAATTTCCAACATTATATATGGTTGTTGATATGTAATAGTCTGCTATTGCTTTTGATCACAGTTATTATGGTGGTCAGAATTATTATCACCAGAAAGCATTTTGCTTTCAACTTGGGCAATTTCTTAGTTCGTTATTGACTTTTTAAGTGGTTATAATTGATATTTTAAGTATACTTAAGCTTATTAAATAACAATAAATGAGCGTACAATGCAAATAGCATGACCGCACAATATATAAAACATAGGCAACAGATGAGTTATATAAAACATATTGCATAATTCGCAAAAAAACTAAAGATCAATTATGATTTGTATGGTGTAAAGTTATACCATCGTGGTAATATTTACGCAATGTATGTTATAAAACATCTTTAACAGTTTCTAACATTATACCTATTACTACGTTTATGTAATTATACATGCTTTCCATTTTCCGAAGACACATTAACGACAACATAGTGGTTTGTTCCTTTAATATATGCGTATGACTTTTAAATATACAGATTCTGTTTCAATCTTATGGTGTTATATTTTCTGTAAATGTGAAGTATATAAGCAAAATATTTTAAAAGTCATCAAATTTCTTTTTTATTTTTAAGTTTGAAAGTTACTTGCCAGTGTAAAGCCGATTGTTAATTGACATTCGAAAATGAAGTTATGTAAATATATACTCATCCCTCTCAACAGTTTAATTTCCTTTGTAGAACTCAGGTTGTCACTACATGTAGCAAGGTACACAAATATTCATAGGACATTGCAAGATTCATAGGACATTGTCATAATTTCGTATGCATAACAATGTTACTTGTGCAGTGAGGCAGTCGTCAAAAACAACCCATGCGTGTTTCATTTAGTTTATCATATTATCATATCGGAATTGTTTCTTTTTTCATTGGCGTATGTTAGACTTCGCTGTTTCAACTCCATTAAAACATGAGGTTACCGCAAAATTTTACTCTCTTCCTCTTGTGCTTTTCTCAGATATAAATAAATGATTCCTTGGACAGTGTAGTTACTTGCGTAGTTGTCATAAAACAGTCACACATATACTTCTCCACTCACCAGAATACAATGTGGAAATTACTGTTTAAAATGACGTCACTGCTTTTTATTCTATGACGTCACAACTAAAACTAAATAAACATCAACACCGGGATTCTTTTGTTTCAAAGTGATATGTTTTCCTTTAACAGTATTCGAGAAAGATAAGATATGCTCTACGTTTGTCTTGTCTGGGCGTTTTTGAAACTTTTACTATCATGTAGCTAAATTAGTTTTGTACTTTTTTAAATTTTAATATTTGTGTCAGTATATCACTTTGTCATTGTTTCGTAAGAACAAGTACCAACCTCGTGCGCAGTGTTGGTTTCGATCCAGAGTCTATGGGTTTGCCACTGCACTATCGCACATAAATATATTCTTGGTTATTGACTAAGGTAAACACCTTTCTTTCTAGCATTAATATTGAAATAAATGCATCGGTAAACATGTTTATTTAAATAGCATAGGCCATTCTTTCTTATATGCCAGTTATATTTTGACGAGATGACATTTAGGTTCGATCGTTTAAGTTTCATTCTTGCCAATAATGTTCTTCAGTTTGATTGTTTTAAAATCTTAACTGTTTTACTGTGAAAAAGAGTGCATTTAGATAGTTTACTCGTGATCTCTGTGTCTGATTGCTTGCTATACGTGTTCTGGAAAACATCTCATAAGTAGTTGCCATGAAAAATACACGTTGTCAGAACTTAAATGAGCGAGAAATATGTTTTTTTTTATTTCATGAAAATGTCTAATGAATAGGGTCGCTATTCTAGAAATGTGTTTACTTTTTGGAAAAAGTTTTGCATGTCATTTGTTTTTATTTTTCTGAACTTCACTGAACACAAGCTCAGCAAAACCAGTACATTTAACTACTTTTTAAAAAAAATCTGAAATTCACATCCTTCAAGCAAAATATTTTGACTTTAAAGTAGTATAGCAGATTGAACACACGATTGTCAAAGGGCATAAGTAATCGTGAATTTCATAAAAATGTGCAGGTACGAATAAATCAATTATCTCATTACATGTCTGACTTCTTATAAAAATGATTAAAACCCGGTTCGGTTTGCAGTGCTTGCATCTGACGATGACTAGAGGGTTCGTTAAGACAACATGGTGAAACAACATGGTAAAAGTGTTTAAAGCCATGCTTTGAACAGTCATAGCAATATGATCTCAACATATTTGTGCTCAAAATGCAGGCAGGTGAGACAAGGTTTTCAGTCTTTAATGTATATTACGAAGTCTGCTCAGAAGGTTTATATCAAAAAATATTTTGGATATGTGATATGATAATAAGTATGATAATCATGTATTATAAATAAGGCTTCTTCGGTCTTTCAATATTAGTTTGTGACTTCTCGACATAATTAAATTATGTTGTATAGAATAAATTGTAGTTTTACGAGAGATACAGATTAATTGTTAATTCGTTGATCACATTAGAGCTGTTAACGTGGTTTGTATGTGAACAATGACATCCGATTTTTAAAATGACGTCATTGATATGACGTCCTTGATTGAATGCCATCAAATTAACTGTTGTAATCATTGCATAAACTGTTGAATAGGTAGTAATACTTTATTTATATCGAATATATTTTTTTAAGAATGAACTTCCGATGCACGATATTACATTTTCCCACCTTAACTAGATGGAATAATTCTATTAATTTGTTTGTCTAGAATCCTCAAGAAAATGAGAGCCCTTGACACATTTATTCATTTTTGTCTCCTCATTACAATTTGACAAAACACATGTTTCGAACCTGCATGATTTTATGGAATCCACGGTTACTTATGCCCTTGGCAATCATATGTTGTTTGTACGATGTTTGTGCTTAAATTGTGATTAAAAAGTAACAATCATCTACATCTTCATCAATATTGGTAATATTATATCTCTATAATTGTTAAAATGGATATATGTCAATCTTAATGACATCTTAAAAAGAATCTACCAGCAAGACCGATTATTATAATAAGATGGACCTATTTGCTATTTGAACTACCCCAGATCTTCTATTGCAAGGGAAATGGTCATCACATCAACAATTCTACTCAAGACATATTTAACATTTGCACATACACATGCCATTCGTTACAATGAAGACTCTTTTCACGCCCATTAACAAGATTTTTATAGTGTTTGGAATATATGTTTTTATTGAATTAGATTTGATTGATATCATAACTAGTTTGTTTGATGTGTGTATTGCTTTTTGAAAGATTGCCAGTTATTGTTTGACTGTTTAAATAATTGCAAAAAATTGTGAAATATATGTTTGTTCTTCATAGTTTTAGAAGTGTATTTTTATAATTACAGGGTTTTCGATTTCACAAATTAAAGAAGGCAGTTTCAAAATTCTTCCACCGCAATGGTTTATTAGTTCAAAGTATAATAGCAGTATGAAAACAATTATGCAGCAAGGCATAAGCCATCCTTCATTTTATGGAAATGTTTTATACACAATAAAGCATCATTCGTTGTAGTGCATTACTCGCAATTGACTCATTTACAGGCAAGAACTTACAATGCTTTGAAATAGCACGATCACCGGAAAGGTCGTTGAGACTCTATGGAAACAGTGACTTAAAGCCATAATTGGACAGTCACTGATGGATTTCTGTCTCTTAATCATTCCAGTCGTACCCTATATGGGTGAGACAACTTGAGCCGTATCCATGCCCATTATGTGAGATTGCACAGCAGGTATAACATCGGTATTTTTGTACCTTTATTATACAATATGTCAATGGCGGATAGATCCTCGGCATTTTATAAGATAATATTTGAATATCGTTATCTATTAACTCCTCACAATACGACATTTTGCCTTGTTGGCTTGGATTGGCTTGGATTATTGACTAAAATTCTATGGGATTTTAGTGTTGTTGTTTTTTAATTTCATATTTGACACGTGTGACATATGACGTCATTATCGTATGATATAATGCATGTGAAATACCTTTGTTCTGTGCCTTTTCGGAGTTTGGTATATGTTGCAATACTCATAGGACTTTGTCATATATTCTTAATCATTAAATTATTCTTACTTTACGTCATATCTTGGGATGTTTTATTTAAACTATTCTTTAATTTGGAACTTTCAGGTTGCCGAATCTTTTATCGACTGTACATATTGTACATATTTTGAATGTTTATTATAATACAAGTTATTTTGTATTTATATAAGTTCCTTTTATCAGTTTTAACTCCCGATGCAGGTGCTTACTGTTATTTGTCTCACTTTGATGGGATATGTTTATTTATAGGTAAATAAGAAAGGGTCCTATCAAAATTTCCACAGATATTTAAATTTAATCTACCTGTAGACAAAGGCAAACACGGTAAATGTAAATGTGACAAAACACAGAGACGAGACATCACACACAAAAAGAAAAAAAACATCAGTTACCGCCTTGGAACGGTCAGTCGGCAAAAGGGCCAACTGGGGTGCTTAAGAAAAACCTACAGTACCTGCGAGGTTGGAGCTTACTGTTATTTGTCTTTCTTTGATGGGATATATTTATTTACATTGATTGTTTGATAGAAAAACCTTCAGTACCTGCAAGGTTGGAGCGACTCACAAACCAGGTTTAAATACCCCAGATGGCCTTTTCGTGACTGTCCGTTTCAAGGCGGTAACTGCTGATTTGTCTTGGTCTCTGTGTTATGTCTCTTGTACATTTACCATGTTTGCCTTTGTCAAGAAGTAGTTCAGATTTTAATATCTTCAGTAATTCTTGTAGGACCTTTTCTTATTTCCTATTAACATGTTACATGTATAGTATGAAACCTGTATTATTGTTTTTGGTGTGTTCCTGTGTAAAGAAAGCATAAAACATCTTTGTCACTGATAAGTAGCATCCTTTCATTATTGCAGAGACATCTTTTAATTAATATTTAAGATGTTGTAAAGTTAATTCTATTTTAAGAGAAGACTCATTCGGTAACCATAGTTAACGCGAAAGCAGCTACGATACTGCCTTGTCGTAAACCTTGCGTTTAAAGATGTTTTAAAATTCAACTGTGTTGGAGATTTTTGAAGATATCTTGAAGTGTTTAACTTTGTCACATTTTCTCGATATTTGTCCTTGTCTTGCCCCGTGTTTGTAATAACTTATTATACTCGATCAACTTACGAAACACTTTGTACTGTCTATGTGTATTTCGATAGACACATCGATCCTAAATTGAAGTTCTAAATATTTCAAGATGGCGTCTTTTTTTCTTATATTTTTGCCCAAACGGTTCATTTACAAATAATGGAACAAATATGTGTACATTACTTACATATTCACACATGTGTGTAGTTTAATTAAAACGACATTTATAAAAATATAATTATAACAAAATATAAATTTAGTATAAAATCGAGCCGATTCACCCAACAACAACAACACCATGTCTGCAGATCAACTTATAAACTTATAAATACGATACTCATTTACATACTTAATTGCCAACATCTTTATCATAATAAGAAAACATCAATTATTTGAAATTGTGATGCGTTATTTATCTGGTAGATTTTATTGAAAACGAACAAATTTACTTGTTGCTAGGTAACCGCGTTGTCTTACTGGGCACATTAAACCACAGTTACGTCCCTTTATATGCAACATGCGCGTTATACCGTATGGAAATATAGACAAGGGAGGGAAAGAGTGTCTTTACAGTCGAATCACCAGTTGGATAGATCTGAAATGTAGTGTATATTGGATAAAGTATTATCACTTGGGATGATATTAATGTATTACATTGGTAAAATAAATATAAGTAAATTGAAAGATTTTTCAAAAAAGTTTCTTAGTGTATTTGTTATCATACGCTACGTGTTGGTATTATCTGTTGTCTTTCTGTTGTTATCTCTTTTACTTTTTCGCAGTCAATTACTGCGTTAGGGCGGAGTCCCTCATGAAGTGTTTAACATTAAAGCACTAAACATAATGCAACAACAAACATTGCAGCAGACAAAACCATTTATAGATCCGTTTGATGTATAACTTATTAGTAATAAGGATTTGGGTGTAAATTTAGGATGGAAAATATAGAAAGGTCCTATGAGTTTTACCACATTTATAAAATTGAAACTTTCACAAGTTGCTGAATCTGTAACAAAACAAAATGAAGACAAATTACTCACATAGAGAAAAAACTTAAACTTATCTAATTGGAAAGGTCAGTTAAAGAATGGCTAGGATGCTTAATTTGGTTTCAAAGCGCTCCAATCTCGCAATTCGTGAAGATCGTTTTATCATAGACAGGGAAAATAAAAAAGGTCCCATTAAAGTGACATTAACTGTCAGCACCTGCATCGCGAGTAAATAACTGAGAAAAGGGTCCAATTTATAAACAACACATCAATAACTGCAATTAGCAAAATATGCATAATATGTTTGAGTAAAATCAGATCAAAGCCTCCGCAATTAATTTTCCTATGGAGGCAATGGTTTACAATTAAACAGCCAAAGTGATGTCGTGCTATGAGAACGGGTTAATGACGTCATAGGAAAACATGCAATGACGTCATTTGGAAAATAGGCACAACTTTCTAACACAAACGAAAGTATCAAATTTTCGAAAACCATCACAATTAACGAAGCACTATGAAACACTGTTGAGCTATTAAAGGTAATAAGATACAAATGTAACAACTTAAAAAGCAAATGTCATGTTGAAATAATAAAGGCAGACGATATCCCTGCTCAGGTTGCCTTACCTCTATAGGGAACGATTGGAGAGAAGCAACAGAATTCTAACAGTGACTATCCGATTTATAGGGTTAAGTTACCGTTTGTACGTAGTATCCATGACCTGTCTGGTCATCGTCTAATTTAAAAGCAATGCAAGTTTTCGCTTGTAAACGGTCAATGGCAAATGAGAAGAAAAAAGAAAAAGAAAAGAAAAATGCAATTCAACGAAAGATTCCCAGGTTGAAACCACCAACAATAACTTATTGAAATAATTGAGGCAAGAGAATTTTAAAACGCCATCCTCAACATGACTCAAAAGCCGTGTTGTAACAATTTTGTAGTAATAAGCTGGTGTCTGGTACTGAACTCTTTAACTTATAACAATATAAAAGTTTATGCAAACCTTGTAAGTTGATATAAATAAATACCATGGGAGGCAGCAGGAAGTGAATCACCATCAAGGTATGGATAATTCACATTAATAAAGCCTTGTAATAAATTTTTAAACAGGTATATATGTGTCCATTAATTACATCAGACATTCCTGTTTCTACAACGTATTCTTTAGAAGTCAAACCCCAAGCAGTTACGAAATTAACCACTTCTACTTATTTTCTATATTTTCAGAAAGGTATGCGCTAAAAGTACGTATTAAGATGTTAACTAAATGTGCCTGAAAATATACTCAATCCCTTAAAAATGTACCAATTGAAAGGTAAGGATCGTTGTCATTTGAGCTCTTTTAACTTTTTTTTTATTTCGGAAACATAAACAACTAAGCGGTGTCGTTAATATATCCACCTCTTAATGGAAAAATCGCAATTGATAAATATCTTTTATGGTTCATATTGTTCTGTTTTCCTCGACCAACCAAATTAACTGTTGTTGCCTGAAAAGATCCTGTTTATTGATGTCCCATAGGCATACCATGGTACCTAGCTATATTGCCTCACTAGTTATTACCAAGTCAGTATTTCTTATCTGAGCCAGACTGCACAGTAAGCTTTTTTTAAACGAGAAAATTCATGCCCACTTTTGAGCTCACATTATATCATCTGGGTAATGTGCTTTGATGTCGTTATCTATTTAAAAAATAGTACTTTTAGAAAAATTCACTCCATGCTTACTTACAGTTATTTAAAGCAAATTTCCCTAAAAGCCTACTAATCTTTGTTTAAAGGGAAACACCCATCCTTCTAATAAAATGTTGAATGGACATATATTAAGCCTTCTATATAGGACAAATATAATATGTATGTAATTGTATATTTTAATTTTTCTAAATTACTTTAAATATTTAATAATTACTTTTAGGGTAACCCTACCAGCACCAACCTTCAACTGAAGGCAGAATATCATGAAAAGGTGTCATATAATTAAAGAGAATAGTAACAGATAGTAGACAGTTTGAATGTGTATATAATTCCGTGAGTATACGTTAGGTTAGACAAGACAGTCCATGAGGATATCTTACCGGAAACTTTGTCGAGGAATTAGATTTTCTTCCACATTTATTTCTGATTTTCTAATGTTTAGCCGCCCACGTATCCACATTGTATGTAAATCAAGTTGTGGCATCGCCATATTGTGACCTACCTATATGTTCAAGTGTCTGTGCAATGCTTTCCCGAATGTGCCGGTAAGAGAAAAAACAGCGATATCAACAAGAATATAAGTTGCGTTCAGGTTTGATTCCAGTATTATATAAATCCACCGAAACCATGCTGATAGTCGATAATTCGAAATATCAAACTAAACTAAACTAAAACATATTTTAATGAGTTATGTTGTTTTTTTTACAAAAATGGTAGCATTTTGACGCATTTTATAAAATTATAGACATACTTCTATTGTAGGTGAAATCATTTTATTCTACAATATAAAAGTTCAATGTCAGTAACATTTGTCTTTTGCTACTTTGTAATATTGTATAAGTAAACCCGTGTTTAATTAAGAAACATAAAGTTGATGACTTAATATTGATACATATATAATTTATAATATAAGTTAAATGATGAGTGATATTTGATAATTTATCAGTGTTTAGTGATCTTTTACGGCATAATATGACACTTTTATGTTTGGCTGTGTTTTACCATAACATCTTCGGTTCGTTTTTCGCCATGCATCAAGCTAACATCAATATTATCTTGATAGTCACCTTCTACAGAACAACAACCTATGTGCACCTACAGGAATTAAATCGCAAATTCACGGACTGAACATCCGGTTTATTTTAGTCACGTGGGGATTTAGGTAAGCATGTCGTTGCACATGTTATTTTACAGATATGCTATAAATAATTTGAAATAGATTTTCTCTATGTGTTTTGTTGTTATTTTTCAACATCGAATGGACGGGCTGTTTAGTTTAGCAGTGTCCTAATTCTTTTAGCTGCATGCTTATGTTGTAACATACAAGTTTAAAATATTAAAGATGTTTCGTTTCTTACATGATTTCATCTTTGCATTTATGTCTTTAACATTTAAATAATTCTAGATGTAAGTATAAACCTGCCAGCAGAACATTGCTTATTTTCATACGTATTTACAGGACCATCATGTTGCCCTAACGTTAATATCTCAAGAAAACATTTAATAACTTTGTGTTGTTCTAAGTTTGTAATTTGTAATCACTGTAACTGTATGAGAAGAACAAACGCATGATGTATTTTATTTTGGATTCAACAAGAAAAAACAACAACACAAAAACAAACAAAATGCGCAGTCTATATAACTATTTTTTGGTTCCGCTAAAAGTCTTTATTAGGACGCAATTCTTTGCATTTAAGCAGCACTTTAAACGATGTGAGCATCAAATGATAGGTTACATACAATTGACCGTTCAAGAAACAGGTTCTTTTGTAGATAAACACTCCATGCTATAAGGAAGGGATGTCCAAACCCAGATGGAGATGCAAAGGGATGCTTTGTCCGTCATTAACATGTGGACATTTATGGCATTATCTGTAACTGATATATATTTACTTCTAGAAGGCGCGTTCACTGAATTAATGGAATTTCCTCCTGACTGCCTATACACTTTTGGAAACATCTTATAGGTCTTATAATACTGTTGATAATTTAATCTGATGAACTTAATTTAACTCATGAAATTATCGTATATAGTTTATAACAATGATGGTAAATGTAATATACAAGGAATTTTATTTGACTCTTGTTTTAATCATGGATTTGTCGTATAGATTTCTAATGATGAATAAAGACGTTTATATATTTTTATTGATTATACAATATTTTCATTTCCTTTGATGCCCAATGTGATGATAAATGCATGATTTTATATTTTTAAATTCTTGTTAACATTGTTTAAATAGAACCTTTTATATTAATTGATCAAAATATTCCAATTCCGACGATGTAATAAAGTCATAAAAGAAGGTACTATTCCTAAAGTATGAAGTCCAAAGTAAATGTAGGAAATAAAAATCAGGTTAAATATAGAAGGGAAAGGGTAACTAGTTGTTGTATTCTCAAATATTAATGGCATGTATACCAACTTAAGTTATATTTTAAATATAGCTATAAATTAAACTCAAGTCGAATTTATTTATATTAAACAAATTTATATATAATTTTATCGCATAAGTAGTATCTCTAAACAAATATGATCATTTCATAGGTAAAAGACAATATATAGTTTTCGTATAGTTTCGTATACAGTTTTAGAAAAAGCGTTATTTTTTTCGTGAAAGCCTTAAACAGTTTTTAACCTAGATTTTGTTCCTCGTTGGAATAGTGACAACAATCAGTGACATTACGTAGCTACAGAGAAGTGATGGTTTTTGCCAAGCAGCCATGCATTATTCGCTTAAATTGCCTTTCAAACGAACATCGGGGTGGCTTGCAGTTTTGTGACGTTATCTATAATACTATAAAACAGGACCACCATAGGAGACTCTAATAATAACTTAAACATTTAAAACAGTACTTTATTACTCAGGATATTAGACAGCGATTTGTCAGAAATGGTTTTTATGGTTTATTAAAGCAATTAAAACAAATTGCGAACAAATTGCAAACTAATATGACGCTTGATCAATATTTAATTGGCTTTGCTTTGATGTTGAATTATCGTTTCTTATATTGCTATACAGGTAACATTGTGTTGTTTTTTCCACGTGATGACTTTTTTGTGGCCACGTTTGTGATACATTAAGTTTTAAAGTCAACTGATAAGTATAATATTTATTTTTTGTTAAATAACTGAAATAGCCATCTATTAAAATTAAACATACATGAAACAATGCCGCAAATTATATTTACCTTTACATTAACCTTTAATTAGTAAGTGTATTGAATCACATTTATTTATATTAATACGAAACATTTCAGTTTGACGTTTTATAGTTTACAAGAGGATGTGTTTGTGTTATTTTTTTCTAATTATTAACTTTTGTTTAAAACGTTCAATAAAATATTTAACAAGACATGTATGCATGCTTTCTTATTTATTTTCAAAATCAATTTTACAAATAAATAAACTTTTAAAATTCAATACTGAGCAAGGACAATAAGTTTACTTTGAATACAATATCAATGAAAAACAATCAACAAATACATGAAAAAATGCAAGAAAAAACAAACAAACGAAATTCAAAAATGACCGCATTAAACACATACAGAATATATATATAAATGTTACCCTCATATTGTCCATTTGATATTGTGTGCATGTATATAGTACACATTCACGGCGTAATACAGGATCTTATTTCCATCTTATTTTCTTTATACATACGTAATATAAAAATATGTTATTTTATCAACAATTGATTAACCAATTTAGCTTAGATCAATCCATAAGGGTTTTGAAAGCTTCGAAATATACTAGTCTTGTCAAATCTTTAGATGAAACAAACTTTCGAAATAACAAAACAAATGTAGCTGTTGATATTAAAGTTAATTAAACATGATATCATGATAAATTTTTCACATCATTTGTGTTAATTACTCAATCGTTTGATAGCCAGTTTGTGCAAATGTATAAAAGTCATTGAACATTGAACTGAACTCGGATCCGGTGTTAAAATAGTTCGAATTGCCACCATATTGATCAAAATTGCCTGTGTTATAGGCGGACATATTGGCCGAATGGGGTGAAGAGGCGGCATTTGGAAGATAATTATGTTGCGGTAATAAATTGGAAGGCATTGAACGATTGCCATTCGGATTGTACCCCGTCCCATAGCCACCTTCATAGTAAACACTGTTTTGGAAAGGAGTCAATTGCCCCTGTGTGTAAGGGACTTGTTTTAATTGCTGGTTACTACCGTCAAACTGGTCGCTGGATATAGGCCTTTGTGTGTTCATACTCTCGCACTGAAGTCCATTGGCGAACCCAGAATAGCCCCTTGCCTGATGATAGGTGTTGGAGGTCATCTCAAAATTAGTCGTCGGATAATGAAACTGGGCGTTAAACTCCGCACTTTTATAGCCTCCGTCAACTCGCGCACTATTTTCTGTCGCGTAAGAGTAACGCTTCTGCTGTTGGCTTAATGGACCCGGCTTTTGTATTGGCGATAACTGATTAGATTTGTGACCAGAAATTTGTTGATGTCCATAGCTCGCCTGAAAATTGTCTTTTGAAGCTTGGGAGACGTGAATCCCGTTGGGAAACATCGCGGAGTAATCGTCCATAAGATTGTAGTTTTCATTCGACATACCTCTCACTGGAAACTGTCGTGGTTCACTTGGGAAATTTGTTTCACAAACTGGGGCCTGATAGAAGTTGTCATTTGAATTGGAAATACTCTCCCGGGGCGAGGTCCGCTGTTTAGCCCGCAGTATACCCTGATTAGGTACACTTTCACATAGTTCAGCGTTTCCACTGTTTGGGGGAAATGAATTGGATGAAGTAGGTGAAAATTGCGGTTGAGTGTTTTTATTTGTAACACATGTGTCACCCCGATCGTTAATTTCACTATTGCTTTTATAAGGGGACAAACTAGGATCTCTTTTTTCTGGCTTCAGTGTTATCACTTTGCCAGCACTTGGCGAAGAACTTGATGACATATTACCTGGTGACGTCAGTTGTGACGCCATATACGGTGATGCTTGTGACGTATTATTCTGAAGACTTTTTGTCGAGTCTGGAGACTTCGCATTTTCTATTGATGTCACCGAATCCTTTCTAGTTGATTCATCTAGGCTATCATTAATATTACTCACTAAGTCGTCTTTGCACTTTTCAGTCATGTTCTCTTTTACGCCCTCATGCGGATCAGATAACGCGTTCAGTGGATGAGAATTTATGTAAGGCTTGTCTTCTATGTCGCCTTGCCAATTGTCTCGGGTATCGCTAAAATCCTCATCGTTGCCCAACCGATTTGATTGACCAGGGAAACCGTCCATTGGTTCATCCTCGAATGATTGTGGACTGCCGGGGTTCGAACTGCTGGATCCCAATCTAGCCTCAGTCTTCTGTCGCTGAACCTTTAAAAGACAAAGGTTTAAATTTATACATGGCTCTTATATTCCATCCTTTTGTTGAACCTTAATAAGTTTGTTTTAAGTTTTTTTAATGATCTCAGAGACTTTTGTCACTAATGTCTCTAATGCTGTCGATTCTTTTCAAAGATTGTTCTACATTTGACATGTCGCTTTTGTCGCAGAACCTAAAAGTGATTTATTACAAAGCGCCCCTGTCGGTCCATTTTGCCGACTGACCATTGTATGGCGGTTATTGTTTGGTTGGCTATTTTTGTTAAATTACTCATCACAGATTTTCTGTCTTTTGCATTTGGCTTGCTTGTGACTACCGTTTTCATGTGCCTTTCAAATTTGGTATATGATGCATTGCTCATAGGACTTTGTCATATATTCTTATTCCGAGTTATTCGCTCAACCTTGAAAAGAAGTTTTTTAAAATACATTTAATAAAGGAAAAACATTCGAGCCTACATTACTAATAAAACTCATTGCCTTAGCATCGATTCAATTATTTCAAAGTTTCTTAATTGTGCCCAGGCATGTCACTGAAGGATGAAACGCATTGACTAGTAAATAGAGGAGATAAAACTATTGGTAATAATTAGCAGACAATAAAACAGTTACTTTGAATGAATATAAAATATCGAACAAGATATATTACAATATTCATTATTTGCTTTGATACGACACTTAGATGCATTTTACTAGAAAAGTGTGTTTATGTCATGTTTATGTTATGTGTTTATGTTTATGTTATGAATTTTAATTATGAAACTATTCTGATATACTTTTTGTCCCCATTTGATTTATTTGAATCATTTTGGATACATTAATTGGCCCTATTATTTCATAATTTAAATTAATAAACGCATGCAAGGTTTTAGCTGGGTAGTTTTGCAGCAAATGTTTCTTGTACTCCCCAGTACGCACTAGCATAATGCCCTTTTTCAAGTATATACTGTAGTTTTTTCTATTTGTTTAGATCAAACTTTGTTCTCACACATCCGTCTAAATTAAAAATAGCTGAAAAGATCCCGCGACATAATGTTCACTGATGTCCTATACCCCTTTTAATATAACGCCCTACGCGTCATTTCAAACATGTGCCTCGCTGCACAGTTATATAATTTTTAAACTATAAAAATCACATGACCATTTTCTTTTAAGATCATGAAAGATCACCATCCCCACAGTCCGCTCTGACATCGGTATCTATATTTTTGTAATCATGTGCGTGCTGATTTGTAGGTTTGGAAACAATTAACTAATAGAGCGTTTTGTCACGGTTTGTTCGGTCAAATCATTAAGGTGGTGTTCCAAATAGCCATCATTTAGATAAATGTATGAGTTTATGCTGTAATTATGCCCAAATTTCCCAAAACATGGCGAAAATTTAATTAATTATAGTTGGTATAGAGGTAGAGAGGTAGAGAGGTAGAGACGTATAGTTGGTATAGAGGTATAGAGGTATCGAGGTATAGAGGTATCGAGGTATAGAGTTATCGAGGTAGAGACCTACCTAAGGGTACCACCATAAATATAACTCTATTTATGCAAGTCAGTTTTCTGCCTACAACGATTTAAAAGAAAAGCATTGTAACTATGTATTAATTTCACTTAAATTGCCTTAAATGCTTTGTTTCGATTTTAAACAAAACAAACGAGAGGACAACTGACAACATTGATTTTTATTCAAATAATTGTCTGAAAATGCCATTGACTCAATATTCGCAATATGCATGTGTACAAGACGGCAATGTAATAAATAAAGTGTATGTAAAGTTGAAGATATTACTGCAATTAGGAAAGAGCAAGTCGAATACTAACATATTTTAATAAATCAATCAAAGTTCCCTCTCCTTGGACGGATGTAGGTTTTGCCGTTTTTTAGCCAATACATGCCCTAATGTTTCAAATATATCATGTTCATTGACTTCACTTCCGCATCAGATCATTATGTTTAATAAATCAAATCTTTTTAACGTTTTCGAAAATCACACACTTTCTTTAAAGTGACAAAATATCCAATTAATGAAACTTCTGACATAAATAAATAAAAAATAAACATAAAATGTAGTCTGAAGTTTTGAATCGCAAGTTTTATTGCCACATAACAATTTTAATGAAAATTTTGGGGCGCTTCTTTATTTTTTTCTTCATTAAGCTTTAAATGACGACATATTTAAACACCGGATTACATGCATTAAAGAAGTAAAAATGACGTTGATCCTTAAATTTTATGTGAAATACTAGTAGATCTGAGAATAGCAACAATATTTTCCAAACTTAATGAACCAAATGCTCACTTTTTTAAGGTTTTTTTCGTCTTTTACATTGTATATCATATTGCAAATCAAACAAACGATGTTATTCATTAAAAACAAAGGACTAAACACTTCCTGAAAAGATTCCACCGAATGTCAATTGAATGTTGTTTATTTAGAAATGCAATTTATATACATTTGTTAACTACGTTCCTATTTTAAACGATGTGGTGATGTGGCATGCTTCGAGGAAACTCAAGAGAATATATCCGTATTTTATAAATTAATTTATTAAATCATTCTATTAACTTGTAAATTGTTTCAAACAAAGTTACCCAAGTTATATTTTATATCGTTTTAACTAAACGTACGAAATAAGTGACTTATTGAAAGAAAACAGGTATTTCCCTCTTTCGCTTTGTAAAGCATTTTAAAGGCATATCAACCAGCTTTACATGCGCATTTATATGCACTTAATGAGTGTTCCTTTAATCTGTTAATGATCGGAATGGGCCATTAATCATCAGCCCCGACATCATAATGCCAACATTTAAAATGAAAACAACATAGTTGAAATGTTTTATTCTATGCTCACAATAAGTTTTGTCACTAGTGTTTCTCAAATTCTATAAACTGGTCATCAATCATATAAAAGCAATGGATTTGATCAGCCCAGAGTGTACCTTTAACGTAAATGCATACAGTGTAGCTAAATTATCTGCATGTTTTGAAATATGAATGCAGTCAATATTATCACTTCTAGTTGAATGTTTTTTATGCTGTAGCATCGTTCAGACTCAGTTGTCTCACCTTTATGTATACATGAATAGGAAGCATTTCGCCGCGATAATAAAAATGATTTTCCTTTCATTACCACGAATTGAATTGTCAACGTGCTATCCTATGGACACGATTTGAAACTGTTTTAAATTAACCATAGTTATTATTGAAAAGTGAAATGACTCACCCATCTAGTCTCTATAATGTTACCTTTTAAATAGCAAATGTTTTTGTTGGGATGTGACTATAATGAGTAATGTTACCTTTTAAATAGCAAATGCTTTTGTTGGGATGTGACTATAATGAGTAATGTTACCTTTTAAATAGCAAATGTTTTGTTGGGATGTGACTATAATGAGTAATGTTACCTTTTAAATAGCAAATGTTTTTGTTGGGATGTGACTATAATGAGTAATGATACCTTTTAAATAGCAAATGTTTTTGTTGGGATGTGACTATAATGAGTAATGTTACCTTTTAAATAGCAAATGTTTTTGTTGGGATGTGACTATAATGAGTAATGTTACCTTTTAAATAGCAAATGTTTTTGTTGGGATGTGACTATAATGAGTAATGTTACCTTTTAAATAGCAAATGTTTTTGTTGGGATGTGACTATAATGAGTAATGTTACCTTTTAAATAGCAAATGTTTTTGTTGGGATGTGACTATAATGAGTAATGTTACCTTTTAAATAGCAAATGTTTTTGTTGGGATGTGACTATAATGAGTAATGTTACCTTTTAAATAGCAAATGTTTTTGTTGGGATGTGACTATAATGAGTAACTGATAATTAAAAGTGACAGCACAAGAGTCAACCATGTGTGTCGTAATTTAAAAGTTGCATTTAAGAGATAGTGTTCCTTAGAATTACAACTCGCCCAACTTCCTCTTAGCAAAAACAAAATGTATTATTTACATCTTATCTGTTCAACGTCATTACATAAAGACAATCGTTTTTCATAACTTATTGATTAATAACTGATTACAGAAAAATCCCAGAAAATAACAGACCCACCCTTCCACAGAATATGCTCATTTCGCACGGTGGCTTTCTTCCTGAGATAAGAAATAAAAAACTACTGTATTTTCCAAAGATCTATACAAGGTATTTTCATTTATATAGTTTTCATTTAATAAGGACAGTATTTTTAGAGCCAGGATATATTATATCTTTTAAAAAATCACACATCAGTAAGGTTGTGACTGTATATTTCAAAGATCCCAAAATGCCAGCTATATATTTTAGGATCATTGAAATATACAGTCACAGCCGTACTGTTGTGTTATTTTTATACAAATATTTTACATATGTGAATTCTCTCAAAATGACAAAACTAGGCATTTTAACTAGTTGCTCAAACCCCATGTCAATAATTACATAGCAGTTTTCATATATCACTTCTATTCAGCATCATTTATACAGATGACGACGAAAAAATGTTAACAATCTTTCAATGTAATTATTTTGGCCAAAAAATCTCATACCTGTGTCTGACGCTTGAATTTCATCCGCCGGTTCTGGAACCATACTTTCACTTGGCGCTCCGTCAGGTCAAGAGAAGCTGCGATCTCAATTCGTCTAGGCCGACACAAGTATTTGTTGAAGTGGAATTCCTTCTCCAGTTCCAGAAGTTGTGTATTAGTGTAGGCTGTCCGGAGACGTCGAGACCCTGTGGTATTCACATTTGGGTTAAGGTTGCCATTGTTATTATTGGCCGTCGTAGTTGGGGAGAAATCTGGAAAGCATACAATACAAATATTGTCAGTATCGCCAAATATGTTTCAATTTTGTTTAGTGAAGTAGCGAACAAGTGTTTTCTTTCCCGCTCATGCCGGGACGCGCGTTTGTTGAACACCTACGAGTAAAAGATGGCAGTAACGCAAAAATCATTTTGTAAGGCGAACATGACCTTTACCTATAGTTAGGATGGAAGGCCCGTTTCATATGTACTTACTATCAAATTTGTGAAATATGTTTCAGTTATGTTTTCTTGCCCTCTCATCATGGATGATTGCAAGTATCTAGACTGTTCCACTTTTACTTATCAAACAGGACCTTGCGCTAGCGACCGCGGACCCTACTCCAAGATATACGAAAAGAAGATCTCCCAAATGCTTTATATACATGTATTCCAAGTTAACTAAGCGAACACGGCTTTTCCTTCCTTCTCTTCTTAGGATAAATTCCTGTAAGTATTACCTGCACTTCCAAGGACGTAATCAAACTTAACATAACAAATAAGCGATTATTATTAAGTTAATAAGGTTAAATGTGTTTCGTGTTTGTTGAGCCTTTCCTTCATACTCTTTCAACATTACATTTTATAAGATAACATGTATACTTCAAATATAATATTATCATTTTCTACAATCTATGTAGCAAAACACGTATTTTCCTTTCTTGTCTATCTTGCAGGGACGTACAGACTTACAGTTGCAAAAATTAAAAGATCGATCTGGCCTTAAGTCGGGAGTTACACCGGCTCGTGATAGTTTGGCAAAGGAAATGTGGTCGGGAAGTGAGTCTTTTGTAAAAAAATAACCGTTTCTGATAGAAAGGTATTATGATATTTTGTTTTAGTATCATGTTACTGGAAACAATTATTTCAACGATTACATCGAATATAAGCATACAGTACTTTCGGTCTCGATTGGTAATTCCTTTGCGACATCATACCCATAATGATTTCTTCTGATATACCGAGGAGAAAAACCGACTACAACTGTAGGGCTGTGGTTTTGATGATTTAATTTTTAACCTTTTAGACATGCATAACGTTGTGTTGATTGCATGACACCATTTTGTGAAATGTTTACGTTCTTTAGGATGTATACATATATGTAGCAATGGGCAAGGTTATATGCAATTAAGAGGAGTGAACAAAAGGATTTATTAACAATAATTATAAAAGTTCATGACAGGATATGAGTGCGAAGACTTTAAAATATTGTCCTGCATTTTACTTTGAAATCTTCCAGAGATGCTTCAGGCATTTCATTTCTCTAGTTACCGATTCAGTAAAAATGAAGTGCATTTTTGTTATATTTCATTTAAAGAAATTATATTGTTACAATTATCATATACGAATATTGATCTATCTGACAACAGGCATTGACAAGACATGTTTAGGAATGTCATTGCCAATTTGGGTAACAGTTTTATAAATGTCATTTTTGATGAAAACGTTGATAACAAATAATTTATATGCGTGCTGTATTTGACTTGATAAACCATGACACAAACTTCTGTATACATCATATTTTCGGGCCAAGCTTTGATACATCCATAATTTCAAACTCCATCTTTGAAAATCTGGAATAATTACACATTTCATGACAAAACGAAAAAAAGTATTTCCTTATATATTTGTACTTCAAACAGTTTCTGATATAATGAGAGTATGCCTATCGACAGGAAGTCTAAATACTTCGAATATTTTGTTTTATTGTGGATATTTTTGTAATCTATGAAACGTCGTAGAAACATATTTTTTGTTTTAAAATCGACGCCTATCAATTATTTGTGTCAGAAAAACGCAGAGAAGGAACATGTATGTGTAGAACCGCGGACTCTCCGCATATCAGTAAAACTTTCTTTCCTACATGCATCTTGTAAACATGGGTTAAATTAGTGAATATCAGATCAACCCTTAATTGAGTGAAGACATTTAAAGAATTTAAACAACTTAGCAAAGTGTTGCTATCGAGTGAGAGACAAGATGATAGTTTGCAGCCAAGCAGAGAACCAAGCTGATCCAGTTGGTTTTGCCGTCAGCTGTACGTGGTAAAGACAGTGAAGCTGGGTCTGAAAATTCTATTGTTAAGTCGCTATCACGTTTACACTGACGTAACGGAACGGGCTTGCATCTTTGAAATAGTCCCACAGCGCTGAAACCCAGTATTTGGTTATGGAAGACGGGTAATGCAAGGAAAATATCAAGCAACCGCATCCCCTGCGCGAGAATTCTGCCGATTAGAAAACCAGATGTCATCCGACCTACTGTTGATGATATATGTGTCTTGCTCAGTGTTATCATTCCTAAGGGATTTTAAAAAGACAATGAAGCTCCATGTCAAAACGATGTAAACTATATTTTTGACGTACAGGTTTTGATCAATCTCATTAGCGAATGTTGTTAGATGATGGGTATAGTTATGTTATAGTCTCTGAAGACATGCAATTAGGACGGATAATTGAGCTGGAAAATAAGCTATGTTATACTACAATAATATTTTTATTGTGATTTTCCTTACTAGTTGTAAAACTCTATTATTCAGTCTCGCATTTTTGGTTATTTATATCGCGAATTATTCATTAGCCGATGTTTTATTTAGTTTCAATAGTTCAATTTAGCTTATCATTATGTTTTTTTCCGCATTGTATGAAAATATGACAATTATTAATGAAGAAATAGTAAAAAGTATTCGTTATAAACAGTAATTAATGTTTTATAATTATTGTAGATATTTTTTCAGTTGGCATTTAAGTAGATAACTGTAGTGCTAATATATTTACATTTATTGTGGTAAATTATTTTTTTCTATTATCAAGGTTTTGGGCTCAATGCTATAACAGTATGAGCTAGTGTATGAGATCGTTCACCAAAATCCGTTTGGCTAAAATTTTAATTTGTAATTTGTAAAATCTGTCGAATCGGTTGTTTGAGAATAAAGCCAATCTCAAGCTTATTTATGTTGTTTTTATTAATCACAGCGACACAAGTATCGTCAAAATTATATAACGTCGGACTTTAGCAAAGATAAACAAATGGGTTCATGCTTGTCACACTTTGATAACGTGTGAACGTGTATTTGTAGTTTTTTTTAATAGAAAACACTTATTCGCATTTCTGTTAAAATTATAACACCGTTTTCACATTTAACTCCATTATGACCACAGTAGTAAGTGTGCGTATATGCATCGCCGATCTGTTGAGAATAAGTTCAGATGAACATCAAATATTTTGAACAACAAGCGATTTTAGAGTTTGTTCCGTGTTTCTTGTTTGTTGTTATTTCGATTATTACAAATTATGACAATATCGCGGCATGCAACTGAAATGTTTTACAACATTAGGATACTATCATTCATGTTCATCACATTATAATTATATTATCACTATTATAATCGGATGTCGTTTTCAGCGGTGCGTTAAATTGATTACCCTGGAGACTTCAAAAAGTAGATAAAATGCAATTACAATTTTCTGATGAACCTGGCAAGTATATTTTATTGTCGTCTTTTTTTTTTACTTTTTTAACTCAGGGAATTTTCTTTGTCGAAAATGTCCTACAAGAATGTTTGCCTAAACAAAAACATTTGGAGGTAACATCTGTAAATTACGCAAGACAAATAGATCTTTTGGATAGAAACAAAATAACAGCATGGTTATAATAAAAAAACACAATGGCCATTGAAAAAAGGATTTCATCCCACTTAGATCAACCAATATCTTCTCACTTATAAAATACTTAAGGTCACTGAAACTTTTTAACAAATAATAATTTTGAGGAGGACAAAAACTAGCCATATTAAAAGATCTGAACACTTTCTTTTGAGAACGACCACGCTGGTGAAATAATACACCAATCCTTGTGGTTCCTTTGTATCAGCTTTTTTCGGGTTATTATCAAAATTTCTAGATTTGATAATTCGGCTAGTATATATAATCAGATCAAGCCACCTTGACAATTATCAAAATATAAATATTTTAGACGATACCCTGCCTAGAACAAATTTAATATAATAAAATAATTCAACAACGATATTTGTTCCCCCCCCCCCGCCCCCCCCCACCACCCCCCCCCACCACCCCCAAAGACATATTTATAGCAAAGCGGCCGGAAAATGCTTTAAACAAACGTTATGCAACCCGATTCACTACCGCTTACAGCAGTTATAAACACGTGGAATGAATAACTCCATGAAAAGAGTCAACAATCACATCGGCCTATGACACCTTAACATCACAATTCATACGCTTTAGAAATCTGCAAAGCCTCGTCAAAAGGCCTACTTGTCAGCTATTGTCGGTACAAAACGCACAAAAAAAGAGTTGCGTGTCCTGTCGCAATTCATCGATCTAAGGACTGCATTGTATCTAGAGAGCACAAAAATGCATGCGGGCCACAGATGTTTAGAACGCGCTGACGATGATGCGCGGATGGTGCGCGGATGGTGCGAGAGGGATGGAGAACGCTACCTATCGGACATATATCAGCAAACATGCCAATCAACGATCGTCAGAGACTGACGTAGTAATGAAATAATGACGTGAACAGGCCCGAGCTTGTGTTTGTTTCACGTTCCGCAATCTGGCAGTGTGGTGATAACCCATCGGAAAGCTTTTGATCTTATTGTTATTGTACCGTGCTCAGAAAACAGCTTCAGGAAACTTAGTTTGCATCTTTTAAAACAAACAGAAGACGAATATGTAGTGAATTGGGACGAAGAACGCTGAATAAAGTTTTAGATAATTAATGAACTTGTCTGAGAAGTCTTTGGTGCATGTTGCATGTTAGTGTCGATGAAAACAGTATCTTTATTTGAATCTTACTTGCTGTATCACAGTGTGATGGGACACAACATTCACGTTTTACTCGTTGTATAAATTTCATCCAACACAAAACAAGACGTGAACCGTAACATGATTTCAGGACTGTTATAAGACGTTTACTAAAGAGAGCTGGACGTGATAAAGTTTTGATTCATTTGTCTTTACTTAAAGTTCCAAAGGGTGAAACTGTTAAGCTTCTATATTGTATATGCATACGATGCTTGTGACATAGTTAGTCTTGCAACACTCCCCGAACATAGCCAAATGATACCAATTTATTGCTCATAACCTTCCATCACTTCTTAAACATTATATCAGCACCACCATATGTAAATATATGTACATATATATCATAAAACACCAGTAATCAATAAATTTTACTATTAAAAATGTTTGTGTTAACTGCGTCGGCTGTCCAAAGCTGAATGACTTTTCACCTGGCTACTTAACACGTTATTCACGTTTAACAACTTGCGAAGACTTCGTCCGCTCGAGGGATTTTTATGCATTCATTTAAACGCACAAAAAGATATTTATAGTAATGCCATTTGGCAGTACGAAAAGTTGTAATTAGCAGTATTTTTTATAATTTCAAATTATTTTTATGTCATTTTTTTTACTTTAAGCATGGCTTGTATTTAAAACGCTATTGAATAAGTGTCGTCACTAATTTTATTCATGTTAAACTCTCACTTTTAATAAACGTTAAATAACATAGCTGGATTATGTAAATAATTCTTAAATTTCATTTTTGTTAAAATAGTCCTCTTTTCTCTTGCTGGAAGTTGCGCAATCGCCATGCGCATGTACTTCTACTAACGCTATTAGGTCTCAACTTGGCGATGCCACAATATAGTATACACACAAATTGGCAACGACTTATACTAATGGAAGAAAATCTTGGACGAACTAGTGGAAGAAAAGAGCTTGAATTCTTATTATAACTTGTCTAAGTCGAGGTATATACTATATGGGAGGCATATTTACAGTTTTATTGTTTTAGCATTCGCCTAAGGCAAAGCAATTGTACAATATACAGAATCGGAAAAATGTCACAACTAATGTATTGCATGTCTTAAAAGACACGGGTACCCAAAATTTTAAACAAAATTCACCATCCGTTAAAAAGTATGTCATATCCACTTTCGCAAAAGAGTTTTGCAATTGAGAATCGGTTGAGAACAAATAACAGCATAAGACAAAGCAACCGAACATGTGGCTTTGATTTTTTAAGACTTTGAATATACAAGGAAACAACCTGTTATCAAATTAAGCAAGAATTATAAAAAAATAAAGACACATGTTTCCATTTAAATCTGATATGAATAATTATAAATCAAAGTGATAAAACAAGTAGAAAAGAAATAACCATCAACGCCAACAGAATGATCCTAACCCACAGCACCCAGTTGTGGAGCAATTTAGACCTATTTTGGATACTCCTCAGTTGAAGGTATATCATAACAATTGCCCTACCTGAAATCAGTTGACGGGTTTTACACGGTATTTTGCACTTCAAAAATAAGACCCTTCAAGCTAACACTATTAACGGCGTATGGGTCTTGCCTGAACCACAGCAAAAATATGTGGCCACATTTATTTGACATGATTATACTCTTTGAACCATATCTCTAAAACATTGAAGCCCAGTGACGTTTAAAACCACAACAAAGAAGCCTATAACATATATATTAGTGTACAAGCATTATGACTTAAAACTAAAACAACACTTCAACCCGTTGACAATAGTTTTACAAAAAATAACACAAAAACTTAATAACTTCAAACAGGTGGGACTGACCCGCTCAAGCTTTGATCAATCAAACTTAAAGCCAAAACCGTTTTTATACATCCGTCTTAGCTTTTGGATCTGGTAATGCATAGGAAAGCAGTGATGAGCCCGATTAACCGGCTCTAGCTATGATATGACAGGATTCTTTTATCAAAAACTAAATCCAATATATTAGCAGCCAAGTTTATATCCATCAAAATACTTCTTTTACAAAATATATGAAGTTTTAAGCAAACAACTAAGATCTACAGCATGTTAGGTATTTAACACAAATCTTAGAACAGCGGCAGTAGTATAAAGTCCAAAGGTACCGGGTTTTTTGTTCTTGCATAATTTGATATGACAATGGTGCACACATGGAACGTCTTTGACTGCGCTTCTATGATCCGTGAACCATGTCGTAGGTTCCAATCTTACATACACCGATACAAGCATGTTAGTTATCAGAGGCAGACAATGCTATCTACGTCTGTTTAATCAATTATTTAACTCTGATATGGAATGTTTACAATGCTATTATCTACAGATATCTATAAGATCGTTGAAATCTGAGGTTATTCATATGGTCTATATTTTATATATGCAATTACAACATGCACGTGTTATTCGAGTTGTAAACAATTATGTTCTAACCTTATTATTCTAGGCTCTAACAGTTTGTACTTATAAATGAGCAGTTTTAATACTAAACACTTTACTTTTATTTTTATTTAGTTTTGTTTGAGATCACAAAATAAGACATTTTTGGTATTTACCTGCTTGCTGTTGTAGTGTTCGAAACAACATACGACATGTACATACATGCATATTAGGTATTAAACTAGGACTTCTTCGTCTAGCCTGCATTTCGCAGCGTGTACTCTTACATGAACTGTTCACATTTCCAAACCCATTTGTCATCTCATTATGCAACACATCGTACAAACATTTCTCCATATCAGTATTTTTATACGTCATGAAACGCATTTTCTTTAACCCAATTTCGAAATCTTATTTATCAGCATTTTCCTGACATTAAATCTACCAAAGTCCACCTTCTTATACTTGTGACTATATATACCAAGGCCCGTCGGGATAATCTTCCAATCTCATGCATAGCGTATCTGTGTTACTCTGCAGGACCAGTATTGGCTCAAAAAGAACAATCGTAGATATTTCTTCAATGTTTTGTTGCTAGTCATGCTCCGCTGCTAGAACTAATTCCGACACAATAGTCTATTGTAGTAAGGTAAAACCCCATACTTGATGTGGCGGGTTGACAAAAGCCCGGGTGCGGAGGTCACGGATGATAGAAATAGGACTAGCACGCAAACCCCCTAAGTCTGACCGTACCCAGTCACTTCTGTCGGCTACCTTGGTTGGATTCAGGTTTCTTACAGTGTTTATAAATATATACACACGCTGTCTCCTTGTTGTAACTTATACCCCCTCGAGTAAACGGTGTACTGAATTTAGCACACTCATACCTCATGTCTTTCTGTTGTATTTTGGGCCAGAGGCCTATATTTACAAATAAAATGTTGTCATTGTAAACCATTTACAGTTTCTTATCGTTGCCCGCACTCAAAAAATAGAAAAACAGCTAAACTCAACAGTCTATCGAACCTATATCATTGAAATAAAAAACAACAACATCGCAAAACTAATCTAGACGCAACGATGTCTCTAGTCGAGCACTGACATACAAAAGCGAAGAATACTCGACATAATTAAAGTTATAACGAATCTAGCATCAATATAAAAACCCAACGCGATGCAAAGGTGTTGATAATCAAGCACTGGCATTAACAACGCAAAACTATGTATCGAATCTAGCACTGAAACATCAACACAAAACCCAGATCGACTCATAGTCTATCTAGACTCATCGAGTCTAGCATTGACATTAAAACCGGAAACCCCAGCTTGCTTCAAAGTGTATCAAGTCTTGCATAGACACACAAACGCAAAACCCAGCTCGACTCAATGGATATCAAGTTTAGCATAGACACACAAACGCAAAACCCAGCTCGACTCAATGGATATCAAGTTTAGCATAGACACACAAACGCAAAACCCAGCTCGACTCAATGGATATCAAGTCTAGCATAGACACAAAAACACAAAACCCAGCTCGACTCAAGAGGTATCACGTCTTGCAGAGACATATAAAAAGCAAACCCAAGCAAACTTTGAAACGCAAACTAACATGAACCGGAACAGAAAAAGATACACGCACCTTCGAGCTTTTAGAGAAGTAATAAATTTTACTTCTTCATGTACAATAGGTCAATAAACCATTTTACGTCATTAGTTACAGTTGATATATGCTCACACTTTACCTTCTCAACGGAAATGCTTTTGCCTCCAGTGGACTAGGGGGTTAAGGTGTATTATTATCGTCGAAATCAGGGCATATAAGTGTTCACTTCGGAAAACTCTAACATATGTACAGAAAAATTCGCATATAAGTCTATTCATGGGATTCATCTACATATTCCTTTGCAGACATATACATGTATATGGAGAAATAGCTAGAACCTATTAGGAACCGTGTATACATTACACAAAATTCGCACCTCAGCTGTATTTCAATTATTGCGGCACTGTCAATCCAGTCATCGTATTGACTATGATTGACGTATTAGTTTTATGTATATTTTCGCATGCGCAATTCGGAGCTAAGCTATATCGTTAAGTTTAAAGCGGATAAAATATAGCTGAAAAGCGTCGTGACGCTTTTGATTCTCCTAACCTTAAAGGTGATATCCGACAGTTTGCCTATACCACATACATTTAACAATATCTTACCATTTTTGGCGGAATTTGGGCATGTTTTCTGTATAAACGCATTCTCTAAAATTATCAATATTGTTACACAGTGTAGACATTGCGAGGTAAAATACACTATAAAGGTTTATTCTTATTAATGAAGCACAATATTAATCTCTGCTAAAACTTGATATTGATATAAAAGCAGATTACCCGGATAATTATACAAAGTGAACTCACAAGTAAGTTGTGACGTGGTTTTTGTAGTTTAAAAATAGTTATGTATGCAGCGTGGCCTAGATAAGAAATATCTGTTTGCAATGACGACTGGCATTATGCTACATTAGTCACACAGAACTATGGCATCAATGAACAGCATTTTAAAGTACCTTTCTAGGTATTAGCGACTTATTTGTTTATTGGAGAATAAAATCTGTGGTCCAAACTGTCAGAGTCCGCCTTTTAAGACATCACAATTGGGAATGGAAAAATGTCCATATATCATCTAGTTATCTTGGGATCTGAGTTCATGTTCTATTCCATTACAATCATAGTTCAGCATTTTTTTTTAAACAAACAAACAAACAAATAAAAAATGCAAACCTGTTCAAAGGTGAACACACACACGCATTCGCTCAATCTTTGTGTTCATTTTGGAAGGTTACATTTGCCTTTGGCATCTTTACTTTCGCATGACTGCTTGAGACCTGCTTGATCAGATTTCTCACCTAACCTAACTGGAGGCGACAAAGGTAGAAAAATGCTAGACTGTATTATACAAAAACATGGTGCAGTATTGCAGGTTAGAGTGCCGGCTAGTCAGAAAGTTAAACTATCAAAGAGTGTAAACTTAGTTTTCCACATTTTAAAGTCCTTGAATGATATAATAAGGTACGGTTACCAGTCTCTGTCAACATTTAAGATGAACTGAATACAAGTCATATATCTAATCTGTTTCTATCTGATACAATAATGTTTAGATGTATGTTTATTTCCTTTAAGACACAAGACATCATTAAAACATGTTCATGTTGAGATGAAAAGACTATATATTAAATGCACAACGCACCTGTAAATTTTTTATTCATAGTGCAGAGAGCGACCGAAAAGGAAAGATTTTTTTTTCATCTTGAGAAACATATTTTTGTTTAAAGGGCTATACAATAATTCCTCGAAAAAAACTTTTTTATGTCAATTTATGATATTTTCCATCAATAGAAAATACAAACGTTTAAAAATATAATCAAGTAATCAATTAAACCGATGTGTTCTTTCTTCTTTCAATCTACGTGAACTTGTCAATGTGACTTTTCAAACTATGTCGTTTCACACCCAAAATTATATAATTTGAATATAGTATTGTATATAAGAAATAGTAGCGTGTATCCACAAATATTTTCCAATGTAGCTAAGTTAATTTCTTTCTTTCAAAGTATATAAAACGTTTCACACTAATGTAAAGTTTCCGACAAAGTATATGACCATTACCAACCTTAAGTTTATTGAATTGACGGTTTCCTTCATCTGTTTTTGTCTCTCTCATGTCTGACTGGCTGTCCATGGCCGAGTTCTCTCACCCACTGTCTATTTGGTCGTCCATGGCCGAGTTCTCTCACCCACTGTCTATTTGGCCGTCCATGGCCGAGTTCTCTCACCCACTGTCTATTTGGCCGTCCATGGCCGAGTTCTCTCACCCACTGTCTATTTGGCCGTTCATGGCCGAGTTCTCTCACCCACTGTCTATTTGGTCGTCCATGGCATAGTTCTCTTACCCACTGTCTATTTGGCCGTTCATGGCATAGTTCTCTCACCCACTGTCTATTTGGCCGTTCATGGCATAGTTCTCTCACCCACTGTCTATTTGGCCGTTCATGGCATAGTTCTCTCACCCACTGTCTATTTGGCCGTCCATGGCCGAGTTCTCTCACCCACTGTCTATTTGGCCGTTCATGGCATAGTTCTCTTACCCACTGTCTATTTGGCCGTCCATGGCCGAGTTCTCTCACCCACTGTCTATTTGGCCGTCCATGGCCTAGTGCTCTCACCCACGGTCTTTTTGCCGATCATGGCCTAGTTCACTCACCCACTGTCTTTTTGCCGCCCATGGCCGAGTTCTCTTACTCACAGCCTATTTAGCAGCACATGGCTGAATGGTGATTCGCAGACGTGTTACTCATCTCACTGTTCAGAATCTCACCGAGTAGGTTCGAATCCCAGCAGTCGGTGCGCTGAACAAAATGCGGGAAGTATTCCAATTGACACCAGTAGTTCTGCCTTATACATTTGTCTGGTATATGCCTTAATAAACATAGCATGTCCGTTATTGTGTCTAATTGATGTTTTCCCTCTAAAATTAAACAACGACAACAAAGAAACATACCAGAACTACACATTCTCTATTTGTATACTCACTATCATCGTCGCCATTAAAAGGAATTGAGCATGTAATTACGTTGTTTATAAATTTGAACCTTGTTATTACTTTTTACGCATAACTAGTAAACCATTATTTATGTTATTATGTACACAGGTATGTCAACCTTAAACACATTCAGACAATCCCTGGGTTATATATGCTATCCTATATCGCATTTTTGTAAATCATACAAGCGTGTTAACAGGGCTGCTGTTTAATTATGGAGAGAAAACGCTCCGCTAGCCACAATATGATAGTAATGAATATTAAATCAAAACACAGGAAAACGTCTGGTGTCGTGTTGACAATATATTGAGATTTCAGATTGAAGACGCAGCATAGTTACATTTCTTTGATTCAGACCTCATACGACTCACTTTTAGCCTCATGGTGATCTGTCAAGGTATTTCACAATGCGCATGTCTTAATTGCAGCTATGTGTCGAATATTTGACATAATATATACATGTATAGGCAATTGCATGAATATTATATTTCTTTGTGTATTTAAAGAGATAGTATATGATATAACGAAGCATATTTAACGAATCAAACAAACGGGCTGGTATGCATTTACGTGTTATAGAAGATGACAAAAGGGGTGAATAAAACCCAAACAATGGACATCTTACTGCCAGTGTTATCATTCAAACCGTGCTCGAGGAATTATATGGCATGTTCTTATAATGCAACATTTCAAAAAATAAATAAATATACATCAAGTTATTTACAGCTTCAAAGATGAACAGATAGACCCCCACACCATCGATCTGATTTAAGAAACATAAAATGAAGCAGAAATAGAAACAACTACACCACCAACAATAAAAGTTCCTTATTTTAAATAAATATAAGTGAATATATAATATAATACCATAAGACTTCGTCAAATTCTACCACAAAATATGTCTTAGACGTCAAAAAAGGAACAGATTTATTACTAGATAATTCATACCATAAATCTACGGAAGATACAGTACATATTTAGCAGGCAACAAGGACAAGTAAACTATCAGATTTTTTTTTAATCTTAAAGAATATACGTATTTCAAAAACTCAAACAAGACAAAAGTATTGCCGATTTTTTCCCCAAATCTATCAAGATATGCGGCTTTTAAGTCCGAAATACAAATATTCTTACTGTAAATATGACATAAATCTTCAGGAGATAGGTCTTTAGGACGAAACATGGACAAATATACTACGGGAAAATCTACCCCAAATCTCACAAATTCCCGAGGATACAATCCAACATCTCGCATAAGTCACTCAAGGCATATCTG
This sequence comes from Sinonovacula constricta, assembly GCA_007844125.1. Taxonomy (NCBI): domain Eukaryota; kingdom Metazoa; phylum Mollusca; class Bivalvia; order Cardiida; family Solecurtidae; genus Sinonovacula; species Sinonovacula constricta. Next base: position 57,866,471 of record CM017560.1, on the reverse strand, counting down.
TTGGCAACTTAATTCCAAACTCTTCGCCTTGTGGGACTGTTGTCGCAAGCTGTTTAATCACCCAATATCTTTCTTGTAAGCCTCGGATTCCACTAATGTCTATTTGATGTTGCCTACGACGGAGCTTTGTTTCCCGTGCATGCATCGATACGCGGTAAGACTAAAAGGGAAAGCCATCCTGCAAAGTGATTGATGTTCATTTACCACTTGTCCAGGATCTAACTTAATTCACACAACTGTATCAAAGCTGAAATTATTCACTCAGGAAAAAAAGGATCTTCGTATAGATTAACCGTGAAATTATACTTTAAAGTAAAAATGTCGGGATAAATTTCAGTACGTAAGCGCCATTTCTAGCGATTTAAGGGCTTTGGTGGTAATCGATCCGGGTTACACGTTCTTTTGAGGTTTATAGGAGAAACTTCCATTTTCTGTAAGTTTCTGGGAAAGTCCTTGGCGAATTTAATATTTTAAGTGAAAATAAAAAGCTTCGTTTCGCCACGTATTTTAGATATGTCACTGGTGTAATACTAAAAAATGTGTTGTGTTCTAACATCAGCTTTAGAGGACAGACATTTAATTACTTGGTCCAGAATATATCAACGAGACGTCTCGTACAAATAACAAAATAATGATGTACTTATGATATCATAATAAATTGTAAAATTAAGGATAAACACTTAAAATATCACCCATTTATACCATTAAACACGGGTTGTTGTTTTGTAATAGTTTTCTATCATTTCGGATGAGTATGTACTTAATGGTTTCTCAGTTGGATTATTAGCGTGATAGATAATTTAGGATATGTACAACAACCCTTTTAAAATCTAGAGAAAATAAAAACGCCTTCCCAGAAATTTTAAAGTATGTCAATATTTAATACTATTTGTTTTCCCTGCCGGAAGCCTTAAGCAAGTAAATTGTGTTATGTCGGTAAGTAGATACCCTTTTATGGCAAGCCTCAGCATAACTAGTCAAAACATCCCATATTATTGGCCGTTTAGCTTCTTTTCTTCCAGTCAACTTTATTACCTATTTAAACGACCATAAACAGCGACGGTGGATTAAATCTACTGTTATCATAGCGAAATAGCATCCTTATATGTTCAAAGACTGTTAGATTGCTCGTTTACGACTTTTTGAAGTGATAACGTATTATCAAACTAATTGAGGGTTAATTCACGGACAATAAAAAACGAATAAACGTCAAGCTGACAATTTATGGAAGTCAAAGTGAGGGCCATGTTAGGATAGCAGTGCGTAAAGGAAAGCCGCCACACAACAGTAAGGAGAGAAGAGGGGGCGAGGATTGATGGGGAAAGGTGGGAAAAGATGTCAGATGTATGGGATGTCAGAAAGTAGAAAAAAATGGTGACTTGTATTTTTAACATCCCTTTGAACAATTATACAGATCTCCGCATAGCTAGGACGAGGACGCTTGACAGCCTGCCTGTTTATCCCGTAACTGTGTCAAAATATATTATTCAACGTTTTGTGTGACATCTATTACATTAGATATTTTTGAAACGACCGAACGTCTCTAAAATCTTAATGAAGCTGTGAACGGATTTTACATACGGTCTCAGTTACAACAATTTTGACATAAACGCCAACGTTGTGTTTAATATATTTAGTTTTTTTTCTTTTCTTCTGAAAAGCAAAATGACGAGTAAATTTGCATGGATGCTTTAAGATGAAATAAGGAAATAAATTATAAAGAATAAATAGCCAATTCAGTTGTTTTTATGTATTTTTAATGCATTTTGTTTTTAATATTAAGAGCTCTACATTACTACAACACATATAAATAGTGTTCTGTACAGTGGTTTAAAATATGTGTCCACGTATATCAGTGCTTTTTAATATATATTAATGAGATTAGTTTAAAAGGATAAACATTTGTTAAGGTTATTCTTTGTTTTTATAACGAAATATTTAAAGTATATAATACCTGAAAGATATAAGTAAATTACTACGGAGAACACGGTAAATGTCAGCATTCAAAAAACAAACAAAATTAACTGAAATATAATTTTCATTTTGCTAGTCAGTTCAGTCTTATCATGTTTAATGTTACTTCTTGTTTGAGTTAAAATATAAATTAAATATTAATATAATTAAAACTGTTGTCGTTATGTTCATAAACGTGTTATGCCCATATTTTATTTTCTGTTATAGTTATAACTATTAATGTGGCTAAATTGTTTAGATAATCAGATAAAGATTGTCAAGTTTTAGTTGAAGTTTGTCTTAAATTTAAGATAGAATTAAAAACGCTAATTGATTTTTTATTATGTTCTGCATATTTATTGTGTTCAATTTTTGAAATTATAATTTGAACCATGTCGTTATTAAAGTTATTGGTGTGTATGTATTTATGCAAAACATGTACACATGATAAGTGTGGGTCTGATGGTAGCTTGCTTTTTGTCATGACAACTAATACATTGTTGCAAAATGTGTGTAATGTACGTATTGTCTTATTTTTCATATTTCCTGATACTATACTTAATTGTATAATAATGGACATTATTTATTATTAAAAGCATTATTATATTTTAATTATATTGACAGTTATAATCTTTTTTAATTTGATATTTTCAAGAACTGTTGGAAATATAAATTGGATAATAAATACTACGACAATATTCCTATAGTACTTATTCCATTAATATCATGGTTGTGTTATAATAACAATGTATTTTGTTTATGTGTTATAACAACCATGTATTATATACTTACAATAACATTGTAATTAATAAAATACTTTACGGTGAAAAAATCCATAGACGTGAATACATTTTTATATAAACGGCCTGTTTAGTATATTACATATGCATTTCATTTAAAATGTCGTTTTCAGTTTTCAAACATTTATTCAACATAAAGCAAAGAAACTAAACTTTTTCCTATAACATGAGCACTGTTTGTCGAGTACAAATTCCAGCCAAAGACGACAAAACACCAGACAAAAACAACAAACAAATAATACAGGAAATGCATAATTATTGCTTTGATTGTTTCTAAACACAAGTACTTCAATTTGACAAAAAATAAAATATAAAAATAAAGGTACGTCTTCGGAAAATAAATTTAATTAGTAAAAACAGGCTACTTCCATTTGAACGAACGAGGAATGCATGCTTGCAACTCAAAATCGTACTGCCAGTAAATGATATGCTTGCAACAGTCATATGCGCAGCCAGACATAGGAAGATACAAGCTAAAGAAGACAATTGCCAAAATTCAGTGCAGTGTATTTTTGAAATACCATTGACATGATTGTACCAGTTATAGTTCGAGTATTTTAATGAATTGACGTAATTACTGACAAAGTACGAGCTCATACGGGCTGAACAAGCAAATCCATTGGGCGTTTCTAATGACAACAAAAATACAAATCAATCAAAACATGCCGACGTATGTGTTCTGGTTATTTAAGTTTATCTATAGCCACCAACGATACATTGTTAAGTCATATAGGCGTTGGTATTGAAGTTGATAAAACCAACTCTTCAACTCGTCTATTTATAAACATACATTTAATTGTATTTTTATTGTATTTAATATATCATGGATTGCTTACACGTACTCAGAAACCCATGCTGTGAATGAAACGTTCCTTTATTATTTGTCCAATTCTTCGTAAATTCACTGAATTTATAACAATATTTAAAAGTTGGTTTATTAATCCAAATAAAACCGGAGTGAAACAAAATAAATGCAACTGGCAAACTTTTTTGTGTGCATGTATATGGAATTACTGCAATTTACGACATCTCCGCTCTACGGCACACTTTCATACTACAGGACCGGAAACTGTAACAGTTATGTCGACTTTCTTGTATAAATTATACAGCATAGTGAAACAATTAGGTTTGATGGGACGTCGTACGAAAGAGATCGAATGTAGTTGACTTCATAGGGTTTAAACCATTTATTATTACCCAATATGAACCTTTTCTTATCTTGTGACTGCAACTATTTAAATTTTATGTGTGCACTTTCAATAAATAAAAATTATGGAAGGTCGGTTATCAGGATGGGGAAGAAGATACTTGACATACAATGTATCGGCAGCAATGTTCCCCACAGAAAAGGCACGCAATACAAAAGATAATTCTTTGACCACGGAACCACGACTCCCAGAAGACATTCAGACCCCGGTGACCGTTTCAGACAATCGCAATGGACGCCATTAGACTGTTCTGCGTGTCTGAAAACGAACGTGCGTGCGTGCTCAGTACGAGCGCGGTAGAGTTACTAATCAACGTCATTGATTCGCATGAGTCTCTGCCGATGCATCACGAAAACGAAACAAAGCAGATAAATGTATACTTTATGGGCAAAACATTTGCAAACCTCTTAATTGAATATCAAAAGAAATATGTAATATATTAACTTAATTAGAGAATATAAAAATTTCATAAAATATTGATTGCATCGATATGGAAACCAAGTTTTCAATATTGGTGTGCTTGTTAAATTTGTGAGAGGATGTTTTCAAATGATGAAAGGATGACAAATGTGAAAAAAACCCAACTCAACAACAAACAACAACAAAACAAAACATGTGATACACATAAGGTATTATTCACTATTATCTGAAATACATATTACAGTCTGACCCATACATGTCTATTCACATAATAAATAAACTTTCCTGTAAACACAATGCATTTTGCAAACCATTAAAATAGATACGTTTATATTACTGAAACATTGCCTTGTCTTCGTGAAAGTTTATTGTGTTCAGAAGCCATTAGTTTTCAGCAAATGTTCTACATGTGGGTTAGTTTACACTGGCAGTTATAGTCACCTAGCCAGGTTGAACGAGGACTTATTGTTGTCTGTCATAAGCTGACCGAATACCTGCCTGCATTTACTGCTCATGGCCAAAATCGTCCACCATAAGATAAAACACACATACAAAACACATAGAAACTTACAACTGGTCGTAAAGCTATCCATTTTTGAAAGATGTTCAGTAATAATCACATTTTTCACGATTAGCCACTACAGACCTTTCCGCAAGCACAGCCACAATCGCGTCTATCTGTGACTGTCTTGACACAACTATTAATACAATTATGAAATACCTTTGTTTATGTGCACCCAGTGGAAGAGACGAGTTTTATTCGAGATGGTACTAGTTGTAAAGCAACATGGATATCTGATATCCTCGCTTTAAACCTGTATGTGTATTTTGTGTTTGTTGCGACAAGCAAGGATTTATGTTAGAAAGACTGGACCAGAACTTAAGGTCTGCTCAGTACTGCCACAAACAGACAATTCTGCGGCAGGATCATGCTTGTCAAAGACATGCGTTACGTCCAAGCTTGTTTACATGTCAAAATAAATGCTTAAAAAAACAGCATGTATTGCCAAGAGAAGATATAAGATTTTGATCATTAGTTAAAGTTGATAACCAATAATAGTATTTAACTTTTCGTACTCGGCTTTACAGTGAGTACGCTGTTTACAAATGCAAATAGTTCACAGAGAATATATGAAAGTGATTTAAATATCCTGCTCAAATCGAAGATGATAAGTCCTTGGTTCTGTTTCAAAAACGGTTCTGCGACCTGTTTTGGGCCATAAGACCAGTAAATTATCTTAAGAACATTTCAATAAAAGTTCGTTCTATGACTAGATGTAGCCTTAGAAACTTACAGGACTTAAGGAGTAGAGACTTAAGGTCTTCAGACAGTGCTAAGACATTTGATGAAACAGCCTCCAGATTCCTGTCTGCGTATGTAGCGACTGTATACGACCTCTGTCCGTTGGCTTCAATAACTTTCAACCATCAAGTGACATTGGCGAAAGAGTAAGTCGGCTTTTAATGCTTCCGATGTAATGTATTTGCATTGATGTCTTCATGGTGAATGTAAATGTGCATTGAATGGATTTTATCTAAAACGATTCCACTGAACAAATAGTGTTTTAAGTGTTTAATTTTTGAATCTGCAATAAGATACATTGGAACTTCTTTCTATTGGTACTCCAAAATAAAACAAGTAAAATATATGAACATGATATCAAATATTGACTTTTAAGTCGCCTTTGTTATTTATGTGGAAAACATATTTAACTGTATTATCAAGTTATGAATCGGTTAATTTTTCAGGGTGGGAGTGCATTTTTATTAATACACGCGAGTTTTTGGATGCTGCTCCTAGTGTTTTCCAACCCTAAATGACACTTAAGGTAGGTCTAAATAAGTGTTTAAATTAAGAATCGATACATTAAATCAAATCCCATGACATGTATACAATCAGAGTTTTTTGTATCATGTCCTGAACAACACGGCAAACAACCCTTGAAAGCGGCATGTCACCTCATGCCGTCTAGTTCACAAAGGCGACGATAAAAAATTCATGTTTATTAAACAAAATGCACTTTGAGCACTGTGCTAACCAGTAAGATATGTGCTCTGCAATTAATGGTAATTAAAGATCAACCGGATAAAGTACAGTGTATTCAATCGAACTCACTAAATATTCTCTCATTGTATTAAGATACTGCAATATATTTGGCTTTAATCTTCTGATTAAAATTATGTTAAGACAACACTTTCTTCTCAACGAGTCAGGCTTTATATTAAGTTCCTATTAATATAATGTTTCTCGTGTATGCAGTTATGACCGTATTTACTATATTTTATAACCATTCACTGTCCTCTTCTATAGCGTGATTCCGCTAGAAAATAAAATGTTGACGTAATAGTATTATTGACGAAAAGTTTCACTTTACATATAACTAATTAACAATGCGCTATCAAGTTAATCAAATGGCAAAACGCTATTTCATTTTTTTTTTTATTTTTTAGATGTCAGTTGAAATGTTTCTTTCAATTAAGTATTTCAATTACTGCATTAAACAAGTATCGACATGACGTGATTGATTTGAACATATTAATGTGTGAATAAAAAGGTCGTAATTTTAAATTTTCGTGAAATCATGTATTGCAAAATATTAGGAAGGAAATAGTAAAACGAATTAAGGTTAACGCCTTACAGTATCATTAAAAACTGGCTTTGCCCCGTGGCTATGGGACATTTGAGAGGGATGTCTTACATAGGTTTGTTTTATAAAGTACAGAAATTGTATAAAATGCGTTGTATTAATTATTGATAGAGAACGATCCCTGACTTACGCCTGGGTAGATCCACCGGCGCACTGTGTTAGCTGGAAAACCTCCCCTCTTGAAAGTTCTCGCCCCGACCGAGACTCGCACCCACGAGATGAGGGGCCGAGGATTTACAAGTCAGCGTTAAACAGCAAAAAAAATATCTCCAAATGACATCTGTATGATAGCAAAATAGTAAAATCAAGTTAAACAAGTGTGAACTTAAACATGTTAGTGTAAGCCATTGGTTCTACCCAGACATTAGTCTGGTACACATACCTCCACAAGTAAGAGCAGTACGTTGTTGTAATAATTATCATTCGCTCGTGGCATGTTTCATAAACCAGAATGAAGATTGTTTTCCTCTGATTGTGACAAAACATCATGAAGAGCGTTTTCTTTGTCGGTTTTGCGCCGGTGGTTCTACACAGATATTTGTCTGGGGTCGTACTGCACCAATAATTGCTCGATGTCATTATTATGGCCATAGCAGTATCCCTGCAATATTCTTACAATTCATTTTTTTCTTTTAAAGACAAAATCCATTGCCGCGTCCAACTATGATAATTATAGCGACGTTCGGCTATCCTGCTGCAGGTCAGCTTGGAAGACCTTCCCATATTAGGTCCTTCGCCCCGAATGGGACTCCAACCCATGTGACAAGTTGTCACCTCTACCTCTACGTCACGGACGCCTTCGATTTCATTGGCAGTATAATTTAACGATGCGATTTACACGTGTCATTTTTAAAAGGACAATCCAATCACAAATTGGGTCAACTTTATAGCTCCTTGCTATGTGAAGCGAAGAGGGCAATTCAGAAACTTTATACAAAATAATGACATCTTCAGTTGGGGGCGGGGATATATATATATATATGATTATCTGGCATTTGTGCAAAGGTGTAGAAAGTGTGCGAAACCTTTGGAGTGTATTTCTTCCAAACAAAAGAAATTTAAACCCATGTCGATTTCTTGTACTTAATTTGTGCAGCTGAAACCCATAAGTGTAAAATTACATTTGGATATCAAATAAAAAAATACATGTAAGAGGACTGTCAAAATTTATGTCGAAACCACACACTGTTTTACCTAAAATACAGAACATTTTCGGTTAAGCAAGATACAAAAAAATACGCGACAAAATAGCGGGTATGGTAACGTCAAAAGTAAAAGGTGTACTTAAAATAAAAATGTATGTAATCTACGAGCCAAAAATATACACCTCGCTATAAATGTCGCATGTGTATAGTGCAAGGCGATTTTATCAGAAGTGGAGGGTATGGGGGAGGGGCGACAAAAACTGCACCGGCGTGTTTTTTGCTTTACCGATATCTTGGACAATATCTAGACGGGTACCGGCTCGTGCTTGGTGCGCCCCGTAGACGGGATTACCAGGGCACAAAAAACGACAATTATAGCTACAGGACAGACAAGCGTTTCTTACAACGAATCACTTTAAGGCCACGGGTTGGCGGCTTTTTTGCTGCTTTCTTGTGACGGGTTTTATTTTGTAGTACATGATTTTAATGTAGAGGTATATGACAAAAAATGCAACTGGCAAGATTTCGGTACAGGTGAAACTAATTTGGTATAAAAATATTTTGCACATTTCGACTGCGTGCCGTTGTTTTTAACAAGCATCGTCGACTTGGCTGTTATCAATGATGGGGTTCGTGTAGTAGTGAAAGTAGTGGTGGTGGTTGTGGTTGTGGTGTGATATTGTTTGGGTGGTATTGATGGTAGTGGAGGTTATGATGGGTGGTGGTGTGGTTGTGGTGCAGAAGGTGTTGTGGTTGCGATTTTGGTGATATGGTAGTGATGATGCTGGTAGTAAAAGTTGTTATATAATGGGTAGGCCTGTGATGATAATAAGGGTGTTATTGATAGTTTAGATGTTTTTGACAGTTTCAGTGGTGATGGTGGTGGTCGTGGCTTTACACTAGTAGTGGTATGCTGTTACTGATGTTAGTCATGGTGTTTTAGAGGTGTAACGCCATGTTGATGTTTATTTTGCTGCTATACTCGTATGCAATGACGAATGTTCGCGTATTTGCCTTTATATTTATTAAAACACATAAACACGCAAACAAACATTTTCTCATACATAAACTTATACATAGTTTTCTGAAACCTTTAGCCTAATTTATAACAATTGTCCAAATAATACATACTCTTACCGTATTTTTATTCCAAACCTGAGCTACAATATTATACATTCTCTTTAGGTTGAGCCCGTGCGACTTAGGAAGATAATTACACCGATTTACATCGGACATTTGGAATGTCGTTTGCTTTATTTATGTGTCTTGTAAATATACTGTATTTTGAAATCCGACACCTAAATGTACACAAGCCGGAGGTTTAGCATGTCTTGAGATGGCAGCATATAAAGAAAGTCAGAAACGAAAGGACGTATTATCTGTGAAGTACGTAACTACCCCGTTTCAGCTTTCCTTGGTCGTATTTCAAACGCGTAAGTCCATGTAAATATTTTACATTTTATGTATAATTTTGTTATATCAAATTTTGTGCAAATTGCACAAATTGCACAGAATTCGAATGTATAAATTTAGTATAAACAATTTTTAAATCAAATGGTCTACAAAAACGAGTATGTATAATTTCTATGGATGACCGCTTGTTACCGTTAGTCGAGTTAGACTTTTTAATGATGGAGTAACAACACTACCCGACGATGTCATTCAAAGCATTGTTATACAAGAAAGCATTGATGCAACGCATCAAAGGTCGCTTTCGAGATCTTGTTCAACAATGGGGCATTTTCGCAACAAACCCACCAAGAAACATCCAACCCTTGTTGTTATTAAAAGATTTACAATGCAGTCAAACGATTATGTCTTACGTAGTACAACATCTTAATAAATACCATTTAATTACACAAATCATACATACACATATGGAACATAAACAATTCTAAGTGATAGCTAATGATGCAGCAGCATTTTTAACTACAATCTAATTTTATTCTGATTTTCACCAAAGTTGAATAATAACCGAAATCGAAGCATGAAAGCACCGCCGCACTTTACTTGTTCAAAGAACAACATGGCGCCATTCATAGAACTTTCCCAGAAACGATTACATATTGACACCGCGCTCATGCGCGGCGAGGATGATATTTCTTTTTATTATGTCCTTAGCAATTACTAGGTTTTTGATAGTGACATTTGTCTCTCTTGTATTCATTGTTCGAAATGTATGCTTCATTCAAATGCCATTGAAACTACAAAGTGTCTTTTAATTGTGTTAGTAATGGATGCCTTTAGGCTTTAGTTTATCCAAACTACTGCATTATTCGAAGTAAAATCGCTCAGATTTAGCGTTACTGATAAAACGGGAAAAAAATCTAAAGCTGATTATAAGGCGACAGTGTCAAAATTTGGCTACTTTTCATTATTACTTGTTCTTTAATAAAAAGCAAAAACTTAAAATGATCTCATTTGATAATAGATTTGCTTCGTATCAATGAAGGCGCTGACCATAAGATTATATGTGAACACCCCGCAAAAATTAACATGGGGGTGCCGGTGACGTCATAAAAATAACAATGATAAATGTTTTGTTATCTCTAGTGAAAATGCAGTAGCAGATGTATATCTAACAAGATATGAACAGTTTAATTGATAAGTGAAAGTCTATTGGATGAAATAATCATATTCACTACACCTATCACGTTTTGTAAAACATTTTTATGTCGTAGTCTTCTTGAGGCAACATAACGATCGCGATTTCTGTGTCATTGCACCAGGTACATCCGAGGGATGACTGTCCCGAGGAAGGAATTATCCGAGGGTTTCCGATTGCTTCAGACTGACATACTCGTAAGCGTTGCCATGGTATCCATGTATTTGTACACATTTGACGGTCCGTTACACCGTATATAGATTACGACGTATATAACTTGCATATATATGTGAGCTGTCTACGTTGGCTGGCATTGTATACAGATTATGGTGCGCTTTGTTCTTTGGTAGACAACGTATATAAAAGTTATATACGTTGTTTATATACTTATAGTGTCGACATTGGTCATTCGTCCGAATGTTTACAGTTCACACACACCTTAATGGTTTTACTTAATCGTCATCGCCATCGTTAATCATCAGCAACACTGTTAGCAATAACAACTACATGCGCAAGCACCTAAGTTCGCAAGACTGTGTTGACGACTACGACGACGGCGATGACGATGACGATGTGGTGGTCGTATTGGCGGTGGTGAAGGTGAAGGTTGTGGTGGTGGAAGATGATGATGATGATGATGATGATGATGATGATGATGATGATGATGATGATGATGATCTTTGCGTCATAAGCATAGAGTAAACTGTGACATGGTCGCTTATAAATGATATATATTAATAATAATAATAATATATAAATCGTTGCCGATTTTTTTTAAATTTTGCCTATACGATGCGGGTCTGTATATATGAATAAATTGTTGAGGTCGTCATCCGTGTATTGAATGTCGTCAAGTTTGAGGAGGTAAACGATGATTGACGGTGATGGCATTAGACAATCATTGGCAACATAATTGGATTTTATAGCTATTCTGGCATATATATTGATATGTGTTGATATACCATTGATATGTTTACTGGGCATATTATTGATTTCTCGGTAAATACTGTCAATTAAACAATGATTGCAACCAGACAGTAGACTGTAAACGTCACGCGTGGACTTCCTTTCAGACATGCGCAGTAGCCAATTTACTGCGTGTATGTCATTTTGGCGTGGCGCGTGCAAAGCTGTTGATGGATTATTAGCTGATTGAAAATTTTAGCCGCGCAGTGGCCTTGTAAAAGAACACGCCGATTTTTTTTCTTCTCGTTTAGCTTTCCTGTCGTATATTATATGTATACCTATTGCCGGTACATTCATTGCACCGAATGTTCTCCTTAACTTACCAACGAAAGATGTAGGCACGGATGTGTTTAATTTACAGCGTGTGTTTTATTGTAAATATACATGCGAATAAATGATAAAGTTTACAAGGTTTATTTCCGGAGTAAACCTTCCGCTTTCGAACATATCAATCATCGGCGTGGCGATGTGAGGTTGGAGAGAAAAAAGAAGGAAGAGAAACTGTAAAGTTACGCGAGGTTATAGACCCATATTCATAACTTTTGTTGTGTTTGCTTAACATCGCACTCACACATTTATGGTCATATTGATGTCATTATTAGTGAAATAAGACAGCAAATAAATGTCAGGGTAGAACCACTGTTGTACAGCGGGTCAGGTGGAAGACATGAAAGTTCTCACCTAAACCAGGACTCTTAGTGACTCTAATCGGTGGTTCTGATGTCTTCCTCCGTCGAAATAGCTGGTTGTTCCATTAATTACCTGGATTTCAGCTGTAGTTCCTGTTTGAATTAGTATCTTACAATTAGCAATAATATAAGCAATTCTAAGACATTCTTCATGAAATAAACATTAGTCTTATGTACAACTTAACGCCAATTCGCATGAAGCATTCGAGACATTTGGATACCAGTGTGTCATAGCGTTAGCCTAAATTAATGAAACAGGTGAATATTTGTCCCGAATCGAAGCATCGTTATTCAGCGCTGAGTTTCGTTTTAATTTAAACATTCGACGTCTTGTGCTTAATAATTCAAAAGCCTGAACTTAAAAAATAACACATAAAACAACCCAAAGTATACAGCAGAGATGTTAATATTCTGAGTTACAATATAGTGTTAGAAATAATCTGAAATTCCTTAAAGTGTGTAATTATTTTGTTTTGTTTCTGAAATGCATCGGAGCAACATCAGTTAGTGACGTCCAACTATTTTCGCGGAGGAAGGCTCCAGACACTGGCCTCCCGCCGGCTACTTGGAAGACTTTCCCACAAAGTCCTTTGCCCCGGCTGCGAACCGAACCCACGCGGTTAACAGTAAATAGGTATTGAGATGAAATGTTGAACTTACTTACGGTTAACGACAAAGTATTATTATTTAACGAGTTGCTCAAAACGTGTAATAACTATAAAACGTTCTTCTAATGCACGATCCGTGTAAATGGTTGTGTCCATCACCTTGACTATGATTTATGATTTCTGAAAATGTCTTGGTCAAATGAGGGTCAGAATTCTACGTAAGCTACATTAATATCCATTAGCCGAATACGGGATAAGTGTGTAAATACCATTGAAATGTAGGCTCTTAATTAAATATACGGTGATATAGTGATATAGCATGTTACGGACGGTTACGGAGTCCTGTTTTACATCTTTCTTACGATTCGCCATTTTTCATCTTCCTTGCTTCTGATTGGATTGTGTTTATTTTAATTATTGTGAAAAATAATTCCTTAAACGAGGATAGTATATTGATTTTATTGAGCAATAAAATATATATTGCCGTCTAGACATTCAGTAATTGATGACCAATTAATGACCGTAACATAACTATACTTGAACTCTGACCCATATCGTACTCGCAGGAGCCACGCCCCTTTTAACCCGTCCATCCATCATCCGGAACGTCTCTGTAACAATGCAGGAGTCAGAAGTCCGGATCGAATACATCAAGTCTCGGTAATGACTAACGTTGAAGAAATTTACCCCATTTCTGTAAGTACTTAACCCCAATGTTGCGTAAGAAATACACTACTTGTAAAGTAGATGTGTTTCTTCTTGGTTCATTCCATAAAATGCATTTCAATTTATTTTAATTTATAGAGCTCAATATTAAACTCTAATGTTTTAAATGTGACAGACAATTACATATGAGCCCTTTTTTTCAAATTGCTTTTAAATTTGTTTTATTGTACTTATTTTTTTCTGCATAGTGCATTTTAAAATTTGTTCTATCATTGCCATAAATACTAAACATATATATTAAAATACGGGTACAGGAATCCGTAGTTTTGATAAAGACTTATTTTCTTCTTCTAAGATTCTGAAATACATTTCACTGTAACAAATAACAGTGACAGAATGTAAATAAGAACAAAAGCGAGTTGCAAAACATAAAACATCTGTTGTTTGTCCCATAATGATTTCGGCTGATATGTTCATAGATATTTTATAAAATTATTCAACATTCAACACTGCCACGTTGACTTATTAAGAGTAGCTATATATTATAAAAATTGTTTTTGACCATTTTGATGACGAAGCCTTGATAATTTATGACCCATTTACAATCCTTAAAACGTTTAAGAGAACGATGACACTGGAGACAATAGCATGTTGCCAAAATGATTTCCCCACACCCCCATAAATTAACATATGTTTACCCGTGTTACAATGCAAATTTCTGTAGTTGTATTTTTAAAATGAAATTTCAAACAATCGACTCGAATGTACATTTATCGCGCAAAAATGTAGATGTACGTGTTGAAAATAATTAACCAATAATTTTTCTAAATTTATTAAAACATATTACCATTAACATACATAGGACATTGTTTAGATGTAAATGATTTTGATGTGTTTAATGTTTTTATTGTGTTTAATGTTTTTAATGTGTGTCTCTACTTAAATAGACACATGTGTGTTTTACATTGTTCGTAGACTAGATTTAGGGTTAAATGATAAAACTATACATTAAATTAATGACAACATAATAATTTTATAATTGCAAAAAGTTATATTACCACCGGCACATTGACTTGTTAGTTATTGTATGTGTTTGCTTATATGCGTAGTACTCTTTATGTTATGTTTCCTGTGTTTGAACAAATATTTAAACCTCAATTCTGATTAGCTTATAGATGATTTCCAGAGGAAAAATAAAGAAAACAAAAATAAGTAAAGTCAAAATAATTAATCAGAACTTATAGCTATTTTCTGACACGAGGTTTTCCCGAATAAACATGCTTATAATAAAAAAAACAACACAATTATTCCAGTTTATCGTTGAATTGAAATTTCTTATTAAAAATTGTTTCGTAACATTAAGTTAATGTGTATATCAATAATATGATAAGCTTTTATTTATGAGATGGATTTTCAAAGCTGAAAAGTAATGACAAAAAATTGTACATTTGTATATTTTTGGCATATACTATTTTTCTAATGAATTAAATTATCTAAAAATGTAGCGAAGCATCAAACATATAAAAGCATGTATATTTGTAAACCACAGTGAAATTGTTTCTATTTAATTTGACGATACTGCGTTTGATTGAATGGAAATGATAATCAAGAGAAATCAATGAAAGCATAATAATAATAATAATAATAATAATAATAATAATAATAATAATAATAATAATAATAATAATAATAATAATAATAATAATAATAGCTGTCTTGTAACTTAAATAAATATAAATAAAAAAAGCAAACAAACACAATAACATTAATTTAAGTCACATAGTTAAACATGTTAAATGATAAAAGTTACATTCAAATAGGTCACAATCAAATTACATACTTTATCAGCAAAACATTAAAACGCTAGTGTAAAATTACAAAAAAACAAATAAAATAATATAAATTAAAATAATAATAAGCCTTTTTTTCTTTTATTATTATATCATTTCTTAATCAACGTGGGTTATTGGTATTTTGTGTTTAAACTAACTAACAGACTTTGAAATTCCTATTAATAACTGTAATAGCACATAGTATAAATGAGTAGATATATAATATAATGTCAGTTTTATTTATTTTCTAGACTTAAGGTTAAATCCTCGCTACTATTTATTGTATTGACGTGTTCCCTCTTAAATTAATTTTATCTAATTTATTTTGATTATAATGGCAATTCAATTCATTTCCTAAACCAAAGTTTACATGATGCTGTTATCAAAGAGTAGAATGGAAGTAGAATGTTTCATATTTATTTTATAATAATGATAGTCCATGCGTATAATTGCTATTTAATTGACATATTCTAAAATGTTACTTTCTTTGTTGAAAAATCCATATCATATTCATGCTTGACAAGAGTGAAATTTAACACAAAATAAGCAGACAGACGATATAGCAAAGTTCATAACTAATGCAAGTTTTTATTTCTGACACGGTTATATTTAAAATATGCAAATTGGATGACATTTATTGTCACAACTTCATTAAAATATATGTTGTTCTAGTCCCACACGCAGTGAATGTCTTTGTTCTCTTGAAAGAGTGCATTATGTTCACCTTACATTTCTATGATTTATATTCCCTTGTCTGGATATTATTTATGTCCGCACCTTCTTTGAAATAATTCATTATCTTGTTTCATATATGTTTTGCGTTGAGAATACAATATGTTCAGCTGACGCAATATATTGCATTCAAAATGGAAAGAAAACACTAAATGTGACAGCGTGATTACTCGGTAAAGTGTGTATAGCATATGTATCAATTATTTAGTTTGTAAAATTAAAAAATAGCCTTTTTAAAGAATTCTATTTCACTTTGGACATAATTGTTTGTCGCGAACATTTTAACACGCAACAGTTAGTAATCTAATTATAAATGGGATTTTTTTAGAATTAATTATGATAATAAATCGTTGGTATAATTGCTTTTATTTATAAGACATCAACACGCTTAAAATGCATATAATAAAGCATGTGCAGAAAAATGTAATATGACTCCAACATGCGCTACATCACTGTGTAATATGACAGTTAGCAATCTTAATTTACTTTCCTCTGTCTGCTTACTTTCTATTAGTAGTTCATATTTATTTCGGTTTATGATTGAAAAAGTAAATGATCATTTTCAACGACCTTGAAATGGTGATTGGAGTAATGAAGATTTCAAAAACCTATTCTTAATTTTGTGACACTGGGTTGACCCAAAACGGTTTCTAACAACTTGTTTTATTTAATTTGTTTTTTGTACGAAAGTATGGAATTATATGGGATTATAGATAACTGTTATAAATAAAAATGTCATAAAATGAGTGATAATGAAGCCAAACCCTACCAGAAAGAAAAACGGTAATAATGCACTTCTCGAGACTTTAATTCTTCTTCATACCTAGTCAGCTGAGAGTTAAAACGGGTTTTGTTGTAAGTTTTATGTTGACAATGACATTTTTTCATTTACTGCCATCACTGTCAAAATTAAGGTAAATTCTTTAACAAAATAGATGCAGTGAAGTCTTAACATCTGCGCGACTTGCCATTAAAATGTCACCATAATATACCCATAATATACACATAATATACCCATAATATACACATAATATACCCATAATATACACTTTTTCTCACTATATGCAGACAGTTTGAACACCTTTTTATATTAATAAAGTTTTAACTTCTGCATTTTATCCTCTTAAACATAATTGAACCGTGTGTTCGATAAGTTGATCAGACCATAGAATCTTTGCCAAATACTAACACAATTATCAGAACATAGAATCTTAGCCAACTACTGACACAATCATCAGAACATAGAATATTATCCAAAATACTGACACAATCATCAGAACATAGAATCTTAGCCAAATACTGACACAATCACCAGAACATAGAATCTTAGCCAAATACTAACACAATCATCAGAACATAGAATCTTAGCCAAATACTAACACAATCATCAGAACATAGAATCTTAGCCAAATAGTGACACAATCATCAGAACATAGAATCTTAGCCAAATACTGACACAATCATCAGAACATAGAATCATAACCAAATACTGACACAATCATCAGAACATAGAATCTTAGCCAAATACTGACACAATCATCAGAACATAGAATCTTAGCCAAATACTGACACAATCATCAGAACATAGAATCTTATCCAAATACTTACACAATCATCAGAACATAGAATCTTAGCCAAATACTAACACAATCATTAGAACATAGAATCTTAGCCAAAAAAACTGACACAATCATAAGAAAATAAAATCATAACCATATACTAACACAATCATCAGAACGTAGAATATCAGCCAAGTACTGACACAATCATCAGAACATAGAATAATAGCCAAATACTGACACAATCATCAGAACATAAAATCATAACCAAATACTGATGCAATCAGGAGCACACAAATAAAAACGTTTCTCTTCTCTGGATTCATGAACTAAATATTGTTACTCTGGGCATTTGGACAAATTCATGGCAAACAAACCAAATGCTCCGAGAATGAGAACTCTCTATTATTACAGAAACGGATAAAATAGAAGTTATATATGTCTAGATGATGTCAAAAGATACCGGTGTCAGTTGTGGATGTTTGAAGGAAGGCATAAGTAAAGAAAAGCTTACATAGACCTCTCATTAATCATAACCTATCATTTCTAAATATTAAACAATATTACCTAACGTTCTATGTATTTTTGAAAACACTAGTACTTAAAACAAGGTCAAATTAAAACATTGCTTACACAGCCTAGAAAAGAAGTGGCTAAATTACACATCAATTATTATTGCAATAAAGTGTGGATAAAAAGGAATAAATTACAGTTTATGTGTTGTAACACGTGCATTTTACATTCCATAAGTTTCAGCAAGAATGTGAATTTAGATAGATGCACACTTTTATTTCCTGACATATTCGAGCGAATACATTACATATGCTGTTCACTATTGCCTCCGTCAAACAGTGTTTTGAAATTGATTGTTTTACATACACTCTGTCTAAATTTTCCGCATATACAAAAAGTTGTATTTATGAGAATTATGAGAAAGTTATGAGAATGTTATCAATGATTCATGTATTCTGATGAACGATCAATTGTGATATAAACGACAACAATTATTTCATGGCAGATTATTAATTTGTATTTATATTGCCGATTTACAAATAATACCAAAATCGTATAGGTTTGCATTTGTTAATGTAGAAAGCGAGTCATTTTGAGTTTTAACCTTTATGTGTTATTTTGTTTATGCTGATGTTCGGATTGACATAGTGTGCCGTTAAACCCCCCATCGAACCCATAAATAGATGTACCGGTCAAAATCTTATCCTGACTAGTCATGTATCAAATTGATTTTACTTGTAACTGGAACGTTCATGCATTTAAAGATGTTATTATTTCAAAGGTAGATCTTCGTATAGAAAACATAATAACAACTGACAATTTAGTTGGGTCTGAAACAATATGAAATAGAGCATTTACTTAACGGAATCAGTTAATACCACCCTGCTCATGTGCAGTGATTGATCCCATTTCGTTACTGACGGACAGACGGACAAAATGACTTCTATATAAGTCTAGAACCAAAACAAAAAATTGTGTAACATCTCTCCCACATCGTATATAATCACATACCTATATCCGGGACAGTTTGAGGCGGCTCGCCTTTTCTGGTTGGTTTTTTATCCTTCATCCAGGCGTAGTCACTGTACTTCCTTCCAAGGGCATGGTCGGGACCGTCGGGTGTGTTGCCCGGGCCCAAATCCCCTCTTGGCGGCGACGGGGACAGGGTGCCATTGTAAGCCTGGCAGTATGAGGCCACAACTTCCGTCTGAGGGTTGATGGATGTGCCTGACAGGACATGATTTATATGTGGAACACTCGTCATGAACTCGGCAATGCTCGGCTCACTGTTGATGAAGCCCGATTCCCTGTTATCCCCCATTTTAACCGGGCCTTTTCTTTACTCGAATGCAGCAAAACCGTTTATTAGGTCCTCGGCACTTTATCGTAAATTGAGCAAAACCCACTGCAGTTTTCAACTCCTACACTACCCTTGGTTTCGCAACATTCAAAACTCATTAATACAGGCGCACTTCTCTGCTTTTCTTTTCCTCCCCGCTTGCACTACAGTAACTCTCCGTTGCATTTATGAAGATATATTCCTCGTGTATAAACCCTACAAAATACCTAAACACATTTTCACTACTATTTGTCCCATAGTCACCGATCGTAATTTATGCATTTTTCAATCACATTTACCGATAACACGTTGGGTTTACATTAAAAACTACTACAGGTCCGCTATGCAATCGACTCAATAGAGTGAGTGACAGGTCACGTGATTCACGCCAGCCAATCCGGGAAGACATATGTTTCTATTTGACAGTTTTCCGATAGGAGGGCCCGACAGATAAAGTGGTGTATACGTAAATAAAGATCAGTCGCGTTTTTCTGACTTTATGAAATCTAAAATTGCTAAAATACAAGATTTTTAATAAAATCAACCAAGCACGAGACAGTCGCAAATATCCGTCACTTCCATAGCGTGTTCCGTATCACGACGCCCATTCCTTTCCAGAGCGGTTTAACGCAAAATCTGCAACCTTACAAAAACCTTAATGACATATTAATGAGCGTTTTTCTCTACCTAATAATTTCGTAATTTTTCTTCTCTTGTCAGTTTTGATGTCGGGATTTAGTAAATCATTTATGTGGTCTTGTACGTGCCATTTTCCTTTTGGCTTGTGTTGGTCAGTGGTGAGGTTAGGAAGTCGACTCAGGTCTGATGACCAGTGGCTGGGTGTATGGTTTCACTTGACTTTTACACATAGGTTTCACCTTCGTCTTCAAAATTACTGTTATTAGACTGTTATAGGATCCTCTGGAATTCAAATAATTAGCAGCAGTCAAGTAGTGGTCAATGAATTTATGGCGACCTTGATTGAAACCAAAGTCGAAAGGTGGATGTTTCATATAAGTTATCTTTACATAGTTTTGTGGACAACCAACAGCTTTAAATCTTTGGAAACCATGTTCGGATGGATTTGTTTCTGAAGGATTTTATTCTTACGGAGTGAAGCATTTCAAAGTGCTCAATTTTAAAACGTATTGGGATATAAAATCAAAAATAAGTGGATGTAAATTATTTTAAATACAGGTGGTCATTTATATATAGTGAAAATTCTACGGAATACATATATGTACATAATTTTCTGCAGGATGGTTAGTTTACTGAAGTGACCGGAAAAATAATGCGCGCGTCAAAATAATGCCACAGCAATGAAATCTTTATGGCGGTTTTATTTGATCGTTTAGTGAAACCTCCGTATTAATTAGCAAGCACTTGACTCTGCACCATAGGCTCTTTGTTTTCTTTGTTGGTCCGTACTGACCAATGGCGACCTGCTGTGAATTTATGGAATGTGGTCCTGGGGTGTTTGGAATGGATTATTGCCCCTGATGAAGAGGGGACAGTCGGCGCTTTTATGTTGACCCGTAGCCGATGTAGCAATAGAAAACTATCATATATACAATTAACAATAATTTATCCCACGTGTGAATTATTAGCTGTACCAATTCACAGGTTGTGAAATTTACAAGTGTGTGCACCTTGAGGTAATTAAAATATCATATTTTTATGACTGCTTGTGTTGTAACAATGATTATAATATGTTACGGTGACAAATGGCTGAGCTACATATGTTTAGGTGATGCATAAGTATACGGACAATCTAATTATTAGCACCAAGTTGGTTAAAACAACGCAACTGTGAATGTTGTTTAAAGCATTAAGATTCAAAAAGGAGCTAAATTAATAAAATGATAGGAAATGAAAATAAATATAATATGATAATAAGCTAAAAAATAAAATGCATTTTTCGGAACGTATAGAAAAAATATGAGTGTTTTTTCTTGTTTGACAGTATATAAGTAATCTAAATTATATTTACATCATGTAATACATGCTTTGAGGGATTAATAAAATGAAAATTTACGCTCAGCCCCAAATGCCGACAATGAAAGGGTCGATTACACAAAAATTCTAATACGAACGTATAATAATAATAATAATAATAATAATAATAATAATAATAATAATAATAATAATAATAATAATAATAATAATAATAATAATAATAATAATAATAATAATAATACTAATAATAATAATAATAATATACCTACTGCTATTAACTCAATTTTTATCAGTTGTTTATTTTTATAACGGCATCAATGTTGACATATTGTTGTCATTTTAAAATGAAGAATACAACCGACCCACGTATTACCTTTTGGAACATGACGGTGATAACAACATACAATTTATGATTGCTTATGTTTATCATCACATTTCGCGGCTGAGTATTTACGGAAGCGTGGCTCTAGAATAAATTACCATACTAATATCATCCCGGGGCATCTGTCCACACCAGATTTATAATATACACGTTCAGTCAACAGATTGTCATCTTTCTTGAATTTTTAATGCATTAAAGATGTTCAGTTAAAAATGGTTTATATTTAGGTCAAATGCGATAAATTTCTGCCATTTTACTGTCAATATTTTATTTACCTGAATGTTCAACGTTATGTGTCGTTGTTGTAATGACATGGAATGAAAACGCTTTATATCATATTTTCCTTTGTGAATTTAGAAATGCAGCCTTATTTTTTATCTTTGTGTCAAGGGATTAGAAGAAGATTAAAATACTGATTCAAATTTAAATGTTTTCAATGTGTTGTATTTTAGATTATTTTAAAACCGCAAAAAATCGAATAGAAATGTTATTCTTTTATTTAATGGAAAGAAATTCTCTAATTACAGGTAATCAAATGTTAAATGCAGTTTGCCGCAAGCTATGCAATGTTAAATATAAATCTAGAAATTATATATCAATTCGCTACGTAACATTTAGCAAAGTTTAAGAAACATATTAGCATTTCATAGAGGGGTGTGCTAATGTTGTGCTTTGTTTACGTGAAATACAAATCCATAATCTCAAGAAAAAACCAGAAAACTAAGGAAGATATTACGTAACAATATATAAACTAGTAGTAATTTGGAGCATTAATGAAGGTGTCAATGGAAAAAATATCATTATAAATAAATAAAAATGAAAACAATTGAATAAGGATGATTTTAACAAACTAAAGATGGTTGTGAGAGTTTTGTATATATGTTTCACATTTCTTTTTTTTAAAAAAAAATAACATTTCGAAAGATTAGTGGCATATAATGGTTGAAATGTACAAACTATCTTATAATTTTAAATTACACGCGCACAACCCTCATGTAATTATGACAAAATACTGCAAACAATGTTACAAGTATTGTGCCTTTTATAAATATTTATAAGAAAGCATGCATATTTCAGAAAAAAAACTTTAGAGTGCTACAATGAAAACGCATAATTAAAATGGTTAAATGGTCAATTTGCTATGAGTCTTATTTGATAAGTTTATAACCTTTTATTAATAGTCGATCGCGACAAAAAGAAAAGAAAACAGCATCTTTTTAACTTCTGTTTATTCTTTTCTCAGTGCCCATTTTCAAGGTAGAACCAGTTAGCAGTAGAAAGTACTTGAAGTAATGCACAGTACCGGTACATCGTCTGCTTAAGGACTAACATCGCGTGATTGGGTTCAGGGTTCAAACTTAACACCATCCGGCCCGGAGTCCAACATCATTACTACTAGACCACGGACAACTACGTCAAAAAAATGATGTGTACAAGATAACATACCTTTGTATTGTCAGATTTTAGAGAGAAACATAAACTTGTATTTTAAGTCAGTTGTAATAGCTCATTAGATCTTATGTTACTTGTTAAAATCTTTACGACTCAAAATAAATCTTATCTTATCCTATCTTGTCTTATTCTTCTCTATCGTCATGTTTTATAGCGAAGCATAACATTGCGCTGTATTGTCAGTTTTTAGAGAAAAACAACAACATTACATCCCAGTATATTATCAAGTTTTAGAGAAAAACATAATGGCAATAACAAACATGTTATTGTTAACCATCCGTCAGCAAGTTTCACCTTATAAAAAATACATTTCAAACAAACTTGCAATTATATTTACAAATCTTTGCATAACGTGTTCATAAATGTGTCTGCATGATAAATATGCTAATGAAAGAAATAAACTTGTTATTTATTCCGTTGCAGCAATGCACGATGATTGATCTACCAATTAAACATTATATTTTTATTAATAGTTGTCAAAGAATGTTGTTTATTATTTTTTTATTGAAAAGTTATTAAAAGAAAGTAAAGCGCATCACTATACTATGTAACAGGTAATATTTTCTAACGTATCTAATTGTCATTTCAATTTTCCTGTAACATTTAAATTTTATAACAAGCGAGAACAATGTACATTATTTTCATAATAAGTCATTATTATGTATTTAAATTTACAAAAAAAATAAATAAATAAAACCTCACTGAAACTGTAAAATAAATTTAAAACATATTTAATATGGTTGTCAAGGGTATTTTTACGAAGAATAATTATTTAAGACAATATTTGTTTTACAAGTTGGTTTAAATAAAAAGCCTTTTCATGTGTTGTTTGCATATCTCTGCTTCATTTTCATATTTCTGATAAATTCACCTTCTAACCAACCTCTTCCTCGCGTCATCCAACATTATCATCATACGCTCGTTCGCACCTCCACCCCTCGGCACCCTCCTTCTCCACATCTCCCGACCCCACCCCACCCCACACACAATGTGACAAACCACCTGTTGGCCTGGGGGTCGGTAGATGACCACTGTGTCAAGGACAGGGACGAGGAGGCTGACCAGGTGCTTATCATCTGGGTACTTACTGACCCAAATCTGAGAAGCTTCTCCAGCATGAAACATTTAACTGACCTAAATAGTAATTAATAGATAATCTCTCATTCTCTTTTATATAAAAAGAAATATCGTAGGAAATATAAATATGATATTTAAATTTCAACTATATAATAATAGAAAAAATAATTGATGGCGAAATATGGCTAGTAAACTGGAAATAAGATTTATTACTACAAAATTACATTAGTATTTAATGTTGTAAATAAAATGTAACTATTAACATTTAACCATTCTATCATACGAAAACACGTAGATTCATTAATTAAGTCATACAGGGAGACTTGTTTTGGCCACATATAACTTCTGTGTATAAAAGATTTTAATTGACGGATTTGAATATACGAATTCTAACTTACATAGTCTAAAAAGTGAAGTTACATGAAACAGAACAGAAAAGAACAGAATTTTATTTTTTAACTGGAACATTTACAATTAATCGTTAAACACAACAAGCGATAACAAAAATAAGAACATAGCAAGGCCAGTGTGACAATATTACTAAAGTCTCACTACAATAAAATGCAATTCAGGTTAACCAGTATTTATTAAATATATGCAATAGATTGATAGATTGTTTATTTAAACATTTAAAATTTTTTTTTCCAAGAATAAAGGTCTTTTGACATTACAGAGTTAGCTACTGTAATATGTTAGACGTTCTTGATGGCATCAAATCAATAAACCTAATAAACTTCGTTTTGTATAATAGTATAGGTATTTATATCTCGTATATAGGCACTACGTCACTTAGTATAAGTTATAACAATAATTTTATTACAAATGATGTTCATCACAAATCTCGTTTCTTTAAACATAAAATACACGTTTTTTTCACGTGTTTGTTATTATGGCGTCTTCCAGTATCTAGTAAATGACAAGAAAGAATCACACTTGCAATTATTATATTTTTATTAAAAATCAATCTCACATAAGCATTCGAGTATATAATATTTTGTAAAAGCAGTTTTTAATCAAACTACTGTTGTTTATTTATATGTTCAGTAAATAAAGATACCATGTCTTACATACATAACAGAGAAGTCGACACGAGTCCATGAGTTCACACCTCGTCTCAACGAATGTGACAAACCTATTGTCTGCCGTGTTCCTCAAATCGATTACATTTACATCCAAGTCGATTCTTTGATCTTGCCGCCTTCTAATTATTTATTTATGAACTAACATAATATGCACGGCAGCCATTGTTTTTCTGTTAGAAACCAGCTGGGACCAATCAGCATGTTATGTCGCTGATTCAATAAAAATCGTAGAATTGTTACTGACTGTCTTCAAAAATAGACAAAAATATTGCAAATACAGAAATATTTCATAAAATACTAATTATTTAAGCCAATGTAATGGTTAGATAAAAAACTAACAAACGTGGAAAATTAACTAGCATTATGATTTTATCATTTAAAATTTAAGTAAATTCTTTCCCATATGTTTATAGGGCTTTTACGAACGTGTCTCAATAAATATACACCATTACGCAAAAATACAATAACAATGAAGGAATTGCAGAACTGGGATAGGTGGTAATAATGATCGAACTTAAATGCCAAAATAAAACTAACGAAACAGATAATTTTAGATAATACTCACTAACTACTAACCAGTACTTGTACAAATATTAGGTAAAATATCAGTTAAATAAAACAATAACATTCAGTTTTGCTCCAGATTTTATTTAAATGTTTTTGTAATTTTGAGCTTCCCAAAGATGGAAACAATGTGCGATTTTATAGAAAACTACTTTTAATTTTGTAGCAAATATGCCGAAAATTCATACCGTTTTCAAAACTCTTATTTATAACAATTATAGTTAACATCATTTTGCTGCTAACTGCGTTTTCATAATGAAAATAATGTTCCTTAAATTCGACTGTTTACCCGAGAGTGCACACTTTGCAGGCTAATATAATTGTTATTACAGAACTTTGGTCTCTTTAAATCCATTCATTTCCCTTTGACAAACCATTGTACATTTAATAACGACAGGGCGATCTTTTATTATTTTCTGAATTAACACACGTTTCCGTTCGCCCTTATTCAGACGAAGAATGGAAGTTTATTCTTCACATTATGCAATAGACTCTAGTGCTGTGGAACTGGTTCATTGTGTTGAATTTTGACACGGTGAGACAGCACCATGAGAAAACAAACATTAATTTTTCAGCCCGGAATATTACAACTATTTTACCATGTCAGACAAAATACCTTAAAATACATATACATACATTCATACAGAAAATGCAACACTAACAACAACAAAACTATATAACATTTGTTTGTTCAGAGTAAATCTTTGCCATGAAAGCAACATATTTTCTATGTAAACATTTGCTGTTAGTTTAGTCTGGCAGTGTAAATTTTTGTAGGGTTGCCTTTGGCCCGGACGCAGAGTCGCCGAATTGTAACTCCTGACTGCTCTACAATTACTGCGTGGGTTCGAATCTCGGTCGTATCAAAGGACTTAATTGAAGAGGTCTTCCAGCTGACCTGCGCTGCGCCGGTGGTTCTACCCAGACAGTTATCTAGTGTCATCCTCAACCCAAACAGCTGGACGTAACTATACTGACCATGATTGTGTCGATTGTGTGGAATGTATATTAAAATTACAACGACAATAAATTAATACTGTTGGGATTTAAAAATAAAATAACAGTCCGATTTATCTTTAAGAAACACAGCGCCAGTAGTAGAAGGGTGCCTGGGCTGTAACTCAATATTGGGTACACTCAGCGATTACACCAGAGGTGGATTTTGATTGGTTTAAACAAACAGAGCAGTCTTCGATTAACGCCCCAGCGCGATTTGTCAGTTTGATTTATTGCCATTTTACATGTTTCTGGTGCCCAGGAACCCGACCGAGAAGAGAGAACATAATTGAGGGTGACGGGTACCAACTGAGATCTCGTTGCTGCCAAATCTCGCGAGATGTAGAAAAACAACAACAACAGCAAAACGCCTAACAGGTGAATTTCTTACATAGCACAAGTTTAGCTGCAATTATGAATTATAAAAAGTAAAATGTGTCTCCGATTGTACGTGACGTGATATTTTATTTAATGTTTTATGTCAACATAATAATGATAATTGAATGATGACCCTAAAGAGATAAGAAACACACAAATAATGATGAACTATATCATTGTGGCAGCTAAATTATCAGTAGACAAAATAGGCACTAGAAAGAAAAAAAAAGCGATAAAAAGCTACCGAAAGTATAAGCAGCAGCAGCAGTAGCAGCTGCAGCAACAGAACCAACAGCAGTAGTAAAATTTAAAGGGAACAAAACACGTTCGTCATACACATTAAGAATATATGACAAAGTCCTATGAGCATTGCAACATATCCCAAACTCCGAAAAGGCACAGAACAAAGGTATTTCACATGCAAGCCAAGCGAAAAATAAGAACAAATTGTGATGAGTCAAACCAATTTTGCACTAAAGAATGTATTGAAATCGACCAAATTACAAGATGACATGCACATATGTCTGCAGTTGAGTCCGTCATACGGTCGGATATTTTTATTATATCGGTGAAGAGGGAAAATAAGTTAAAAAAGAAACTTTTAATAACAAATGTACTAATTGTCCAACACATGTTTCTAGGAATCATATTGTGCGTTTATTGGGGACGTTTTGAAAGAGGAAAAAAGAATGTTCAATGACCAAACAAAAAGTGTCATACTTTCCTGTCAAATGACAAAATCACTAAAATTGTTAATTAAAGTATATATAAATATGTATTTTTATTTCAAAATAATCATAATCCCGTCTGTATACAACATTTTATTGTCTGCATGTCCATATCACGGCAAAAGGAATAAACACGATATACACATATTATCGTAATCACCAGTTTACTTATTGTTTTTGGTTTATGGTTTAATTGATTTAGTATATTTATAAGTGTGTAATTATGTGTAAAATATATGCTTACAAACAAGCGTGGCATAAATATGGATTATACCCTGGAAAAGTCATTACATAATAACCAAAATCTGTGTTGCCATGGTAGTAAGAAAGCAAGACTAACTGTTTGTTGTTAGGTATATCATCCCAACAACAATTCTTCTCTAATCCATACACATGTGCTCACTTGAAGCCGATAAATAGCTTCCTGCACAGTGCACAAAATCACCAACACCTATTAAAACGATATTATTTCAATACAAATGCATTCATTAAAGGAATCGAACTACCAATGAAGGAATTCCACATGTCTTATTAAGTTGTAGCCAAAAATCTTAATGTTGCTATTTGTCTGGTAGCGTTTCATTCTTCACAGAACTTAATGTTGTTATTGTTGCTATCGCTGTTGCTGTTTCTTTCAAGGTAAACCACGACATTTAAAGTAATGTGTGAATGATATATAAATACCCTCTTGATAAGTACGTAACTTATAAATAAATTATTTTCTCGCTTTATCCCTAACAAATCAGGCACAGAAAATGCCACAAAACATAGCAAACTATCTGTAAACGAAGTATTTCTTCTTTACCCAAAGGAAACCAATATGAACAATAAACTACATTGTCCACTGGAACAGTGAAAAAGACATACACAGACATTGGAATAATTGAGGGAGAGGTCGTCCTTTTATCGCAACTCGTCCATTTTAATATTCTCACATGACTAAAATACCTGCATATCTCGTTCAAAGTCAACAGGAGGATACTTTAGATAACGGACTGTAAAATGGAAATGTCAACGACATTTACTGAGCCATGCAAAGTGTAATACATAAGGATAGCACATGTTTACAAAATGCAAAATAATATTTCATGCCCTTCTGAAATCTAAGTCAAACAATTAGAATGACTTATGAAAATAAACAGACGGGAATACTACTTCACATGCGACCACTATTGACATGTAAGTCATTAACATATCTGCAGTAAATGCATCAATAATCACTAATAACAAAAGATAATAGAAAGTGTAACATGTGCTTAATGGATTTTCTTTAAGGAAACAGTCGTGCTTTACAAAGCAACAAGTTGCGTCAATCAAGCACGTACCTACAAAAACACATCTTAACCAGTAAAGACAAAACAGCTACATCGCTGTCTGTGTGCGTGTGTGTGGACGCGCATATGTGTGAGCGTAATCCTTTGTTTTCATTTAGTGTAATTTACAAGTCTGCAAATAAAACAATGACAACAACGACGACGACGACGACAACGCAACAGCAACAACTAACCAACCATAACAACGACTTCCAACAACATAAACAACAGCAATAGCAACAACAACAATAAAAACAAAGACGCAGACAACAATAACACTCTATAACAAATACAACATAAACAACAGCAGAAGAAACAACAACAATAAAAACAACAACAACGACGACGCAAACAACTACAACAATCTACCAATATAACAAACAAAGAAACAGAAACAACATCGAAAAACAAACATGTGAGCTAGTCTAACCCAGTTTGCAAAAACCTAAAACATTGTTCACTACAGTCGTGTATACAGTTGTACACGGTTGACTGAGCAAGCAAGTTTTGCTGATGACTGTTAATAATGATTGACATAATCTGACAGATCTTCACACATGAGGTGGTGGTAAGGATGTATATCTGTCACTCAGTCCTCCCGGTAACATCCCGACATTGCCGTCGGGTCCCCCATCAGATCACGGGCACCCACCTGTTACCCGAGAAACCCGGCGGCAGCTGGTCGCAAGTTCGCATACTCGTGTCATCTTCGTAGAATCAGATTGTTCGACATTTTACAAAAGAAACAGAAGCATGAATATAACCCTAACTGTTTTAACAGCACATATGTGGAAAAGACATGGTCCAATTTTATTTTGGAAGATAGATAAAAGGGTGTATTCTAATGAGCCATACAACAGCAAAATCTTTTGAAGAAAAAGAACATATCAAATAAGTTTATCATGAATTCTATATGGAATAAATGACCAATAAATTTCAATTAAAAGTAAAAAGAAATTATGTATTACTTTTGTTAATAGAATATTGCATAGTGGTGTTGTTTTTTTCTTTTTCATCATTAAAAATATAGCGAATGTGCGATATAGGTTTGAATTCTTACAGTAGCAAGAAGACAGGACAAGAAACGTTTAATTCCTCTTTAAAGAAGAAGTCCGGGAAAAATTCTATAAAAGAAGTACATGTATTTTGTTTTCTTTAGCCGAGAAATGGCGAGAATAGAAAATAAAAGACAAATTGAGCTGTCAAACGATAGAACACCGCTGCCGGGAAATCAACAGAGGATATGTCATCTTCATTTCGTTTCTCTGCCCTTTTTTAACGCAAAGTGTGAACCGGTAGGTGGCAGCATTGTTTTGTATATACCACCACCTTGCTGAACGGATTCTCCTGTCTTTCAGAACTGGCCTTGCACAATCGTTTGCTCATTAGCAGCGGCAAGGTATCGGACCAGCGGGGGTGAAAATGGCGATTTAAAGACCCTGACACATTTGGTCTTGAAGGGGTTTCCAGACCTCCGACATCGACCACGCATGTGTTACAGGCTTTGGGCCGCGGATTATGCAGACCCTTAGAGACTGCCGTGATGTAACAGGTTTTTCTGAAGAAAAACAAGTGTACCATACTGATGTCAGGGTTGACGTGCTTCGATGAAGGGTTGGGCTAAAGGGATTGTTAAAGTGTAACCTGGGCGACTTCACAGAAAGTTCTTGACTTCTCTGCTCTTTGCAAATCATAGTATTAGATCGCTATCGGTTGTAAGAATTCCCAAATAAACGATTGCAAACTAAACTGATGCATTTGACTATATTAACACTAGTATAAGTACATACGATGACAATTATATTCGTTTAAACAGTGAAGCTGTATCAAAGATTATATCGACGTAACACTCGGGTAGGGATCTTTATAAAAATATTTTTACAAAACAAACAACTAAACGAACATACAAGCAATGCTTCTATTTTATATATTACCACCGGCATTAAAACGGGGTGGCACATCAACTTATTAACATTTTTTCTTAAAACGACAAAACTTTTACTGTAATAAATAACGTCTTAAATAAAATAGCACAAAAATAAAAAATAAATCGGAGAGACAGAGTCATTTTTGTTCTCTATATATCTTTGGTCAGAGCAATGGTATTTACTTTTTACACCAATTCAGAATCTGGGACAGCCCTAACAAACCAGCAGACAGTCCGGCAGACGGGTAGACAATTTAAGCATATTATCAAAATAAATGATGTCTGTGTCTATCAAAATACAATGTCATTTAGACGACGGTCGACATGCACACATTTATTGTACAGCTATGATGTGAACTGTCATTGGAAATAATAATGTTGATTGATCGGCAATTATAGCCGATCTGAGAGGGGGGTTATTTATAGCCAAAATTGGTGAGTTTAAGCTGTGTTCTCCTTGGTTTGTTGATTGTTTATTTATTTCTATGAAAAGGTCACATAAATTGTACTAAAGGTATTGCTCTTACTTAGTTTAGGGATATATAAGTGTTAAAAGATGTAAAGGTAAGAACGATTCGTTTGATGCATGGATATAATAGACTACACATGTCCTATTCACGTCATTCACTAATCGTTGTATCGTTTTCATGATAGATAAAAAAAATCAGATTATGTCAAAATTTGTTTTGAAAAAGTTTTATAGGCTTATGCAGAAATATGAAGCATTATAGCAATTGCTTTTACACACAGATATGATGGCGAAAAATAAATTCAAACTTTTGATGAAATGTGATGAATGGCTGTATGGAGATGCAAAAGCATGATCGTATAAAAATTGTATAACATTTATGGAAAGCTATCAGGGCGAAATGTAAAGTCAGACTTGTGATAAAATGTGATGGATGGCTGTGCATGGAGGGGCAGAACTGCCAAGCAACATCGCTAGCAACTTCTTAAAACATTTTTGAAGACATATCTAGGCGAAATATAAATTCGAACTTGTGACAAAATGTGATAACTGGCTCTGAACTTAATGCGCCAAGCACGTGCAGAACTGTAAAGCGTCATAAAGAAATTTTGAATAACATTTATGAACCCTTACTGCATGCAGAGTCCTGGCACTGATCGCCTGAAAATCCCAGAATGCGCATAACGTCTGACAATATGTACAGCTATCGCTCAACGATCGGGAACGAGCTGGCTTGGTATGTTATCGGACTTACGTTGGTTTGTATTTCAAGTCTCCATGCTCTAGCCAGACATCAAAGTCTAGTTTTTGTTTGCGGAAAAAGAATTCCAGCAAAGACTCTATCCCGGGACTGATATGCCACGCTGCTAATTCATTTTTCATATTCGCCTTTTTAGTAGGCTGATCTGTCTGATGATTGGAGGGCCACGCGCGGAGGCTCTTTTAATACTCTTTGCTACAGACAGCGATCAAAGTATTTCATACTCTGCATGAAACGTACGGATACATACTTGTTTTCGAGAATCTATAACGGCTGCCAAAGCCTCCTGTAATATTTCAGGAAATTACAAAACAAATAGAAACAAAGAAGAATAAAAGCCCAGTATATTGTAAAGTTATAGTTAACATTTCTTCGTTTGCTGAATGCAACTACACATTCTTATCTTATCTCAAAAATTAGCAATAAAGTACTATCAGTGATTTTCATATAAACCATTGCACTTTCATCCTGCCTGATTTTTTTTTTATCAATAATCATAACCGTTTTATTTGACTGAAACCAAAACCTTTCATGAAAGTGCGGGGATATTGCGACACGTGTGACAGTCCTCTTATTCAACCCTTTGTCGCATTTAGTAAATCAACTTCCTAAACCCAGACACGTGTTTGGTGTACATGTTGATGCCATTTGCCCTACTCAAACACTCAATGTCTTTAGGAATCACGCGAAAGTTCCATCAATCTATCCGCCGTCTTTGGCCTTGCCACCGTAAATTACGAGTTTCCTTCGAGCAGAGAGCCACGCCATCGAGTGACCAAGGTGGAAGGTGGCCAATGTCGAAGCACGCATCTGATTTCATTCCGCATCCACCTTGCATGCCCGCATAATTATATCCCAAAATAACACATTATTCTATTGATCAGTTTGTCAGAAAAATGTAGGAGCAAATTGAAACTAATTGAAGTCGCTTGTCGATTTGTTCACGATTTCCAAAACGGGAGCCGTGGTGTCAATGACATCAAACACTTGATCTGTCCAACTGCTTCACTTGAAGTCTCTGAATTTTGGATTGATGAAATAAAAATTCAGCAAAGTTTGAGGGCAACTGAAAAGGACCTGCTCAATTGGGTGTGTTGGCCATGCGATGTTGTAACCATGGGACTTTAGTGGAATTTGATTGACCCCACGACCCTTTAAACAGTGTATTGTTGCTCATTTCAATGACTACTTTGATCTTTTTTGACTACCGGCAAATCGGATTAGTTCTTCTTCGACCATTCAAGGGTTAAACGCGTTTGAAGGCGTGTTCGAAAAGAGCAATATTGAAGAAGAAATGGTATTTAATTTTATTGTGGGATAGTAGATAGAATATGAAAAAAAATGTGCATCGGCCGGGAATCGAACCCGGGCCGCCCGCGTGGCAGGCGAGCATTCTACCACTGAACCACCGATGCCTACGACGAACCTATCCATCGTTTGTATAATGAATAAAAATATACGTTCGGCAGGCGTTTAACGTCTCATCAACGTGACAACTTGTAGTACGTTATCTACAGCATTTCGCACACCTATAACTAAAGTGATGAATTAATACTGAGCAATACAGGTGAGTTTTGAAGAGATCCCCGTTGTAAGTCCGTTCACTTGATAACAGATGGTATTTTTTCTATCTTTTTTCGAATTTTATGTCAAACAACAACAACCATAACCACCACCACAACAACAACCATATAACATTGTTGATGCAAAGGTTAAAATTGATAAAAGTTATCACTGTATGATATTTGAACATATTGCTATGAAAATAGTTAACAACTTTTAAGTTCAGACTATCAAAACCGCCGCGACGTTTTTAACTCATTGTAATTGTTTGTAATTCCACAACCTATTCTGTCTCCGAATGTGATAATAATACGTAATTCCCCCTTGATATCCCAAAATAAGAGTGTATAGACAATCACAATCAATGCACTGATTGGATCGAACATGAAAAATAGTTAAGATACAATTTAAGTGCGGATCAAGTTGTTATATGTGCCAGGTACCCATGCAAACTGTTACCTAGTACCTGTAAAAGTTGGAGTTAAATAAAAATATCAGTCTTAAAGAATATGTTTTAAACTTTGAACATTTTGTATATTCGACTTTATTTATGAATAGAAGCATCATATTACTCTTTTGCATAAGTTAAAAACGAACTGGACTATCTCGATTAAGGTGCACTAAATAAGAAAATATAGAAATGCGAATATTTGGTTTGTTTTGAAATACATTTGAAGTATATCACAGCGACTTAATACCAGTCAATGAGAAATAAAAACAACATGGACAAGTGTTTGGCGGATTCAGCAACAATTGGTCACATATATCTTATATTATTGTTACCAACAACGGTTTGCTGGTTCTGACATAACGCACACATCATAGCACAGTGTAAATAAGTAGCAACCTGATATCAGAGGGCAGTAAGTCCCGTGTCTGTCAGCAAACAGCTTCATCACGTTACATATTAAATTTAAAAAAAAGCATTGTATTATAATGTCAACCATATAAGCCAAGTGCAATAGACACGTATGTGGGAAAATATATAAAAATTCATAGACGCACTATCTTTATATTCAAAGTGATCAAATCGATTTAAGTTAGGTGTGTAAGTCAGTCATATGCAAGTTTAACTGCTTAACAGTTTAATCAGCGATTAACTGATTGGATACTGTCGCAATATTTTGATAAATATGAACTGAGGATCTTGAGTCATGTGCGCAGTTTGGATGTGTATAGGCAGCTTTTAATCAATAACATTGAAATAATTGTAAAAAGAAATGAAACAAATCAATAATGAGTCAGAAATGTGGAAACCTGGGGCAAAAAAATAAATAGATTCAAATCCCAGTGGAAATCCATGCCGTGACATGGTGCAAAGGGTGCTTGGTCACGTGACGTTTTCTAGCTATGTGACCATGTTCATTGACGTGTACATACACCCTATATAATTATGTTATTAAATAACATACGGTAGATTAATCGACCGACACCGATCCGTGTTTGTTTTGACACTTTGCGGCCGTATCTGGCCTGTAGTTTGAAAGAAGGTCGCTCCGGGGCGACTTTGGGTTTGACTTTCGCGCCAGGTGAAATGTATAATTATCTTGTCCGATCGTATCTTCCCCCACCTGTCAGTTCTGATGACCGGGGATTTCCACCAATCTGTACGGCCATTTTTCCACCAGCAGACGTCAATAGTATCTGGCCATCAGACGGCTCTTGAGTCAACCTTTCTTCATCTATTTAGTCGATTCTTGGCCATAGGTTCTTGTCACATCTAACATGGCGAGTCAAAGGGATACGCCGGTTCAATTAAAAAGGTCCGCGAAGTCCGTGAGAATATTTCTGATGCAGTAACCAACATGCTTGTCAAACGTTATAACATCAATGAAAATGGACATGGCAGATGATTAAAGAAAGGAATGCTTCAAATGGTGTATATGTGCGCATGGATAAAATTTTATGAATCATCATTAAAATGTTGAAAATTAAATATTTCAAATTACTCGTTTGCTAACTTTGCCAATATTTATACATCAAATGAAAATATTACGAGTAGTTGAAATCAATGCGAGTCAAATACATTTAAAAAAAACAACTTACATTTGCATATGTATACTGTATAACAGGTAAAGTTCGCGTGGTGATAAATTTCGCGTTTTTCGCGAACGACCTATATTCGCGAACATTTTCGACAGCGAAATTTTTTGACCAAGCCAAACGGTGTTCTGTCAATAGCTACCGTACTATTCACCAACCATGACATGTTTTGTATGCTGTGTGTTATTCAAAATACGTGTATATGCACATGGGAATTATTGCAGAGCCAAGAATGAGCCTTGAATACATCGAATATAGCAATCGCCGTCTGATCACACCTGCTACATGCAAAAAGGTGACCTATTGTTAAAGGTGTGAATAATTATAGTATTATCAGTTAAGTATTCAGGAGTTTGCTACAAGTATTAAAAACTGACAACTGATACGGTAGCTGTGACAACTTTTCACGGATATAAGACCGGTTGTGTATACAAAACCAATTACAGGTATATTTTACAGGTATTGCTTGACATAATTGGCCAACAATCTCTTGCCCTCGGGCGATATTTAGGACGTGTATATATTTCTAAAGCAGTGATCTCTAGTCAGTTGGTGATTTTTATGAACGTGTTAATATTACGACCACCCCTAGAATTGGTTTCTCGCGAACATTTACTTACGCGAAATGTCTAAAAGTGTCTAAAATGATAAAATCGCGAACTTTTTGATGCGCAAAAATAAAGTGTTATACAGTATATGTATCAAGTTCCAAATTCACTATTGTTATAACTAGGTACTCTCAAAGCACTGCAATTTAGCTTCATCGACAGCTAAAAACACATAGTGATTTGGTGCTAATTTAGTTTAAACTATTTATTTACTGCCAAGTTCTTTCAACTTATATTAATCCCGCTCGACGGCCCACTTTCTGATTAGAGCAAGTACGCAGGTACTGAGTACCTGGAGCAATGCGCAGTAAATAGTCTTGCTCAAGGACTAGGATCACGTGACCAGTATCGTGGTTTGAAGCCGGGACCGTCCGATCCGGAGTCCAATGTCCTAGCCACTAGACCACAGAGGCCTATGGTTCTCATCTGGTGCATTACAAAGATAATTGGTCGGCGTTTCGCGATCTTATATGTCTACTTTACAGAAAGGTCCACACATTCCGCTTTTTATATATTTTAATTATCGTCCCACCATCGACACAATCAGCATATTGTTGAAGAGTGACGTTTACACCGGACGGATATTATATTGTAGAGCTGAAAACGACTAAAGAATTATGTGAAAAACGTCACAACGGTATTGATCCCAAGCCCAAGACAGCACAATCCTCCGAGGGACGCCGTGTTCATACATAATTGATCGTATGTAATGTTTTACTCTATTTTTGTAGAATTCTAAATTCGATTTACCCGATGAAAAATATTAATTTTGTTAAATACATGTGTATGACACAAAAGCACCTTTCACGCATGCAGTGTTCCTATGGAGACATTTCCCTTTTTAATTAAAATTTTCAAAGTCCTATATTAAAACCATTAACTACATTGTGTTTTTTTTTTGTGAATAAAACGTGGGCGACAATAAATAAATAAGTAAACAAATATCATTTTGACCTTTCTAAAATCTGCCTTGTCCTACCAATTTCCGTATTGTCCCTTAAACAGGTAAGAGCTTACAATTTACAAAACTGAATGTGTTTGCAGAGAACATTGTCTTAATTAGTTGAAATATCTTAAAACACAATAAGGAAAGAACGAGTACTACGCGAACATTGAAAAAAAACATAAAAAGAATAAAATCACTACATTTTGGCCTAGTCTTTACAACTGTTTCTGAAATGAATAGTACACTTATTGAAGAACCAGGCCATTTTATTATTGTCGTATCTTAACTAAAACTAAATACAACCTATAGCAGAAAAAGTAATACATCATACAGGTGTATACTTAGTGGTATGAGACCATAAATTACGACAACGACAACTGTGAATATGTGATAATCTTTATGTATATTCCTTAAAAAGATATAACTATATGGTATACTATAAATGCAGCGAAGTCTGCGATTGACAAAATAGGGAAGGCAAAACGAATTTAAAGATAAAAATATATGTGGGCGATTTAAGACACTTAAATGCCTTACCTGTATTTTATGTATTAGCCATAAGTAAGCCAGACTATATTATTAAAGAGTCCCGAGATCTTTGATTTATAAATATACCCGAACGAGTTGAAATTTATCGAATCTATACTTCAAAGGAAGAGAAAAAATAAATTAAAAT
The DNA here is from genome assembly GCA_007844125.1 of Sinonovacula constricta. Taxonomy (NCBI): domain Eukaryota; kingdom Metazoa; phylum Mollusca; class Bivalvia; order Cardiida; family Solecurtidae; genus Sinonovacula; species Sinonovacula constricta. Next base: position 57,827,868 of record CM017560.1, on the reverse strand, counting down.
TGATTATTACAGTCGGACAACTTCAAAGAATACGTTATACGAGTGTCACAGATCATTGCAATGGACTGTTTTATTTTATGATGATGTTTGGCATTACTTCACAATGGACCGAGACCCGAACCTGGATAACCTTTGTGGCCTCGCAGAATAGGTTGATATGTTAATAACACGGCATCGTCGGGACAAAACCGGATAAATTACGGCTATTATCGGATGGATATCTTTGTGTACCCTTCGATAAATCAAGGGAACAAATGTCATAATTTCTCTATCTACCGATCTTAGGTTTCACAAAAAAAGGCTTAAATTGATTTTCCGACTGGTGTAATAACACAATTTGCCTAATTGGGCGTATGTAATAGAGCCCGTGATACGGCTTCAATAAAGACGTCCGTTTTGCTCTCGGTTTTATGCAATGATTTACGCACACGTACCAATTGGTACCCGGATAATATGTATGCAGACAGCCATTGACTGAAAAGAATCTTTAAACGTAATCCTGTGGTATAATGTATCTGACGGGGCTAAATGTTTTAAAGGAATTGTGCCCTTTTTCCTCGTTCCTGTATGAACAGAAGTGTACCCGTTTAAACAAATGTAAATGAGAGGCACATTAGTTAGAATTCATTTATATGTGAATGCTTACAAATTAGTATGTAGTTTCAACAGTTAGAAAGGATGGTGGTATATGTGAAACAAACAGGTTGTTAGTCCTCTATATGTAGAGAATCGGAATTTCACGCCCTACGCCGCCTCAAAATAACAACAAATATACCCCTCAACAAACAAATACACAAACCTAAAAACAACAGCAAAAACAACAAGAACACAAACAACAACAATAAAACAACAACATAATAAACAACAAAAACAACAAAAATTAAAAAGAAACAAAACAAAAGACAACAACAAAAATCTCTTAACACCATCAAGTAATATCTTGATCAACTATAAAAACAGCAAAAACATCGGTTGCAGAATAGCAACAGCATAAAAAGCAATCAAACTCAGCATAAGCAGCAACAACACAAACAAGACATACACAAATGAAAAAAAGGCTTTATCTTCTGGGACGAAAGTACGAACAGTCCTTGAAATAATATGGTAAATGATTTTTGCTACTTCGCTTTTTTGCTCTTTTCTTTTTAGCACAGAAATGAGACAACAAAATGTAGAAGTCTACAATTCAAAATGAAGAATTTTTAAGTTTGATAGCGTTATTTACTGTTTTCTATATTTTGTATTCTTAAGTCAACACAAGACCTCGACGTTGCGCCGGTCGTTCTAACGACATTTGTCTTAGGCCCCGTTTTAAAATAAGTATCAGTACGTCGTTAAAATATAAATTTACGTTTCTTCGCTGTATGACTAATACAAGCTTAACCATACACTAAAGGTGATAACCGACAGCCTGAACCAAAGCTTAATTTCTCAAATAACCAAATAAGTATTTGTTACCTGAAAAAAGTCCTGCATAATGCCGTTCATTGATGTCCGAGATCTATTTTTAAATACATCGCAGCGACCAATTATTATCATTATAACGACATCCAGCTATTTGGTGTATCCAGAGTGATGTTTTCGGGATAACTTCTGTCTAACAATTCAGTTAGTGTTCAAAATTGTAATTATTAAATCTATCGTCTTATATGGATATGATATGGAAAACTGTCGGTTACCACATTTAATAAAAAAGAAATGGCTAAAATGTGCATCGGCCGGGAATCGAACCCGGGCCGCCCGCGTGGCAGGCGAGCATTCTACCACTGAACCACCGATGCATACACCAACGTAAGTCAATCCGCGCTACAAATAAAAAATTCACGTCAAACGATTTAAACGTCCTAGTTGACGTTGCATTTACTGTTTTACGTTGGTATAAGTACGAATGCAACAACAGCATTGTTGAGTGATGCAGCTCCATATGTTCAACTGAGAATGTAAACAAATAGGCTCAAACAGTTATAATTAGGCATATTTAATATAATCCTTTTTACCATGTTCCCCGTGGATTCATTAATAGCTGCCTGGTGATATTAAGTGTTTGTTAATTTAGAAGAATATCGTACACTATCGTTTCGTCTCTTTGTTTTTGTTTTTTCGAAATCCGCTTACTTGTACTGATGTTGTATACATTTTGAATTCATAAGTTTAAACGGGAAGGCTTTCTTAACTATTCAATCACTTATTTGGTAGTCTTTTTTTATTGCTAACAACTTGTAAATGGTTACAGTTGCTTTCAAAAAGAACAATTGCACGCTTTAAAAATAATCAGGGTGAAAGGATACACTTTTACAGGTTAATGTCATTGTTAAACCAATCCCTATGGAAACTCATTTTGGAGGTCTAACGCACTTGAGTGTCTAACGCACTTGAGTGTCTAACGCACTTCAGGGTCTAACGCACGTTTGGGTCTGACACTCTTTGGGGTCTAAAGCACTTTAGTGTCTAACGCACTTTAGGGTCTAACGCACTTCAGGGTCTAACGCACTCTGGGGTCTAATGCACTTTGGAGAACGCTTCAAAAATGACACCAAAGTGCTTTGATATAACTCTCCTCACGCCGGTTACGTTTCGCTGTGCTACAGTAACCTATACCGTCTAGAAAAGCAGGCGACCATTGAGTAAATGTAAAATGCCCTATACGTTATAAATGTAATATAATAAAAACTATTAAAATATTAAAATTTTGTTCAAATCTCGTTCAAACCCTTTGTCCTGTCTCTTTCTTTGTGGCAAAGGTAAATGTGATCTGAAAGGTACATGACCTCTGGCGTGGACATTGCGTCGAAATACGTCACAAACTAACGCACTTTAGTGTCCAACATAGGATGGTATCATTGAAATGACGATCCGTAAGGTAAATATAAGTATTTGGTAGTCTGTAGATGATACATGGAATGGATATATACTGATGGCTATCACAGATTGTGTTTTATTGATTACATAAAAGATGACGAAACAAAATGGTTATAATGAAATTGTTACTGATTGTTGTGATGATGATTAAGATAATGATGGTGATAATGTGAGTTTTGTTGTTCATGAAAATAATGATGATTGTGATCTTGTATATGATGTTGTATATGATGATGATGATGATGATGATGATGATGATAATGATGATGATAATGCTGATGATATCACGCAAAACGTCATTACCGTAACCGTTGACGTTACGTTATTGTTAAACGTTTAACGTAGCTTGTAATCTACACGTGATATTTGATGAACAGCAACCATTTAAAGCTGTTTACCGAGGCTACGATAACGTTTTAAATAGAGTACTATGCCACCAGTTTTATCAATGGAGAGTGGACACTATGAAAAATGTACCTTTCAGAAATAACTGATACACTATCCTTATTAAATGGGGTATCCGACAGTTAGGACAGTTATGTTTCTTTCAAATAACAGAATAAATTAGTGTTGCCTGAAAAGATCCCATGAAATGCTGTGTATTGATGCCCTACATCTATGCGAAAGGTGAAGAACACTCCACTCCTCATTACAAGCAGGTATTTCCTATCCGAGCCACGCTGCACAGTCAGCTATTTTTAAACCAAGAAAACCACGTGACCACTAAGTTTTGCGATCATGTTGTATCATCGTTCAGGTTATCTGCTCTGACGTCGATATTTTCTTGGCAGAAATCACAATCGTGTTTATTTATAGATTTGGACAGATGAACATTTAGGACGATTTATTTCGTTGTCTTACACTTTAAGGTAGTGTTTTAAATCGACTTTCCCGAATTTAAGTTTGGGTTTTTAGAAAAATATGCCAGAGCCCCCAACCCCAGCTACACAACATTAGTTATATATCGTTACATGTAGTCGATTATAGAAACTTCTCGGGTACCACCTTTTATCTTTGCATGCTAATCCCTTGATGTGTACTTGAGAGAAAAATGTAATTTATGCTTTTGTTTCTATCTTATACCATTTATTAATTGTTATTTACGTGCTGCTGAAACACATTCAACCTTTTCGTTGGTGGAGGTCAGACAACTATCTGGGTAGAACCACCAGCGCACAGTCCATCGGCTGAACATTCAAGGAACATATTCCACGCTGGCGTCATTGACCAAAGGAGTCAAAATGATGGGAACTTAACTTGAAAAAATTTACTAGAGTACTCATCAAGTATGTTTTAGTGTGAAATAAATATTTCACAGTGTTCAGAGAATTTTAAAGGTGTATATTTGTTTAATTTTCACTGAACGTAAAGCATCCGATAAGATGATGTTATAATAAATTGCGTAACTTTTTCACTTTTATGTAACTTTTGTCAGTAACTTTTAGAGTTTTCTGTTACCTTTACCGTTTTCTGTAACTTTTTGCAGCTGTACCAACTGACAGGGAACTAAATCTAAAGTGTGTTAATAAGTATATTGTAGTGTTTTAACATGTTATATAGGACCGAGACATGCACATTATTTGGGAAATATGTATAAGTAAAGTTTATAAGCAGATTATTCCCTGCTAACAGAGGCGTGCCTGCCGTTACGCACGTACGCACGTGTGTAAAGTGGCTTCCAGAAATTGAAATAATAAAAACGCCAAAAAGCGAATAATTACAAATGTCTAACTTACACCCTTTTTCTTGTATGACTACATACATATATAGTCTTAATTTTACTACTGTTACTTGTTTTCAGAAAAAAAATCTTTTGTATACATTATGAAGCGTTATAAAGACACCTGAAAAAGTATGACGTATTTTCTATTTCAAATGATAGTTATTGGCAATTTTTTATGTTTAAAAACGCCCCAGAATGCACCTACGGCGTTATGTAGTAAAAAAAAATTTCCGGGGGAGCATGCCGGACCCCCCCTAGCAGGAGTGCGTATACACAAAAGTCGTCTAGGCACGCCCCTGGCTAAAGTTGCAAATGATCACATAGGTACTCGTGATAAAAAGTGATCACAACATCGCAAAACTACTACATATCTAAACACAGTAAACATTGTAATTTACTATGTACAACATCTGCACATAATAAACACTTATTGACGTTATTTACCAAGGTGAACTAGCCTTAATAGTGCTAAAGACTATACAAAGGTTACTTGTCAATATGTTGTATAAATCCTCTTACATAGAACAAACATATTATATTATATACTGAACTAAATATTGATTAACAAAATGTACAACGTTTGCCCGACATTAAGGTAGGCCGCGGGAAACATACTGCACTTTAACGATTTGGTATTATATATGGAACGTGCACGTTGACACCCTCTGTTAATGATGCGATGGCTTCCAGACTTACACGGCTTGTATAACTCATGTACCACCAATCAACATAGCACATAGTGGGACTGATTTCAGGGAATGATATGTATGTGCATGTGTGTGCGCGTTGTACGCCTGCGGGTTTGTACGTTCGGGTGTGTGTGTGTGTGTGCGTGTGTGCGTGGTGTGTTCTGTGTGTGTGCGTGTGTGCGTGGTGTGCTCTGTGCGTGTGTGCGTGGTGTGCTCTGTGCGTGTGTGTGTGGTGTTGTGTGTGTGTGGTGTGATGTGTATGTGTGCTCTGTGTGCTGTGTGTGCATGTGTGCGCGCGTTGTACGCCTGCGGGTTTGTACGTTGGGGTGTGCGCGTGCGTGTGTGCGTGGTGTGCTCTGTGTGTGTGTGTGTGCGTGTGTGCGTGGTGTGCTCTGTGTGTGTGTGCGTGTGTGAGTGGTGTGCTCTGTGTGTGTGTGTGTGCTCTGTGTGCGTGGTGTGCTGTGTGGTGTGTTGTGTGTGTGTGTGGTGGGATGTGTGTGTGTGTGCGTGTGTGCGTCGTTTTCTGTGTGTGTGTGCTTGTGTCTATGATGTGTTATATGATAACCTAAAATGAGTCTTTCTCTTATTCATACAGACCCTCGAAAACAACAACAAAAAACCCGTAAAAATCGGACGACTCTAAGAAGATGCTAACTTTTGTGGAGTCCAAGACTTGTAACTCCCCCGCCTACTTCCGCGTGTGTTCGAGACCCGGCAATTTGTGTGAGGGGTTCTGTTAGCTGACCTAGGATTCAACTGGTCTAGCTAAATGTTAGTTTGCCATCTAACCCCTCCATTTAATAAGCTTAAAATTAGTTTGATGTCGCAAATATGAACATATATATTTATTTGTCGATGAAATGTAACAAAAGCAGCAACATATCCGTTGTGACAAGTAAAACAGTGATAAAAACGTGCATCGGCCGGGAATCGAACCCGGGCCGCCCGCGTGGCAGGCGAGCATTCTACCACTGAACCACCGATGCTTACATATATCATACGTCAAACTATGTCATTCACGTTTAGCAACGTTGATCTGTAAACGTCAGGCCAGTGTAACAGTTGTCATTCATTTCGTGGACCGAGTTGTCAGGTGGCTGACTGATTGCTAGCCTTTAAGGTGAGTAGATAGCAGTACGGAGTCTTGTTTCAACAGTTTCAAATTCTCGCTTGCCATACTATATCAGCTAAATCATAATTTTATAACGTTTAAATTTTTGTAAATTTTTGAAACGTTAAGAGATAAAAGAGGCATACAGATATGGGATATGCTGAGGAAAATATAATGCAGAATTAATTTAAAGTTTTTGTAGAAACTATGTGCATCGATTGACAGATATATAGTCTTGATACGGGTTTTTTTCAAGTGAGACGAAAAATAACGGAAAGTCCTTGTAATCCATCTAAAAGACAAGGTTACTGGTACATTTCTAGAATATAAAAGCCACAAATGACTACAGAATTGACGATGTTTTACTTTAAAAACATCTCAATAAGTGAAGCACTATTTACAGGCATATGGAACACAGCAACATGTACATAAAAGTGTGACTTTGTCTTAAGTCCATACCACAGACACATTCCTGGGTAGAACCACCGGCGCACCGAAAGCCAACTAAAGACCTTACCACACATTCCTGAGCACCGACCGAGACCCGAACCCACGCAGTAAGGGTGAGCAATCAAAGGAGTTACAAGTTCGTTTGCGACTTTATCATTCGACAATGACCGGCCATTTATTATAATTAGTTCATTGCCAGAGACATTAACATCTAGCACCAATCTTGTATCTACTTGTTTTCTATTGTTTGTGTTTATTCAAAATATATGTAACATAAAACTAGACGTTCTTCTATTTCAGTTTTAAACAAAGTATATACATGAAGTTGCTAACGCTTTCCGTTAAATAGAAACGAGTAGCTTCTAAGCGCTACTTTCTTACTTCCAGGACAAAAATGAAGCTCTTCTTTTGTTTTTGAAAACAGATAGTCAAATTATCATACGGAAATATAATATCCCGGTTTTGTATCAAAGCGGTACATCCATTGCCACTTTGCCGGTATAATTGAATTCCAATATATACACGTACGATAAAATATCACTATGTTGTACTTTACTTAAAATCAGGTTTTGATCTAATGCATATTAACATGTCTGTATGGTCATGGTGACATTTAACCTACCATAAAATAGCGGCCTTTCAACGTGCCATTTTTCATCTCAAAATATGTAAATATTTAGGTTTCATTTAATAGGAAAAGCATCCAGAAAGTCAATCCAGGCAGAATAAATCTTGATTGTATTCCTAGAGGTAGGAAACTGTGGTTTCTTTTCATCTTCCAAACCACGTACATATAACGCTGAATTTATGCAAGGCGATTACGGTAACTGAAAAGATTAAACGCATTTTAGAGGCTTGTCGTAAGTTTCGTCAGGTATTTTGTGAATGTCTTTGGGAAATTGCTAGGGCAATAAAACACAGATGGTTAAAACGATTTCTGCACCACTTTTGGATATTATCTGAATTACTGGACAATAAACTATGCACGTATCTCCCCTAGTTTGTGGTCCGCTAGATGGCGGTAATGAGCTTCCCGTTAGACAGGACCGTAATGCCCCGTCACCTGGTAACTATGGCTTTGGGATGACGCCGATGAATTTAATCAATTAAAATTTCGATTAAAGGTAATAAAATATTTATGGCAAGCGGCGCTTGCCGGTGTTAACTTGTACAAGACTGGGTGAATTTATTGGCCCGAAGCTGGTTTGGGTAAATAAATCAGAGGTTTGTGGTAGAAGAATGGATAACCGATTATTGGAATAGCAGCAAGATGCTATTTAGAATACCTAAGCACCACAATTCGTCCCTTACAAAGGTGTAAAACGCCGTCAAACGTCGTCAAATATCGACGCTTTGTCATAATCCGTCGATTTTACGAGGCTCTGAACAGGAAATTAAATGGAAGAAGAATTTATGTCCGTATTTAAGGATGCATGAAAACAGTGTACAAATGTAGCATTGAGGGTTTAGGCTCGAAAAGCATCCGCTATGCTTTGCATTTCATGTTCACGCCTCACGTGGTATTGTCGTTATTATTTCCCCTTGATTACTCAGATAGGATTCATTGGAGGCCCAATGAATAGACCGGTCAGAATTCACTGGAAGACACTTTTTTGATGTCACAAATTGGATTTGTAAGATATACTAGTCATCTGCTTGCAACTTGTAAAAGTCGACGGGTTTACATTTTGTCAACACCGCAAGATGAAAGAAAACAACACAGAAGTTCGATTTAAGGCAATAAAATGACAAAATTGGATTTGACATATTAGACGGGATAGACCAGAAAACATATGTTTCGCTTGAAGTGAGTTTCATTTTGAAAGCCGTTTTGATTAAATCTCCCATACTTTGATTTAATTTTCGTGCCTTAAATGTTTCCTTTGATTTTAATCCCCGTTCACAAATTCCAAATTAGTATTTCAGGGTGTTTCCGAACTTTAAAGGAAATGAAATACGCTTCAGTGCGCTCTTTCAATATGTTATATAACTATAATGTATAATGTGTTGTTGTTTTTTTAATTCAGAAGTTGACCCATCCTTCTGCTAAAGATGAACATTTCGTTTGAATTTTATATTGCTGTATTTATTTGCATAAATATTTCATTATGAACATGTGCAGCATTTATATTTATCATTTTGAAAAGCGGTTTTGAACGAAGACCAATTTCGATATTGTCAATGGTTTTATATGAATGCGTTTTTATGCCACGTGTAAAAGGAGTGAATTTTTTCATGGTTTTAGATTTTTATCTAATTGTAGCTAATAAAATTATGATCAAATCAAATTTGATGAAAACTATCCATTTAAAATTGCACTTGCAAAAACATAGATGATGAAAATGTAAATTGTTTTTGATTTGTCTGATCAACTTTGAAAGCAAACAGCATGAAGATTTTTATCGTGGTCGATAAAAGCGAAATGAATGGCAAATTGACACATTTGAGTTAACTCGGTCCAGCAAATTGACACATTAACACTACATGCGTGTTATATTTTCCAAAAGAAACCCTTTTGAATCAAAGCTCCATTTTCAATCCCCTCATTGCCGCATTTTATCTTAATCAACAGACACGGAGATTATTTAGGTTCATATGTCGGTGTTTTAGCCTTTGTGATGCTTTGATACCGATCTATCATTATTTCCTGGTACGGCATACCTTTACCAACACATATTTAAATTTCATCTTAACACTCAATATATGTCTATTAAAACCACGAAATGATGGAGCACTATTCTGAAAAAAAAATACATTCGGTTTTTAGTTTAGAAAAATGTGTGGATATCATATTAAGGTATAATCTGTCGAGTTCCATTTCCTATCTTACTGGGTCGATTACAAAACTAACAGTTCACTACCATCAGATCAGCGGGAAGTGGCAGAAAACAGCCGCGAAATATGCTGCCTTCAGCAGGGAGCGGGGTCGAAAACATTTACGGTATTTTCACAAGTTTACAAAAAATACACACCGCTTGTGTTTGGCGTTGAAAGTTGTCTCGACATTCACAGCGGGGACAAAATAAGTAAACATACATGGTATATTTGATATATGTATCATACATTGCTAAGAGGAAAAAACATCAACGAATTTCCCTCTAATGTTTACTAAGTTATACATTATGTGGTATGCTTTTTTAAAGTTTTTTTTCTTGAGCTATAATCTGCGCTAGCTTTCATAATTTACAGAAATGTTTTAATTGCAACCAATTTAATAAAATGATACTGTGATGTCTAAACCGATTTTGCACTGCTAAGAAACATCCAAGCAGTCATTGATTAGCTAGGCCAGCATACTTTGTATTTTATTATTTCTCAATGAAAACGTTCTTCAGTTAAGTTTAAGTCAAAGGAGGCTTTACAAAAGTAGTACATAATTGTATAGATTTCTGCCTTTCCAGATATGGTCTTTATTTCTATGCCTATTGCCATGCTTACTGCTTATTTCACTTTTTTTTTTAAATACATCTAAGCCCCTGTTCAATATAGCGATTTTAGTGGAAGAAGACCCAAGCCAAATGTCTGGGTAGAGCCACCTGCACACCGGATGTCAACTGAAAGACCTCACCAATATAAGTCAATCGCCCCAAACGGGACCGTCTTATTGTTAATTTGCATGCAGTAGAAATAAACTGTCATATGGAAAAATCAAGCCGACCGAATATATATTTCTAACCGCAAATTGCCCATAGGCGCAATTGGCAAAAGATGTTGAAATGGTAAGTGCACTTCATTCTTTCTTGTTCTTTTGAACTGCAGGGCATTTAATTAACAACCATCCCACACATTAAAACAAGCACAACAAAACAACACAACACAAAAAACAAAACAAAAACAACAACCAAAAAAACAAACAAACACAGAAAGAGACGATTTAGTTGTAGCAGCTGATGTTGATATTTTAATCTCCACGAACTTAATCAATAGCCCGCACATTTCTAGTGAATCATTGAGTACTGCAAACATATTTTCAACCACTACAAAATCTCATTGGATTTAGTTTAGAAAAAAAGCTGAAGTCATCGTTTTTAAGTTAACCAAATTGGCTGGGAATTGAGCATTAAATTTCCGAATACAACCAAATACCAGCAGCTCGATATTAAAGACAGAATACATACCTTGCTGGGTATCCGGTTGAAGCTGGGAACCAGGTCGTATCTAGATATTAAATACCCAATACCCATTTGACTGGGAATTAGGATGTATCTGAATATTGAATACTCATTACCAATTTCCCAATTCCCAGCCAATGTAGGTTAACCGACTAACCAAATGAAATTAGCGTAAACCGGCACCCTAAAACTGGTTAAATGTTTACATTATGTCCTTAAAAGTAACTTTAATCCACTGCTTTTTCTGATTGTTAATTCGCAATTATATATATTTCATGTCATGTCTTGTGGACGAACATGTTAAGAGTAAATAAGCCTTAATTATTCAGGGATTCGAACCCCTTACTCCAACCAAACCGCAAGATTTCATATAATGACCAATACTATTTACAATAGTTAATTACTGTGTACCCGTTCTGCACTGCAAGTGGACAATCGAGTGCGGACATTATTGGTTGAAATACACGTTTCCATGTAGACTGTAATTGTATTGATTTCAACTAAACGTAAACAGCTTTGTTTCGGCTATTGGCAGTATTTGCTTTTTTGTAACATTTTTGTTCCAGTAACACTCTACTCTAGTGTATTTCAATCTAAACGAAATCTTAAATTCTGATCAGATACGTTACTTTCATCTTGGAAAAAAGAAACCACTCGCAATCTCCTAGCTGTCAAACCAATGTTTGGTTTTTGCCAAACATTTCACAACAACACAACAAAACACCAAACACCGGCGTTTTACCATATCCCATGCCGTACCGGCTGTTTTGAGAAGGCAAGAATATGGAGAAAAAATCTTATAACCTGATATAATTGTAATTAGCCTCGCGGATGGCTTATAAACATTTTAATGGCCATTGAGAAGCAACGACAGTTGATTGGCATGTAGGACTCGCTGTTACTGACATCCGTATGTCCCTTCGCTTCAGCGTGGGTTTGATAGCATCGCTTGATTCATGTTGATTTTAATAATTCATAGAAAGGCTCCCGTGGTAACTGATGGTAGTGTAATTTGATAAAATGTAACTCTGAAACCGGAGTTGATGCCAACGTCAGATACGATCCAGGCCTGTTTTCTCCCTTGCCGTATTTGGCATGGATCAAACGGGAGTAGCTTTACGATGGCTTGTCATAAGTACGTTGATTGAAAGATGAGTGAGGAAGTTCCGACAATTACTTGTGTTACATGTGAGTACGGTTGTACGATAATTTTGTATGTTACACATAAAATTAAAATCCAGTAACATGATTTAAAGCATTTGGTAGTCGGCTGCTTATTTCGGTTGCTAGACGATTGTTGGATATAATGCTGTTACGAGTATATTTGTTACATCGAACCAACGTATATATGATCATATTTGGATGGGTTTGCCGGCATTTTTGCCGATACAGTGCAGCGACATTTCTATTATAATAGCACAGGGGCACTTATGAGATGCCCAGGGACTGAACCCGGTCGGTCCATTATACTGACACCGACGAGTCAGGCGTAATGCTGTCCCCTTTGCCCCGAGCGTTTGGAGCGTTACTACCAACTTTAAAGTCTTTAGTTTGACCCGGCCGGGGTTTGAACCCGCGACCTACCGATCCGAAAAACCGACGCTCTACCACATGAGCTATTGCGGACGGTGCAAGGTGCTAATTAGTGGTAAGGACAGACTCCACCCCCCCCCCCCCCACTCCGGATATATTTTTGAATAGAACCACCGGCGTCCCGCATGTCAGCTGGACGTCCTCCCCATCGGAACGTTCTTACCCCGACCAGGACTGGAATCCATGCGGCAAGGTGCTGATGAGTTATAAGTCGGCGACTCTAAACGCTAGTGCACGTGCGCCCCATTTCTCGGACGTCCGGCTATACAATCGGAATAAATATCCCTATAATACATTGTAAACGCTGGTCATGACTGCTGCTTTCAGAATTTACTCGTTCTCTAAAGGTCCAACAGATGTCATAAAATATATATTTAAAAGATCAGAAATTGTTTTTACATCATTTAGAATTCGGCAAATGAATGTATGCATGTTCTTCATTTTTTTTTTATACAAAACCAAGTCAATGTGCAAATTTAGAAACAGAAGCGAGGTTTAGGTAAGGATAATTATTGTTTTTGTCGCTTATTTCTAGATTAAAATAATCAATTTATGTAAGCACATGGTAGTTTTCCTACGTACTTTTTTACAAAGTTGGAAAAATCTAACACATAACACAACATACCCCGCGCCTCTCATCATATGTCGTGTAAATTAACACACGTCTTTATAATATGTCTATGTTGTCTATGAAAAAAATCGACGACTTATCAGTACGAAGAAAATATTTTTTTGGCCCTTATTAAGATGTCTTTTTTGTGCAAGTTTCATCGTGAATGACATATGAAAGGCTCTGAACGCACATATTAAACATATCAGATTCTGCTTAAGACGTATCGCTCGCCTCATCAGAGTTACTTCCCTTGATTATGATTGACGGCTCAGCTGATTAAGAAAATAATGCACTTTAGCGAGCTCGAGACAGAAGCTGTTATTCAATTAAAAGAAACGGGATTAAAGAATAAACTACAAGCCTAGATGTCATATCATTTTTATATTCACCAGCCGCTTTGTCTGTCAAATACAATTGTATTATCTGCACTTTTTACTCACGAGAAGAAAAGTTTTAAATGGCAGATGCGCAATAATACCAGATACTGAATATAAGACGCACTTCAAATGTAAGAAGTGTTTGGGTGAGTCATATTTCAAAAGAAAAATGTTAATTAATATTTAAAAATAGCAGGTTAAGTCAAAAGCTTATTATTCTTTCAGTACATCCTTGCTATTTCTTCTCTTTTTCAAGGGCTATCATATTTACAACTCTTAACAAATTCATTTTCTACCTTTATTTTTAAACCACATAGAATGTAAAGCTGTTACGAGAAGTTAAGCGAACTTGCCAACCAACGTGGCTTAGCAAAGCGTAGCACAAATTGATTTTCATCACAGCATCAGATTATAAACCCTTAACTTAATAACGCCGAGCTAAAGATAAGAGAAGTCAATAGATTTTATGTTGCAATATATCCCATAATTCTCCATAAATCCCCTTATTGCTGGTCAGGGGTTTGGACGAGGACTTAAGGAGTGCAGGAGATGCACATGACTCATAAGATATTTTAGAGCGACTTGGTCACAGTTTTGAATGGGTCATTGGCACATACAATCACGGGATACGCACTTCACGTGTATTTATAAATGATGGTGCCAATATCGAGACAATCGTTGTATTTTTATAACTGAAATATTCAACGGGCAATATGTTGCCGCATTCTCAGTTGGAGATATAATGTTGTTGGACTTGAAGCGGGTAAAAACTGGAAAAGCATCGCGACGCTTTCGATTCACACAACATCAAGACATCACACTGTTTTCACGATGTTCACATAAACTTTAGCAATTTGGTAACATTTTATTCAATCTTTAATTGTGGTAAAAAATTATCTTTTTTAACACATAACCAAATATGACATACTTGCTTTAAAATTCAGTAGTACATTTGCTTATTTGTAAGAATAAAGTTTTCCCCTGGTCACAATTAAATGTATGTACATGGCACCCATAAGCACAAGATCTACAATTGATATTTATCAAAATTACCTCCCACACTGTTTACGACTGACAGATTTTGTTTGCCTACATGAAACGGAGCTTTACTAGGTTGTTGAAGTAAAATGGCTTAGGAATAATTGTATAAACGGTCGAGACTATCAACCTAAGGCAGCAGTCTTTTAAAGGACATGTTTCGAAACTGTTTTGAAACTGGTGGTAGTAGGTTCGAATCCCCGTATGGGCAAGTGTGGTCAACCATTTTGTCCATTTTTTCTTTTTACTCTGACAAATATTTCTCTATCAATCATACCTGATTTAGAAAGACATATGTGTATTATAAATGATTTTTATTAAACAATATGTGTTAAATTTGATAAAAATCGTTATCTGGTATATTCAAAGTCTTTACATTTGGCAGCATCAGCTAAAATTCTATAAACAACATTTGAAATAAATCGTATGGTTATCTAAAGCTCGGTGATTGTTTTAATCAAGCACACTTAGCAGAAAGAAAATGAAAAATCAGTCTTTGACATATATATTACATACCGGACCTGGTAGTGCAATCGGTAGTGTCGGTTCCAGGTACGAGAGGCCCCGGGTCAGATCCAGGGACGCGATATACGAAAGTCGTTAAAAATGGAATTGGTATAGCTCCCATGCTGACAATTAAGCAAATATAAGGGTAGTTCCACGACTTGTCGGCCCGGTGTCAGGATAATGTGACTGGGTGTGGTATCATGCCAGATGTTCACGGCATGCTATACACAGTGATGGCAGCACTATATCTGCTTCAAGTGGACACTGTCTCAAGATAAATGAAATAGCGTTGGTGGGACGATAAACCCAATAAACACAAACAAACAATCTATTACATATTTTGGATAGTTTGAGTCAGACCAATCAAGTAAAATGTTTAGTTTGTCTACTGCTGCCAATTGTTTACTAACGATAGCCACTAGCGAAACACTTTTCTTAAAACGGATAAAACACAACATTTGGAGTTTTCTTAATTCTTAAAAGAGACCTTTTTGCTTATTTTTGATAAGAAACAGTATCCATAAATTCAATTGCGGGTTGCGAATTTTGTTAAAAAGTTGCGTAAATTTGTCGTTGAAGGCATACAAAACATCAGTTATGTTAGTTTTCAAATTCCTCAATTGTCTATAACACTTGCTTTACCTAAGTGGGATTTTACACAATTTTAAAAATGTAAATGCGGTCAAAAGTGACCTAGGCGCTTTAAGGATGTTTTTACTGGAATGATAATCTATCATTTTGTGAAAAAAATCCTTCCAAGTATCATTTCCATTGTCATTTAATAACGATAATGGCAAAGTATTTACCATACTAAGAAGTGGCATTTTCATATTAAGTTTTTTTGTGAATATTCACCTCCTTGCACCACCTTTCTATTCGTTAGGGTAAGGTTTGACAATTTAGCACCAGAATACCTTATTTCGGCTCTCCATCGTTTAATCTTTTTTGACAGAGTACATTTTTTATTTAATACAAGTGAGGAATACAGGCAACAACAATGAGATAAACGATACACATCTTTAAAACCATATTACCGTATGCTTTAACCTGACTCTTACGCAATATTGTCTTCTTCCACTCCCCCTGTTAAATGCCATTGACGCTTGATCTCAATCTTTACTGTTACGTTCGGACGTCGGATCCATGTTCAGACCGCTTTAGCACGTACGTACAAAGACAAGATTGTGAAAGGCAGAGACTGTCAATCATAGTCTTTGTGTGCATGTCATGTGATCACAGGGTTGGTTACCTGATACTTACACCACGAAACATTTCCTATAGTCTTTGTTCATCTAACCGTACGGCCTATCTGTACAGTATTACAGCGAGCCAGGCGTTTCGCGCGCTATGAAACTGGAGGCCAAACACACCACCGAGACAGTATCCCATGCTAGACTTATTGAAATTGGTATCCCGTACTTTACATCGTAAAAACGTGTTAGAAGGCCAAATGTGTTTTCGCTTGATTTGAATAAACTGCCTACTTTGAAAAGGTTTGGATCTAAGGTATCACGTCATTATCACGCTTGAAGGCGCTGAAGATTTTCTAACGCCGGCAACATTTTCAATGCAAATTAGTATAATATTTTCTTCACAGACATCCACGCGGAAGTGTGTAAAATATCAGGGTCATTCGACACTCGCCCAAATCTTACACCTAATTATCAGCTCTTTTCTATTTGCCTAATTAAATCATACAGATCTGTCAACAATTAGGGCTTATTTTGATTTAGTAATTATGCTTGAGTTTGTGTCTACGGTGAGGACTTTCATTGACAACAATTGTCGTCTGCACTGAGGTCTTTCGTACATGCTCAATGGATTGTATTGGATCAGTATTTAGAGAACTCAACTTTGTGGTGGTGGAAATTTGTCGACTTTCTCCAAGTTAACCGAGAAAGGAACATGAATTTATATACATGCATTCATATTTAAAATATACTTTGGTTTGAGTTGACTCAAGTGAAAAATTATTGATCGTAAAGTATGCGCATTTTTAAGCTTGGAACGACTTTCAACAGAAAACATATCAACTCTAAATTTATTCATTATTTTATTTGGCAGACTACATGATGATGGCAAGCTTCTTGCCGTGTAACCTTATATATCAATTATGCCCGTTTAAGATATTTCAATGGCAGTGGCGCGCTTCATTTTATTCCGGGGAAACCGTGGCATTGAGGTAGAAACGCGGACCTGTAACTCATCTGACTGTTTAGCTTCTGGCCGCGTGGATTCGAGTCCCGTTTTTGGCGAAGGCCTTAATTTGACAAGGTCTTCCCGTTTACCTCCGGAGCGCCGGTGGTTCAATCAAGACATTTGTCACGGTTCTTCCCCTACGAAAGTAGCTGGACGATGCCATAATAACACCAATTGTTCAACGCGATGTATTTTAAAAAGAGAAGAAAAGAAATCAGTTTATTTCAGTAGTAAGACAATTTACACAAATGAAAATTGTTATGATACTCATTCGGGCAACATTGTCATCAACATTATTAAATATGTTATGATATCAAACACAATCTATATTAATTGATATGCGAACGCGGCATTGCAAACGTGTATGTATGCTTTGTAAAACGTAATGTTCTTAAATAATATGCTCATTAGCGTCCATGATTATAAACCTTTTCAACTAGTAGCATTAGAGGTAGAATTGCATATGCAAATCCGAAATTATGATGATTTATTTTTTTCTAATGTTTTACCATGGTTTTGTTATGTAATATAGTAACACTGGATTTAGTAATGGTACAATATACAAATACATAAAGGGATGTCTTCCAGCTGATGTGCCAAGCACCGGCGGATCTACCCCGACAAATGTCTGGGATATTCTTCCATCATAAACATCTGGACGCGTCAAAATGGCCATTTTGGTCATTGTGTCAAGACGATGAATGCTAAAGACAAACATAATCAAGCAAATAAAAGTTTCGTTAAACTTTGAACTGGAATTTTCGTTAAGAATAATTCACTGAATTCACCCACCTCTCATTGTCATCTAAATATACAAAACATTTGAAACACCATGAATATCACTCTTCCAGATCAGTTCTTCAAAAATGTCCTTTCCCAGAAATTCAAGTCGATGCCATCAGTGCTGTTTGATGTCTAAAGTAGTCCACAGCGTGCCAAATCACCGCTCAGCAAGGGAACTACTTACTGACGGCGTTCTAATGCTGCCGACGGCGCGGCTAATTCGGTAAAGAACTCTTGTCGGTAAAAGATTGTCGGGGATCTAGATAGTTGTGAGATGTCGGCTGATGACTCGCTGAGAAGTAGAGATATCTAACGTATCTTGACTTGAACGCCAGCTATTCCCGCGGAGTGATACGTCAGTAAAGGCACCATCTTGACGGCTCTGATCATCATCAATAGGCCCAAGAATCTAGATGACATATAGAAGAAAGATTTTTCTCAGAAAGTATCATGAAACTTTTATAGATATATTGACTATGGATTGCATAACGTATTTGTAATGTAAAGTGCCAAAAGATCACAGATAAAAGAGCGGTCTAATTTTATTAGATTTATTGATTACATTGAATAGGAAAATAAGAAACGATAATAGAAGAGTTACCATACATATAAAAATTGGAACTACCTCTAGACAAAGGCGTACCGAGTAAACGTAAAAATGACAAAAACACAGATTACACACAAAAGAAAAAAACAACAATTACTACATTGGAAATAATATTTTGTAGGAAATATGTTAAATTCTGGAACAAGAAAGGTTGAAGTATTTGTATTTAGCTGTTCCGTTGTTTATTGTATCTTAAACACTTCAAAGAAATGTTTCTAATCCGTTTTTTTGATAAGGCAAGCAAGAACAAGACTCATTAAAATATTTGTTGGCGACAAGAAGAAGTATACGTTGTAGCTTGAAGGACACTTTTAGAGTGACCGGTATGACAATTTAAAAAGTATACGTAATCTCGTGTTATCAACAAGTTCTGGTAAAACATGCGTAGACAGTGAGGACCAACCTACCAATTCATGTTTCTGCCTACGTTTCTTGTTATTACAAACCAAAGTTTGCTGGGCTCTTATTAAGAAAACATGAGCGAAATAAATAAACAAATCCATGGTTAGTATGAAAGACAAGACACAGTTGACACAAAGTTACGCTTACAAATATCTATATCGACATTGAGGACGTCTATACAATGTGTAATATTTACAGTAATTGAGACAATCTGTCTCTTTTAGAAATACGTAGAATTATTTCTTGTGCTCAATTTCATATCCTTAGTTCCAGAAATCAGGTACACTTCTGGAATCCCCATTACTTCATCCGTTTATTGTAATACTTTCGATGGGACTACTTTCTCGTGTATTTATCCGCACCCGGCCTGTTAACAACTGAAATTGAAACAAACAAGAGTTATGTGCAACCCAGGCCCTGTAAACAAACAGTGCCTCAATCATCGCCCCTCGATTCTAGCGTTCCTGGGAAATCTGTACTTGTATGCTCACGGAACGTGTAAATATATCAAATATCAGACTCCCAGCGGGAACCGTTTCCGAGCGTCTGCGAAAGCCATTTGATCCCCGACTGGGTCTAAAAACCGCCGTCGCTTAAGTCAGTCTGCGGCGGCTAGGAACCCAGTCTGGATGCAGTCTTAAAGCCCTCAGAGGTATTTGAAAGCATTTCATTCTACTTCGCTTGCAAGGGATATTCCCAAGAGATTGTTCGCATCCTTCCGCGCTTTGTTCTGTCGCGTCATTAGGCTGATCAGAAGTGGTTAGATCCTGACCCCTCGAAATATATATGTGAAACATTCCGAAATACAAAATGGATTTCCGATTGGTTGGTAATGTGTAAACGTTTGATAATTTGTTTGAACGATTTAGTCTGTCCATGGCCAAATCAGACGGAGGACCGAGCAAAGAATAAATATAAAACCACAATAATAATAACTAGCAACAACAACAACACCTACAACGAGCAATATATACAGCATACATTTGAAATCGACCGTTTCAGATATAAACACTGTGTTTAGAATGCATGAAATTTGTTCTGATGAAGTCATCTATGTTTTGGATAAAAACATCATGAAAAAATGATAAGTTAAACGTTACAACAACACCAATTATTCATAGTAGATGGTGAGTCTGCTGATGAAATTAGAAGTATGTAGACGAAAGCCTTAAGTTGAGGAATTTACATAAATTTTTAAAAACTTGTTTGCCAATCCAGCAAATATCTTAATGTACTTATTTCTTTTGCCACATTGCCATGCATTATCGAATAAAAACGTTTAAACCAAAGACTTGGTACTGGTACTGTTAGATGAAGCCCACAGACATAACTCAGGGAAGAACACAAACTGAAATTGTTCGATGAACCATTAGACCATAGACATATCTCAGTTCAGAAAAGGAACTGTTGCTGTCAGAAGAACTCACAGAAACATCTCAGGGTAGAACACAAGCTGTAACTGTTAGGAGAAGCACGCAGACATATTTCAGGTTAGAATACAAACTGAAACGGTCAGATGAAGCCCACAGACAGATCTCAGTGTAGAATACAAACTGTTACTGTCAGATGAAGTTCACGGACATATCTCGGGGTAGAATACAAACTGTTACTGTCAGATGAAGTCCACAGACAGATATCAGTGTAGAATACAAACTGTTACTGTCAGAGGAAGCTCACAGACATATTTCAGGTTAGAATACAAACTGAAACGGTCAGATGAAGCCCACAGACAGATCTCAGTGTAGAATACAAACTGTTACTGTCATATGAAGTCCACAGACATATCACAGTGTAGAATACAAACTGTTACTGTCAGATGAAGCCCACAGACATATCACAGTGTAGAATACAAACTGTTACTGTCAGAGGAAGCTCACAGACATATCTCAGGGTAGAATACAAACTGTTACTGTCAGAGGAAGCTCACAGACATATCTCAGGGTAGAATACAAACGGTTACTGTCATATGAAGCCCACAGACATATCTCAGTGTAGAATATAAACTGTTACTGTCAGATGAAGCCCACAGACATATCACAGTGTAGAATACAAACTGTTACTGTCAGATGAAGCCCACAGACATATCACAGTGTAGAATACAAACTGTTACTGTCATATGAAGCCCACAGACATATCGCAGGGTAGAATACAAACTGTTACTGTCAGATGAAGCCCACAGACATATCGCAGGGTAGAATACAAACTGTTACTGTCAGAGGAAGCTCACAGACATATCTCAGGGCAGAACACAAACTGTTATTGTCAGATGAAGCCCCCAGACAGATCTCAGTGTAGAGTACAAACTGTTACTGTCAGATGAAGCCCACGGACATATCGCAGGGTAGAATACAAACTGTTACTGTCAGAGGAAGCTCACAGACATATCTCAGTGTAGAATAGAAACTGTGACTGTCAGATGAAGCCCACAGACATATCACAGTGTAGAATACAAACTGTTACTGTCAGATGAAGCCCACAGACATATCACAGTGTAGAATACAAACTGTTACTGTCGGATGAAGCCCACAGACATATCTCAGTGTAGAATATAAACTGTTACTGTCAGATGAAGCCCACAGACATATCACAGTGTAGAATTCAAACTGTTACTGTCAGATGAAGTCCACAGACATATCACAGTGTAGAATACAAACTGTTACTGTCATATGAAGCCCACAGACATATCGCAGGGTAGAATACAAACTGTTACTGTCAGATGAAGCCCACAGACATATCGCAGGGTAGAATACAAACTGTTACTGTCAGAGGAAGCTCACAGACATATCTCAGTGTAGAATAGAAACTGTGACTGTCAGATGAAGCCCCCAGACATATCTCAGTGTAGAATACAAACTGTTACTGTCGGAGGAAGCCCCCAGACATATCTCAGTGTAGAATAGAAACCGTCACTGTCATATGAAGACCACAGACATATCTCAGTGTAGAATAGAAACTGTTACTGTCAGATGAAGCCCACAGACATATCACAGTGTAGAACAGAAACTGTTACTGTCAGATGAAGCCCACAGACATATCACAGTGTAGAATAGAAACTGTTACTGTCATATGAAGCCCACAGACATATCACAGTGTAGAATACAAACTGTTACTGTCATATGAAGACCACAGACATATCTCAGTGTAGAATACAAACTGTTACTGTCAGATGAAGCCCACAGACATATCTCAGTGTAGAATACAAACTGTTACTGTCAGATGAAGCCCACAGACATATCACAGTGTAGAATACAAACTGTTACTGTCAGATGAAGCCCACAGACATATCTCAGTGTAGAATAGAAACTGTTACTGTCATATGGAGCCCACAGACATATCTCAGTGTAGAATACAAACTGTTACTGTCATATGAAGCCAACAGACATACCTCAGTGTAGAATAGAAACTGTTACTGTCATATGAAGCCCACAGACATATCACAGTGTAGAATACAAACTGTTACTGTCAGATGAAGCCCACAGACATATCTCAGTGTAGAATAGAAACTGTGACTGTCAGATGAAGCCCACAGACATATCACAGTGTAGAAAAGTAACTGTGACTGGCAGATGAAGCCCACTGACATATCTCATGGTAGAAAACAAACTGTTTCTGTCAGATGAAGCCCACTGACATATCGCAGTGTAGAAAAGTAACTGTGACTGGCAGATGAAGCCCACAGACATATCTCATGGTAGAAAACAAACTGTGACTGTCAGATGAAGCCCACAGACCGATCTCAGTGTAGAATACAAACTGTTACTGTCAAATGAAGCCCACAGACAGATCTCAGTGTATAATACAAACTGTTACTGTCATATGGAGCACCCAGACAGATCTCAGGGTAGAATACAAACTGTTACTGTCATATGGAGCCCCCAGACAGATCTCAGGGTAGAATACAAACTGTTACTGTCATATGGAGCCCCCAGACAGATCTCAGGGTAGAATACAAACTGTTACTGTCATATGCAGCCCCCAGACAGATCTCAGGGTAGAATACAAACTGTTACTGTCATATGGAGCCCCCAGACAGATCTCAGGGTAGAATACAAACTGTTACTGTCATATGGAGCCCCCAGACAGATCTCAGGGTAGAATACAAACTGTTACTGTCATATGGAGCCCCCAGACAGATCTCAGGGTAGAATACAATCTGTTACTCTCATATGGAGCCCACAGACATATCTCAGTGTAGAATAGAAACTGTGACTGTCAGATGGAGCCCACAGACATATCTCAGTGTAGAATACAAACTGTTACTGTCAGATGAAGCCCACAGACATATCTCAGTGTAATATATAAACTGTTACTGTCAGATGAAGCCCACAGACATATCACAGTGTAGAATACAAACTGTTACTGTCATATGAAGCCCACAGACATATCACAGTGTAGAATACAAACTGTTACTGTCATATGAAGACCACAGACATATCTCAGTGTAGAATAGAAACTGTTACTGTCATATGAAGCCCACAGACATTTCACAGTGTAGAATACAAACTGTTACTGTCAGATGAAGCCCACAGACATATCACAGTGTAGAATAGAAACTGTGACTGTCAGATGAAGCCCACAGACATATCACAGTGTAGAATACAAACTGTTACTGTCAAATGAAGACCACAGACATATCACAGTGTAGAAAACAAACTGTTACTGTCATATGAAGACCACAGACATATCACAGTGTAGAATACAAACTGTTACTGTAATATGAAGCCCACAGACATATCTCAGTGTAGAATAGATACTGTTACTGTCATATGAAGCCCACAGACAGATCTCAGTGTAGAATACAAACTGTTACTGTCATATGGAGCCCACAGACATATCTCAGTGTAGAATACAAACTGTGACTGTCAGATGAAGCCCACAGACATATCACAGTGTAGAATACAAACTGTTACTGTCATATGAAGCCCACAGACATATCTCAGTGTAGAATACAAACTGTTACTGTCATATGAAGCCCACAGACATATCTCAGTGTAGAATACAAACTGTTACTGTCAGATGAAGCCCACAGACATATCTCAGTGTAGAATACAAACTGTTACTGTCAGATGAAGCCCACAGACATATCTCAGTGTAGAATAGAAACTGTGACTGTCAGATGAAGCCCACAGTCATATCTCAGTGTAGAATACAAACTGTTACTGTCAGATGAAGCCCACAAATATATCGCAGTGTAGAAAAGTAACTGTGACAGGCAGATGAAGCCCACAGACATATCTCATGGTAGAAAACAAACTGTGACGGTCAGATGAAGCCCACAGACCGATCTCAGTGTAGAATACAAACTGTTACTGTCAAATGAAGCCCACAGACAGATCTCAGGGTAGAATACAAACTGTTACTGTCATATGGAGCTCCCAGACGGATCTCAGGGTAGAATACAAACTGTTACTGTCAGATGAAGCCCACAGACATATCGCAGTGTAGAATAGAAACTGTTACTGTCATATGAAGCCCACAGACATATCTCAGTGTAGAATACAAACTGTTACTGTCATATGAAGCCCACAGACATATCTCAGTGTAGAATACAAACTGTTACTGTCAGATGAAGCCCACAGACATATCTCAGGGTAGAATACAAACTGTTACTGTCAGATGAAGCTCACAGACATATCTCAGTGTAGAATAGAAACTGTGACTGTCAGATGAAGCCCCCAGACATATCTCAGTGTAGAATACAAACTGTTACTGTCGGAGGAAGCCCACAGACATATCTCAGTGTAGAATAGAAACCGTCACTGTCATATGAAGACCACAGACATATCTCAGTGTAGAATAGAAACTGTTACTGTCAGATGAAGCCCACAGACATATCACAGTGTAGAATAGAAACTGTTACTGTCAGATGAAGCCCACAGACATATCACAGTGTAGAATAGAAACTGTTACTGTCATATGAAGCCCACAGACATATCACAGTGTAGAATACAAACTGTTACTGTCATATGAAGACCACAGACATATCTCAGTGTAGAATACAAACTGTTACTGTCAGATGAAGCCCACAGACATATCTCAGTGTAGAATACAAACTGTTACTGTCAGATGAAGCCCACAGACATATCACAGTGTAGAATACAAACTGTTACTGTCAGATGAAGCCCACAGACATATCTCAGTGTAGAATAGAAACTGTTACTGTCATATGAAGCCCACAGACAGATCTCAGTGTAGAATACAAACTGTTACTGTCATATGGAGCCCACAGACATATCTCAGTGTAAAATACAAACTGTTACTTTCATATGAAGCCAACAGACATATCTCAGTGTAGAATAGAAACTGTTACTGTCATATGAAGCCCACAGACATATCACAGTGTAGAATACAAACTGTTACTGTCAGATGAAGCCCACAGACATATCTCAGTGTAGAATAGAAACTGTGACTGTCAGATGAAGCCCACTGACATATCACAGTGTAGAAAAGTAACTGTGACTGGCAGATGAAGCCCACAGACATATCTCATGGTAGAAAACAAACTGTGACTGTCAGATGAAGCCCACAGACCGATCTCAGTGTAGAATACAAACTGTTACTGTCAAATGAAGCCCACAGACAGATCTCAGTGTATAATACAAACTGTTACTGTCATATGGAGCACCCAGACAGATCTCAGGGTAGAATACAAACTGTTACTGTCATATGGAGCCCCCAGACAGATCTCAGGGTAGAATACAAACTGTTACTGTCATATGGAGCCCCCAGACAGATCTCAGGGTAGAATACAAACTGTTACTGTCATATGCAGCCCCCAGACAGATCTCAGGGTAGAATACAAACTGTTACTGCCATATGGAGCCCCCAGACAGATCTCAGGGTAGAATACAAACTGTTACTGTCATATGGAGCCCCCAGACAGATCTCAGGGTAGAATACAAACTGTTACTGTCATATGGAGCCCCCAGACAGATCTCAGGGTAGAATACAATCTGTTACTCTCATATGGAGCCCACAGACATATCTCAGTGTAGAATAGAAACTGTGACTGTCAGATGGAGCCCACAGACATATCTCAGTGTAGAATACAAACAGTTACTGTCAGATGAAGCCCACAGACATATCTCAGTGTAGAATATAAACTGTTACTGTCAGATGAAGCCCACAGACATATCACAGTGTAGAATACAAACTGTTACTCTCATATGAAGCCCACAGACATATCACAGTGTAGAATACAAACTGTTACTGTCATATGAAGCCCACAGACATTTCACAGTGTAGAATACAAACTGTTACTGTCAGATGAAGCCCACAGACATATCACAGTGTAGAATAGAAACTGTGACTGTCAGATGAAGCCCACAGACATATCACAGTGTAGAATACAAACTGTTACTGTCAAATGAAGACCACAGACTTATCACAGTGTAGAAAACAAACTGTTACTGTCATATGAAGACCACAGACATATCACAGTGTAGAATACAAACTGTTACTGTCAAATGAAGCCCACAGACATATCTCAGTGTAGAATAGAAACTGTTACTGTCATATGAAGCCCACAGACAGATCTCAGTGTAGAATACAAACTGTTACTGTCATATGGAGCCCACAGACATATCTCAGTGTAGAATACAAACTGTTACTTTCAGATGAAGCCCACAGACATATCACAGTGTAGAATACAAACTGTTACTGTCAGATGAAGCCCACAGACATATCTCAGTGTAGAATAGAAACTGTGACTGTCAGATGAAGCCCACAGTCATATCTCAGTGTAGAATACAAACTGTTACTGTCAGATGAAGCCCACAGATATATCGCAGTGTAGAAAAGTAACTGTGACAGGCAGATGAAGCCCACAGACATATCTCATGGTAGAAAACAAACTGTGACTGTCAGATGAAGCCCACAGACCGATTTCAGTGTAGAATACAAACTGTTACTGTCAAATGAAGCCCACAGACAGATCTCAGGGTAGAATACAAACTGTTACTGTCATATGGAGCTCCCAGACAGATCTCAGGGTAGAATACAAACTGTTACTGTCAGATGAAGCCCACAGACATATCGCAGTGTAGAATAGAAACTGTTACTGTCATATGAAGCCCACAGACATATCTCAGTGTAGAATACAAACTGTTACTGTCATATGAAGCCCACAGACATATCTCAGTGTAGAATACAAACTGTTACTGTCAGATGAAGCCCACAGACATATCTCAGTGTAGAATACAAACTGTTACTGTCAGATGAAGCCCACAGACATATCTCAGTGTAGAATAGAAACTGTGACTGTCAGATGAAGCCCACAGACATATCTCAGTGTAGAATACAAACTGTTACTGTCAGATGAAGCCCACAGACATATCGCAGTGTAGAAAAGTAACTGTGACTGGCAGATGAAGCCCACAGACATATCTCATGGTAGAAAACAAACTGTGACTGTCAGATGAAGCCCACAGACCGATCTCAGTGTAGAATACAAACTGTTACTGTCAAATGAAGCCCACAGACAGATCTCAGTGTATAATACAAACTGTTACTGTCATATGGAGCACCCAGACAGATCTCAGGGTAGAATACAAACTGTTACTGTCATATGGAGCCCCCAGACAGATCTCAGGGTAGAATACAAACTGTTACTGTCATATGGAGCCCCCAGACAGATCTCAGGGTAGAATACAAACTGTTACTGTCATATGGAGCCCCCTGACAGATCTCAGGGTAGAATACAAACTGTTACTGACATATGGAGCCCCCAGACAGATCTCAGGGTAGAATACAAACTGTTACTGTCATATGGAGCCCCCAGACAGATCTCAGGGTAGAATACAAACTGTTACTGTCATATGGAGCCCCCAGACAGATCACAGGGTAGAATACAAACTGTTACTGTCATATGGAGCCCAAAGACATATCTCAGTGTAGAATAGAAACTGTGACTGTCAGATGGAGCCCACAGACATATCTCAGTGTAGAATACAAACTGTTACTGTCAGATGAAGCCCACAGACATATCTCAGTGTAGAATATAAACTGTTACTGTCAGATGAAGCCCACAGACATATCACAGTGTAGAATACGAACTGTCACTGTCAGATGAAGCCCACGGACATATCACAGTGTAGAATAGAAACTGTTACTGTCAGATGAAGCCCACAGACATATCTCAGTGTAGAATAGAAACTGTTACTGTCATATGAAGCCCACAGACATATCACAGTGTAGAATACAAACTGTGACTGTCAGATGAAGCCCACAGACAGATCTCAGTGTAGAATAGAAACTGTGACTGTCAGATGAAGCCCACAGACAGATCTCAGTGTAGAATACAAACTGTTACTGTCATATGAAGACCACAGACATATCTCAGTGTAGAATAGAAACTGTTACTGTCATATGAAGCCCACAGACATATCACAGTGTAGAATACAAACTGTGACTGTCAGATGAAGCCCACAGGACAGATCTCAGTGTAGAATAGAAACTGTGACTGTCAGATGAAGCCCCACAGACAGATCTCAGTGTAGAATACAAACTGTTACTGTCATATGAAGACCACAGACATATCACAGTGTAGAATACAAACTGTTACTGTCATATGAAGCCCACAGACATATCACAGTGAAGAATAGAAACTGTGACTGTCAGATGAAGCCCACAGACATATCACAGTGTAGAATACAAACTGTTACTGTCATATGAAGACCACAGACATATCACAGTGTAGAATACAAACTGTTACTGTCATATGAAGCCCACAGACATATCTCAGTGTAGAATAGAAACTGTTACTGTCATATGAAGCCCACAGACAGATCTCAGTGTAGAATACAAACTGTTACTGTCATATGGAGCCCACAGACATATCTCAGTGTAAAATACAAACTGTTACTGTCAGATGAAGCCCACAGACATATCACAGTGTAGAATACAAACTGTTACTGTCAGATGAAGCCCACAGACATATCGCAGTGTAGAATAGAAACTGTTACTGTCATATGAAGCCCACAGACCTATCTCAGTGTAGAATACAAACTGTTACTGTCATATGAAGCCCACAGACATATCTCAGTGTAGAATACAAACTGTTACTGTCAGATGAAGCCCACAGACATATCTCAGTGTAGAATACAAACTGTTACCGTCAGATGAAGCCCACAGACATATCTCAGTGTAGAATAGAAACTGTGACTGTCAGATGAAGCCCACAGACATATCTCAGTGTAGAATACAAACTGTTACTGTCAGATGAAGCCCACTGACATATCGCAGTGTAGAAAAGTAACTGTGACTGGCAGATGAAGCCCACAGACATATCACAGTGTAGAATACAAACTGTTACTGTCATATGAAGCCCACAGACATATCACAGTGTAGAATAGAAACTGTGACTGTCAGATGAAGCCCACAGACATATCACAGTGTAGAATACAAACTGTTACTGTCATATGAAGCCCACAGACATATCTCAGTGTAGAATAGAAACTGTTACTGTCATATGAAGCCCACAGACAGATCTCAGTGTAGAATACAAACTGTTACTGTCATATGGAGCCCACAGACATATCTCAGTGTAGAATACAAACTGTTACTGTCAGATGAAGCCCACAGACATATCACAGTGTAGAATACAAACTGTTACTGTCAGATGAAGCCCACAGACATATCGCAGTGTAGAATAGAAACTGTCACTGTCATATGAAGCCCACAGACATATCTCAGTGTAGAATAGAAACTGTTACTGTCAGATGAAGCCCACAGACATATCTCAGTGTAGAATACAAACTGTTACTGTCAGATGAAGCCCACAGACATATCTCAGTGTAGAATACAAACTGTTAGTGTCAGATGAAGCCCACAGACATATCTCAGTGTAGAATAGAAACTGTGACTGTCAGATTAAGCCCACAGACATATCTCAATGTAGAATAAAAACTGTTTCTGTCAGATGAAGCCCACTGACATATCGCAGTGTAGAAAAATAACTGTGACTGGCAGATGAAGCCCACAGACATATCTCATGGTAGAAAACAAACTGTGACTGTCAGATGAAGCCCACAGACCGATCTTAGTGTAGAATACAAACTGTTACTGTCAAATGAAGCCCACAGACAGATCTCAGTGTATAATACAAACTGTTACTGTCATATGGAGCACCCAGACAGATCTCAGGGTAGAATACAAACTGTTACTGTCATATGGAGCCCCCAGACAGATCTCAGGGTAGATTACAAACTGTTACTGTCATATGGAGCCCCCAGACAGATTTCAGGGTAGAATACAAACTGTTACTGTCATATGGAGCCCCCAGACAGATCTCAGGGTAGAATACAAACTGTTACTGTCATATGGAGCCCCCAGACAGATCTCAGGGTAGAATACAAACTGTTACTGTCATATGGAGCCCCCAGACAGATCTCAGGGTAGAATACAAACTGTTACTGTCATATGGAGCCCCCCCAGACAGATCTCAGGGTAGAATACAAACTGTTACTGTCAGATGGAGCCCCCAGACAGATCTCAGGGTAGAATACAAACTGTTAATGTCAGATGAAGCCCACAGACATATCTGAGTGTAGAATACAAACTGTTACTGTCAGATGAAATCCAGAGACATAGCTCCGTGTAGAACAGCTGTAACGGGTTGATAAAGTCCACATACACATCTAATGGCGGAACACAAACCTTTACCGTCAGATGAAGTCCACAGACATATCACAGGGTAGAACACAAACCTTTACCGTCAGATGAATTCCACATACATATCCCAGGGCAGAACACAAACTGTTATTGTCAGATGAAGCCCACAGACATATCTCAGTGTATAATACAAACTGTTACTGTCAGATGAAGCCCACAGACATATCTCAGTGTATAATACAAACTGTTACTGTCAGATGAAGCTCACAGACATATCTCAGTGTAGAATAGAAACTGTTACTGTCATATGAAGCCCACAGACATATCTCAGTGTAGAATACAAACTGTTACTGTCAGATGAAGCCCACAGACCTATCACAGTGTAGAATACAAACTGTGACTGGCAGATGAAGTCCACAGACATATCTCAGTGTAGAAAACAAACTGTTACTATCAGATGAAGCCCATAGACATATCTCAGTGTAGAATACAAACTGTCACTGGCAGATTCAGCCCACAGACATATCTCAGTGAAGAATACAAACTGTTACTATCAGATGAAGCCCACAGACATATCTCAGTGTAGAATATAAACTGTTACTGTCAGATGAAGCCCACAGACATATCTCAGTGTCGAATACAAACTGTTACTGTCAGAGGAAGCTCACAGACATATCACAGTATAGAATACAAACTGTTACTGTCAGATGAAGCCCACAGACATATCTCAGTGTCGAATACAAACTGTTACTATCAGATGAAGCCCACAGACATATCTCAGTGTCGAATACAAACTGTTACTGTCAGATGAAGCCCACAGACAGATCTCAGTGTAGAATACAAACTGTTACTGTCAGATGAAGCCCACAGACATATCTCAGTGTCGAATACAAACTGTTACTGTCAGATGAAGCCCACAGACAGATCTCAGTGTAGAATACAAACTGTTACTGTCAGATGAAGCCCACAGACAGATCTCAGTGTAGAATACAAACTGTTACTGTCAGATGAAGCCCACAGTCAGATCTCGGTGTAGAACACAAGCTGTCACTGTTAGATGAAGCCCACAGACATATCAAAGGGTAGATCACAACCTGTTACTGTTCGATGAAGTCCACAGACATATTTCAGTGTAGAATACAAACTGTTACTGTCAGATGAAGCCCACAAATATATTTCAGTGTAGAATACAAACTGTTACTGTCAGATGAAGCCCACAGATATATCTCAGAGTAGAACACCAAATGTTAATGGTAGATGAAGACTCCATACATATCTCAGGGTAAAACACAAGCTGTTACTGTTAGATGAGCCCACAGACATATCTCAGGGTAGATCATAAACTGTTACTGTTAGATGAAAATCCATAGACATAACTCAGTGTACAAAACAAGGGTTTTCTTGTAGATTTAGTGCACAGACATATCTCAGGGTATAGCACAAACTATTACTGTTGATGAAGTCCATAGACATATCTCCGTGTAGAACACAAGGTGTTACTGTTAGATGAAGTTCACATGCATAACTAAAGGTTGATCACAAAATGTTACTGTCAGATGAAGCCCACAAATATATTTCAGTGTAGAATACAAACTGTTACTGTCAGATGAAGCCCACAGATATATCTCAGAGTAGAACACCAAATGTTAATGGTAGATGAAGACTCCATACATATCTCAAGGTAGAACACAAACTGTTACTGTCAGATGAAGCCCACATACATATTACAGTGTAGAATACAAACTGTGACTGTCAGATAAAGCCCACAGACCGATCTCAGTGTAGAATACAAACTGTGACTGTCAGATGAAGGCCACAGACATATGTCAGTGCAGAATACAAACTGTTACTGTCAGGTGAAGCCCACAGACCTATCACAGGGTAGAACACAAGCTGTCACTGTTAGATGAAGCCCACAGACATATCTAAGGGTAGATCACAAACTGTTACCGTTAGATGAAGTCCACAGACATATCTCTGTGTAGAAAACAAACTGGTACTGTCAGATGAAGTTCAGACATATCTCAGTGTAGAATACAAACTGTTACTGTCAGATGAAGCCCACAGACATATCTCAGTGTTGAATACAAACTGTTACTGTTAGATGAAGCCCACCAGGACATATCTCAGGGTAGTAAGAATTACACACTGTTACTGTTAGATGAAGCCCACAAACATATCTCAGGGTAGAATACAAACTGTTACTGTCAGATGAAGCCCACGGACATATCTTAGTGTTGAATACAAACTGTTACTGTTAGATGAAGCCCACAGACATATCTCAGTGTTGAATACGAACTGTTACTGTTAGATGAAGCCCACAGACATATCTCAGGGTAGAATACAAACTGTTACTGTCAGATGAAGCCCACAGACATATCTCAGGTGGTAGAATACAAACTGTTACTGTCAAATGAAGCCCACAGACAGATCACAGTGTAGAATACATACTGTGACTGTCAGATGAAGCCTACAGACAGATCTAAGTGTAGAAAACAAGGTTTTACTGTTAGATTTAGTGCACAGACATATCTCAGGGTATAGCACAAACTATTACTGTCAGATGAAGTTCAGACATATGTCAGTGTTGAATACAAACTGTTACTGTTAGATGAAGCCCACAGACATATGTCAGTGCAGAATACAAACTGTTACTGTCAGGTGTAGCCCACAGACCTATCACAGGGTAGAACACAAGCTGTCACTGTTAGATGAAGCCCACAGACATATCTAAGGGTAGATCACAAACTGTTACTGTTAGATGAAGCCCATAGACATATCTCTGTGTAGAACACAAGCTGTTATTGTTAGATGAAGTCCACAGACAGATCTTAGTGTAGAATACATACTGTGACTGTCAGATGAGGCCCACAGACAGATCACAGTGTAGAAAAGGTAAATAAGAAAAGGTCCTATCAAAACTCTAACAGATATTTAAATTTTATCTACACGTAGCTAAAGGCAAACAAGGTAAACGCAAATGTGAAAAACAAATAAACACAGAGACGAGACATAACATACATAAAGAAAAACCATCAGTTACCGCCTTGGAACGGTCAGTCGGCAAAAGGGCCAACTGGGGTGCTTAAACCTGGTTTGTGGAGCGCTCCAACCTCGCACTTCCTGAAGGTTTTTCTAGCTAACAAACAGTGTAAATAACAACATCCCGTCAAAGTGAAACAACTAACAATAAGCACCTGC
Organism: Sinonovacula constricta; assembly: GCA_007844125.1. Lineage (NCBI taxonomy): Eukaryota > Metazoa > Mollusca > Bivalvia > Cardiida > Solecurtidae > Sinonovacula > Sinonovacula constricta. Next base: position 57,793,994 of record CM017560.1, on the reverse strand, counting down.
ATCGGGAGTTAAAACAAATACAATTAACTTATATACATACATTACAAGTAGCAACAAAAAAGTAAACTATAAAAATATGTACAGTATGTACAGTAGATAAAATCCTCGGCAACGTAAAATCAAAAATCCCAAACGAGAGATCAATTTGAAGTGAAACAGCCCATGCGCTGATATATTATAAGATATAGGAATAGATAAAACAGTTCAAGCGCTGATATATTATAAGATATTATAAGA